>CAWUFW010002078.1:1530000-2245000 GCA_963921515.1 Calotriton arnoldi
TTATGTGTAATGCTTTCCTTTTCCTATGGGAGAAACAACATTCACTTCATACATATATTGCACTGTGTTTCCGTGGGACCCCTTTCGGTTATGAGGTGGTAGGGGAACAAGGACTAAAGTACCTCTAACTGGGTGCATGTATTGATAATTCCATCACTGGAATCAGTGTGGATTTATTAATACGAGATGTTTGGTTTCAAACATCTTTGGTTTCAGTGAAGAAATCGTGTACATGTAGCTACGGAGCTCAGTCACCAGTGCCCAGTACATGAATTCAAGATGGCTTCCCTGTTCACTTGTAATGTCCAAGAAACGACTTAGCCATCACAGGGGCATATCTGCTCATGCAGATATGACCACACATGTAATATAAGGAACCCTGCCTTAGGGCTGAAAGGCCTGCTGTAGGAGTGACTTGCATATATTGCATGCAGTGTCTGCAGGCATGGCACACAGGAGGTGTGCCATGTCATGTCTTTACTTTTGTCTACACCTTTTCACGCAGCTTGCAATGGCAGTTTGCACGAGTGTGTGGAGGGGTCCCTTAGGGTGACAATACATGATGCAGCCCTTAAGGACCATCTTTAGTACCCATCCCCTAAGCACCAGAGGTCCCATTTACTAGGGATTTACAGGGTGCTAAAGGCATGATCAACTGGGGGGGGGACAATTCTAACATTTTATGGAAAGATATCCGGCACTGGATAGCAGGAACGCAGGGCACTTCTGTCAAAATTGCATCAATTACCAGGCAAAAAATGGGGGTGACCATGCCAAAAAGGGGCACTTTCCTACAGAAACTCCCTCTACCCCCAAATGAAAGAGAATGAAACTAAACTTTCCCAAAAGATTCTTCATCTCCTAAATGGATATAGGAAAGCACCCCTTTTTGACATGGTCACCCCCACGTTTTGCCTGGTACATGATGTGATTTCGACTGGACGTACACTGGGCTCCTGCTAATCAGGTCCACGGTGCCAGATCTCTTTCCTAAAACAGCACAATGGTTTACCCCAACTGGCAATGTCTTTAGCACCCTCTGTAACTCCCTAGTAAGCGGTACCCCTGGTACCTAGGGCCTGGGGTACTACAGAGGGTCCCCCAAGGGCTGCAGCACGAATTGTGCCACCCTAAGGGACCCCTCACCAAACTCATGCAGGGTTGCCATCACAGGCTGCGTATTTGGTGCAGATAAAAGTGAAAACACTACATGACACACATCCCTGTGTGTCATGTCCCCCGACCCTGCATGCAGTATTTATAAGTCACCCCTGCAGGAGGCCATCCAGCCCTAAGGCAGGGTGCTTAATACTACATGTGAGGGCATACCTGCCTGAGCATATATTCCCCTGTGCTGGTCAGTTCCTTACTGGAAGTACAAGAGAACAGGGAAGACATTTTAGAATATGTACCGGACATTGGTGAAAACGAGTTCTCCAGCTAAATGATTGCTTCATTGAAAATAGGAATGTTTGGTATCAAACAGCTCGTATTTACAAACCCACTCCGATTCCAGTGGTGGATTTGTGAATACATGCACCCAGAGGGCACCTTATAGTTGTCCCCTGAAAACTTACCAGCCTCTAGTGTGTTGGATGACTGGTCTCCGTCAGCCTGCCACTCGAGACAGATTTCTGACCTCCCAGGATGAGGGCCTTTAATCTCAGGAAGTCAGAAACAAAGTCTGCACGGTAAGGGAAGCTCGCACCCCCTCCACCAGGATGACCTACTGATTAGCACTCCTAGGCCGGCGAGCTTCAAAGAAACTCGCGCCTCTGAAATGCGAATCTGGCTCCCCTCACAGGAGACTAGGCCGACCCCGCCCTTTGTCAACAGCCCTTTGTCTCCTGGACAGGTGGGAAATTAGCTAGTCAGGTAGGCGTGCCCACCCCTCAAGCTAGAACCACCCCTAGGTGGCCTAACCTGATGTGGGTACGATTTTTCAGAAGTGGCCATCTTTGTGTTGGCACACTTAGGAACTCTGGGACAGGGTTATGCCCACTTCCCACAGGAAGTGAGTATATAGGGGGCGTAGTGACCCCAAGGGTAAGAAGCCCATTGGCTACTACCCTACACTCCCCTAACGTCCCTAAATTCAGTATTTAGTGGAGCACCTGGCACCAGGAAATCAGATCCTGCCGACCTTAAGAAAAAAGACGGACGTGAAGAACAGCACAACAAGAACAGAAGACCGAGCAACTGACTTGGCGCCAACCCTACCAGCCTGCCTCCCGAAGAACAGCGGAACGGTTTCATGCATCCTGCAGAAACTCCAAAAGTAAAGATTCTGAGCCTCCGGTACCGCCAAAACCCGACACCTGAAACCACCACTGCAAGGGCCTCCTCCAGCCCGAGCTGAAGTGGGTCACCCATGTCAACAAGTTTCCCCAGAGCTCAGGTCCATCGTTGTTTCATCCCTCATGGACTCCCAGACGTCACCTGCAGCCTCTGCACGCAGGCCCCCTAGACTGCTTCCGGTAAGAAAACCAGACGCCTAAAGACACATCTGCATCTGTCGCCCTTGGGCCATGGAGAAGAGGAACCCAGGTGTCCCTACATCCACGAGCATCGCAAGCCTTGAACCCCTCAGTTGGGTCACCCCAACTGGCTTTCCAACCAAAGCCAAAGACTCTTTTTGCAGTGTCCAATCTCCATAGAAACTTATTGGGCTTCTGACATTGTTTTGCACCATGCATCCCGCGCCCCTATGCCGCTGGTGGTGTACTGCTGGTGCTGCCTTGGACCTTGCCCACCACTCACCTTAACTCCTGGAGATGGGTCTTGTAAGTCGCTGTACTATACCTGTTTGCAGAACTTGTTTTTCCTTCCATAGAATAACATTGCAGAACTCAGAAATTACTTTTTAAAGTGAAAAGAATTTATATTTAAAAACTTTCTTACTTGAATGATTTTTCTCTGATTCCTACACATATATAAAGATATTTACTATTTTTATAAATTGGTGTGTGTAGGAAAGTAGGATCTGCTTTCATGGTTGCGCCCACTTTTTGCTGGTGTCATTCTGATTTCTAATAGTCTGACTGGGATCCTGCTAATCAGGATCCAGCCTTTCAGGGTCTAACAGCAAGCTAGTGTTGCTGCTGACCACAGACACGATTCTGACCTCCTGCTGCTGAGCCAGGGTCGAGGAAGGGAAGGTAAATCAATAGGTTTCCTGTCACAGGGAGGTGTGACCACCTCCCAGACAGGACTTAGTGTATTGGGCTGGGGGTGCTTGCCAGAGCCACCAGACTACTTTGAAGGGCACAATTGGTGCCCTCCTTGCATGCTCCAGTTGGAACTAGTTCAGGGAGCCGTTGAACCCCTCTCTGGCGTGAAACTGGACAAAGGACATGGGAGTATCCTCCCCTCTGTCCAGCCCCTCCTCTGGGAAGGACCCCTGAATCGTCCCAACCCTTTCCTTTGGGTACTTAAGGGCTTACCTGTGGGTTGCTCTTCGGATTCGTCGTGGAACAAGATTCAGATCCGAAACCACTTCATCTTCAACCTTCTGGGCACATTGGACTTCGTTGGACTTTGCTTTGGGAACGGAGACTGCATATGGAAGACTCCTGCTGCTCCTGGTCTTGTGATCCTGCCAGTCTTCGGTGTCGTCTGAGCTCCATCCAGGTTATTCTCCAGGTCTGTGGGCATCAAAGACACCCTTGGAGTGAAGGAGTCACTCCTATGCAGCTGCAGGCACCACAACTAAGCTGACCGGTCTGCTGCTCCAGACGTCCTCCAGACTTCGAAAGGCCCAGCAACAAAGGTGGTGGTTCTGCAACTCCCTCGAGGCCTGCACTGTCTTCTCACCGAGATTGAGGCTAGTATCCCTTGTCGGAACCACTTAAACAGCACCCCTGTGCACAGCATCGTCTTGCTGTTGCCAAGGCTTGCTGACTCTTCTCCAGAGATCTTCGGGCTCCAAAAAGCTCCAGCCTCCAGCATCTCTTGCTACCAAGATCTTCGTCCTCACCGCATCCTCTGCACCGTGGGCCTGCATCACTGGTGAGCTGCTCGAGGTCCTCTTACGACTCCTGTGCCTTCGGCCTGTCAGTCCTCTTGAGGGTCTTCTTTGGCTCCAGTGGGCTCCTCTGCCTGCTCGGGCCTGCGCTGACTCTCGTGCTTGGTGAGTCCATTGGACCTTGCTGGTCTCAACACTGCACCTTCTTTGTTTTCCTTGTCTGTTGCTGCTGCCAAGGCTTGTTGGTGTTTCCCGTCGGACACCGACCCCCTGGCTCTCGACTCCCGACGTGGGAGAGCTCGTAAACTGCTCCTGGTCTTCCACAGTGTCGCCTGGCCCTCACAGCTGCAGTGACAAGGTCACTGTCAACTCTCCTGCATCTTCCATCATCGGTGGTCATTGGTCTTCCGGGCCTCCTGGTCACTCCCGAGTGGCATAGACTCTGTTTTCAGCTACCCCTCTTCAAGAATCCACCCTTGGATTCCACTGGACTCTTTCACCTTCTTCGCCAGCGGCATCTTCAATGAAGTCCTCCATTGTGGTCTACAGCAGTTTCTGACATTACTTCGCACCTGTGCACCCGGCTTCCCTGGTGTATGTATTCTGGTTCCTGGGGTATCCACGGGTGGAGTGACTCTCCAACCTTCCATCATACACAGGGTTTCTTCAGGGTCCTCTGGGAAGGGTCCTTCTTGAAAACTGCAACCGCGACTTCCCCATTGACTTGCATGGAGTACGCGGCTGTGTTTCCACTCTGCACACGGCCTCCGTGGGGTTCCTGGGATACTTACCTTGGGTGGGTCCTTGGCTCTTTTAAGTCTTCTGGGTCTGGTCTCTACTTCGGTCGCAGTTCGCATTCCACTTTATTAGTATATGGTTTGGTCTCCCCCTGGAGACCACTGTGTATTTGTGCTACTTACTTGTTCTACTATTGAAATAGTGTGCATTGCGATTATATATCCGGGTTGGAGATATACCAATGTGTTAGTGAGTGTTTATAATAAATACTTATTTTATAACTACACGGTGTGGTTCTTTTTCACTTAACCTACACTATATGTTTAGTACTGGTAAAACAAGCTGCTTGACACTCCTTCTGGACTAAGCCTGAAAGCTGCTCTCCACAGCTACCAATTAGAGAGCTTTCTATGGTTGTCTAAGACAACTAAAATCGCCATAAGGGTTGTCTGGATTAGGGCAGGGTGCTTCACTTAAATAAGTGTGCACCATATACTAAGCCAGTCTCTTACAGTGTGGATCTACTTCTTGAGTCGTGTGTGTCATTTATTAATCCTTGTGTTTATTTGCAAATGTCTTGCACTCCTCTGAGTTAAGCCGAAGGCTGCTCAACCACACTACACCCGAGTAGAGCACTTTGGGATTGCACAGCAGGCCCCTGTCTGCTCATAAGGGAACCCCTGGACTCCTTAAAGGGCATATCAGATTTTTGATACATCACATAGAGCCCGCCTCCTACAGGCAACAGATCAACACTGAATGCAGGGAAAGGGATGCACACTAAGGAGGTAGCTTGAAAACACACACTCTCATGGAGTGCTTAAAATAAAAGGAAAACGTTCTGGAAAAACAAGCAGTGGAAGCAGCGAATACAACCATTCACAAGTGATGTATAGAGGCAATGCTCCATGGAAAAGACAAATACAAGATTTACAAGCTGGGACACGAATAAGAAGCAGGCAAATGAGTGACAAGGAAAGCCAACCATCGGTAAGCAAAAGGTGGGCTTCAAAGCCCCTATATTTTATTGATGTTTATCAACATACATCATAAGACAGCTCATGCGCTGTCTAGTATGCTTTGCAAACAAATTTAACAATGAAAGGAACGACAGGAGAACCTTTGCCCAGGAATAAAAGTTATGGTTTCACAATCAGTGGACCTAGGCCTGAAATTATTAAAAAAAATTGTTCAGGGACCTCAATCTCTATACATATAAAGGGATGCAATTATTAACAGAAACCTACCGAACTGTAGGCTGAAAAGACCACTAACTAAAAGACCCAACCCAAAAACTACCTTCTAGTCCCTTTTAGGTCTTGGGTTATGTAAGCAGGTTAGTTAAAGGAATGCTATTGAGTTATACCCACAACTAACTGTCAGACAGCCATGAAACGTTAAGTATATTACAACATACTAGTTAGCCACAAAACAGCAACAAACATCTGTGGACAAAATCAGAATCTTTGAATGTACAACACTCTTCAGAGCACGTGTATTGTAATAACCGATAATTCTAGCCTAATTTACAAAATGAACTTGACTGCCTAATTAAAAATCATGAATGATATATACTAGTACATGAGGGCAGCGATATGCTACAAAATCAAATAATCAATAGAATGGATCCTTCTCAGGATCACAATATATATATATATATATATATATATATATATATATATATATATATATATATATATATATACTCGTTTGTAGGAAGCTTGCTCTGTATATACTATACCAATGTAAGGTATAGTGTGCATCCTCGTCTTCTTAGTTCAGCACGGCTTCTTCGGTCCTTCTTCTGGTCGGTTCTTGTCCGAGGACGCAAGGTTCAGGGTTGACCCTAAATTCTTAATTTAGGGGTGTTACAGGTAGGTACAGGTCGGGACCAATGGGTCCCTTCCTTGGGGTGAGTACACCCCATACTATGCCACCCTTCAGTGGGAGGGGGGCATATGCCTCTCTCTGGTTGGCTGGGTCCCCCCATCTGCAAGATGGAGGGGACAAAGTTGTGCTTCACCTCGCCTCCCCCACCTGAGGGATTGGGTTGGCAAAGGTGGGCACACCTCCCTTCCTAAGTTGGTTTTCCTGCCGATTCTCCCGCCCAAATGGGGGTCAGAACCGGTGGGGGCCAGTTGCTGGAAGCAGCAAATGGCTGGGGTAGCTCACAAAGGCGGCAAGCCTTTGAAGCTTCCCCTTCGTGGACCCTGCTCATCCTGGGGGAGGAGGCTTGACACCTCGTCCCAGGATGTGCATTGTTTCAGGACCCCGAGTATACCAGGCTCTCGACCCGGGGTCCAGAAACATGTCTGGTGGTGGCAGCTGGCGAGCAGGAAACTAGAGTTAGGTCGTTTTTCAGGGGGCATCTCTAAGATGCTCGCTGAGTGCATTCTTCATTAAATCCCACACTGGCATCAGTGTGGGTTTAATGTGCTGAGAAGTTTGATACCAAACTTCTCAGTTTTCAGTGTAGCCATTATGGTGCTGTGTAGTTCATAATGACAAACTCCCAGCACCATATACTCTCAATGGCAGCACTGCACTTAAAATGTCTAAGAATTGGCTTAGACACTGTAGGGGTACCTGTACCCTCACCACTGGTATAGTGCACCCAGCTAGAGGGGTGGCTTACCTATGCCAGGGCAGTGGGTTGTAGACATGGCACACAGGGATGTGTGCCATGTCGACTCTTTACTTTGTTCTGCACCAAAACATGCAGCCTGCAATGGCAGTGTAGGTGTGTAAGGGTGCGGGCCCCTAAGGGTGGCACAATAAGTGCTGCGGCCCTTAGGGGCCTTCCCTGGCCCTAGTGCCCTTGGTACCTATGGTACCAGTTACAAGGGACTTACATGTGGTCAAAGAGTGCCAATTGGGTTTTGTATCAATGCAGTTTTAGGGAAAGAACATAGGCCCTGGGTACCTGGTTGGCAGGAACCCAGGGCACACTCAGTCAAAGTACATCAACAGTTTGGCAAAAAGTGGGGGCAACCATGCAAAAAGAGGGCACTTTCTTACATCATTGTTTCTATTAATTATCTTGACTTACCAGAGTGAAAAGGAAAGTGCTGATTGTGCGTGCTGCTTGACAAAGTGCTGTATATTCTTCAAGAAGCAATGAGATGAACTGATGTGCTTGTGGTGGTCCTGGTACTGATGAAGTTACTTTTGTTCCAAAAGACAAATGCCTGAGCAAACGAACCTTCATTTCCAAGACATACTCCCTTGCTTGCTGCTCCAACCGCTGGTACAGCTGGTAAGGATCTCTCTCACAAAGCCTGCACATAAAAAGAATTTTAAAAAAATAACAGTTAATGTGCTTGCAAGTTCCAACCAAATACTAGACCACCATGGACCTCAGTGAATGGGCATACAAGCCCTTTCAGGAATCGATGGGACTAAGGTCTCAACCTCAATATAACAAAGAACCAACTGATAAAGTAAAAAATGACATGATCACTAATGCACAATAGCTCATATATTCTGATAAACATAACAGACTATATTGTGGTGAATTTCATTAACAAAGTAAAAAATGCCAGATCCCTTAGCACACTTTACTCTCTTAGATGAATGGTGAGACAACAAGGTAGTTTAATGCATTTACTAAGCTGAATCGCTATTCAGACAATATGCATGGTCATGAAATGATAACTATATTTTCTAAAACCTGGCATTCAAGGCTTTTGTGAAAGCCAAAATGAATTCTCGTTCACCAACTAGTTGTTCATGTATGGGCACAGATCTGTTGCTACAGATGTGCAAGCGTTTACTAAACACTATGCAACAAACTTGATTTCAAACAGCAGTAATTGAAACCAATAACAGTGTAGGTGGTCAGAATATGGGAATGCACAGCTAGGTCAATCATCAAGAAGTCTTCGTGTTTGGGTATGGGAATAACATCTTGCAAGGTCATCAGATACAGATTGTGGTTCAACATAACCTATTTCTTTGTGATAAGAAGTTCAAACAAGCATTTGCAATGCAATCGGTCTCGCCTTTGGGACCTTATATGTATTTAGCTATGCAGCACATTAGCCTGGGTGCTGAAACATCTACTGTTCTTAAACATGGAGGGAAAGTAAGAACCAAACTGCGTGACACGCCAGGTATGGGAACACATGGAGAGAAATATTGACTTTCAGCGGGAAATAGTATAGTCCAAAGCTCTGTTTTTAATATAAATTCTGGGCCTTCGGTGGTCATATTACTGAAAATACAGGATTTGGAAAAAATATTGTCTGCGGGTGCTCGTGGAAGACAATTTCTCTAAACTGGAATTTAGAGAATGCTAAAAGGATTCTGGTATTTTACTGACCTATGCTTGTCGTTTTCTATCAAGAAAGTTAAATAGCCGTCTTCAAACCCCCTGAGGGGAGCACGAGCGCTCTCACACAGCCAACTCCCATAGCGCTGGTGGAGTGATGGGGGGGGGCCAGAAAGTGTGATCACTGGTACATGACCGGGTGCCAGAGCAACCAGCTGATTGAGGGGGCGCCCTTTGCTCGCTCTGCCTGACGAACTACTCCCTTCCAGTCCGGTCAGGAAGCCCTTGGGACACATTAGGGCAGAGCTTGTGGATCGGGGGGCTCCATTGGTGGCACCGGGGGGCATCGATATACTGGTGTCTCCTCTCCACCCACGCGAGGTTAACAATAGGGGCAAGACCTCAATATCTTTCCTCCCCACCTATCCCTGAACGTATACTTTTTGGGTGCCCGCCCTGAGGATTGTGCGAAGGGGCTACTAGTGCTGACCACCTGCCCAGGTGAAGATAGGGTGGCAGCTACCCTCGAGCGGATACAATGTCGGGCACGAGGGGTACAAAGACTACGCAGCAGAATAAACTGGACCGCTACACATTCCCCAAAGCATCCCTACAGGAGCAAAAAAGCAGAGATAAGTCACTGGGGGGAGCAGATGGAGACGACTCTGAACTTACCCTTAAAGACGTCATGACCGCGATCTCCGGGATCCGACCCTCGCTGGAGCAGAGGATGGACGCCATTACGTCAGAGGTGTCCCTCATTAGGGCAGATCTCGTCAAAATGAGCGGGAAAATCAAACAGATAGAAATTACTACGGCTAGTCTCGTCGATGACACCTCCCAATTACAACTCGAAGTGCAGGAACTGAAATCATTCTGGAAATTTGCAGAGGATAAACTGGACGACTACGAAGGGCGCACCAGGCGCAATAACGTTCGCATTCTTGGTGTACCGGAGAAGGCGGAGGGGCAAGCGACTGATCTTTTTGTGGAGGATCTTATCATGACCCACTTGCAACCAAAGGGCCTGTCAAAATTCTTTGTGGTTGAAAGGGCTCACAGAGTCCCCAGGGGCAGGCCAAAGCCAGGAGCCCCACCGCGTTGGATACTGGCCAGGTTGCTTAACTTTAGAGACCGAGATGTAATATTGCAAACTGCCAGGATGTCCTCCCCTATCCAATATGAAAATGCAGAAATCCTCTTCTTTCCAGACTTCACCCAGGCGGTGCAGAAGCAGAGACGCTCCTTCCTTGCTGTCAAGAAGAAACTTAGGGACAGAGAAATAAAGTACTCAATGTTGTTTCCGGCCCGACTCAGGGTGGAGGCGGGTGGGAAAGCCTGGTTTTTTGAGAACCCTGAGGCAGCAGCGGATTGGCTGGAGGGCGGCAAGCGAACATAATGCCCGCTGATAACCCGAACTAGCTGGGGAGATGGACTGTGTTTCACTCCCGAACCTGGGGAGCAACAATTTCATGGTTATCACAGTATGTATACCAACCGGTGATTGCCGTAGTATGTAGGGTTCGATAGTAATCACCAGCTCGGCAGGATGATTTAATTATATACGTGTTAAATACTAGTGGCGGCACGCTCTGGTCGGGCTGTAACAATGGTCCGAAGTAGTAATGGGGGGCAGGGTGGCGGAGCACCTCACCCCTTTGTTTCTACAGTTAGTTTCTAGTTTGGGCGATAGGCACTCTGCAGTGTTATATGTATGGGCAGTTTTAGGCCCCAAGTGCAGGGCAGCGGGGGGGAGTTGGGAGGGGGATTGTGTGTTTATGTATGTTCAAGTTATTTCTACAATGTCTGTCTATATGAATCGAGAGGAATATAAGAACCAATGCGGTCTACATGGGTACGCACTGGGATAAAAGCCTGAACTTGTTGAGCTGGAACGTCAATGGGTTGGGGGACAAAATTAAAAGATGCATCGTTTTGCAGCATATCAAAAGACACTCCCCGGATATAGTGCTCCTCCAAGAAACCCACCTAATGGGCCACTCTTGTAGAGCGTTGAACAGATGGAGATACAAACTAGTGGCCCACTCGGGCTTTACATCTGGTTCTAGGGGAGTGGGCGTCATGCTCAAAAACTCTTTTCCCTTATCCATACAATCAATATGGTCGGATGACAGGGGTAGGTACACCGTAGTCACGGGTCAATGGGAAGGGAACACACTAACACTGATGTCTGTTTATGTACCACCCGGCCTGCAGAACACCACATTTAAAGACATAGGCCCAGTTTTGCTTTCCCTCCCGGATGGTCTCCTACTAGTTGGAGGGGACTTCAATTCAGTAGTCTCTGGCGTATTGGATCGCTATCCTCCCCGCGATATAGGCCCCTCCCTTCGCTGGCTTCCAGACTTTCTGGATGCCCTAGGACTCGGACACGTGGCGGGGGTACCACCCAGAGGATTGTCAATATACTTTCCACTCAGGGGCACACAATAGTCTGTCCCGTATAGACTATCTTCTTGTGCCCGCGTCCCAAATAGCTCATATCCGAGAAATTAAGCACATGGCATCTCAGATCACTCCCCAGTGTGGATTCATCTGGTCCTAGGGGCTACAAGGGTGGGAAGGATCGCCCCCATAAACCCATGGTACCTCCGTAACCCAGTAGTTAAAAAAGCTCTGCTCCAGACCCTAGAAAACTATTTCCAAGAAAACGAGGGGTCGGTGGATTCCCCACTAACGTTATGGGAAGCCTTTAAAACAGTCATTAGGGGGCAAGCACTTTCTCTGATAGTGGGGGTACAAAAGGAGAAAGAGAGAATTGGTTGAAGTTGAGAACGAGGTCCTCCGGCTGGAGGAAGAAATTGGGGAGGAGGTCACCCAGGAGAAATTGCATATCCTACAATTAAAAAGAGATGAGTACAAGGCCATAGCCACCGATAGAGCGAGGACATGGGGGAGGGAGAAAGAAGGGAGTGTGTACGATCTAGGGGACAAGGCGGGTAAACTTTTAGCCTGGCTTGACAAGAAAGAAATGGCGAACCGGCTGGTGCCAGTGTTGGGAGACGATGGGGGTACGACGATCACCGACCCACAGGACATCGCAAATGAATTTGCGGCTCATTATAGTATGTTATACCAATTTAGCACCTCCTTGCTCGAGAGTGACTCAAGAACTGCTCAGAGACATACGGCTCCCTGCCCTCTCGGCTGAGGAAGCGGCTGCGCTAGATAGTGATTTTACCAATGACGAAATGGCGCAAGCAATACGAAATCTCCAGGCCGGGAAAGCCCTTGGCCCTAACGGCCTGCCCATCGAGCTCTATAAGCTAAGACCAGACAAAATAGCCCTGTACCTGCGAGCCATGTTTAAAGAAAGTAAGAGGGTGGGTTCGCTCCCGCCCGATCAGAGGATAGCAACGCTGGTTACCATCCACAAAGAGGGCAATCCAAGGTGTAAATGTTCCTCCTACAGACCGATCTCTCTGCTTAATGCAGAACCCAAAATATTGGCTAAACTTTTGGCGAACCGACTCACTCAAGTCATTAATGGGTTGGTGCACCCCGATCAATCGGACTTTATGCCCCATCGCAACACTGCACTAAATCTACGTAGAGTGCATGGAGTGCTGGGAAGGATGGCCACCATCCAAGAGGCGGCAGTAATCGTTTCATTGGACGCCAGCATGGCGTTCGATACCATCGAATGGCCCTACCTGTTCGCGGTACTGGCAAAAATGGGATTCGGACCTGGCTTTATAGGATGGGTCAAACTCCTTTATTCGGAGCCCCTCGCGCAGGTGGTGGTCAACAATCTGAACCCTTTAGGGTTGGTCGTGGGACCCGTCAGGGTTGTCCACTATCCCCCCTACTATTTGCTCTCTCCCTGGAGCCATTGGCAGAATGGATCCGGAAATATCCAGTTGTGCGAGGGCTGCGCTGGTCAGAAGGCTGGGAGGACCACATTTCGTTGTATACGGACGACATCCTCCTATACTTGATCTCCCCCCAAAAGTCACTCAACAGAGTGCTAGATATACGTACAGTCTTTGGCAGATTCTCAGGGTACTCGATCAACTGGGGTAAATCCCTTATGTATGTCCTCAGTGGGGATCCTCTCCTCCACCCCCCAAGGATTGCCCAATACAAATAACGAAGATAGGTTTTAAATACCTGGGGATATTCATTACCACAGATCCCAAACGTCGTTACGACTGCAATCTGCTCCCCCCATTACAGAGACTGAGGCGTGATATTGCCAGTTGGAAGGGGCTCCCGCTCTCATTGTTGGGGAGGTCAGCCCTCTTTAAGATGATGGCGTTGCCACGTTTCCTCTATGCTCTGCAGAACTCCACCGACATGGTCCCAACCAGATACTTTAAGGAGATCGAGGGACTGCAGCGACAACTACTGTGGGATGGGAGGCCCCGTATAGCATTGAGGAAACTGGTTTTAACCTAGTACGATGGAGGGATAGGTCTCCCGGACCTTAAAAAATATTATTGGGCTGCTCATCTAGCCGCCATAAATCAATGCACCTATCGTAGACCTGATGATCCGGGATATACCATGGATAGATGGCTATTACCTGGGGGAAGCTACAATAGGGCCATATACTCTAATCCCAAGAAATTCCACCTAACAGGGCCGACGAAACACTCAGTCCAAGTCTGGCGTGCATCGACTAGAAGTCTGGGGTGGGAGCAGAAACTTACACTGGCAACTCCACCGTGGGACACGGAACAGTTGGGAACTCTGAGGACCTCGAAGGGGTTCGACAACTGGGACCAGATTGGGATCTCGAGGATTGGAGACCTCTGGGTGAAGGGTGCTATGTTAACGTTTGGGGCACTGCAGCGGGAGTACGAGCTGACCGACTGAGTACTTCAGGTACCTGCAGATTCGACACGCGTTGATGACGCATTTAGAGAAGGGCACCTCTTCTTCTCGCCCCCCCCCTCCCGAGGCCTCACCCTTAGAAGACAGGCTGTTAGACGGATACCTGCCTAAGAAAGCGATCTCCCTGACTTGACAGGCTGTTAGACGGATACCTGCCTAAGAAAGCGATCTCCCTGACTTTTAAGAAGTTGATAAACAACACCTTAGACCCCCTCACACAGACAAGGGAGAATTGGGTGAGAGATGGGCTAGAGTTGGACGATAAGGAATGGCGGGAGGCGGTGGCCTCCCCGAGGGAGGTGGCAATTTCTGCTAGACTGTCTCGTCCAGCTCAAAATACTTCATAGGGTATACGTTACAGGGCCCCGTTTGGTTCGCATGGGAAGGGTAGAGAGGGGAGAGTGTAGAAGGAATTGTAACCAAATGGGCACCTTCATGCATATAATATGGGAGTGTGAGCATGTCCAGAGGTACTGGCGGAAAGTACATGACGTCAAGAGTGAAGTGCTTGCGGTGGATATCTCTCCTGAAGCTAAAAGGTGCCTCCTGAACGTATGGGAACCAACTGATTTAACTAATAAAGATAAACTATGGTCTACCCTGGGCCTCATGGTAGCAAAATGAAATATTGCGCAGTTGTGGGGGGCGGCATCACCGCCCACAATAGTGTAGTGGAAAACAGACATGGACTGGTGCATGTTTAGGGGGAAAAAACTGTATACACAGCACGGGGTTGCCCACAAAAATGGTCAGCTGTTTGGAATAAATGGAATGTATACAGAGGAAGTATATGTAGCCCCTCAATCGAAGATTCTCTCAGATCTTAAATGTGTTGCCTCCATATGCTAGACCTATTACCAATTGTCATGTCCAGAACTGTGAACGCGAATTTGTCTTGATTCCTCTCAAATACCTCTGTATTGTCGACTCTTAAATGTTTAATAAAAGAAACGTTAAAAAAAAAAAAAGAAAGTTAAATAGAGGCAGTTGCCAGAAAAATTAAAAAAAGAAAGTCCCTCAGCAGAAAGCAATTCTGGTATTTTACTGACCTCTGCTGGTTGTTTTCTATCAAGACAGTTAAATAGAGGCAGTTGAACAGAAAAAAAGTCCCTAAGCGGAAGCAGACAAGTCCTATAACTATATACTAAAGTATATACAAGAGGTCTCGAATGCTCGACCTAAAAATGGGACTTCTTAGCAACTTCAGCAGTGCCTCTATTTCTTCCAATAGGAAAATTACATGAATGCACTACATGAAAATGTTGCTGTCATTTAATTTGTGCATTGCTTGGTACGAATCTGCACAACAATACAGGGGATCCATTTTAAATGCCTCTGCCTGCTACACAAGGTACTTGTGTAGGTCCATACCTGTGTTACTGCATAATTCCTTCCAGCGCTATCTGTAGGGGACAGGAGTTTTATATCAGCTTCTACCCATTGATGGGGCAAGCAGGGCTTTTATAGTGGAATGAGCCGGCGTATAGAAGTCTCTTTCTATGCCCCCTAAAGTAGGACCAACTATTTTCTTTTCAGAAAGTGAATAAGGCTTGGCTCTCTGATAAATCAATGTAAGCAGCAAAATGGTGAGGCCACTGTTTAGCTCCTTTTGTATGCTTATTCAATAGCACCAAGATACTCTATCCAGGGAGGATGTTTTAAACTTTAAGAATATGCCTATGGTAGGTGGGACTGGTCAGGCTCCACGCGGACTGTCTTAATTCACACAACAATAGTGAAGGATGCCACTGGCAGACAGAAGTAAAGTCTTGACCGCCAGAAGTGACCCACAGAAAAAGGTGGCACTCAAACAGAGCAGACTACAAAACAACACCTAATCTCAAGGATGTTCAAGGGTGTACAGGTGGGGATAGAGATATTCCTGAAGGAACAGAATGTTGGGGTTGATGTGAAGCAGTCATCAGCAGCAGGTGTGAGGTGAGGCATGCTCACTGAAGGTAACAGGTGGGTATCTGTATGAGACTGTGCTCTGAGGTATACCCACTGAGTTCCTGAGAGGGCTGCAGCTGCCACAGCTTCAATGCCCCCAAGAAAAATAGAAAGGAGGAAAAGGAAGACAAGTTTTTTTTGTTCAGAGGTTTCATCCCCACACTGGCCTGCAGAGTTGAATGGAGGTGGTGAAGAGTCAGAAAGGGGCAGTGGAGGGGGGTAAGCATTCAAAAATTACCAAAAATGACAGATTCAGTGATATGTATAGAATCCCACACAACAAATGGAGGAGAATATTATTGTACTTGAAGGGGCATCTGAGGAAATGGCAGGCTGCAAGACTGAGAAGCAACGCAAAGTATGACCCTTGCAACTTTGTGTGAGCCAGAAGAAAACTGCTTCATGTGCCCAAGCTGAAGACAACTCAGAGATGCCAGAAATGCGAGTGCCTGTTTGTCTCCATCTCCCATCTTAAGTCGAAAGTAGAAATGCTTATGAGGATAAGGTGTTTCTTTTCCAAATCCTTAAAGCAAGAGGTGCAAGCAACACTGTGTTTAAGGTAGTTACACCTGAGAGAGAGAGGCAGATGCTGAGATACCCATGCAGAAACTTTTGCAGATCTCTACTAGAGGTCTTGAAGGCACTGGAAAAGGTACAGGTACAGTGCTGGTTGAGATTGGAAACGCAAGCCAAAGATAAGAGAGAGGTTTCAGCTTCCATATTTGTCCCGATCTTAGTCATTCAATGCCGATACTTGGATAGGGCCCACTAATAGTTAAGGAGCTTCTTTCTCAGTGCTGAGGCTCTATATGGATCTAGGACAGATTGCATATCAGAGATGAAGGGAAAACAACAGTGTTTCTAAATCCAGAAGCTGGACAGGACTACCTGTAAATGAAATAGTAAAGGGATCATCATCTGAGCGTGGAGTATGATGGTAGTTGAGAAATCTTTAAAAATTGTGCTGGTGAGTGCATTTTATTAGGATGCACGTGAACTTACTTCAGAGGACCTATTGGATATTTCTTCTTAAATAGGACTACGATTACCTTCAAATGTAATAAATCATGAAGATTCTAGAGGCTGTTACTCAAGCATGTCCTTTGTTGTGGTTCACCACCTCCTCTTCTCCCTTTTCCAGGACGGTGGGTATGCTTACAGAATTTAACAATTCGTATAGTGGTAAAAACAGACCCGTCATGAGTACTTTGCACTATATTTTCGGTAGACTCGTTATGCCATGTTGTTAATCTATTTATATATATATATCCACTAATTAGCATCATAAAAATCAATAAAAATACTTCATTGGAAAAAATATCCAATTCAGACAGATCTACCCACTTCAGACAAATCTTTCCACTTTGGACTTGGAAAAGACGGGAGGGAGCAATAAAATGGTAACATTATTAGTCACTGTATGCAACCAGATAAAACACAAAGTTTCAAAGTTGAAATTCCCAACTACTAGATGGCGGAATAATGGACAACATGTCAATCCAGAAAAGCTTCATGCTACAAAACAATATCAAAATGTTTTCGATGAAGAGTATGCTTCCAAAATGCAGAAAAAAAATATATGTGAAGTTGGCATTTACAGTATGGTCAACGTTTCAGGAATTACATTGACTCCACCTACTGTCAACATTTAAAAAACACATTTAAACAGAATGTTTTTGTAGCGGGTTAGATGATAAATAACAGTTCTAGTATAGGTTCATACTACAAAAATAAACATCTGATGAAACTCTCCAATTATTAAATATGCAGATGGCTAATAAGCAACATATTTCAACAATTACTAATGAGCAAACAGCACATCACAGTTTATCAATTTCATACTACAAGATGTCATTAAATATTTTTAAAGTGCACTTCATATAGACAAACCTATGCTTATTGAAGATAGAAATTCCATAACATTAAAGGATGAAAAATAAAATAATGATATGGGAAAATCCTGCACACAAAGCCAATGGGTAAACATGCACCTATCAACCAAATCTTTCATTCCGTCTTTATCTGGCACCAAGGATTGGTCCTGGTCATCTGCAAGTGGAGTGCCAGCTTGTCGATATATACAGCGGACCATGTATCTTACTTCTGACCAGTAATTCTGAAGCTGATGAGATTCTCGTTCAGTCTCTGCTGAAATTTCTCTGGAAAAAACATGAAATAGAAATTTAAATTTCAAAAGTAAAAATGGTGGAGATACCACCAACACTACAAGTTTACAGGATGTGAAGAAAACTTTTTAATCCATTACAATATGCCAGAAAAAGCTGCTTGGTGCTGCTATATTTGCCCACTTAGAGGCAAGTCTTAATAATGCGATGGGATGCAAAGAGCTAATTGAAGAATATTATAATAAATCTACCAAACAACTGTGATGAAATAGGGCCTTGTATCAACAAAAAAAAAGGCCACTGTAATATTTAAGCCACAAGAAAACTACTCACTTTTAAGGATATATCCACAGAACTAGATAGCATAGGTAAAGAAAAAAGCGATCCAAAAAATATAATTAACTGAGTCATTCTGAGGGAGAATTAGTGAAGTTACCATGGTCCATTCCTTCTCGAACTATAAACTTGGCACAAATAAACAATCGGAAGTCATTAGCAACCTATTAAATGGTTAAGAAGGTAGGCCATATCCTTCAGAAATATAAACCAATTAAAGGAGATACTTTTTTCAAAGTTTCATGGTCCACCTAAAGTGACCAAATTCAGAGTCTCCAGTACATTTTATGGTGAGTAACCTTGATTTGCTAAGGGGTACAGACATTTGCAGCCACTGTAGAAATCCAGCCCAATTACCTTTTTACTTTGGTGCAGCTTGTATTTTATTTCCCAGAACCCATAGTAAACAGACATTGCTCAAGTTTACTACACCTTCATGTGACAACATTTTTACACAGTGCTTCATAATGCAGTTCTGACATTACTAAGAGTATATGGTATTACGATTTCCAAATGTAATGGTTATTTTCTGACCTCGAAATAATGGAAGAACTTGTGATCAGCCAATCACAGCATATCCTAGCAACAGGTAGTTAACTCACTGTGCAATCACCTAGCTAGTCATGCACAATTGACTAAAGAGCAGAATTAACAAATATTAATGAATGTCTCAAGCAGATAAGAGTGACAAGTAGCACCATAAGAATTATGATCCTTGGAACTTAACCAATTTCTACCGAAAGCCATTTTCCGTAGGGGAGGCATTTAGAGGAGTCAGTAGCTGAATGTTCATCTCTGTGACATGCTGAAATTGAACAAGTACATGAAATATTGGGTTTATGAGGTTGAGTAATACAGCCGGTAGGTCATGGTCGCAGTGGTCTGATCCCCATGTCAAAACTGGCATAGGCACTGTTCCCATCCCGCACAAAAAAATCCCAGACATGACTGCCTTCTGACAAAGAAGGCAGTCAGAAACACAATCTACTGGGCCAAGAGTAGGTACAGTAGTTTGAGAAAAATAATTTTAATCCTGGAGAACTCTTTTTGCAATCATATTAGAATTAAGACCTAATAGTATTCGTATAGCACTCTCTCCAAGAGCATGTTTCATATTGTGGTAAGGAGAAAGTTTGTAATTGTTTTAAATTACTCGGAGAACAAATATTTGTCTGAGGGCAGTTATCTCAGACAGGAGCATGCAATATTGATAGAAGGTTATTATTGCCGTGCAACACCAGAGCAGAGATCCCATATCAGCAGTGTAATCAAACTTCCAATCTGTTCAAACCGCAACACAAACAAAAGTGGGGGCAGAGAGCATCTTCCCTAGTTTCCCTCTCCAGTTTGACCTGTGGGAAACAGGATCCCATTCAGTAGGACTTAAGCAACAAGACTTAGGATCATGTTCCTAATGTTTTCATTGAACTCCACTCCTCACTTCTCATTCTTGAGTCTAAGAACATTTGTGCTGAATGACCCTAGCTACTACAAACCACAATGTCACATGGTAGGTGACTGGTCTAGTAACTATTATTTGGCAAGAATGTTCCTATCTTAATTCAGGAATGATAACAGTCTTTAATAGTTGCACTCTACGTCAGTTTTTTTCGATTAAAAAGGAACAAATATGACAGAGGCATTTGTGACCAGGCCTTAAGAGTGCACCTCGCCACACACCCGTAGTTTCACAAATGATTTGTACAAATAAAGGGAGAGCCCATCAAGAACAGGTGCCTATCAAGCAGCCATGCCAGTTACAGCAATACTGACCTCTGCTAATACAAAGGGTACTTTGAAGACTCATCACTTTATCATCCAGGACCATCAGTTGTACCCGGTTCAAAAATTCTCCTGGAGATAATGGCACTGAGGCCAGATTATGTTAGAACTTGCACAGGAAAGACCAGAAAGTTAAGTATCCATTACTGTCATTGTTGAAGACTAGCTCCTCATCTGTATCTATATCTGCTGCTGACCCCTTCAGTACTGATAAACCAGGTCAGGGTCCTTATAAGGTGCTCCAACTTACCATATTTCTTAGCAACATCATCTTTAACACAAAATATAAACTTCCTTACCGTAGCCTCCAAAAATATAAGGCGATGCAATCTCAAAAAATTGGAGCAGCATGAGCAGAGGCTTCCCCCTACAGAGTGCCCCAATTAATAAAAATGATCCAAAGTTCATGTAAATATAGTAATTGGATCACAGAGCCAGCCAAGACAATCAACATTTTACAGTGGGTTTTGCTTAAACCGCTATTGCTTGTGCATGCCATACCAGATCATCTATACCCGAATAGAAAGACTGTCTACAACACGTTTGTGGTTAACCCTCAGGGCAGAGTGGTAGACCAATGTATGAAAAAAAAATCCCTAGCAATGACCAGTGAGGTGTGCCAAGCGTCATCCACAAATAAATATTTTAGATGGTACGTGAAAAAAATGAGGTCAAGGGAATGCATTGTTCACCATAAAGAAAGCATGGGTATGATACTGAGAAATGCTACCTGAGCTATGAAGAATGATAATTGTGCTTAACAGTGCTACCATGAAAACCAGATGGGTCACAAAGCAATTTCAGACTGCCAAGTTATCTTAAAACACACCAGAATTGACACTGCACAACCTTGTTTTCCTCTGCACGTGCATATTTCTTGAGGAAAATGACTCACCTTCGTTCATTACATGCTTCGCAGTTACAAGCTACATCTGGTGTTGTAGAATTATTGAGATCTGAAGAAGATGGGCCACTCTGTGCACCAACAGTAATTCTCCCACCTCCTAAAGATTCTTGCTGCGATCCGCTGTTAGCAAGTGGCATATGCAAGAGGAAATCTTGATTCTAAAACAAGGGAACATAAATACACATACAAGATTGTTAGCCAGTGGAAACAAACTGGACTTCTAACAACCACCTTTACTAGGTCAATGATAAATATCGTAGAGGAAACAAATGGTAAGCATTGCTTTGAGTGCAAGTATGCGTACTCACAAAAAGTGCTGAGATGCTGTAAAAGCCCCTTTCTAAACATATTCTTTGGAATATATAGATCTGTGTGTGTGTTTAGTCACTGAAAGAAAAGACAAAAAACGTTCATGTGGTTTCTTCTGTTCATGCCACATTAAATCCTCTAAATGGAAGGATGAGATGCTCGCATGTTTTTCCTGCCTCCAAAATATTTGTACTCTCCTCTCACTTGCTCTGCATTCTCTTTTTGCTCAACACACACACACACACACACACACACACACACACACACACACACACACTTCTCAGTGACATAACACTTCTATGCATACCTCTACATTCTACGAAAATGCCTCACGGTTTGGGCAACACCCCGCATCCCAACTGTCATTCGCAGAGATAGTGTTCGATTTTGTAGCTTATGCTGCATTTCAGTGTTGACTCTGCAGCACTGCCATGGGACCATGCAGACCATGGAAGGTTGTTCAAAATGAAGTCTGTTGAGAAACATTTTTCTGCCACGTTTCCTCATATTTATGCTCCAGGAAAGATTATAGTGGTTGATGATTATTTGACCATTTACAAAGGGCAGCTGCTGTTCAGACTGTATTTACCAAGCAAGAGAACTCGGTAGGGCATTAAGCATTACATGTACAAGAGTTCCTTTGATAATGCATACAGTCTGAGAGTCTACACTGTGAAGGACTCCAGAATAAATTCTGCAGGTCGACCTTCCTCATTATGAATTAATGAAAGTTTCTGTCCTTCCTTAATCACTTTCATAAAGGTTATAAGCTTTATGTGGACAATTTTTATATAGAAGTCAGCGCAAAAGATTCGCTCAGGAGCGTGTCTGTAAAGAGCTCCAAAAAGATCAGTGCAGTGCGTTGAAACAAACTGTTAACTGAAATTCTCAAGCAGGCGAGAAGTACATGTGTGCATTACAATTCATGATAAAAGCACTTCTCCGGTCACAGTTTAGGGTCAGTTGGCAGCAGTGCAGAAGCCCAACTGTATCTTTGATTATAAACAAGTATACAGGCAAATTTGATAAACCCTACCCAACTACTTCAATCACTTGATGTGAGTCGTACAACACGCACATGGTACAAGACGTTGGCTATTCGCCCGATCCATTTGGCAGGGTATAATGCATATGTTGTCTATCAAAGGAACATGAAAACTGATGTACTTTCTTGACTAGGCATTGACCGTTATCAGTTTTGCTACTGTAATCGTAGTAGCTTCTACTTCACCTATTGCGGAGGACTTTGCAAGGCTGCAGGATCTACACTTTGCAGGCATCATTCCTACAACAGGTAAGAGCAGTAAATTAGATGCAGACTTTAAACTCAGCAAAGAAAAAGGTGCACATCTAAGCTGTCCTGTGCATTCAAACTTGCTTCACTTCACATCACACAAAAGGGAAGTTCTGGGAAAATTGCATGTCACCTTAATTGCAGCCCATGGACACACATATGCCATATTACAAGTTCATTGTAGTCAATGCAGTGCACATACTGTTGCACAAGACAGCCGCCACGTTTTGATGGAGCACCTTGTCCACCAAATTGCAAGATCACTGGTGTTTCTAGAAATGCTGTCAGGAAACGTAGGATAATCTGTCCCAGGATTTTTACCACAGTTTTCAAATGCAGATATGCTCACACTGTCTGAGACATGGGTAAGCAGCACATCCTCTAACACCCTAGTGGGATTTGGCAATAATCGACTGCATTTTTAGCAGTCACCTTGCCAGTCAGGAGCCACATTCTACCTAAACAGAGCTCCTGCCAAGCACAGCGAGCGTGCCACAGGAGCAAGAATGAAGGTTCTCCTGCACCTATGCAGGTTGCCATGGCGAAGAGTAAGTAAATGTTCAAGTCGCCAACTTCACAATATTATTCAGGGCTTACAATGAGACAGAGAAATGAAGAGCAAGTCAAAGCTTAGCCTAGACTTGTTTTCAGAGGAATCTTGTGTAGGTAGAAGGAAAATAGTCAAGGTAGGAGTGATACACATCACTGTATTTGATGTCCATGGCACTTGTGTGCTATACAAATGAGTAACAACACAAAAGGAATTTCTCCAATGCCAGATGGGAGGATCAGATCAAGCATGCCACACTATGTGGGTGAGGGTCTACCTTCCAACGCAACGTTTATCCCATAATCAAGAGAATAAAACAACTCACAACAATGAAGTGGAGAAACAGAAGTACATCACAAATGGAATTTAGGTATCTGTGAGGCAAGTCTTAGGTTGCCTGTAAATGAGGAATGTTACACCATTCATCTTTCTCGTACTTCTCCCAACTACACTGCTAGGTATGTATGTACTTTCTCTATGGAAGGGGAAAGATTTAACACTGCACCTAAATGCAGTCAACTTTACGTAGGGTGTGAGTTGAGTATTTTGGCACAGGGTCAGCCTGCACCCACGGAAATTTACCAGCCCTAGATATATTTGAAAGGCAGCTACTCCGGGGTGTCTGAAAAGAATGACTTGCATAAATCCCACTAAGTTTTTCTTACCAAAAATACCCTACAAAATACCAAACTTTGGCTAAAATCGCAGATTTTTCTCCCATGTTTAAGGGAAAGTTCCAGAACCTTCAGGGATCCAAAACAGTTCTCCATCAGCACATCTATTGTCCACTTTCAACCAGCACCTCCAAGGCTATCTGTGGCTCCAGTTACTACAGGGGCGTCTCGTGAGTACACAAATTGCAGGCATTTGAGCCACTATTCAGATTCTACCTCCACATCTCGTTGTGTCTTACCAAGGGTCCAGTTAAAAGAGGAGTGCCACTTTGCACCAGGAGTCTATGTGCCACCTCCAGTCGGCCTGGAAGGCCTCAACCCACTAGGCGCACGTGTGGGGGCGCCAGAGAGCCAGCGCACAAGATGGCCGCACAGCTGTGAGGCTCCAGCAGTCCGGAGCCCAAATCCACCAATATCCTCCCTCATGTGGGTCCATCCCGCTGTTAAACCACACTCCCTGCTTGGAGGAAGGAAGCAGCTACACCCCCATATATACTTTATCGGGAAGGATACTCAGATCCAGGATAACCAACTGGTGCTGAGCCAGGCTGCGACACTATAATGGCAGCTTGCTGAGGGAATTAGCGCTGGAAGAGGCCTCTATACCGCAGTGAGTCCCCTGTAAAGAGTAGCGACCTGAAGGGGGGTATCGGCCGGAATACCAACCCACGGTGGGCCGGGAGTGAGCTCCACTCCCCCCACCCCCCTAACCCCCACTCCTGGGGATCTCTGGCCCCGTAGAGCTGCACTGCGGAGCCGGGCCCGCTGCACCAGGCGACACGACCCGCACCACCTTGAGGGGGCCGGACCCTGCCTTCGATTGAAAACTGTAACCGCCCCTGCGATCCTCTCCCTGTACTGGGCCGAGATAATAATGAGACTGTGTTCGGGCCCGTGCGGTGACACACTTTAAACAGAGGGTGCGCGGCTCTGCTTACCGGTCTGCAGTGCCCAGGGTGGCTGGGCATAGGTCCAGCCAGACAGTGTATACTTGGCCGCGGCCGGGCTCGTTATTGATCGGGAGCTCCCTGAAGCAGAAATAAATTGTTGTACTGACCGGCCCTAGGTTAATCCTACGGGGGAGAATATGAGTGAGAGTGAATCCTCAAATTTAGAAGCCGGGACCCATGAACAGCACTGGTGCACGTCAGGGTATGAGGAGCCCTGAACGAATACAGTTCCAAAAACCGAGCTTTTTGTATACGTGCACTCGCCTCCACAGAGGAGGACAACCAGTAATTCACTCTGATAAATTTATTGTCAGCATAGCCGAATAAACCAGCACATTTCGGCGTACAACACGCCTTGAACACGGGTAGGAAAGCAATGTCCCTGGCACATATTTAAACATTGTGTTAAGTGAAGACATACAAAAACATAAACGGACAATCAAAACTAAGTTAATTGTTTGACTGGTGAGAGTTTCGGCCATCTTGGAGGGTACCTGAAAAGCATATAGTTATGTATAATAGCATACATTTATGATACAGATGACATGCATTGATGCAGCACATATTTACCCATTTACTCATCAATTTATTGTTATATTTATATTCATTTGTATATATTATTAAGTCAGATTGTAGTTGCATTATGGCCTCCATGATTTCATCCTCCTCAATATGATCTGCCAGGAAGTCTTTTTGGATGCCATTCAGCCATCCCAATGTGACCCTGTCTATATAGGAATCAATATCGAGCATTGGGTTCTGCTAGAAGTGTAGAAGGAGCAGTAGAAGAGAGAAAACGTGCGTAAGATGCCAAGAGTATCTCTGTGTAGCACCCCGTCGACACCGCACATCTCCAATATAGATCACTGGCAGAGTAGGGTATTCTAATCGTTGTAGCAAGGGCATGTCCCGGCCTCATCATAGGTATAGGCATCCCCTCTCCACTGGCTCCTGAAAGTCTGTCATGGTGACACTGATTCGTGCCAATGTTTCTGGGTTGTGAGTTCCCCACAGTTGTGACTCATCATTCTTTAAGGTCGATTCTAGCTTCTCCAACTGATCCCGTAGGGAGATCATCACACCCACCCTTTTCTGGCCAGGCAAATGCCTCTGACCGTGACTTTAAAAGCTTCCCATACTGTGCTCGCATCATTTCTGGTGAGACCTGACCAATCAGGCTTTATCCCAGGACGGTTTACCTCCCACAGTCTACGCACGCTTTTCGCCCTCCTACAAGACATCGATCCGGACTCGGCGGCGGTGGTGATCTTTCTCAATGCCACCAAGGCCTTCGATTTCCTGGAATGGGGCTATTTTATGACTGTCCTCCGCCACATGGGGCTCCAGCATTCTTTCTTGACATGGATTCCATTGCTCTATTCATGTCCTATGGCCAGGGTCAAGGTTAACGCAGCAGTCTCAGAACCATTTCGCATTGCTAGAGGTACGTGGCAGGGTTGCCCATTTTCACCTTTGCTTTTTGCCTTGGCAATGGAGCCCCTAGCAGCAATGCTTCACCAGAACCACAGAGAATATGCCATCCAGTACCCTTTGAGATACATCATAGTCTCGCGACACACAGACATCACTCTCTACTTAAGAGACCCACAACTTAGGTTAAAGGGGGACTCTGCGATTTTATCAAATTTGGGGGTCTGTCTGGCATCCAAAATAATTGGGAAAAATCCAACCTGTTCCCTCTTACGCCATCCACATCCACACAGCAATTTACACCAGATTTCCCGCTGAGATGGTGTAACACTAAGCTCTGCTATCTCGGAGTGATGGTGTCAAGGGACAACGAGGAGGTTGTTAGGGCGAATTATGGTACAGCGCTTCGCTTTGGATCTCCCTGCCCATGTCCTTGGAGGGACGTATCTCGCTTATGAAAATGGTCATCTCACCCAAACTTTAAAATTTGTAAATATTCCTGTTCCGCCAGGATACCACTTCTTCAAGGCCCTTAAGAGACAGTCGATTCGTTGGCCAATGGGATACGCTTATACTGCCTTTTCCTAAAGGAGGATTTGAAGCCCCTGACATGGAGCAGTACTATTTGTGCGCCAAGCCCACTTTTCCATCCATTGGTAGAAACCCACCCCTTTCCTTCCACATTTAGCAATAGAACAGGGGTGCATGGCTCATATCCCCCCAACCTCCTATTTAGGAACCCAGACTAATTCTCCAACATTCGTGAACTCCACTAGTACACAAGTATGGACTAGATACCTGGGGAGATCTATATAGCAAGGACAACCTTCTTTGGAGGGGAAACACGGACCCCGCTTGATGTCTTACTATTTATACGAATAAGGCATAATGCTATGGCTTCCACTCCTAACTTCCAGCGAGAAAACCCCCACTCTTGACATGCTACATATGCTGCTCCAGGCTGACTCCCCACACCATCTTGTATCTCGGGGTCGTGGCAGGGTACCCAAATTCAAGGAATGGCTGTCTAACCTGACCACTTTCAAGACCAACTGATCATATATGAAGAACTGCTGCCCCTCAGCTCCAGCCCCAGAGATATATGGGAACCTTTACATAACCACCTGCTTAATCAGTCACAACGTGATGAGGTGACACCTGAGCCTGCGCCTATTTTCTAAGCATATCCTTGCATCAAAGGATGCGCCCCTGTATCCAAAGATGGGATAATTCATGTATTATTCCATACTAAATCAAGGGGAGATCACCCTCCTAGCTTTCTCCCCCATTATGACTGTTGCGTTCTAGGAGGCAATGGCCTGAATACTCGCATATCCTCTTACACCTTGACGATAACTGCTTTACTACGGTCTTGATTAACTGCAGTTAAAAGATGCAACAACGTGAAACGAGATATGGCTACTGTAACTAATAGGTATTGTTCTGTTTGATATTGTTATGAAATGTGTTTATTTTCATTCTGAATGATTGACTGGTTTCTTTGTCAACTGTACCAACAAAAAAAGTTTTTTTTTGTTGTTTTTTTTAAAGCCACAAGGAGCACCTTACGCCACCATCCTCCACTGCAGTTCCAAAACGCCAGGGCTTCTCTGAAAAAGAGCTCAAATGAATCATAGACTAATGGCACAGCAGCGGTCATCTTTCTAGACCTAAGCGCCACGTTCGATACGGTGTCTCACCCTATTCTCATCAAAAGAGTGGAGGAAGTAGGAACTAATAGCATAGCCCTTAAATGGTTAGCCTCATTTTTAAGGAACAGAAGCTTCCAAGTGAGAGATTATCCCTGGGATATGGTGTACCTCATGGATCCTCGTTAAGCCCTACTCTGTTTACCATCTATGTGTAGGCCTTAGCATACATCATAATGGGGCATGGCTTCTCCACAGTATCATATGCTGATGATACTCAAACCATCATCTCCTTAACATCCGATACAGGAGTACTTTCCACCAAGCCCAATGCCGGTCTAAGACGTTACTGACTGGATGTCCAGCAGTAACTTGAAAATGAATGGAGACAAAACAGAGGTTCTGGCAGTCGAAACTCCCCTACTCTTTGGTCAGAACTTCAGTGGCCCAATGATCTAGGCAAACCTCCCCCTCCCAAAACAGAACTAATAAGTTTGGGTTTTTAGATAGACAGCCAGTTCACCATGGAGGTTCAAGTAAGAAAACCTGCTGCCTCATGCTTTCGTCTTCTCCAGGCCCTAAGGAAAATCTTGAGTTGGCTACCCCCCCTGCTATTTGAAGAACTGTGGTCCAAGGTCTTATCCTGTGCCGCCTTGGCTACAGTAATTCAGTCTATTTAGGGAGCTCTCACTACTTGGTCAAGCTGCTACAGATAGTCCATAATGCTGCTGCACACACCTTGTTGAAGATCCCAAAGCATCACTTGATCTCTTCCTCCCTAGCAACCTTGCATTGGCTACTGGCATGGAAAATAATTATATTCAAGTTCCTCTGTCTGGCCCATAAAATGATGTACAACAAAAGTCCCCCTCTAATGCAGAGGTTGCTAACTCCTTACAGCCCAAACAAATCACTGTGCTCAGCAGACCAGAGGCTTTTCTTGCTACCCAGAGTCAAGAAAGCAAGAAGTGGGGGGGGACGTTCTTTTACCTATTTAGAAGCCAAACTTTTTAACTCCCTCCCGCTTTCCTTAAGATTGACCAAAGAAGAAACCAAATCCAGGAAGTTTCTCAAAACTAACCCCTTTCGAGTGAATTACCCACTACGCTTGCTGTAGAAAGGACAGGACATCAGCGCTGGGAAGCCCATTGGGTAGCCATGCTCTTTATAAATGCCTAGCATACCATTCTCTCTAAACCTTGCATCTATACAGCAAGGAAAAAGGGCCTGCAGTGCAAGATGCTCCAGAAACTTGCCATAGGACAGGAGATTGAACTGGAAACTCAGACTTGCTAACAATATGCTTTCCACCAGGGATGCCCCTTGTATTTTACAAATGTAGAATACCTGAAGGACTCGAGGATCGAGATTCATGATTAATCCACAAATTAAACGATAAAATACACAAAACTCCCTAGCTTGTTAATCCTTTGAAGACCACCTAACACGATTTATGTTATTTGATTGTAAAATTCTGGGTGGATTTTGTCAAAAGCAGTCAATGTTATAAGAAAAATAAAAAACTGTCTTAAACCAGGGCTTGAAAAATCCACTCGCACACTGACTATGGCGAGCAAGATTTAATCAGGACTAGCCATTTTTAGGGCCTACTTGCCCGTTCTGGCGAGCTGACAAAAGGTGTTCTGCTTGCTCGCAAAGTAAATGAGCAATAAAGATGCCTTAAATCTTGTTATCTTGTCACATTTGCTCAGCTTTCAGAGACAGAGGTCAAAAGTCAGTTTGACTTCCTACATTTACTTTTCTTTCTGTGACTGAAATTAAAGGATTTTGTAAAGTGAACTGAGTGTCATTCTTGCTGTCCAAAGCCAGTGAAATTAAATGTTGGAAGATTTCAGGCTTTCTTTCCAACACAACACTGAAATAGCTAATAAGTGAACAGTTCAAACATTTCAAATATATTTCACTAGTTATGAAAACCCATTTTTTGTAATTCTGTGGTGAAAAAAAAAGAAGATTTGTATAGGATCAAAACAAATCAGAATGTGCAAATGTTAAATATTTTTGCTGAAACCCAATTTCCAAACATGGTTTACACGCTATATAGTTTTATCAATAAAACTACATGTTAGTGGAAACGTTTTGTGGCCATTTCAATGAAAAATGTGCCATCTGTAAAGGACAGTGCACTACCATATCATGCTTTAGTAATTAATATATTTATGAAAAGTGAGTTTTTAAACATGAACTGGGAAATATTCCTTCTCCTGCCCAGATGGCAATGATATTAGTGAACTAAGAGGCAAGCCAGGTATCATGTGTACCCTATATGTGGGCTTCATTCTTATTCTACATGGAGCAAACTTTTAGTCTAGTAATTTAAGAGTTTTTTGTACTGCAGAAATGGTGAACTTGCATATTTGAAGGTGCTCTCATGTGATAATGAAGAAAAAGGCAGCTCCTGAAGACAAATTATTTGCCTAAGATCACACAATTTGAGACCATTTCATAGGCCAAGTACATTACAGTTAGGTCGAGTAGGTTATTCAAGTTACTAGACTTATAGGTCTAGTAACATTTTTATGATTTTTCGAGCCCTGCTTAAACAATCAATATATATAAAAAGTTATGGGCTGTGGTAGGGAAAATAAATGTGTCCCAATAACACGTTAATTAGAGCAAATGTACTATTAAACATACATTATAACAGTGCAAAGGTCAAACGTCAGTTTATTACTACAGTCGAGCACTTTCATAATGGTCAGGAGGTCTCTGAAATGTGATTTTACCTTACCGCAAAAAAAAGTCACATACTGGATGATTTTTTAGGTTAAATATATTTTTTTAAATTCAAATAAACATGAAAAAATATCATGCCATAACACCATATGCAGAAGTGCAGAACATAAGAACATAATATGCTATTTATTGCTATTGTTGAGGGAGGGGAAGACATTATAACCCACTGCTTTGCCTCGCCAGAGTCATTGCCTCTCCCGAGTCATGGCCCCTCCCTACACTCAACAAAGGTATTACATAATAGATTACACATCTGTGCATCTAGACAGACAAATATCCATTGACAATTTACTATGCTGTACGCCTCTCTGAAGTGGCGCAAGGGTGGTATGTTTGCCTAATATAAATAAATAAGAATCTAGTTGCATCGGAAGCTGTGATGAATTCCTCACTGCTACACGTCACCAAACAGTAAGTTCCAAACAAGGAGTCACAAACAAAGGACGTAAAGATATTTATTAGTTTAAGACATGTTCAGAAGTTTCTCTTTGAGGCGAATGGGTTCCTTCCATGGAACAAAGACGGATGCACTGAAACTCGGCTACCTGGGATTTCGACTGAAATTGAAACATGCGATAAATGATTGCAGGGTTTCCTGTGCAACAGGCAGTCCTCCTCTGCACAGCATTCAGATGGGCACTTGACCTTTACTTGCTGCTGCTCCTTAATATGACTAGATACCCCCAAAATTCATTTGGGCACCTACTCTCTACACAAGTGTTCAATCACAGTTATTACCATAAGTACTAGAACACATACAAAATAAGCTACCCTCACTCAGGAGGAACGTTAGCATCACCATCGACTCACACATGGGCTAACATCTAGCGCTATCCCACAAATCCAAACCTAAACAATATAAAGCAAGATTAATCTCTCCAAATTGCAAGAAACAAGAATGCACTGCCTGTGAAGGGCTATTAAAATAGTGACATCTGGTAATTGGCTCAGTGTTCGCATTTATCCCACAGGGGAAAAAAATAATACCCGCCCAAAAAACTGCTTACTATATATGTAAAATCACTACAATGCAATGCAATAAAAAGGAATATGCAAAGATTTTTCCATCGTTTTAACTTACCACTAGAGACTGCTCTAATGTTGCATGTGTTTCCTCTTTTTCAACTGTCCGTCGACAGTCTGGACATACCCACAATGGAAGATGCAGCATACTGTTTGTTTTTGGAGAAGTTGAAAGTGCAGTTTTGTTAGAGTTTTTAATCCCACTCTCTAAAAATGAAATATCTTTACGCTCGCTTCTACAAAGTAGGCAGTGCTCTCCTGTGGTGTACGGTGCCCTTTGACCCAAACCAAAGGTAAAGGGAGTCTGTAAAAAGAAAACATTTCTATACTAAAAATGTTTAATAAAAAGCATACATGTTGTAATTAAACTACAGTCCAGAGTAATAAAAGCATTCACAATGAAGCTGGAGCATTAATAAAATGGACTAAAAGCGGGGAAAGGCTGTTTGTTTTAAGAATGGTTTTGAAACAATGAATAACAATATTCAAAACTTGATCCATCTATTCTGTTCTGCATCTGCAAGACTATGTTGGAAGATTCCAACCAGTCTTATAATTAAACTTTCTTTTGTTGCAAAGAACACTGCATGCAGTGGTATTCTTTTCTATAAGAAACGTAGTTTCTATCTTGGTCATGTGAGACCTTGGGGTAATTTGAATGCAATACACGATTATAATAATGAAGTCCAAAAAAAAAAAAAAAAAGAGAAATGGACATCAGTTTCTATAAGTGCATACAATTTGTTAAAATATTTCTAGATCTTAAACCACTTTAACCTTCGTTCTGCATGACTGGCTGTTGACTTTAATCACAGAACAATGTTCGTAAAAGCTACACCCCCAGGAGCTATCTTCCAAACTTCAACAGTAGACACAAAAAGACACTATCTTTTTTCTTACATAATGCAATAGATGGTTTGTGTAGTTACACTGCATAAATTAGAGAAGTAAATTCTATAGCTGCAGTATTTTCTGAAGCTACAAAGTTAACACTTCTTTGCAAAATCAAGCAGAACCAGGAATACTATTAAAAAAAGTTCTTTAGCGTACGGTCCATATGCTGAGTGAGACAAATAAAGGTTGTGGCTTGCCAGGAACAGAAATTGGAACACAGCAGTAAGGGACAGTTTACCTTACTGCAAATGCCACAATGCTGCATGCACTAAGGGCATTGAACCCAACCGACAATGCATCTCCTACAAATGAGATGCAAAAGCCAAAAGCAGTGAAGGAACATGAAGCAGCATGAATCTGAAATGAGGCTCAGGTGAAATGCACTTCATGCATTTATCAGCCCAAAAGAAAGTAGAATTTACTTTGTATGGTGAATGAACCATGGAAGACAGAGCTTAAGATTCACATGGATGGTGCTAGTGTGAGAAACAGGAGATCAGTCCAAAGAAAGCCATAACACGTGCAAAGATCACCAACTACACAGCAGGATAAAAGGGAAAACTGAGGGAGAAGAACCTTACAGAATGATCAAGATGATCTGAATGCATCACTTGGGGTAAATGCTTTGGAGCGTGCTAGTACTTTCCACTATATGAAGGGCAACTAAACCTTAAGCATAGAAAGAATATTAAGAACAAAAGAGGGGAACACGTGCTCCATGAGGTTGAGGACGGGCAGAAAGAAATGGTGTTGGCCTCAATCGGCATCAAAAAGGCATTTGACATGGTCGATTGGGGGGGGGGAGGGGGAGGATCTATCAGAGGTGATAAAGGCCTTGGGGATTGGGCCCCACTTTAGGGCCTGGGTTCAATTGTTATACACCAGCCCGGGAGCACAAGTGAAAGTGGGACAGTATAGGTTGGATCGGTGGGACAGAGCGTGCTGCGAGACAGGGATGCCATGTGTCGCCCCTGATGTTTGCTCTGGCAATGGAGTCATTGGCAATAAAGGTGTGTCTGGTCATGGGGGATAAAGGAAGCCACACAAGACACTCATAGCGCTCTTTGCAGATGATGCATTGTTTTATCTCAGGACGCCTAGGTCATCGGTGGCACTCCTGTTGGAGCTACTGAAGGAGTTTGGGGAGGTATCTGGCCTCAAAATCAATATAAAGAAATCCTTATTGTTACCACTGGCAGGGTTGGCTGGGGTGCCTGTGGAGGGGCTGCCGGATTTAGTGATGTGATTGGGAGACTGATCACTTCAGTTACCTGGGCATGATGATGGTTCACGCATACAAAAAGCAATTCCAGTATAATACTGAGCGGGTGACAAATTCCTTGCGGGACTCAGTGCAGTTCTGGAATACCCTGCTTCTGTCACTGATGAGAAGAACTGTGATATCCAAGATGGTGTTTCAGCCGCACTGTCTTTATGTCATTCAGAATTCCTTTTGTCCCCTGAGAGCAGGTGTTTTCTGCAAGTTAAATACACTCCTCACCTCACTTATCAGGGCATGTAAAAGAAGCAGGGTGGCCTGTCAGATGTTAATAGGGGCTATGAGAGGGATTGGCTTGGGATCCTGAAACAGGAATATTACTACTTTGCTTCTCATATGCAACATGCAGCAAGAGGGATGGAGGCAGCGATTAACTGGAAGAAGACTATTGGCGGGGTTGGTGGAGAGGTCTGGGCTACCGACGCTCCTAATGGCAGGATCGAGGATGTCCTCTGCAGTTCTTTATGTGGTGCGTCAGGTGCCGCAGTATGGAAGAGGTTGGTGACGTTGGTAATCATGAGGGCCCCCTTTCACAAGGAGTTACCGCTGTAGATTTTGGCTCCGTTCTGACAGATGGAAGAGATTATGTTATTCCAAATCTGGCAAGAGGCAGGGTGCGAGCTGGTTGGAGACATTTATCCAAATTATGTATTTATATCCTTTGATGATGATAGGACCTGGTTTAGATTGTGCAGTTTCTCGATTATGCGGGAATGACAGATGTGGCCAGGACAGTTTGGTAGTAGTTCACTGCGGCACCTCAGGCTTCGGCTATACTAGGGATATTGTTGATGTTGGGGGGCATGGGTGCCACATTGTCTCAATGTTTTATGAGGCACTGCTGGCTGATATGGTTAATGGGCCGCTTGAAGCGCTTCGGGAATGGGAGGTTGACCTTGGGACACTCTTCTCACATGTGGGCTGGGCCAGGATATGTGCGTTATTGAGGACTGTGTCCAGCAATGCCCAATAAAAATTAATACATTTCAATTTTGTGCATTGTACTTTGATGAGCCCCACCCGCCTTTCCCCCACAGGAATGTACAGAATGTATCCGGAGCGCGCGTCTGAGTGTTCTCGTTGCAGAACCATGGATGCAGATTTTATGCATATGGTGTGGGGTTGCCTGCAGGTGAGAGACTTCTGGGATAGCATTCTGGATATTCATGGTCGGGCCACGGCACTGGACTGTGCAATCACGCCGCAGTTATGTCTGCTGGTGCCCTAAAAGGTGCAAGATGACTTACTGGTTCCTGCAGTTAGTCCTGGTGCTAGGGAAGTGGTGAATAAATATCATATGGATGGAGATTGAGGCTCCCACAGAGGCATTGTGGGCTCGATGTGTTTCTGAGTGGTCGGTGGCAGAGGAGACTCGGATGCAATGCACCCACTCAGTGCTCCCCAAGATTCCAAGACCACATCCAATTTAGCATCTATGTACTAAATTTCGATATCCGGTGGGAGATGACTCAAAGGATGAATCCACAGATAGCGAAGAGTAGCTATTGTGTAAAAGTGAGTTGGCGGGCTGGACATGTCATTTGGGCCATGGTATTGTTGTTATTGTTTTTACTTTTCCTGATTTAACATATAACATTGGGTCCCCCTAGCTGTGTTCTATTACAGTAATTTACTTCAAGATGTGAAGTTTACCCGATGCCGCCGCTATTGTACTGTTATTCTTGATAACGGTGCTGCAATGTTACATGTTGTTGTTCTTCAGCTGATAAAATGATAAAGGTTTTTAAAAAAAACATTAATAAGATTGCATTCAAGGAGGGAGGAAAAACTAATTTGGAAGGCATGAAATTGTGATTAAAAAGGGATCCAGCCATCCAATGAATGGGAGCCATTTCCTTTTGCATGCTCAGGTAGGTTGTTAAAGGAAAATCCAAATTTATATACACGAGCACTTCCCTTCAAAAACGGATACAATTACTTATAAGACAGACTTACAATTACACCTTGCTCACCTTAGACGTATTTCTTACAAACAAGCAAACACAAAAGGGTGTGGCTTGAGAGCCGAATATGCTGGATCCGTGAGCCAGCTGCTCCGCTCCAGCCCAGCAATTATCCTGTAACATCTGTGGCCTGTGGTGAATGCTGACCGACTCCCAGCACTGTAGCGTAGGTGCGCCCCCTCAAGCAATCTGTGTACTGCAGACATCTGCTATTGACCTAATGCAGCTGCCCGGGTGGCATCGGCCTTGCGAGATGGCTTACATGTGACAGATGGGCTCCGGCCCCAGAGTGAAAGCTGCGATCTGCATAGGTGGGCCCCCGGGTAAGAAGCGGCCTGCACTGAGGAGGTAATATCCTGGGGGTGGTGGGTGGGGCTCCTCTGGCAAAAAGCGGGGCAGGGCTCAAGACCACAAAAACAACTACCAGGTGGGTGAAGTGCTGGCAGTTGTCCACGGCGGCATTTGGTGAGGGCTAGATCTCGGGGTCTGGATCGGGGCTCGGTGCAGGCTCACAGCTGGGTACAATACTGCCATTAAAAGGCACTGCACTAACTGCCCTCGGATTTAGCGACTAGGAACTGCGCTACCCCCTACGCAGAGGGCTAGAAGACCTGAGAGGCTCTTTTGTGAGAAGCTCTGCTGAGCAGAGACGCGCTTCTCCAGAGGGGACCATATGGACTCGGCCACCCCGGCAAAGACGGGGGTAATGGCCTACGCCCGCAAGAAAAGGTCATACTGACGCATATCATGCAGATCAGACTCATCTGCGTGGCACTGAAGGTCTGGGGGAGGGGGTGGGGGGTATATGATCTGTTTGGAGGCCGAATGTGAAGGCTGCTACTCCCTTGCCACTGGCTAACCACAGTGACTGGTGCACCTACAGAGGCTCTGCTGCCTTTGCCACAAGGTGGGAGTGTCCAAGGAGAGAGCAAGGCCCAGATTCTGCACAGCATGTGGACCTGCCAGGGTGCCTATTCCTTTGACTGGTTCCTTACACATCAATCGAGTCCTTAGGTTCCCAGACCACTTCCTATTCCGGACTCAGATCAATCGTCATACCTTCCAGCTAGCCCTTACTGCTCTTAGAACTAGTGTGGCCATATTCTACAGCAGAGGCAAACAGGGCTGCCGAAATAGGATGGGTGCTCGGATGGGTGCCCCGGCTTGGGAGTTCGCGGGACAAGAGCCCCCAGAGGCCTCCATACACTTACATCTTGGCAAAATACTTGCCGTAATAGCGGGCACTAACATCACCCTCCAGCAAGACATTAATGCAGTGTCGGTGGGCCTGGGCCTATTACAAGCCGAGCATCGTAAGTTGGCCAACCGGGTTAACGGAGTAGAGGCTTCAATAGGAGAAATACAACCAGAGCACATGGCATTGACCCGCAGAGTAGAGGGCCTATCGGAAAGGGTGCGCATCCTGGAGCGGCAAGCAGAAGACGTGGCAGGCTGCAACAACATCAGAGTGGTGGGGCTCCCCGAAGGTGCTGAAGGGACAGACATGGTGCAGGCCTCGAAAAATCCACTCGCAATGTCGAGTGAGATTTTATCAGGTCAAGCTATTTTAAGCATTTACTCGACCTTGCTGGCGAGTTAATTTAAACTGCAATGAACAGGTGTTCTATTCATTCAGAAAGTGAATGAGCAATAAAGAGGCCTTTAAATCTGGTTTTTGTCTTGACACATTTGCGGTCTGTTCAAGGACAGAGGTCAAATGTCAGTTTCTGTGTTTACTAATTGTTGCTCCTCTGTTCCTGGAAAATGTGTTTTACTTTTCGTTCTCTTATTATAGTTAGTGCTTTTTGTCAAGCAAGTTATCTGACAATACTTGTGAAACAAAAGGCTGTAAAATGGCAGTTTTTTTCTCTAACACAATATTTAAATAGCTTGTAAATGAATAGTACAGTTATTTCAAAATATATCAGGAATTATGAAAACTTTTTTTTGTAATACAGAAGTGTGATGCAAACAAAGATTTAAATAAGAGCAAAACAAATCTCAACAGAAACTCGATTTCCAGACATTGTACACTATAAAGTTTTAAAACCACATGTCAGTGGGAAATTCCGTGGGCATTTCAATGTAAAATCTGCTGATTGCGAATGACAGCGTGCTGCTACCTCATGCTTTAGTTAAGTATTTATTAAAAGTGACAGTTTTTAAACATGAGTTCAGAAACATTTCTGCCCCTGCACTGATGACAGTGCGGTTAATGAAGTGAGGCAAGTCAGCGGTCATGCATATCCTATATGTGGCTAGATTTGTATTATGTATGGAGCAAACATTTAGTCTATTAAACTAAACAAGAGTTTTCTGTACAGCAGACATGCTGAACTCGCATATTTGAAGGTGCTCATATATATGATAAAGAAGAAAATGGCGTCTCAGTGAATTAAAATACTTGCCCAGGATCACTTAATTTGAAACCAGTTTATGGGTCAAGAGCACGTTGGCTTCGAACGGAAATAGCACCAAACCACATCACCCTTTTCTTTGCTTTGGAAAGGGGCCATAGAGTACCGGCTCACCCGTTGGCACTGGGTCGCCCTCCCCCACACCGTTGTTGCTAGGCTGCTCCACTATATAGAGGGGTATATTATTCTCCAGAGAGGGCACACTGAAAGCCCTTTTACTGTGGACAATGTAATGGTATCAGTGTTCCCAGACTTTACAGCATCTGTCCAGGTGCAGCGAGCTCCGTTCCTTGAACACAAAAGGGCCCTCCGAGATAAGAGCCTGCAATATTCCCTTATGTTTCCTGCCAAACGTATGATCATTTTAGATGGCACCACCCACTTCTGCGATGATACAGATACCGCATGAACCTGGCTGGAGGCATATAGAGCTGGGTCGACAATCCCAAAGTCCAGTCCAAGTTAGGCCCACCTGTGCGAAGACCCAGGAAAAGCACATGAAGTGCCTCCTGTGCTAAGTCCTTGAAGAAGCCATTCCCCTCTCAGACTGAACAAGAATGGGCACTGGCACTACTTCTGAGATAGCACTGACGCAAAAGACAAATGCAGAAACTGGCACTCCTTTGGAAGAAGAGCCATTGCCTTGGAATCGGACACTTCTATACTTAATAGGGAGAGCCTACTTACCTAAAGTGACACCACAGTCAGTGGACGAACTGATCTGAGAAGATGGTACTGGGTTGACATGGCACGGATGCCTTTGTTTTTGTGACGGAGTACCTTTATAATTGGGGGAAGCTTCGATTGACAGATATTGCTTCAGTTTAATGTTACCGGCCTCTTCATGTGGTTGTAGTTTAGTCTGGGAGCCCTGACCGGAGAAGTCTCTGGAACTTGGACGACAGCGAACTTATGTACCCAGGCATATACTAAGAAAAGGACTGGCGCAGCAATGGTAAAGCCTGTATCACTAAGCCTACTCCCATCCAGATTTGCCCCTGCCAGGAGCTTGGAGGTGGCATTCTATTAACAATGTTTTTACTTTTCAGGTTTCGGTGGCCGGCTGTTGCTGCGCTGCTCTTGGGTTGGGGTGTTTGTAGTTGGGGTTTTGTTTGCTTGTCTCAGGGGTTGCAATAAATGTTGCTTCAGAGGGTGCGGGCCATGGGAGGGTTCAAGGACGGTCACCGGGGATGCATGAACTATATGACTAAATGGCAGATCCCAACAGTGCCTTAATCTTTCTGTCCTGGAACGTCAGGGGGATGGAATCCGCCTCTAAACGCCACAACTTTCATAGATACCTGAAGAGGCGAGGATTACATGTGGCTATGTTACAAGAGTCTCACCTCATGTTTGACCGCTTAAGGCAAAGATGGCGGGGCAATTATTGATGGCAGTGGCATGTATGCCCCAAATCAAGATCAGGTGGCTTTCTTCAAGGCACTGTGAACCATGCTGGCTACTTTAGTAACGGATAACCTTTTATTTGGTGGGGGGAGGGGAGGAGACTTTAATAGTGTAACTGATGTGACGTTGGACCGTTCTACCCCCTTCCTCCCACACCCTTCCTTACCCTGGGCCTTGACACATAAGACCTCTGAAGACTTTAGGGACTGTTTGGGGCACTGGGACCTATCAGATATATGGAGGGTTCAATATGGGCAGGCACGAGATGACTCATATTATGCCCACTTCTACCATTTGCAGACTAGATTATATAAGTCCGACCATAGCCTATTACTTTTGAAGTTCAGACTAGTAGAGGGACGCTCGGAGATACTCACATAGCGACTTATTAACCTGTCCCGAGAAGATGTGTGCTTCATAGGCACATTAGGCACCGCTATTACAGAATACTTCGCTCATAATTAGGGCTCTGCGTCATCTGGCCTCCTTGAGCGGGAAGCATTTAAAGTGGTGATGCGAGGCAACTGTCTGGGACAGACAGTTGGGGTGAGGAGGGAGTTCAATGCGGAACTAGCCTGTTACGTGGTAGACTGCATGATCTGGACAACGCACTAGGGACTGAAGAAAGCGCACAGGCCCGACTCCGGGAGGCCATGATTACAAAGATTATATTGTTAGGGCACAAGACGAAGAGAGTCCATGTTAAATATGTATTTTAAAATCCGTAGTAAGGTCCTGGCCCTCAGATTACTCCCCCATATGCCTGCACTGATGCATAGCAACCAAAACGGGTTCATTCCAGATCAGAGCACCTCACTAAACCTCTGTAGACTATACCATGTTCTCTATCACCCAGATGTATTTCTCCGTCCACACGCTATCATTCCGTCAGTGGACTTTGAAAAGGCCTTTGACTCAGTGAGATTAGACTTCCTTTTTGAGGTCATGCACAAGATTGCTGGGAGCGTACTGGGTTAAAAGAGTTAAATTGCTATACTCTGCCCCATTTCACACACAAAACAATGTTTATAGGCGTACCAGACAGGGGAGTCCCCTATCCCCTCTCCTGTTTGCCTTGGCCATTGAGCCACTGGCACAGCTCTTCCGCAGGGAGGCAGGCTCCGGAGTGACGGTAGAGGGCACAGAGCAGATCATCTCCTTGTATGCGGATGACCTGCTGCTTTATCTTGATGACGACCCAATGGGAGCTGCGACCACAATGACCCTATTGGGTGAATCTGCAACACTTTCTGGCATCCGGGTCAAGACCAAGACACATCTGTTCCCCTTTACAGCAGGTGCCCAGAGACCAGGGAATATGCAACAGGACTAAACCTGGTCCCCGATGACCTCCGGTACCTGGATATTCATGCATTCCACTCGCTGAATGACTCACGGAAGGGTAACCTAGAGAACGCTCTCAGATCCCTTAAGTCCTGCATACCCTTGTGGCGATCTCTGAAACTTCCCATGATGGTTCGGATCTCGCTTACTATATTTTTTCACGAATCTTGCAGTCAAGATACCGGGTTCCTGGTTCCGGCAATTGGATACTCTTCTTATGGAATTGATATGGGATGGCGTCCGCCACAGAGTTTCCTTGGAGGTCGGCCAGCGCCCTCCGGGTGAGGGAGGTTTAGGAGCCCCCAATTTTGAGCTGTATTTTTTAGCGGCACAGCTCCAGTGGGTCACTCAGTGGCTTGATGGAGCCCATCAGGAAGAACTGGGCCCCATGGGATTGTCTTGCCGTCAAGGAGCTTTGCTGTCAAGACTACTCTGTCTGAGGGTGGAGATTCCTCAGCCGGAGGTACTACTGGCTGTGGCCTTGAAATGTTGGAAATGGTGCTTACAGAGGACTGCGGGGACTCCACTTTATGCACTAGCGTTGCCGCTGGTGATCCACTCTCCTTTTTTTTTTTTACAGATGTACAATTCGCCGCCTGGATGGAAGCTGGACTAGTGAGACTGGGTGACTGTTAGCTGTGAACTCTGATCCTACTGGAAGATTTGGTGACCCAGTATGACTTACTCACTAGGAGGATGCAGGGGAAGATATGGAGGGACATGACGTGCCAGCTGAGAGAGCCGGAGATGACCCCCTTGGGGATACAGATGAGGAAGATGATGCACGTTAGAAGTGACGAGTGGCTGTACTGCTTGAGGGAAATCTGCCTCTTCCCATGGTTGCGGAACCGTGGAACACTGGAGGTTGTGACCCCTCACCCCCCTCCTCTGCCCCCGATTATCTACTCTTAATTGACACAACAGTGGAGCCCCTCCCCTTCTCTCCCCGCCCCAGGTTACTCGTGGCCCCAGATTTTCTCCTTTTGGAACGCTCTGAAGCCGCTACTTCAGATTGGTGGACTGACCCCTGAGACTGTTTGGTTTGCCTTTTTGTTTGTTTCACAAATTTAAATGTACCGGCCTTTACAAATTCCCTTAATGATACCTCTGAATGTCCCAATGAGTAAAAATATGACCTGGAGGGGATAGTCAAAGCATCCCTGCACCTACATGATTGACGAGGGTGGCTAAATCATATAAATGCAGATGAGGGAACGACTGTCGAAAGAAGTATCTTATGATTCCCTGGTGCCATTGGAAAATCAGTAGTGCTGAAACTGTGGGAAGATCATCATGTTAACATTTATTATTTTTTGCGCAAGAGAACCATGTACATCATACCTACATATGTACCAAAGGTCTGTGCTTTTCTTTACATGCGGCCAATATGCTCACATTGTCTTATTGTTTTCAGCATATAGAGATGCTTTCCGGTACATGTACTGTATATTTTAAAAGCCAATAAAAATGTTTATTTTAAAAAAAAGCAGACAGTCCAAACCTAAATTGTGTGCAACTGAATCGCGGATGATTGAATTTTCTTAAACACTGTCCTCTACCCTCAGAAGCACCACCAAACTTTCATAAAATATGGTACCCAATTTGCTGAAGACCAATAAATGCATCAAGTTTCAAAGCACAGGTGTCAGTCAACCTTGAATCAAAAAGGACTTGGCAAAGATCATATATCTGATCAGCATAGCCCACTACTCCTTGAAAACTTCTCTCCTCACACCGTCCCTTCTACCGCGCTGCACTTAACCTTCTTCAGATTTTCCGAGTGAGCACCACATGTATGCAACTGTTATGATGCACTTTATTTGCTGAATGTGCATGCCTCAAACTTACTGTCCAAATTGTGCATTTAAAATCTGCAAAATCAATAGCTACAAAACTGTATTCTGCAGCGCACTGTAGATTTGGATAGCAGTTATTTAAAATCCAAATTAGTTAAATACATTTCATGTGAAAATCCTAGTTAATGAAGAGCAGGTAATCTATAAAAACATACCCCAATCATTAGCCTGTGTAGATTTTATTCTAAAGGGTTACGATGTTCACCTCCTGGGACCAACCAATATACCGGTTGGTATAGGAAGTGTGTTTTTTCAGTTCATATAGTGACAATACATCATTAAACATTAAAATTTTATTTCTAAAGTACCAAGGCATCTTAATCATTTTAGAGTTAGAGTAGCTTCAGACCTTGCTGACAGATCTGAATTGCAAATTCGCTAAATTTGCAATATACTTTTATAAAAGAGAGGGATCCAATTTAGCTAAACTATGCATCGTCTTGTTTTATATGCGCTACTCATTGACATTTATCAGTGGCATCTACATTTATACTGGTAAATTCAAAAGACAGCCCTTAGGAGATAATATGGTGCGTCCAGGAGGAGGGGTCAGCGATTAATGTCTTTGACAGAAGCTAGATGGTTTGTATTACTGAAAAGCCCCAGTCATTCCATCTCGCTCATGACACATACAACACTGATTTCAATGCAGAGATTAGATTTTACAATAATCTATTATAACATTCCGTCACATTCAACAATCTTAAGGCTCCGGCCCAAAATGGGACTTCCTCAATATCATTAACTTCCAAGGTCTATTATAATAGCTTGTGGAATCTTTTCGGGATGGAATAGTTACTTACCTGTAACACTAATTCCCCAATATCTGTATCTTCATTAAATTAATAAGCAATTAACATCACCACACACACTAACACACACCCACTCACACTAACACACACACAAATTTTAAAGTAAGAAAACAAATCTCTATAATTAAAAGAAAATACAATGGCTGCTTGAAGGAAACTCTTTATTTCTACTGTTTATCATTTAATTTACATGCATGCAATAAATATGAAACTATCCAGGGAGAACTTTCAAAATGGGTTTTAAACAAACCATGAAGAGCTCTCATTTTGATTGACCCAAGCTTGAAATTATTTGGGAATTAAGATATTCAAAGGTAAGGTGGATAATCTTATTCAATTTGTACGTTCTACTAGAAATGTTCAAGAAACAACTCCGGAATGCGCATAAATTGGCCCAAGTCGGGGGCATTCCCACTTGCTCCATGGCAGCCCCCGCTGGGCTGCAGGTGTCAGCTGCGCTGGTCACCAGAGGGGTTCAGATACTTGGGCATTTATATAACGCTGGACCGGGTTGGCTTTTACGAACACAACTTGGGAGGAGTCCTTCAGGACTATAGGGCAGACGAGGGACACTGGCAAAACTTCTGCTTTCTCTGATGGGCCCAGCTGCCCTCTACAAAATGATCACACTACCCAAGTTCCTGTATATGCACCAGAACACACTATACGAGGTGCTGGATACTTTTTTCCAAGAAGTGGTCACGACAACTAGACTACTTCTTTGGGATGGAGAGGCTCCCACACATTGCCCTGCCAATGCCGATCAGGGGCCCCTTTGTAGGGCGAATCGCCCTGCCGGACATAAAACTGTACTACTGGGCAACTCGACTGCTAGTGGTTAATGGGTGGTCATTTGAGTTCCAAAGGGAACCAGCCCTGCAGGCAGACAGAGAGCTATATGGGCCGGGTGGGTTACCTGGGACACATACAGTGCCCGGAAGGCCCCCGCCTCCCCCTGGCGGCCACCCCAACACAGGTGGTGTTCAGAATCTGGAAGAAAGTTAGCAAGACACTAGGATTGGAGGGGAAGCTAACATTGGAGATGCCCCTTTCAGATTCTGGGATGCTCACAGACCTGCAACAACTAGAGGGGTGGACTCAATGGGATAGAATAGGGATCAACAAGTTGGGGGAGGAGGGGGGGATGCGAGGCGCTCCTCCGGTTTGAGGAACTCCAGAACCAATATGAGTTGGCTAACACCCAACACTACAGATTTCTACAACATCTAGAAGGGTATACAGAGACACTCTGTAAGGTGTTGTACGAAACTCCCCTGGAATATCGAATACTAGCAGCCCCACTGCATAGACATGCGGTGTCCCAGATTTACAGAACCCGGCTGACAAAAAACGACTCCTCGCTAACATCACTGAAAGACTGGTGGGAAAGGGACCTAGGTAAATCAGAGGACAATGGTTGGGGTGATGCACGTCGACATCCACGGAAAGTGGCAATCAGAGCAGGGTGAGGCCTGGTACCGTTGAAAATCCTCCATAAGGCATACTACACGAGAGCCACGTTGCCCCACATGGGGAAGACAAATGCCTGAGAGGCTGTAGACAATCAGCAACACTACTACATATGCTATCAGAGGGTGGGCGACTGACTCAAGGAGTCTACCGTGGGAGACATAATGGTGTGCCTGGCTTTGGCAACCCTAGGAATATGGGAGAGCAGACACTGCCCGAATACACTCTGCTGTGGTGCAACATACGCCTCATGGTGGCCAGAAGGGACCTAGTGTAGAGGAAATGCCCCAATTGTGGAACATTGGGCGACCAACATAGACTGGGGTATGTTGGCAGAGAAATCAGTTTACAAAGCCCGAGGATACCCAAGGAAATTTGAGTAACTATGGAGCCCATGGCAACAATGCAGAAACACATGCTAACCTCTAAGGTGCGGGAGGACTGAAAAGAGACTAAGAGCGGTGGGAACCTCACAGCTTGGTGAAATATACGGAGAACCAATTCTGGGATTTTGAAAGGGCAATGGGGGGAGATGCAAGGGTGGGGGCCTCTGGATATTGGTCTGTGTATTCATCAAAGGGAAGAAAGGGGTGCTAAGTGACTCCGAGAAGTGTTGTATTGTAGAAAGCTGGCTCTGTATATACTATACCAAAGTGAGGTATGGTGTACACAGAGTCCAGTGGCTCCCAAAAGGTATTGCAGAGGTTACAAGAGTTAATACCTTGTAGGAAAGTGGGTTTCTGTTGCAGTAACCCCCCCACTTTTTGCCAGACTACTGATGCACTTTTACTTGATGTGCCCTGGGTCCCTGCCAATCAGGTTCCCAGGGCCTGTGTTCTTTCCCCAAACCTTACCCAAATGGCATCTCTGGCCACAGGTCAGCCCCTGGTAAATGGTACCACAGGTACTCAGGGCACTGTGGCCAGAGAAGGCCTCTAAGGGCTGCAGCACTTATTGTGCCACCCTTAGAGGTCCTGTACCATTACACTCACACACTGCCTTTGCAGGCTGTGTGTTCTGGTGCAGAACAAAGTGAAGAGTCGACATGGCACACATCTCTGTGTGCCATGCCTACAACCCACTGCCCTGGCATAGATCAGTCACCCCTCTAGCTGGGTGCACTATACCAGTGGTGAGTGTACAGGTGCATGAGCCCTGTACCACTACAGTGTCCAAGTCCATTTTTAGACATTGTAAGTGCAGTGCTGCCATTAAGAGTATATGGTGCTGGGAGTTTGTGATTACGAACTACACAGCACCATAATGGCCACACTGAAAACTGAGAAGTTTGGTATCAAACTTCTCAGCACATTAAACCCACACTGATGCCAGTGTGGGATTTAATGAAAAATGCACACAGAGGGCATCTTAGAGATGCCCCCTGAAAACTAACCCACCTCTAGTGTCCAGGCTGAGTGGCTGCTTTCAGCTGCCACCACCAGACATGTTTCTGGACCCCTGGGTCGAGAGCCTGCTGCTCTCCGGGGCCTGAAACAATGCACATCCTGGGACGAGGTGCCAAGCCTCCTCCCCCAGGATGGGCAGGGTTCACAAAGGGGGAAGCTTCAAAGGCTTGCCGCCTTTGTGACCTTCCCCAGGCCACTTGCTGCTCTCAGCAACTGGTCCCCACTGGTTCTGACCCCCACTTTGGGCGGGAGAACCGGCGGGAAAAACAAGTGAGGAAGAGGTGTGCCCACCTCTGCCAACTCCACCCCTCAGGTGGGAGAGGCGAGGTGAAGCACAACTCCGAGTCCCCGCCATCTTGAAGATGGGGGGACTCAGCCAGCCAGGGACAGGCTCATGCCCCCCTCCCACTGGAGGGTGGCCTAATAGGGGGTGTACCCACCCCAGGGAAGGGACCCATTGGTCCCTGCCTTTTACCTACCAGTAACTTGTACCTGTAACGCCCCTAAATTTAGTATTTAGGGGCACCCCTGAACCTTGCTTTCTCAGACAAGAACCTGCAACAAGAAGAAGGACCGAACAGCCGGGCAGCAGCTAGCAAGAGTAAGACGCCCACTGACTTGGCCCCAGCCCTACCGGCCTGTCTCCCCCTCGAACCTGCTCCTGCGAAATCCCGGTGTGTCCTGCAGCCAGCAACCTCGAAAACCCCGGAGGACCTGCCGGCCTTCAACTATAAAGACTTTGTCTCGCGTGAACACCGGATTTGTTAATCTGCAACCTCTGGCTCCGGCCGGACACCGCGGATCCGCCCCACTCTGCACCTGCCGTCCACGGCCCGAGCTCGAGTGGGCAAACACCACGAGGAGGTCACCCCGGCCATCCTGACCCGAGATCCGGCGACCGCTGACCTGCCTCAAGCAGACGCCTACAGCCTAAATCCAGAAGGTCCCCCAACCAGGAGCTGGTAAGAAGATCCGACCCCAAAAGGCACCCCTGCACCCGACGCCCCACGGCCTTGTGTGCCCAAACCGACGGTGCCTAACCAACCCCTTACTTCCAAACTTACCTCTCGAAGCGGTGGACGCACCCAGAAGACCTTCGTCCCCGAGCCTGCAGTGCCTTTGCAAACCGGAGGTTCCCCATTGAAACCAACAGGGCACCCGATGTCGAAACAGCACTCTGCACCCGGCCGCCCTAGTGCCGCTGAGGGTGCACCTTTGGTGCTACTTTGTTTCCCCATTTGCCCTGAGCTAAAGTCCAGGAGCTTTGCTCCCACACCCTAGTGGCCTGCTTGCAAGCAGCCACCAACCGGAGACCCCCTATCCCCCATTGGATAACATTGGGCCTCAGCACTCTGCACCCGGCCGCCCTAGTGCCGCTGAGGGTGCAACGAGAGTGCATCCTTGACCCTGGGGGAACCCTTGTTCTAACCCCAGAAGCTCAACTCCAAAGACCGATTACTTACCTGGTAACCGTTAACTTCATTTCTCTCCATAGGAACCTATTAACTGTTTTTCTCTGAAAATTTTCTAAGTGTGGAGTTGATTTGTATGGAAACCTGAAAAATAACAATTGTGCAAAACTGATTTTACTTACCTTTTCTCTAGGAAATGTGTGTGATATCTAGGCATATCACACTGAGTAGAAAAAGTAATCTCAAAAGTAATCTCAAAAGCAATGTAAAAGTAACTTGCCTGTAATTCTTATTGCAAAATCGATACAAAGTATATGTACAGCATTTCACAGTATTGCATTACCAGTAACAAAGTACATTTACAACTGCATTTCAAACTGTATATTTACTGCAAAGTATTTATCAACTTACCTGTGCCAGGCTTGCTTGGTTCTAGGAAATAAAATAACTAAACGGATATTTTTATACAAAACCAATTGGTCTGAAGTTCAGTCTTTGAGTGTGTGAAATCATTTGCTGATTGAGTGGGTACAACAAATGCTTAACACTGTCCTCTGATCTCTGCCTACCTTTGGGGATCCACTGGACTCTGTGCACACTATACCTCACTTTGGTATAGTATATACAAAGCCAGCTTCCTACATACCTTACTCTCTTTTGTGGTAGTGTGGTTGAGCAGTCAGGCTTATCAGGAGGGTAGTGTTAAGCATTTGTTGTACACACTCAGGCAAGAAATGATGTCACACACTAAAAGAGTGAATCCAGCCCAATTGTTTGTATAAAATGTTGTTATTTTGTTGATTTATTTCTAGAACCAAGATTTACTTAGTAGCAAGTAAGTGAAACTCTTCATACAATGTTACTTTTTAGAATACAGTGGATTTGTAGGAACATTCAGATTACTTTTGTAGTTGAGAAAACGACAATTCAAAAGCACTTAAAACTACTTGTAGATTACTTTGAGATTATTTTCCTAGTTTAGCATGAAACACACTCCAAACACAGTTCAAGCAACACAGGACGTTAGAAAACAGGTTAACTCTTGTGAAGGAACTAAGTTACTCTTGGTTGCAGCACAAGACAGTACAACACTATAAATTTCGGAGAAAACCCACCATTCAATCCTATGGGGAAAAACGAAGTGTTAGCTTTGCAGGTAAGTAAACTGTCTCCGAGTTGGCATTTTGAAGGGTAGAACCAAGGTTCAGGGTAGCACTCAAGGGGCGCCACCAGCGGCACCAGAGCGAATGGGTGCCAATGTTATCCAAAGGGGCTAGAGAGCTCCTCGGTTGGGGGCTGCTCACAGGCAGGCCACTAGGTCTCGGGAGCCAAGCTACTAGGGTTAAGGTAAGGGTAAAGGGGGTCCCAGGTTGGCACCAATCCCACACCACGAGCGGCGCAGGGGCGGCCGGGTGCAGGGTGCTCAGGAGGGGTCGGGAGCCCAATACCTTTCAATGGAGGATGTCGGTCACGGAAAAAGACTGCAGGCTGGAGCCAGAAGACTGGACGAAGGATGAACGACTGGAGGATGAAGTTCAAGAGGTGCTGGACACCAGGACACCGTCGGTCAGGCACCTCAGGAGCTGCGGGTGCAGGGGTGTCCTTTTGCGTCAGGTTCTTCTCACCAGTTCAAGTCGCGGTTGGGGAGGGGCTCTTCAGGATGAGGCTGCAGGCATTGAGGTGAAGGTCGTCTGACGCTGGAACACAAGTCAGGATCGCCGGGGGGAACCTTGCTGGGGTGTTGGGCAACACGAACTCGGGCCGTGGGCATCAGGTGAAGACTGGTAAGGACTCGCGGATCCGGCTGGATCTGGAGTCCTGGCTTCGGTTGGTATTGGACAAATCTGGTGTCGACAGGAGATCAGAGTTCTTTAGGAAGGCAGGGCAGGTCCCCGGGTTTCTTGGAGGCTGCTGACTGCTGGACACGCGGGTTTCAGCTTGCAGAGGTTCAGAGCAGGAGACATGCCGGTAGGGCTGGGGCATGAAGCAGTTGTCGTCGTCGTCCTCTTCCGCAGCACGGATCTTCGGTCCTCCTTCTTATGTCGAATCTGAAGAGGCATGGTTCAGAGGTGCCCTGAAATACTAGATTTAGGGGTGTTACAAGGGTGTGCAGGTTGGGACCAATGGGTCCCTTTCCTGGGTGTTTACACCCCCTAGTATGCCACCCTCCAGCGGGAGGGGGCATAGGCAGCTTCCTGATTAGAGGGGTCCCTCCATCTTCAAGATGGCAGGGACTGAAAGGTGGCTTTCACTTCGCCTCCCTCCCCATAGGGGTGGGGTTGGCAAAGGTGGGCACACCGCCCTTCCTGGCTAGGTTTTACCGCCCGTTCTCGCGCCCAAACTGGGGTTCAGAACCAATGGGAGCTAGTTGCTGATAGCATCAAAAGGCTGTGGGAAGGTAACAACGGTGGCAGTTCTTTGAAGCTCCCTCTTCGAGGACCCTGCCCATCCTGGGGGAGGAGGCATGACACGTCTGCCCAGGACGTGCTTAGTTTCCAGACAGCGAAGGCTCTCTACCCAGGGATCCAGAAACATGTCTTGTGGTGGCAGACAGCTGGGAGCCAGTCAGGAACCACACCAGGGTTGGTCGTTTTTCAGGAGGAATCTCTAAGATGCCCTTCGAGTGCATTTTTCATTAAATCCCACACTGGCATCAAGGTGGGTTTAATGTGCTGGAAAGTCTGATACCAGACTTCAGTAAAGCCATCATGGAGCTGTGGAGTTCACATTGACAAAATCCCAGCCCATGCATTCAAAATGGCTTCACTGCACTTACAATGTCTGTGAATGCCACAGACACTGTAGGGGCATAGTGCTCTTGCAGCTATGCCCTCACCTGGGTATGGTGCACCCTGCCTTTAGGACTGCAAGGCCTGCTAGAGGGGCGACTTACTCATGCCACAGGCAGGGTTGGTGGGCATGACAAACAGGGATGTGTGCCAAGTTGACTCTTTAGTTTGATCTGCCCCAAAACACCCAGTCTCCATTGGCAGGGTGGGGGTGTTAAGGTGAGGGGTCTCGGAGGGTGGGACAATATATGCTGCAGCCCTCAGAGGCCCTCTCTAATCACCATGGGTACCTTTTAGCAGGGACCTACAGGTAGCCCAGAGGTGTGCCAATTGTAGGTACAAAGGTACAGTTTTAGGAAAGAACATAGGTGCTGGGGCCTGGTTAGCAGGGTCGCAGCACACATTCAGTCAATGTTGGCATCAGGTATCTGGCAAAACTACCTAGATTTAGTAGGCAAACATGCAAAAAGGGGCACTTTCCTACACGAGTAGATAGGTATTTTTGTGAAATGTAAACGATCAATGAAAATAAGTTATAAAAAAATTTAAATAAAATGATTAACTGATAAGATTTCCAATCTCTTCAGCAGAGAAAGGGGTGCTCTCCCTGAAATGGTTACAATTCTAAAAGTTCTGACTTCAATGTTTTGTTTCTTGCTTCAAAAACATCAAATCTATATGTAAACCACTACAGAAGTTAGTTTGACTAGGTATGGGTTGGTGGTTCCTAAACTCCTCAAGTATCTGACCGCTGTGCTGCTGCAATGAAATACTTGAATATATGAATAATTCCCACACTATTATGGATGGTCACAGCTAGCCCACGCAGCAAGAGGCACACTGACTTTCTTTGGATCTAATACGGTCCTATTTATGGTAAGCATATTAGATCCCAATTGCTATATGCCCCAATCTGCCAATTTGGAGTTGTGTTAACTACCCATATGGATAGAGGTTTCAGTTTCATAATGGATAGTGTGGGTGGCATCCCCATCAACTGGTGTGGTATGTGTAATTCCGGCCAGGTCATACTACTCCAAATTACTTGGCTTAGCGCATCACGGGCAGAGATTCCAATGAAAACAGCAGGCAGCTCTTGTACATTGATTACTAACATATATTGCTAACACACATAACCTGCTCAATCCACTAATCCACACTCTACCCGATTTTGTGCTTGACCAAATAAGGCCCAGTGTTCTGTAATGAGGCTTAGGCATTCTTCCAATGACAGGTGCCCTAATAGCTAAGAACCCAAGACATTTGTGGGGGCATACATGAATTATGTGAAACAACAAGCGGCTACCATGCCATCAGATGACGGGTCAATTAAGGATTTGGCCGTAACTTCGAAAGACAAACTCCTTGTCCCATAGTCAATTCAGGTTGCGATTATAATATGCATACTGCATGGTTGTTATGCCCCTCTTTCAATAATCCCAACATGCTCATTAGGACTCATATTGGTCAATAGTCTATTTACTGAGGGACTTCACATTTTTTTGTAACCGAGACATAGATTTTGAATAGTGGTTAAAAATCTTAAGCTTTGGAAATCAATCTTCTACCAAGTACAGTGCTATGCTTCAATGGTTTTTATTAATCCAAAAGGCAAAACCAGAAGGTTTCTTACCTGAGAAACACTGGTGAAATCCGAGCCAATGGATCTATCCATAAACTGTGTACCATTTATTGAAACCTATGCAGGAAAAAATTAACAGGTTTCAGAAGATGTCTTCTTCGGCGAATCATAACAGATCGGACGTAATTAATTGCTGCAGCACTATACTATGAAGCAGACAACAAACAATGGTCTGTTTACACAATTTGAAAGCTCAAGAGTTAAAACAAATGCTACGTATGAAACTCAATCCTATTTAGTGGAGGGTACACAATTCATCCACAGGATATCAAAACAAGGAAAACTCCCATGAAATGTTTTACCGAGGATACCTCACAGCATCCAGGCTAAATTAAAATTTCACCCATGTGTTGGAGACGTTTTAAGTATCTTAGCCATGTTACACATCTGACAGAAATGAAAGAGCATAGGCTTTTCAGAAGGAAATTATTTTATAAATGAGGAATGTTACTAAATTTAATCTGCTTCTAAACTGACTAGTAGACTTCCTGGAAGCTCTAGACGCTATTTATACAATGAATTTCTGCACTAGCTAGCTCATCACACAACTCTCAGTGACAACTCAAAAATAAAAAAAAGAATTGAGGAAACAAGGAAGCCGGTAGAAAAACCAAACCCAAGAAAATGTGCTTATAATAAAAAAAATACAGAAATGAGTAGGACTGAGGAGGAATCAAGATAGTGGACGAGTCTCCCACTCGCTCCAGACATCCACCCATAATCTTGTGTTTAAGGTTTCCGCAATGAGTGATTCCCCCAGATGAAACAAGTGATGGTCAAGGCGCTGCAGAGAGACGTAGCAGAGGGATGACTGCAGGCTCGATTGCAGCATTTTATGGAATAACACAAAGGGGTGGGAGCACACTGCTTCACCTGCCAGCTCAGTTCGCCCCTTAGCATTATGGTAAATGCAGTTCATGGTACATGCTTACTTGAATATTTACTGGAGTATTTCACCAAATTTGGTGCAGATTAGTGCTGTAAATCTCTAGACACTTGTTTCTGGATATCATCCGTCATCAGAGATAAAAACGATTTTAATATGGGGTTGCTGAGCAGGCTGCCACAATCCTTTCAGGTCTCAGTACCTCTCACAGGCGCATCTCCACAAGCTTCGTCAGCTCAATGGCTCAAGGAAGCCTTTTCAAACACAAAGGGGTGGGAGCACACTGCTTCACCTCCCAGCACAGTTCGCCCCTTAGCATTGTGGTAAATGCAGTTCATGGTACATGCTTACTTGAATATTTACTGGAGTATTTCACCAAAGTTGGTGCAGGTTAGTGCTGTAAATCTCTAGACACGTGTTTCTGGATATCATCCGTAGAGATAACAAGCATTGGCATAGCCAATAGGTCTCGCCTTTGGGGCCTTATAAGTGTTTAGCCAGAGCTATTGACTTTGCCAATGTCTTCAAGCTGTGCTGTAGAGAAGTGTGGCTGCTGTGCAGCATGCTGAAAAGTTATAATAAAAAAGTGTCAGAAGCATTTTTGTTACTTTATATATGACCAAGAAGGCATTATGTAAAACTGAACGACCATATTTAAAAAAGTTTTCTTTTGTTCTTGCAATGCTGGCAACTTGTTTCTGATGCTGTGGTGGGCCCCCGAGCGATGCTGTGGTGGGCCCCCCCGAGCGATGCTGTGGTGGGCCCCCCCGAGCGATGCTGTGGTGGGCCCCCCCGAGCGATGCTGTGGTGGGCCCCCCCCGAGCGATGCTGTGGTGGGCCCCCCCGAGCGATGCTGTGGTGGGCCCCCCCCGAGCGATGCTGTGGTGGGCCCCCCCCCGAGCGATGCTGTGGTGGGCCCCCCCCAGCGATGCTGTGGTGGGCCCCCCCCAGCGATGCTGTGTGGGGCCCCCCCCAGCGATGCTGTGGGGGGCCCCCCCCAGCGATGCTGTGTGGGGCCCCCCCGAGCGATGCTGTGGGGGGCCCCCGAGCGATGCTGTTTGAAAAGGATCCCTTGAGCCATTGAGCTGACGAGCTTGTGGAGATGCACCTGTGCGCCTGTGAGAGGTACTGAGACCTGAAAGGATTGTGGCAGCCTGCTCAGCAACCCCAGATTAAATTCGTTTTTATCTCTACTGATGACGGATGATATCCAGAAACACGCGTCTAGAGATTTACAGCACTAACCTGCACCAACTTTGATGGAATACTCCAGTAAAATTTCAAGTAAGCATGTACTATGAACTGCATTTACCATAATGCTAAGAGGCGAACTGTGCTGGGAGGTGAAGCAGTGTGCTCCCACCCCTTTCCATTTTATGGAATAACTTTTTTTTAGCTTATATCAAAGCACAGTATCGAGAGAAAAAAGATCTTATTTCGAAACATTGTCAGTAGCCAACATTGGAGGCAGTGGCCATACCGAATTGACACAGCTGTAAGCCAACAACCCGGAGGCAGGTAGCGTGGGCTATGGGCTACAATAGGCTACTCATCGAGAATTTGCTTTATAATCTTAGTCCTCTCGAACCTTTGTCGGGCTATGCGATGGCGAAGTTCGTCGCATATCCAACCTTGTGAACTGGTAACGAGCCTTCAAGAGAAGAAAAGAGAGAAAGAAACGGTACCCCCCTCCCAGTCTCCTCCGCACCCTGTGATAGATCTGTTTTGAAATCTCATAAGAGCTCCTGCCCAGTATTCATCATGTCTTATGGAGCTGGGCGGTGTCGATGAGGCGCAAAACCTGTAGGAGCTTAGGGCAGGTTTCTTCTCTGTACTCCTTACTGAGGATAGTTATAAAAGGAGCCCAAAGTTCCTGAAAGGCATCTGCTTTGTTGTCTGCCACCAACGATAATCGTTCCATGCCCAACACCGCCCATAGTCGCCTAAGCCAGGCAGAGTGGTCCGGAACTTTCTCAGATCCCCAGTGAGCTATTAACTCTAGACGCGCGGCGTTCAGGGCTATGGCTATCTGTCTCCCTCTCATGGAGAGCAAAGGGAAGGTCAAGCGGTTGGGGAGGCCTAGCAGTATGTACTCGGGGAAGCGTGGAATGTCCGTGTCGAAGGCATCATTTATGTCTTGTAATACTAGGTCCCAGTATCTCACTAACTTGGGGCAATGCCACAGAAGATGCACTAGGGACCCAGTCTGACCACAGTCCCGCCAACAGTATGCCGGGCGATCTTTATTCCAATGATTAAGTCGTGCCGGAGTTAAATACCAATATGCGGCCACCTTATATGCAACTTCCGTACCTGAAATGTCATGTGCTGTGTGGTGTGCTCTGTAGAAGATGTCCTGCCACTCTTTGCTTGTGAGGTGTCTGCCTAATTCTTCCTCCCATCTTAACTGTCCCTTGGTTTCCGCGAGAGAGGTGTCCGAGGAGAGGAATGTGTATAGTTCTGATATAAGGCTCTTATCATCTTTAGTGATGAGCCACTTTTCAAATGGTGTTAACCGCCGTGAGGCCCCAGGTCTCACCTCTGGAGAGGTTACCCAGTGCCGTACTTGTTGGTACATATAGCAGTCCGCCGCTGGGATTGCATAGTCCGTCTGAAGCTGATCAAAAGGGATAAGTCCCTCCTGATCGAAAAAGGAGCCCACCATCTCACGCCATCGCTGAAAGGATTCAGATTTACACCCCGGCGGGAAATCCGGGTTGTCAATCAAAGGAGTCATCGGGGAGGGGAAAGTGGTAAGCCCATGCCAAATCGCCGTTGCATCCCATACCTTTAGAGTTGTCACCATGACAGGAGAGGAGTACAGACCCCATGCCCTATGCTTACGTGGGAGCCAGACTTCACGCCAGATATTTCTACCTGCTATTGTTTGATCCATGAACGTCCAGTGTTTCTCCGTCAGAGGACAGTTCCACTCCATGATGAAGCGTAACTGAGAAGTTTGGAAGTACCGTGATACCACTGGGACTCCCATCCCCCCCATCAGGCTTCGTCTTTGCAATTTGCACAAAGCTGAGACACGGTTGCTTCCCACCCCAGACAAAGCGATTTATAGTTCGCTGGAGGTTCTGCAAAGTGGTCGGGGAGGGGGGGGCCGTTCAGGGAATAGTTTGAAAGACAGAGTATGCGCAGCATGATCGTCATCTTGACTGCTGCAATACGGCCCGCCCAGGAGAGACCGGAGCGTGTCCATGTTGCCAGTGTATTGATGGTCTGTTCTAGGAGTGGGGTATAATTAGCTTTTAGAGTTTTGGTAGGGGTACGCGCCAGATGAATTCCTAGGTATGGTAGGAGTTGGCTGGCCCAGGAGAATGGGAATTGCTTAGTCAGGGCTTCCTCAGTGGCAGGGGACGTGGACAGGTTTAGGATTTGGGACTTGTGTAGATTGACCTTAAATCCCAAGACTGCGCTAAAGCAGGAGAACTCATCAACTAGAGCTGCTAGGGAGGCCGCCGGGTTCGTCAGAGGCAGGATCACATCATCGGCGTATAGGCTAATAGTGTGTGTGTCTGCCCCGAAGCGAATTCTGGAGATTCTTAGATTGTCTCTGAGCCATTGGCTCCATATACAAGGCAAACAGTAGAGGGGAAAGAGGGCACCCCTGTCAGGTTCCCCTGCATATTGGAAAGAGCCCCGAGGAGTACCCATTGACCCTGACCGATGCTCTAGGTGTTTTGTATATGCATCTTAACCAGCCAAGAAACCTGTCCCCGAAACCAAACCGGCGAAGCGTCTCCATTAAGAATGGCCAATGGACCCTATCGAAGGCCTTCTCTGCGTCAACAGACAGTAGGAGGGCCTCCCGTCGGGAGCGGGCAATGAGATCTGTGAGATGGATGAGGCGCTTCGTGTTATCCCCGCATTGCCTAGTCGGGATGAACCCGGCTTGGTCCGGGTCGATATGGCCCAATATGTACGGGTTAATGCCCGCGGCCAAGATAACAGTGAAGATTTTGGCGTCCACGTTAGGCAGTGAGATCGGCCGATAGGATACGCACTCCATGGGAGTTTTGTGGGTTTTAAGATTACCGATATTGAGGCCTCCGTGAGCGAGTCGGGAAGTGCCCCAGTATCGATAAAAGAATTAAAGAGCAGCGTTAATACAGGGGCAAGGACCTGACAGAATTTCTTATAAAACAGGGGGGTGAATCCATCCGGGCCCGGAGACTTGGCTATTTTGAGGCGGGCTATCGCAGCGATTACCTCATCTATTTGAAGAGGGCGATCAATATGGGTGGCCGTGTCCGCCGGCAGCGTGGTCAGTTGCACTCCCTGAAAGTAGGCGACTATATCTCCGCTGAGGGAGTCTCCCTCTGAGTAGAGTTTTGAATAAAATGCACTGAAGACCTCTGCAATCTCCGAATCCGTATGGACTATTGCCCCGGATGGAGTGTTAACTGCCGAGATAGACCCAGATACCTCTCGTTGCCTTGGTTTGTGGGCAACCATGCAGCCTGAACGATTGCCAGCAAGGAAGAATTTGTGCCATAAGCGTAGCAAGGCGTACTCCGCTCTGCCGAGGTCCAGCCTGCGAAGAAGGAGCCGTTTGCGCTCCAATTCTCGCCACACCGGGTGGGCGCCGGTGCGCTTGTGTATAGGTTCTAATTCCGCTACCGCTGTCTGTACCTCCTTGCTATGTTCCTTTCTAAGCTTATTATCGCCTGCCGATATGGCTATTAGTTCCCCTCGTGTGACCAGTTTTAGTGCTTCCCACAGAGAGGCTGGGGGCACGCCCTCGCCGTCATTATCAGTGAGGTAGTCTTTAAGTGTTTTCAGAATTGCCTTTGTTATGTGGTCTGAATGTAGTAGTGCATCCCGGAGATGCCAACGAGATTGGCGGGGGTCGGGCTGCGCCTAGGTTCAGTGATAGCATGATCAGGGCATGATCGGAAAGAGAGCGAGGCTCTATCGTTGCTTCAGCCACGCATCCCATCAGGGCATCTGTGATTAGGAAGTGATCAATTCGGGCATAGGTCTTGTGAGCCGCCGAGAAGTATGTATAGTCTCTAGTAGAGGGGTGTATTATTTGCCATCTCGTCTGTGAGAGTTGTCCCTGCTTGAGCTCTGCCCGGAGCAGTCTAAGTCCGTGTTCATTACTAAGTTCAGGTCACCCCCAATCACTACCTCCCGGTCGGGCGTGGCCAACACCTTCGCAAGATAGTTGAGAAGGTAGTGTTCCTGGTGATCGTTCGGGGCGTATATGGACGCTACCGTAAACTGTGTGCTACCCCATTGTATTCTCAGCCCTAGTGCTCTGCCTTTTTGTTCGGCAGTGGTCTCGATCACCTTTCCTCGGAATCTCTGGGCAATTAGTATGGCTACCCCATTCTTCTTGGACGAGTCTGAGGACTAATATTGCCTAGGGAACTTCGGGGAGGGCATACAATGGTTGTTCCTAGTGAGCAAATGGGTTTCTTGTAATACGCAAATGTCCCCTTCAGTGTGTTCTAAATAGGATAAGATCGCCTTGCGCTTGACTGGGCTGTTGAGGCCTCGGACATTAAGGCTGACTATGCGAATATTGTGCATCTTATTTGTGACAACTGTGCTCCCACTCCTTGTTCATGTGCCTTTTGTAGCAGGTGGTCCACCCCACTAGTGCGTTCTAGTGTGAGGATTTCGGATGAGTTGGCGTCCGACATTGAGCTAGGGCAGTGCAGAGGAGAAGAGAAAGAAGACAGAAAGACCCCTTTGAATAACGTGAAGAATACTGTGAACATAGGAAAGGACAATAACTGAGTGTCTGAGTCCATTAACTCGGACGAGTCGGTACGAGGAGTGTTCGGCCAAGATGGAACCTGTGGAGGGTGAGTCATTAAGTCGATCAGAATATCCTCCACTCCTCCGCCGCCTCACTTGGGTCCTCACCAGACCCGCCCGACCCCAGGGGCATGTTTGTTGCTGAGTCACGGGGTAGTTGAGGCGGTGGATTCAGAAGAAAGAGCCTGCAGCACCGCTTGCCTCTCCTTGCTGATGGTTTCAGAGTCTGGTCTAGGCCCATGGCGGCTACCCATCACCTTCTGCCAGGCCGGCCGTTGGCGCTTGGGGGACACTGGCTGATCCCCAGAAACATCTGGGGCGTCAAGGTGCAGGAGAGCGCAGGCCTCAGAGATCGGAGCTGGTGCAGCGCCCCCTCATACCTGAAGATGATGCGAAAAGGGTGACCCCAGGCATAAGGAATCTTGGCCTTCCGCAGATGCTCTGTGACGGGACAGAAATCTCTACGCTTCTGCAGAGTGATTCTTGAGCGATCCTGAAAAAAGGTCGGGGAGTGGCCTTTGAAATGAACTAGATGCGAGTCTCTGGCCTTCTTGAGGATGTCCTCTTCCTGGAAATCATGAACACACACCAGGATGTTAGCAGGGGGTCCTTTGCCTGATCGGTCGGGGCCCACCCTGTGGACCCGGTCCAGCTGTAGGGAGGGAGGGGGGAAAGGGGGGGGAAAGGGGGGGAAGGGGGGGGGGGAGTCTCTGGGAGGCCCAAAACATGACGAAGGAGGTCCGTAACATACTCGCGAAGGTTGAGGCCCTCTGCTTTGGATGGCACTCCTCCGATTCTTATATTGTTCATCCTCAACCTGTTTGAGGTCTTCATTGTGCGCTTGAAGGTTTAGTTGCTTGTCTTTCAGCCTTAGCACTTCTTGCTGGAGCCAAGCTACCTCCTCCACCCGACTAGACTATCTTCAAGCACGGCAATCCTTTCTCCCACATCGCAACGTACTTCACGGAGGTCGGAGACAATTTCTGTTTTCATCGCCTGAAAGTCTGCTCGGAGAGAGGTGAACAACGATTCCATATAGGCTTTAGTGATCGGGCCCTCTCTCTCCTCTGCCTCCATCCGGGATTCTGCTTTTTGTGACAGGGGTGCGTCTTCCGACCCAGAGTTGGTTGTCTTCGCGAACATTTCTTTGAGGGATCGTTCCTTCTTCGTTCGTGCCCCGGCCATAATGCCTGGGTTGCCTTCTTGGGGTTTGCTTGGCGTGGTGTTTCCGGAAACTCGTTAGATCCAGATTGCGGGCCGCCGGTCCTGTCCAACGTGTTAGTGCTGTCCCTTCCTCGCTCCCCAATTCAGGCCGAGGGCTGGTGGGAGGGGGGGGGGGTGCCTCAGAGCTTTTAAAACTAGGCACTGTTGAGGGAGCTGCTGAGGAGCCCACAGATGGTCTTTATTCTGGATAGAAGAGCAGAGGACCACCGCTCTACTTCAGGCTTCCCGGTTCTCCGTCTCTGTTAATTGCAGTCTTCCAAGAGGCGCTCATACGCTCGTGTCCCTCTTGAGGCGCCTCTGTTGGGTTCGTCACATGTCCCTCCGCTGCGCGCACCCTTTATTCGTCCCCGGGCTGTCCAGTCCCTGGTCCCGGTAGGCCTCCCTACGTAGTTCCTCAGAGACAGTCGTTAGCCGGTTTTCGCCGGTTTTTCTGACCTGGAGGGGATAGTGTTGTATGCTTACACCGATCCCGTCATCCCTTTACACTAGGCTTCCTTGCTGGTCGTTACTCCCCCGGTTACCATCCATTGAAGTTGTCCTGTGGGTGTGTGAGAGCAGAGGGCCACCTATAACTCCGCGCGGTGGGTGCTCACCGAAGAGGGAGGCAACCCCACCCTCTCGGTCCCCCCAGGTTGTCTGTTATGTCTCGCTACGCCCTCCTTTGGAGCGAGGGCCGCCAGTGGCCGGAGGCTGGCCACGCGGCGCAGGCCTCAATCCTGGCCTGGCTCGTGTCTGAGGCCTACCGCAGGCCCCAGAACCCAAAGTCCCGGTATCCCTGGAGCCTCAGGATCGCCACTGGCCCCAGTCTCAGTTCCACTTTAGGGCTTGGCGAGTGGGGTCCACTAGATGGGCTAGGAAGCCTCGCCCCCTTGGCTCACCCACTCCCTGCGGTGTCTTACAGTGCGCTGCAAATCTGCCAAAGTCCAAGGCGGGGGGCAATGTAGGGGTGTTGGTCACTCACCGTTGTTGTGATCAGGCTGATTGTGGCACTCTTCTTCGGGTCCGAGCTGCAGGCCCGGGAGCCCGGTCTCTGCCCCCGCCCAGGGCCCAGCAGAGCAGAACCGCACAGCTCACCCGGGGCAGGCCGCAGACAACCGACCATAGCCGCGCCCCGCCGCCTCCAAGGCGCCGCGTCCTGGAGCTTTGATACGGAGGTCTCCCTCCCGTGTCTGAGCGCGCCTCTTCTCCGTCAGGGCCAATCCTCGCTCTTGGGGGGAGGTGGGGAAGGGGGGCTCAGGTCCCGTTCCTCCCGCCCCTCAGCTCCGTCCACTCTAGGGCCCAGCCGCGGCCCCCAGAGCCCACTGCACGATCCGACGATGCTCCCCGGGAGTTCGTGTGGGGTGCCTCAAGCACCTCCGTCCGAGCCCGCCTGGGCTCGCCTTCCTCCGGTGTCACTGCGCCGCGCCCGGGGAGCCGCCGGTATCCGGTCCACTGCGTGCGGCTCCTCAGGCCCGCAAGAGGCCACGTCTGCCGATCTTCGCCTCCCCGTCAGGCGCGGCACCGGACACTCCGGTTTTAGCCTCTGCTGCTCGGCCGAACCCCGGCCAGGCAGCGCCGCCCACTGTGCATACTGGTCCCCAGGAGTGAGTCGGCGGGCACTAAAGTGTGCTTTGAGAGGCGGCGGGAAGGAGCAGTCGGAAAATGCATCCTACCCACCGCCATCTTGGCCACGCCCCCGGATTGCAGCATTTTAGAACTGCATGGCCTGGAACTGGCATGACAGCCGAGACGGCCTGCCACCTTGGAATTATTTAAAAAAAAAAAAAAAAAAGTATGGTTTTAAAATCACTGTTTTTGAAACAAAAATATGCTTAAAGCATGTTGTGTTACGAACTATATTTTTTGGTACTAGAGTTCAACAATTTAGATCTCTTTTTTGGGGGATCTAGACGGTACTGCTACCAAAGAACCTACTCTCTGTATGCTAAGAGTATTCTGCATACATTTTGTGATATGGTTTACATACTAACAGCAAAAGAACCATACAACCTCTAAAAAAATTCTAAAAGTCTGGAAGCCCATGGTTTTCTTTAATGGTTCAGTTTTCAGGTTTCCTAATGCAGAAATATTCACTTAACTGAAGCAAACAAACTAAGCCACCAATATACCCGTATTTGAGCTAAAAGGTCAAATCAGATGGCGACATATGGTCACAGAACTGGAGGAGGCCAAATGAGCAATGCCAACTAGTTTTACGTCTAGATGGTGTGAGTTTCGGACGTGGGCACGGCGTACAAAGGTCACAACTAATGCTCAGACAAAACCATCTGAACAAGCATTGGCATAGACAATAGGTCTCGCCTTTGGGAAGGAGAGAAGTGAGCATCAACACCTGTGCCGTGAAGTGGTTCAAATGTGAGTGAGTGCTAAATCCGAAGGTGAGTGCTAAATCCGTGTACGCTCACTCGACCCATTCATTAAACCAGAAATCGAACAGACTAGTTCACACAAGACACCGAATCACCGCTGCGCATGCTTCAACCCCTGGGTAATCCCGGTGTCAAAGGGTAACATTAAGGACCAATCGCACAGCGTATAATATGTGAGACAGAAAGATCTCAAGGTGCTTCCATAACGCGTCATTGCTGTCTTGATCAGTGCTGTCTAGAGTGTGGAGATGGCTTTCACACGAGGGGAGCAAGACACGGCAACCCGCTGTTTGAACTGTGTTCAGTCAGCGAAAAGGTATTGTAACTGATGCCTGGTTCAGCCACCTCCCCCCCCCCCCTTTTGCAGGGCGAGCGGGACCATGCCGTGAGTCGAGTCGGAAGTCGCAATATGATTACAATATAAAATGAAGAAGAAAAAAAATCAACACATTAGCCCGACGATAAATAAGCACAGTACCATTCCCGAGCTTCGAGGGGCAAAACCTACAAATAGTAATGCCCACATGGCTATCAGTCCAGAGATATATGCATGTTGTTTTTAAACACGAACAAATTAGCTCAACACATAGTGTGAGTGTTCTCCAGGTGCAAATACAAGAGGTAAAGTGTTTGCAAGAAATAGAAACTGTAAACTGAGAGACAAGTGCTGACATACAATATTTGTGGAGAGAGAGATAGTCATTTGAGGTTCACGATATAGCTCCGACCTGGATCCTGAGATCAACGGGACGCTTTACACAAACCGTTGTAACAGTTGTGAAAGTGCTGTATGTGTGTGAGGGGTCCAGATGGCAGATTGCAGTAGTGATGGTTACAGGTGACAGTGGGGGGAGGGGGTGCCTGTAATTCAGACAGTACTAGAAAGAACACTGCACCGTTCGAATTTCGTATCCTACATACTCCAATCACAGTTACACGTGTTTATAGTTTCGTTTTCGGGTGCAGAGAGGGAGGGTGATTTAACACGAATCAGACGAGGTTTTTGGCTAAGAGTTGGATGCCGGGATTCAAATGGGTGAATTTTCAGCACTAAACGACACGTGATAATTTGTCAAGAAAGAGCGCCTCTATGCCGCGCATATCGCACTTTAAAAACGAATGTCAGGGCTAATTCTTGTGGTCGTGTGAATTCAGTTCAAACCGCGGCCAGTTTGTATCGGCGGGATTTGTTTTCACGAGTTCGAAAAATTGTGTCGGAATAGGCGCGTTTTCGGTAAACAGTTCAACTCTTATCTGTAGCGCTTTAAGCTAGATGACTGCCAGCTTTCTGTAACACAAGGCTCATCACAATATTTAGAGTTTCCACCAATGACGCACGCCCGTTTATCCTGTTATTTGAAGAACTGCGCCCGGAGTAAGCAGAAAACGTCTGCACAGAACTTAATTTTGATTCACGTTGTTTCACATTGTTGCTCAGTGTACATTTCTACACACCTAGACAACGCATGCAATACACCCATTTTTCACATCTAAAGCTAACTGAAACACCCGTTCTAGGGCATCCAGGAATTGGATGGAAGGGGTGCAGTGACCACCATGGAAACAAATCGCCACACATATAATACACATGAAGAATAAACTTGCTCTATCATCTGAAAGTAAGTTATGCCTTGATAAGGATGTGGAAAGCACTACATAAATACCCATACATCACAATATTCAATATGGGCCGCATTGGTTCGGTTTTATACTGGAAACAGCGCAACAGTCTCAGATGTTTTCTCCCGAGAAAAAAACTTCACTTACCTTTCCCGGAACCATGAAGAGTTGGCTGGCTAACAAAACTTCCGCATAACAATATCCCCAAAAAGACTAGTACTTATTTAAATTAATATGAGTACTTTATTGTTTGTCTTTACATAAAAGGGGTTGCAGCTTCCTGTCTGGGCCACCTGGTGGCAGCGCTGCCATGGATTTGGACGATGAAGGAGCTGTTCCATATTCTGATGCCATCCTTCTTGTATGGAAGCTTTAACTTCACCGCCTAAAATCGAATAATTTAAAATACAAGGACCATAAACTGAAAACCCTGCAAATATCAAAGTTAGAGTGAAGTGAAAAAATGCGTTTATGAATCGGTCATTGCATGCCAAAATAGTAAGGGCAGATATAGGTCCCCGAACCTCAGGAAAAACATCGTATAGTAAAAAAAACATCAAAACACTGTTGAGAAACAAGTAAAGCTTCGGTGAAGATCGCATTCCTTAGAGGCACTGCTTACTTCCCAGTATACATTAGCTCTCCTGTGGTACTTATTTAATGACATCTTAACTGGTGTCCATGTGTTCTTGAATTGCCTGCCATCAAATAACTTCCCTGGCACACCATCCCAAATGTCTGCTATAAGGTACGCCTCTTTATGGTAATCTGCCTCCTCTTTCCAGGGAAAATAGCCCTAAATGGCCAAGCCTCTCCTCACAAACAAACTTCACCTAAAAGGCTAAAAACGCTGTTAATGGCACTCCTTGTTGAGATGCAAAACAAGTAACCTCAGACTGGAATGCAGCCTGACCTCCATCTGGCACACTGCGCGCCGCAGAAGATAATTAAAAACAGATGGCACCCGGCCACGCTGCTGCTCGCTCTCGAGCACCCTAGGTCAGGGGACAAAGAAGGCGGGACATGCACCCTCCTTGGCCCAATTGCGTGCTGTCTTTCTTTGAAAGACGCATGCAAAGGCCAATTGCGGGAAAAACACACGCACGAGCGTGTGTTCAGAGTTGAAAAGCCCTTACTAAAGCCTCGCAGAGCAGCGCATGCGCGCTGGCTCAGGAGACACCTAAAAATGGGTGCTACAGCAAACAAGCATTGCCAAGCCAACAGATCAAGCCTTGGCAAGTTTGTGAGGGTTTATTTTCCAAACACATGCAGTAGAAACTAAAAGTAATAAAGAGTGAAGAAGAAAAAACAGACAAAAGCAGTGACTGGTCTACAAGCAATGGTATCAATTAAATGGGAAAATAAGAACAACATCATTAATAAAGAACTCCTATAACAGAGCAACCAGTTTTTGCCAGTTTCAGAAGGTTTTCTCAAGGACTTAAGTACAGTGAATGTCCTATACAAACGTTTGCTCAACATTTGTAGAGTCACTGTTGCTTCTCCAGCAGACTTATTCTTAGTATTCTAGGGTATTCTTAATACTCTAAGGTACTTGGAACAAGTAAGGTTCTTAAATTTAGAAGATAAACAATTCAAAGAAAGTACCTAGTCATAAAACGTTCCCACCTCTTTTCTACAGACACACAAAGATTTTAATATCTAGAAACTATTACAAGCAGTGTAGCAAATCACCAAAATGAAGGCTTCTAGTGGTCTCCAATAGTGATGTTATCTGTCTAGCCGTGTAGTGCTAAAGAAATTACTTTATCCTTCAGCCAATGCAGTGGAAGCGTTTGCCTATTCGGGAGGTCCAAGAAAATGTACACTGGGAATCTAGTGTCTAAGTGCAAATATCACTTCGATTGCATCCAGAGTTTCTGACCAGCTTGTAGACATTTTAAGTAGTAACCAAGGACGTGGCCCAGAGTACCACCACACCCTCACCAGCAAGTGTCAAACTGATTCTCCGGTGTACTTTTCTACCCTGTTAGTTTACATTAGGAGTTTATACATGTCTGAGATTAGCTTCTTATTACCCTTCTTCCTGATTCAGCTAATTGGAGAACACTGACTTTTAGACTGGATTTTAATATTGTGGGATGGAGATACTTGTACCAAATGTTTCTGAAGGTTAGCTTTGGAACTAGAAACCGGACCTTATTACTGGAGTTCCAGTATCAATGGGGGCTTGGAGCAGCAGGAACCCACAAATGAAATTAAGTCATTAACTGTGTACATTGTCAGTTTAAAGTTGTCTTTGCCTATCCGCAAAATATCAAAACCCCATTTCTAGAAACCTTCTCTGCCAATTACTCGAGTAAAACCAAATAAAGGACACACTTTGAAAGCCAGGGGGGCAGGACTTGAAGCCCCAGAGCGCCCTGCTCTGGAGAGGCAGGGCCTATCCTGAACACGCCTGTGCGAGCTATATCAGCCGCATCACTTTTCCACGGGAGTGGGACAGACTTTGGGAGGTCAGCAGGGGCCGGATTCGAAGCCCCAGAGCACTTTATCAGCCGCATCAATTTCCTGCGGCGCAGGGTGAGGGTCCGTCTGCGGCCATCAAGGCCGGGCCACCACTTTTGTTCCCCTAATTTTGCATCCACTCATTGTTCTGCGAGGTATTGTGCCGCCATAACTAGGACCATGGGTAAGAGAAAGTCAAACGCCATTTCTGTGTCGGACAATGAGCGTTTAATGTCTGGTACCATTACCAACTATTTGACTACTGGAATGAGTGCTATAAACTCAGAGATCGAACATGTGGCGGGAACACTGGGAGTCATTAAGAAAACTTTGTTGCTTGCTTCAGCTAGAGATCCCACCCCTGAGGCTCTGCCAGTTAGCACGGATTCAGGGCATTCACTGGGAGGCCCACTGGGGCATGGCAACCAAATATTAAGTAATCTCTTTGCTTTTGTGGGAAATCTGTAAATCATGCCTGAAACTGCACCGATACACTTAGTAATGGCAAGGCTCCTGGTAAAGATTCTGTGGGATCTCTCCCAACCAAGGAGAAGAGCAATGCATGCCTGGCACGCCCAATTAAAACAAGTGCTAAGAAATTACCTGCTACATTCAAGTTGTTTAATAATTCAGTGGATTGTCTCAGAGAAGAAAACAGGCGTCTAAATGTGGAACTTAACGAAGGTCTACTTTCGCAACAAGTTTTAACCTTAGGAAAAAGGTACAGGCAATTTATGCAGCATCAACATTAAAACACTTGGAAGATGCACTTCTGATCTTGATTAATCCCGTATGCTGCACTGAAGGGCATAGACTTTAAAAAAAAAAAAAAAAAGGCATAGACTTGGCACTGAAAGCGCTTACCACACAAATTCTTTCCAAATTCCCGGACCTGCTTGGTCTGCGCGCCTAGGGTCAACACAAGGCACTTGCATGTGTATGGGCAGCTCTGCAACTAGGAGGGGACCGCAAGAAGATTTAAGCAGTTTCAATAAAATCCAACTAGCATTCACATGTTGTAGCATCGTGCAGCAGAAGGAGATGTGGTCTTCCCCTCCTGCTATTTCTGGCAATAAATTACTGAAAGATCCCAAGCTAGTCCAAGCAATTCCAAGACTTATGACCTTGCAATTCCCTCCGGCATGTAGCTCCTTTGTGGCTGTGCTAAAACATTTTCCATCTTTACACCCAAACCAACTTGAATCTGAGCCTAATTAAAGAACAAAGTCATACACTGGCTTAGTACCTCTTTCACAAATCTTAGCTGTGATGCTCTTAATAGAGCTATTATTGGTGACCATAGGGTGTTTTGGATAGGCAATAGCCCTAAAAAGGAGGAAGGGATTGCGTGGTCATCAGTTTGAGATGCACAATTAGTGGGCCATATACTACATAGACTGTCTGACCTTGAACACCCCAAGTACAAAATACAGGTTGTTCCATTGGGCTTTTTCTAAAGGCCAAAACCAGACAAGTCGACTAACCCTGCTCCCCTGAGTTCGTTAGGACCTAGGCCATTTATCATTTCGACACAAAATAGATTGTCCATCTTAGCAGAGTTTGACTGAATGGGCTGTAAGAAACCAAAGCCCAAAATAGAAGTAACGACTCTGGATAAATTATTTAAATAGCTGAAATTGAGTAAGATCATAACAAGCCATATTGCTATAGATCCTATTTATCAGATTATACACCATGGCTTGGTTGTCGGATCCCATCACCCAGCTGTATAGTGATGACTAACGCCAATGCTGATGGATCGAGATCCCCCAATATTTCAAAAAGTGCAGATCCGATTACTCCTGCTCAATCGCCAGAACTATGAGAAGTTGTGAGCAATGGAGTATGCATCACTTAAGCTGTTTCAGATTTGAATCTACTTTTCTGGCACATAGCTGCCATTTCTAAGAAGCTGAATGATGCTAACTGGGTTAAAAGGATTTTTGACTACCAGATTGTTTATTTACAGGCGACGTGGTCTTCTAGTAACCTATGTTAATGGGTTCTACTCTGACTACACTAGCCACCCCGTCAGCATCTGGGCATCACAGTAGCGAAATGTTAACCTTAATAAACGTGGGCATGGCGGGCAAGATAATTAGAACTTTTTAAAATTCAGCCTACTTTCAGATAATCTTCCTATCACTTGTCATATCCACCGCTTAAAGTACTGATCAATTTTTAATCACAATACTTTTAATAGCAGAAATGTCTCAACAGTGGAGTCCCTTGATCAAGCATTTACCAGAGTACCAGACAGACTAAATGGGGAATATGTTGTAGTGAGGGGAGGAGACTTTAATTCCAGATTGTGCCCCCATCTCTAATGATGATGTGTGTTGCATAGGGGATAGGAAGATTGAGGATCACTACCATTTTGAACACAATCTATGAGGCGATATACTAAATAGAGCAGGGCTCTTCAAACTGGGGGGGCGGGCTCCCTTAAGGGTGCCTCAACTGATCCCAGGTGGGGAGCCAGACTCTGGCCAAAAGAAGCATTATGCTGATAACAGTGCTCGGTTTGAAGCTGAAATAAATGAGCAGCAGTAACACGCTCTGTAATGGGCCATTACTAACATGTTTTGTCATTTATACCCAAGCTGGGAGTGTGTATCAAAAGGGAAGGGACTCCAAATACTCTTCAAAACCTTCACACCAGCCCCCAATGATCAAACTGAGGATAATTTTACACATTACCAAGGCCTGCCTGTTCAGAATAGTATGTTTGGCATCATGTATTGGATTGCATTTTTAAATCAGTAACAGAACTTAACTGCAATGTTTAAATTAGTCTAGACATAGTTAAACACTGCCAATTTAATAGAATAACTGTGATAAATTTAGAGGTGAGCCCCCGATTTGTTTTTTCAGGAGGGGGCGCGGCATTAAAAAGTTTGAAGACCACTGAAATAGAGTAATGAGGACTCAATCTTGTCCTTAGCTTGGACCTAGTATAGCAGGAGGGCACTAGGCAGGTGCCATTCACGGGGAGGGGGTACCGGCCGTATGACCGACTACATTGCCTTACCGAAAGTATGGGACAGAAAGGTTTCAAATTTTTGAATTGTCCAATGTTGTATTAGTGATCATAAACCACAAGTGCTTAATCTATTTCTGGACCTGGCAGTAGCACAACATAATCATATAGTACCCCTAAATGAGTATACCAGGCACAGGTATTAGTTGAAAATGGCAGGATATTGACGCCAAGGAACTAAGGTCATCCCTAGTTGGGGAAAAAAATGGAGCACTTTAAGGTCTGTTTAGGCTATAAAATTCAACCCACTAGAAGTACAGGGGCCATATAGCAAAATATGCAGCCGAGTTGCTGACAACAACATAGCCACATGGTGAGCCTAAACGAAGAAGTGGTTTAATAGGCATTGCTAGCAAGCACACAGTAGCCTACTAAGGGCTGTAAAAAGGTCATCAAGAGATAGTGAGGAAGAGCATGTAGGAAGCTAGACAAGCACACGATCAAGGAAAGAGGATAAGAAGAGAGGCTTGGGAGCAGTTAAGGCAAGCGTGTCAACAATGATGCGTCCCAATTTTGACAAATAGTGAATTCCCTTTTCTTTGAGAACAGCCTTAGCACCATCAGTGATGCAACTATTTCGTCACATACTTGGGTGACGCATTTCACCGAGAATTACGACTCCTATCCCATGATAGACACAATTAACAACACAGGGAAAATTCTGGTTCGTCTTAGAGATGATGGTCATTTCTCGATCACTCTGAAAGATATATCAGTGATGGAACAGTGGGGGGCGTGGCCACGAGGCAGATGAGAGCGGACGTGTGAGCACAGAGCTCTGCGCCGACCCAGTCTTTAATCCTGACCAGAGGCGCTCTACGAGGCCCCTGAACCCCCGGGAAGAAGGTGAAAAGGGCCTGGAGACACCAGCACCCAGTAACAGCGAGGCTGGAAGCAGCGTCAATCAAGGACAACGAGTCGGGGACGCAGACCCAAGATGGCGACGAGAGGGCTATGAGCACAACTGGTAGCGGGAGCGGCGCAACCGGTGAGGTCTAGCGGGAGCAACCGGCGAGGAAAGACCCCCTCCCCCCCCGCGAAGGACCAGAGTGAATGTCGCCGGGGGAGATTGGGGAGAGAGGACTGCCGAGTGCCTGGGGCATTAAAAACTACGGAGGCTGTGCGGGAACAAAATGGCGGCGGGAGCGGCCGGAAAAGTTTGCACGGCGGCGATGTGATGAAGCCGCGAACGGAACCTGAGGATTGAATAGCCGCCGCAGCGACCGGGGTGCCTGCTGGAGGTCTGTGAGGGCAGAGGGCGCTGTAGCGCGGTTGGGAGCAGAGGGCGCGCGGCGGCCGGCGGCCCCTCCCTTTATTTCCCTGAGGGTGGAACGGTTGGCACTGTGGTGACCGGCGGGAACAAGCTGGCGTGGCTGGGTGCCGCTTAGATCCCCATACAGGTGGAGACGATGGAAGGCACAGAGAGCAGGGGCTGTGTGGCGGTCCTGGAAGAGGACTTCTGATTGGAGCACGCACCCTGGCGGGAACTGCCTGTGACGAAGGACAACTGAGGGGCGAAAAAGCACTTAAGGACGGTACACCTATAGCAGGGACCCCAATGGCAGAAGAATGCTGAGAGAGGCTGGATGCCCATACTGGAGTGTCCCCCCCTCCTCTAATTTGGGGATCGGACGGCTGGAACAACTGAGCGTGGAAGTCCGCAGAAGAGAGGGCACTTGGCAAGCTGGCGAGGCCTAGCTGGTACGGCTGTGTTGCCGAGCCGTGGGATTGGCACGAGTGGGTACTGAACTGGGGGTGAGGCCGGCTGTATCTGACTCATGAGGCGGGGGGACCGAGGAAAATAATATCGGAAGAGGCGCAGCAGCTGTCGCTAGCTGTTCTGGAGAGGGTCCCATTGCTGGCCGTGATCCTTTGAGGCCCAGCTGGAGAGAGGCTGGTTCCGAGGGCTGAGGCAGTGGACGTAACAAGGCCAACTGAGCCTGGAGGTCGGCCCTGTCAAGGGGGGCGATTCAGAAAGAGGGCGCAGAGGGGAGAAGAGAGGACGGCTGGCTCACCCGAGGAGAGGCTGCATAGTGGGGACCCGCTGAGAGGCCGAGAGGTATAGAAGGTTACCAGGGGGCTTCGCGGATCTCGAGACCTGCGGAAGCATGGGGAAACCGAGAGGGAAGCAGGCGGGAGCACCCGTGGAACAGGAAGAAGATCCGACCACTGGGGAGGTGCGAGAGGGGCTGCAACAACGCCCAGAGGGGATGCTCCAGCAACAGGTCGATCAAATACCAAAGGCCATAACAGATACTAGGGAAGCCCTGCAGCTGGACATTGCGCATGTGACACAGGGCTTAGGATTGCTCCGAGCGGACCACGCCAAACTGGCTGATAGGGTAAAACAAACGGAGACGGCCATAGAAGTCCTGGAACCAGCTCAAAAGTCGATGGCAGCGCAGATGGTAGAGTTTCAGAACAGGCTGCAGACCCTGGAGAGGCGGGCAGAGGATGCTGAAGGGAGAAATCGAAGAAACAACATCCGGGTGGTAGGGCTACCTAAAGGGGTGGAAGGATCCAGCATGGTGGGATATTTGGAGGAGTGGCTAAAAGGGACAGTCACGCCGGAAGGGTTATCATCTTTCTTCACGCTGGAGAGAGCCCACAGAGTGCCGGCCAGACCCCTGGCACCTGGGAGACCGCCAAGGCCGGTGGTGGCCAGGCTGCTTCATTACAAGGACAGGGACTTCCTACTGAACAAGGCAAGGACGGCGGGCCCCTACACAGTGGACAATAGTAAGGTGACCTTGTTTCCGGATTACACGCTCGACGTCCAGCGCCGCAGGATATCGTTTGTGGCAGTCAAGAGGGCACTACGGGATGCAGGTATTCAATACTCTCTGATGTTTCCAGCGCGTTTGAAGATTACAGTGGACGGCACAATGTCTTTCCTTGGCAGCCCAGAAGAGGCCTGGGACTGGCTGGAGAGGTATAAAGCTGGTATTGGAGAAGCAGGGAGTGGAGTGGGAGCAGGAGCGGAGGGGCCGCGCCCGTGCAGATTGAGGCGTAACCGGCGACGTCAACCAGCGGCCCAGAAGCCGACAGAGACACAGACGGTAAAGGAGAGAGCGGCCGCTTTGCAGGCAGTCACAGCTATCTCTCAAGTGGAAGGGGATACGTCTCCGGCGAGAACGGAATCGGAAGGGGGGTCCATGGAAGAGGACAATGAACAATCGGATGCCGGAAGCTTGAAACTGCCTCATGTGACAGCCGGGACGGCGGATGAGACTGTGGATGGGTGAAGAAGACACTGGCCGGTCCTGGAAAGGGAAGTCAGACAGAGGGGTGGGGGAGATAGGGAGGGGGCTAGCTGGGGACTGGGATGGCTAGGATTTGCCTAAGTAGGCCCGGGGACTATGCAGGGGCTGTGAAAAATATGTGAAAGAAGTCTCGTTGAAGGGAGGTCCTGGAGGGGGCTGGTTCAACATTACGGGGGAAGGGCGCAGATTGGAGGCCTATTAGGTGTCTGATTCTCTGAAGCTGAGGGCTCACCTCCCGTAAGTTTGAGTGGGTGTAGCTCCCTAAGGGCATCGAGGGAGCAGTTGAGTGGTAGTTTGGATGGGTACAAATGTTGTAGCGCCTGTTCTGGGGGGAGGGAGTTGGGGAGGGGCGGGGGGGAGTTAGGGACACCGGTGTGCTCTTAGGTGGGGGAGGGGTGCAGGGGGGAATTGCTTGATATATGGGGACGCTACATGATTTGAAATGTATTACCTGGAATGTGAGGGGGCTCCACACAATGCAGAGGCGCCATAAAGTGCATGCTTACTTGGTGCGACGGGGGGTGCAGGTTGCATTCCTTCAAGAAACACATATTAACCGGTCTGAGGGAGCAGCATTGAAGAAGAGATGGAAGGGGCAATTATTCTATACGACTTATTCGGCCTTTGCCAGGGGTGCCCTGGTGTGGATCAGAGCGGGTGTCCCTTTTCAGCCAACGCAACAATTGATCGACCCAGAGGGAAGGTTTGTGGCGGTGCTGGGGAGGCTAAATGGAGTGGATGTGGCCCTGTGCAGTGTGTATGCTCCTAATGTCGACCAGCCCTCCTTTCTAGAGAACTTGTCGGGGAGCCTGGCTCCATACTTAACAGGTGCGACAATAATGGGGGGAGATTTCAACTCAATAGCGGATGTGGACAAAGACAGATCCCACCCTCCGCTCCCAGGTGCGCCAGTACATAGGATCACCAGGGCGAGGAGAGTATGGCAATCTCATTGGGGGCTGGTGGACACTTGGCACGCCCAGCATTTGGAGGAGAGGGATTATTCCTATTATTCTGGTCTTCATGACCTGCATGTGCGACTGGACGCAATGTTATGCACACCTGATATCCACACCAAGGTGATAAGTAGTGAGTATTTAGCGAGAACAATTTCGGACCACAACCCGCTACTAGTGCGGATACGGTGGAGCCGAGAGAGGTCACTCATACCGACCTGGCGGCTACGACCGGAGGCGTTGGAGGACCCGGTCTTTAGCGAGGAGTTGGGGGCGGGTATTGATCAATACTTTGAGAAGAACGAGGGGACGGCGACATCGGCAGCAATTGAATGGGATGCGTTTAAGGTTGTGGTCAGGGGTATCTGTATTAGCAAGGTGGTGGGAGTAAGGAAAACGTTATTAGCTGACTTGGAGAAGGCCGAAAGCCGACTGCGGAACGAGGAGAAAGACCGACCTGGGAGACCAGGGGCACAGACTGAGGTATTGGAGGCTAGAGAGGCAGTGGCAGCACAGATGGAGAGACTGCACTCCTTCGACTATAAGAATTATAGAACACGGATGCATGCGGAGGGGGACAAATCGAGCGCTCTGTTGGCGTGGTTGGCCAATCCGGTGCCCAGGGGAGCGCCGATACTGGGCTTGACAGCTCCCACAGGGAGGGCAGGGATTAACAGACTGTTTTTAGAATATTACGCTGAGCTCTACAGTACCCAACTGACCAGGGATGCTGATGGCATAGGGGAGTATCTCGAGGGGGTGGCCTTGCCGAGCTTGGGTAAGGAGCAGGGAGACTTGCTGGGCAGTGAGATTACGGTGGGAGAGATCAGGAGAGCGATCAAGCATATGGCCCGCAACAAGACGCAGGGGGTGGATGGCCTTCCCATAGAATTTTACTCTAAGTACGCGGAGTGTCTGGCTCCGCGCCTACAGGTGGTTTATAAGGAGGCGCATAAAGTAGGGAGGCTGCCTGCGACAACTAGGGAGGCTATTGTCATCCCTCTCTTAAAAACTGGAAGGGAAGCTACGGATTTGAAGGCCTACCGCCCACTATCAATGTTGACGACCGACTACAAAATCCTGAGCAGGATACTGGCATCCCGCCTACTCCCATACATGTCGCAGCTGGTCCACCGGGATCAATCGGGGTTCATACCGAAACGTAACAGCTATTAATGTGAGACGATTGTTGCGAATCTTGGAGGAATACCAGGAACCGACATCGACTGCTTTGATTCTTTCAGTGGACATAGAGAAAGCATTCGATAGCCTGGAGTGGCCATATCTCTTTCGGGTAATGCGCAAGCTGGGTTTGGGCGAGGCATTCGTAAGGTGGACTCGAATACTATATAACTCAGCGACGGCCAGAGTACGAACGGGGGGGACGGTGTCGTCCCCCTGTCCAGTGGGACGAGGGACGCGCCAGGGCTGCTCGCTGTCTCCGCTCCTGTTTGCACTGGCGATTAAACCATTGGCGATGCGAGCTAGATCAGGGAGGCACTATGCTGGGTTGGAGATACGTGGAGAAGTGCAGTACATATCGCTGTATGCAGATCTGCTGATGTTTTTGGCCGCCCCCGAAGAGGGGACCAAGGGAGCGACGGAGTTGTTGCGGATGTTTGGGGAAGTATCGGGGTTGTGCGTGAACTGGGAGAAGACCTGCCTGTTCCCGGCGTGTCGGGAGATGAACCCTCCTCCTAGACTGGACAGAATAAGATGGGAACCCTGTTGCTTACAATATTTGGGGACTAACATCTACCATGAGCAGGCGGATCTATTGGAGGGCAATGTGAACAGAGCAGTGCGAGGGATAAAAGGGAGCATGGCATTTTGGAGTACCTTGCCACTCTCAGTGGCGGGTAGAGTGGCACTACTGAAAATGGTAGCATTGCCTAGACTCTTATATTATTTCAGGACGCTGCCGATTTGGATCCCAGGTACGGTGTTTAAGACGCTTAGATCCATGGTGAGCGTATTTCTGTGGGGGAGTGGCAGGAGGCGAGTGGCACTGACCACGATGATGAGACCTAGAGCGGAGGGAGGATGGGCGGTTCCGGACTTCGAAGTGTATTATTTAGCAGCCCAGCTACAATGGCTCACCCAGGCGGTGGCTCGGGAATTTAGAGGACCGTATGGCCCAGAAGACCGTTGGATACCGAGACATGTTCTATCGTTTGTAGTTCTCGGCCAGCGATTGCGTGTGGATTCCCTGACGAATGAGGAGAAAACACTAAGAGCATGTTGGAATAGATACAAGCGTAGGGGTGGAATCGCTCGTCCATACGCACCGGAGATTCCCCTGGGCATGTGTACGGCCTTCCCGCATGGAGGAGATTGGTCTGAGCTAGTGGAATGGGAGGAACTGGGGCTGCAAATGATCGGGGATCTATATGAGGAGGGAGCCCTCTTGCCTTTTCAAGCGCTACAGGATAGGTATGGCTTACCTAGGGGCGCCTTTTTGCTGCATGCCGCGTTGGCGTCCGAGATTCAGAAATACTGGGGGGGGGGGGGGGCTATCGGAGCCACAAACATCCCCGACATGTCAATATGTGGTAATGGCAGCGGGGACGGTAAAGGCAGTAACATGCCTGGGCAGACAATTGGTGGAGGAGAGACTGCAGCCACTGACTCAGTTGCGGGGAAAATGGGAGACGGACCTGGGTAAGGATATTCCTGAGACGACATGGACTAAAATAGTGGAAAGGGCGTGGAAAGGCACGCGGAACGCCAGATTCCAACTTATCTATTTTTATGTTATACACAGGGCATATTTAACACCAGAGCAGATAACTAAATATTTCCAAGTGGACTCGGCATGTTGCCCCAGGTGCACCACGAATGCGGCGGACTTTCGACATATGATGTGGAGCTGCCCGCAGCTCGGAACGTACTGGGAGGAGGTGGTAAAGGTCCTATGTGGAGTGACGGATAGGCAAATAGAGCCAGACATGGGGGCGTGTATACTGCATTGGTTTCCGCACACGGCGCGTACTAAGATTACGAGCAAGTTCATTGACTTGGGGCTCTTATTAGCTAAACGGGAACTAACAAGGCAGTGGAAATCTAAGCAGGGCTAGTGGCGAGTTGGAGGGTGGAGTTCGCGAACTGGGCGGCTAGTGAGAGTATGGTTCGACTACAACAGGCCAGGAGAGCGAAAAATGAAAAAGCGATAGAGGCTGCGCAGGCTTGGGAAGCATTGGTGGCCCGGCTGAAGCTCCCAGAGCCGGACTCGGATACAGATTCCCTCGAGGCTCCTCGGGAAAATGGTGGATCACACAGATCATAGCCAGGCCCGAGCCGATAAAAGGGGAAAAGGCGCAAGTGTGAAGCCAGCGGGAATAGGAGTACAACCTAAAAAAAAAGACTGGAGATTGGCACACCCTAGCACGACGAAGACGATTGATTATTTCTGTTTAAATTACTTGGAGCACACCGGTGGAAGGGGATAGGGGGAAGAGGGAGGGGCGAGTGCGATCCACGTTTGGGAACAGTTATGGGTGGGGATGGTATTGAATGTATATATTGATATTGATATCCACACGAAGTGAGGACGAAGGGTAGGTTCTCGTAGTATTGAGAGAGATGAGGATGCCAATCCAATGGTGGATGATGGATATTCATGCAATGTAACAAGGAATGTACCTCCCAATAACAATGTGCACTATAAGTGGGGGTTATGCGAGTTGAAAATTAATAAAAATATTTTTAAAAAAATCAGTGACGGAACAGTGTCCAAGCAAAAAAGCTCCAGGCCCTGATGGGGTTCCTGTTGACCTTTTTAAGAGCAATGTTGATCTCTGGGTCCCATTACTAGTAAATGTTCTGCGTAGTGCAATCTGTGATCTGTGACCCATCAAAGCCGTGGCGAATGCAATCATTGTTCTTATATTTAAGAAGGGGGATCGTGGGGATACTCTGTGTTATCGCCCGGTTTCCCTCATCAACTCAACAGCTGAAGTGTTGGGCAGAATATTGTTAGATCGGTTGGAGAACTGGGCCACTTGGAAGGGAATCTCTACAGCAGTGCAGTTTGGGTTTAGGTCTGGGAATAATAGACCAGTGCTTGAAACTCCACCTCCTGATAAGTCAATATGTGTCTGTTAACGGAGGGTGCCTTCATCTTGCCTTCATGGACCTCAGTGCAGAATTTGATAATGTCGAAAGAGGCAAGCTGTGGGGGATGATGTTGGCAAAGGGGCCAATTCTAAGATAGTTTACCTTCTTTCCCAACTCCATGACGATGTAGAGGGATGCGGTAGGTTTGGCCCAAATGGTAAATGTACACCTTCAATCAAGATAAGGAGGGGTGTTAAACAAGGCTTTGTTCTGCCCTCCTTCCTATTCAGCCAATACATAGACAAACTTGACACATATCTGCTGGGAACACAGACTAAACCACCTAGGACGAGAGCCAGGAAACTCCCAGTTCTGATGAACACTGACGACATGTTCTTATGTCAAGAACAGGGGTGGGCCTTCAAAGGCTGTTGGACAGATTTCTAGTGTTTATGGACGATCTGGGACTCTACACCAGCAAAACAAATGAATTACACTGGACAGTGCTTGAAAAACCTACACTGCCTGCATCAGTCTCTAACATCACACAATACCTTTTTGTCAGAGAACAAAAATGAATTTTCAGGTTATGTAGACACATTAACGGGCTAAACTATGAAATTCCATGGTCATCGATTCCATGAATCATGACAATTTACTTGCACCTACAGCATCTGGTGACAACTGTCCCTCAAAATGGAATTCGATACATTTTTGCATAAACGTCAAATGGCCTTTTAAAAAATGTGTACATATTTGTCTTCCTCTGTCAGATACATATGCCTTTCAGGGCGGATTTACACATGCTGTACATTAATTGGGCTAGTGCGACACATACTGTAACATTATATATTTGTACGTGAGCCCATTAGCGATGTCTGCATGTTTTGAATTCAAATTTTTATTCTGTGCTGCCTGCATTGTTTGTTTTTCGATTTTCAACTAAAATGTTTGCATGCCTCATGGACATTTTCACACATGTGGCACCAGACTACATTTCCCATAATGCTCTCAACTGTACGTCACGGCTATGCGCCCTCCAGCGCTTGCCAACTTACATTCAAGTGAGGCCCAGGCCCGATGCCCGTGTCCTCGAACCTGGCGATGGATACGGTTCTCTTCAGGCTCCCTCTAGGTAAGCACTTCTTGGGAGCAATCAGTCTGTCTTTTCTGCTGCCGTAGCAGCATGTAGTTTGCTTTGAGTTTGATTGTGTCATGCTTGAAATTTAAACTTTGATGTTTACATCCCGTATGGGTCAGTGTTTCAGTAACAAGCATGGCCCTTTTTTATGCAGTACACAGACTCCGGTTGACCTCCGACATGCTGATAATGCTATTGCCTGCAAGACAGCTTTTTCTTTCTTAATGTTGGAGTACCATAGAGCCTCATCCACTACTTCCTACTCTCTCCTGCATCTTCACAATAGGACAGAGAGCACCCTGAGCCCCATGCCAGGGTTCCCGAGTTGAGGCACCATATCAGACTATTGCGGGTAAGCCTTTTGTTTTTTTTTAATGCACACTGGTTTTTGTAAGAATATGTATACACTGCAGTAGGTGTAGGGATTTTATCCTAATCTAGGTGAAATGTATATTAACAATAAATTTGATTCCTCTTCATCTCAATTATTTGGGTGACTGGTGGCACTAAACTACTGCTTGAAACTGTAACCTAGCTCTTTGAATTCCTTTACAGGTTCACTGACAGTGGATCCCCTCTGAATTTGTCAGTGGACCACTGCGCTGTTTTGTATCATTCAATATGGAGCACATTTTCTGGAGCAGAAGCATTTTTCCTTTATAGATCCTGACGAATGCCAAAACATCTCACCTTAGGGTAATATGGCAGAAACATGTGGACTTTTTTGATGACACATTTAAGCAGGTTTAATCCACTCCTGTCCTTTGTTTTAATCCTCACCCAGGGACGCATGAATAAAGGTGTACGAGTACCCTGTAGTCACTTTTAAATTGTTCTATCAATTGTCGCACGCTCTACTTTCCTCACTACCTCTCCGCTCACCTTAGGGTATCTGCCATATCTCTAAAAACATCCATAGAGCGCCTCCTTCATAGTGAGGGAGTTGTAGCCCGCTCTGTAAACAGCTGTCACGGTGCGAGGAGATTTCCGATGATGATGCATGCCACCTTTGGCGGGTGAGGGAAATAGTCTTTAAAAGGGAATATCCCATTACAGTTAGGTTACTTTTGTTTCTTTTTTCTTGTTGAAGACGAAGGTGTTTGTGTGTTATAAAAACTGGGGTGGGCCTTCAAAGGCCAGTCTACAGATTTGTTGCGTTTATGGATGATCTGGGACTGTACACCAACAAAACAAAATATTTTTCTATGCTTTGTGGTCATTCGCAAAATAAGCCTAGTTCCCTTTTTGTCAGTGGCACTAAATTACAGTATGTTTCTACCTTTACGTACTTGAGGATTCCATTTGACAGTATGAGTACGTGGAAACATCTGCTGAGGTTGAGATATGTACTGATAGAGCAGACTACTGATCACTGTTTAAATTTGCCACCAAATTCACCTTTGGAGGCAATAATTAAAATTTATAAGGCTAGATGGAATTTGGGCTCCTCATACGGGGCAGGAATTTGGGGGCTTCGTGATTCTGCACAGCTGCAAATCGGTGAAAATCATTTTTTGCGTAGACTGCTTTTACTACCTAGGAGCGCACCGGCCTCAATAGGTCATGAAGAACTAGGCCTTTAATATTTAGGAGATTCCATAAAGGCAGCTCTGACCCGGTTATGGCTCTCGGTCTGGTCCAGGCTGGAAGCTTCACCATAACCAATTATTTGAACCTAGACAAAAGCTTATAACATCAAACGGCTGTGCAATGTGAAAGCCCAATTGTATTCAATTGGAAGGCCAGATCTATTTGATAAGACACAAAATCTTAATCCATCTACTGGAGCTGCAATTAAGGCTGAATTATTTGATCTCCTGGTAAGGGAAAGAGCAGCAGCCAAGCTCAGTAAGAAGATATTGGAAGCATACATCCCACTAATCACAACCAATAGTATAATCCAGATTTGTATAATGTACCAAGAAATCAGAGGTACTCTTTGGTACGTTTTCGATTCAACGTGGCCCACTTACTGGTATCTTACCATTCTGAGGCTTACCAGGATAGTGATCTTATTCCATGCTCTTGTAATTCAGAATCCTTTCAATCTCAATTGCACTTTATTTTGTGATTTATATAGGGCTCAGAGAAAAAATATTTTACTGCCCCTGATGATAAATCTTAATATCAGAGTGTGTAAAGCAGCTCTACATTATCTACAACTGATAAAATTCACCACCTCTCGTATTTTTTTTCATCTTTTTCATGCATTGATAGTGAGAATTTATTTTTTGCACTCACATGGTTTTACTGCAAATGGGTCACTGCTGATTTGTCTGTAATGGAAGGACCTGGTGTGTGTTCGCATTGCTTACATAATATAAGGTCAATTAGGAAATGATTGTCTAAAATGCTGTGCCAGTTGATTTGTTTGCAAATTTTGCATGTCCTACTGATGAGTTGCCTCTGTGTTGATTAGTGGATGCTGCTAACTGCAGTTGTTCTTCGCATATGGTATAATGGTTAGTTGTAAATATCAAAAGAGGGAGTGGAGAGTCGGTGTCCTCCACGGACACCTAGGGTGGATACGACCTCTGTCGAATTTCGCTGACGCCTTCCTACGCCCTCTCATTCAAAAAACCGACACCTACTTGAGAGATACTAAAGCAGTACTCCAGTTACTACAAAACTTGCCTTTTGATCCTGAAAAACAACTACTCCTAGGGCTCGACGTAGAGAGTCTTTATACGAGCTTACCCCATAACGAGACATTGAACATCATCGAAGAGATACTCTTCTCAAACATCTGGGACTACCAAACACCACGGAGTCTAGTGATGGAGTGCATCGCTCTGGCTCTTACAAAGAATTTCTTCCTGTATGGTGACACATTATACCTACAGAAACATGGGACCAGCATGGGAAGCACTTTTGCTCCTAGTCTTGCTGGTCTCTACGTACATCATCTGGAGTCGTGTAAGATTTTACATCATGACAACCCCTTCAGACATCACATCAAGACATGGAAGAGGTATATTGACGACGTACTAATAATATGGGAAGGAGATATTCCATCTACTGAGGAGTTCATGAGATGGCTCAACCAGCAGAATACCTTCCTAAAATTCACGAGCACCGCGTCATGCGTAAACCTAGTATTTCTAGATTTGAACATATACTCCGGATAGGGAAAGACTGAAAACTACTACACATTTCAAGCCTACAGCCAAAAATTGCCTGTTATTATACAGCAGTTTTCACCCTCGCCACTTACGTGACAACTCTCCTTTACGGGCAATTTCTTCGTCTCCGAAGGAACTGCTCCGAATTGACGGATTACAAAGCACAAGCTTTGGATTTAAAGACCAAGCTCTCAAACCGGAACTACCCTGTCCGAATCATCGACAGGGCAATGAAGAGAGCCCGGAATAACAACAGAGAGGCCCTGTTGGAAGAAAAGGTACAGAAGGATCAAGAGGCTAGACCCATCTGCGTGACAACCTACAACACGCATTCCAACGAGATATCTAAAATTGTCAATAGACATTGGAGGATCCTCAATTGTGGCAAACTTCATCTTGAAAAACCACTGTTTGCACACAAGAAAGGCAGAAACCTTAAAGACATGCTGGTTCATACACGACCACGCACGGTTCCAACCAATGAGAATCCGACCTTCCAACGTGTCCAGGGGCACCACCCATGTGGGAACTGCAGCACTTGCCATCTCACCAAAAAGAGCAGACAAATTAAAGTTTAGTAATGGCAGTGTATGGGAGCAAAGAAAATTTACAAATTGCAACAGTCGGAACGTCATTTACATGATCACGTGCCCATGCAAATTGGAGTATGTGGGTATGACCTCACGACCGGTTAAAATCCGGATCGGGGAACACAGAAGCAACATACGATGCAAGAAGAGTACAACTAAAATGGCGACACACTTTCTGACAGAAACTCACACAGTAAATGACCTGCAATAGACGATAATAGAGCAAATGCCTTCTAAAAATGGCCTCTTGGAAAAAGAGCAAAGATGGGTGTTCCGTCTGGGCACCCATACAACGGGCCTTAATGATAATATACCTTGGAGCCAATTCTCTTAATCATCTCTCCTCTCCAGTATGACTATGTATCCTGTAGAACTGAAAACTGAGCATTTGAAAGCATGGGTCTAGTGACCATCTACTTGTTATAATTACCATCATATAACCAAGTCGTTTTCCTTCCTCCCCCACCTTCTACCTACCCCCGACATCCCTAATCGGGTTGCCCTAGATGTCCCCAGTCTGTGCTCTCCGGGTTGCAACACCTGTAAATGCTAGACAGCACACATTACCTGCCGCTATTCCTGTGGGCCTCCTTGATAACCTTAGCACCACCACACAGTGATGTTATTTAGTGACCGTTTTTTTTTTTTTTTTTTTAATTATTTTTATTTACTCTGCAAAACCCCGACATGGGTACATCGCTCTTTATCATGACGTTTTTGTAATTTTTTATTGCCATTTACTTCCCTGCAGCCTATTTGTAAATATCCACATGTATTGATGCAGTTCGGTATATGGTTACTACACTGCGAGCGCTCCGGTTGCTAAGCAACACCTACACATCCGGGTCGATTTAGGCAGACCGGTTGTAGGGAGCGTCTCCCTTTGATCCACTTCCGGGGCGTCTGACTCAGGGTGGAGAGGCTCCTCCAGCGCACGTCCACACCTCGCCTAGGCGGGAGCGCCGAGCCAATTAAGCATCATATAAATACGAGCCCCTCCCGGCCGAACCACATCGACGGAGCCGCGAGAGGGGATGACAGTACGAGGTAGTACCCCGGTACATGAGAGTACGGCATAGCCGTACCAAAGGAGCCAACCTGCATAAGCTGTTCTTTATCAAGCCCTTTTTTACCTACCTGATTCACTCGGTTTTTACCAACAGAGTGCGATTTGCACTTGATCCCCATCGTTAACAGGCTCATGACGCTAACACCGACAATACTACAAGTATGTAACCTGGTTCCTCTTTTGGCAATATTTATTTTATGACTTATACCCCCCCAGCCACAGCAAGGATGACAGTGGGTTGTACCACATATAGCGTGTGTTTTCTGTTTCATGTTTGAGAGTCTCGTCATCGGTCTCTTTTTTACAGGACACCACACCGGCATGAGTATTTCACTATACAGTCTATAACAGGCACTGTTTGTATCACTTTTACAGGTCACTTATGTTACTTTCGGAGTAATTTTGGCTTTCAAGATGAATTTATTTATTGCGTTTCTTTTTTCTAGATTGTACTGAAAGAATTATCCTTTCGCATTTCAGATTAAGACCATTGTGTCTCATCTTGAACATTAATCATCTGTCTACACTGGACTTTTTAACTATTACAAGACATATTCAGTCATTTCATGTGAGTAGGGTAGGGAGCTGTGTACCCGTCCTGAAGAAGAAGCAGCACGCTTCGAAACATGTTGACACACAGGAGGTTTTGTAAATTGACACAACATACCTCCGCCTCACATTTTTAATAATACCGGCATCCAGGGATATTAAATTTTTTTGCTCCGCAGGTGCTAGGTATTTTTTAACACTCACTTATCACTCACTTCTGACCCTATCACTCACTCTCTCTCACACCACACATAGTGAAAACAGTGCTCCCGCGTATTTCGCTGGTAGTAGCACGCCGCGTTCCGTAGAGGAACGCGAAGACCCCTATGATGAAGCATGACACCAAGGGCCCTTTTGGTGTGTGAGGGGTATTTAAGAAACACTTTGTGCTTCCCACCATTGTAGGAAACACACCCCATCACTGACCAGTATTACCTTTCTAAAACCCTCATGGGTGGATCTTGATGTTTAAAAATAATGGTTAGTTGTTCTTTATAACAGTACTGTCGACTATGATGGAGATTTTAATATATGGAGATTTTACGTTGCGATTTTACACTGATTTCAATGAATCAATTTATAATGAATTTGTATGCGTTCTTTTATGGTTTTTTAAATTAATAAAGATCTTCTTGACTAAGACCAAATAGTAAGGAAGAAAGCAGACATCCCTGTCTAGTACCTATATGTATTGGAAAAGGTGAGAAAAAGCCACTATTAACCATCACCAACGCGGTGCTCATCTTCTATCCTGGTATTATTTACTAATTCTGGGAAGAGTCCCAAAGGTATTGAAGGTTTTACTTCGGAATTACACATTTTTTCAGTCAAGCGCCTCTTCAGCATTTAGTGACAGCGGAATGTTGTCTTGGTTTGTTATTTGTATGGTTTTATCATGTGCAAAATCTTTTTTTGTATTGCCCCCACTCCTTATCCCAAACATAAATCCAGATTCATCTGGGTGCATCAGTTCCAGCACGATGGGCACTAGTCTTGCTGCTAGAATGCTTGTAAAGATTATGGTGCCAAGTTAAGTACGGAGATTGGTCTGTACAAAGACTAAGGTCTTTACCTGGTTTTCCATTTACTATGGGCACGGCTCTTTTCACATAGTCTCAGTCTACAGACTGAGAACTTTGCGTCCCGTCCTCGAAGATCGGTTCTTTATCCGGTCTATTAATACAGTAAGCCTCACCTCCATCATTAGGTCTCCCTCTGGAATGTTCATCACATCTGCTATTGCAGCTTTGATATACCTTGCTTGCCCAGAGATGAGTGCATATATTAGACAGCGTAAATATTTATCCAACATCAAGCATTAAAGTCATTAAGCAGTCGGTGTCATCTGCCACAACCTACAGAACCTCACACAGGAATACCTAAAATAAACTGATCACAACTACCCCATTTTTTGTAGGGCCAAACATCAGATAGTTTCAGGAATCCACTGCATTATGCTTTCTTCCCCCATCCACAGTTTTACATTTTTACACGTTATTGGTCAAAATAGAAAATAAGTTGCACTATGAAGCAAAAAACTATAAAATCTAGATCATGAAACTCAATTCAGGAGGGTTGTTTCTATAAAGCATCCCACATTTCCTTAACAACGAACTTAATATTGTAAAAGTACTGAGTAAAAAACTTGCGCTAAATTTAAGCGCCAGCATATTTATTTATTTATAAAGCGCCAGAATCGACCCCCGAAGGGGTATCTCTGCGCTCGGGACGGGCCACCTGTGAAAAAGGCTATCTGCTAGAAATCAGAGGCGGAAGAGGAAGGTCTTGAGCTGTTTCCTGAAATGGGAATGTTCCATGCACTGTCTGAGTTGCACAGGAAGCTTGTTCCAGTAACAGGGGCCTAGATAAGAAAGAGCCTTCCCACCTTGTCTGGACCGTTTAATTCTAGGCACTTAGAGGAAGGATTTGGATCCTGAGCGGAGAGACCGCCGAGGTGTATAGGGGATACATTTCTCCACAAGGTAGCTAGGGCCAGAATTGGACAAGGCCTTATGTATGGTACAGCAGATTTTAAACTGTACTCGTTCCCGTATTGGGAGCCAGTGGAGCAGAAAGAGCAGAGGCCGGGAGGCTGTCCTAGGCGGTGCGTTCAGGATCAGAAGTGCCGCCGTGTTCTGGACAACCTGCAATCTGTTAAGAGCAGCCTCGTTAGCAGACAACAGTAGGCTGTTACAATAATCCAGGCGACTTAAAATAAGCGCCTGGGTTAACGTCTTCCTAGATGAGTCGGGGAGCAAGGGAAGGATGCGACGCAGTAGGCACAACACATGAAAACAAGAGCCTGTTGTCTGTGCGGCAAGCTCCTTCATGGTGAGCGTCTGCTCCAGGCGGACACCTAAGTTTTTTACACAGGTCTTAGGAACGGGGGGGGTGCCCAAGTCTGTGGGCCACCAATTAGGGGTCCACAGTAGTTGAGCTTCCCCGAAGAGCATGATCTCCGTCTTTCCCACATTGCACTGAAGAAAGTTACTCCTCATCCACTGTGAGATACTTCTCATTCCCAGAGAGAAAGCGGCCTGCACTGAAGGGGTGAATATTGCAAAAGGAAAGAGCAACTGGGTATCGTCAGCATAGGAGACGGGGATAAACCCGCTACTCCTTAACAGATTGGCCAAGGGAGCCACATAGATGTTAAACAAAGTCGGGCTCAGACAAGAGCCCTGTGGTACTCCCTTGGACAACTCTGTTGCAGCAGAACGATACGGACCAAGGTTAACCGCCTGTGAGCGGGAGGAGAGAAAACTCGTCAACCACTGGAGAGCCAAATCTCTAAGTCCAATCTCCTCCAGTCTCCTGAGCAAAATCTCATGGGAAACCGTGTCGAACGCGGCGGATAGATCCAGCAGCACCAGAATCGTGGAGTGGCCTCTGTCTAGGGTCATCCTGATGTTACCGGTGACCGCTAGTAGGGCCGATTCTGTGCTGTATTTAGGGCGAAAGCCTGATTGAGAAGGATCAAGACTACCCGTCCGTTCGACGTGGTTGGAAAGATGAGTGTTTATGTGTTTCTCTAATAGCTTGCCCTGGAACGGAAGGAGGGAGATAGGACGGAGATTGGAGAACTCAGTTAGCGGGGCCTTGGTGTTCTTTCGGATAGGCATAACCCGAGCTATTTTCCATTCCAGAGGGACCAGACCTCCTCTCGGAGAGAGATTGAGGAGATGTGCAATGAAGGGGGACAGGTGACAAGCAAGAGAGGTGGTGGTTTTTGCCGGAATGTGATCCAGGGGTGATCCTGATTTGACTAAACGGATCAGTGATTCTACCTCCACCTGCGTCACTAAGGGAAAGTTTCCCAACAATTGGGTAACTGTCTGCCCAGGTGCTTTGGGGATCATAATGGATGGGGGATGCTCTCCTAATTGGAATATTTTGTCATAGATAGTCTCAATTTTTTGTGTGAAGAAGGTGCTGATGTCATCGCACAATTTTTGTGTAGGGGCCATTGAATTCTCACATGCTTTAGGGTTGGTAAAGGACTGTAGTATGCGGTATAGCACCTTGGGGTCATTATTAGCCTGATCTAATTGTAGAGCTATGTGAGCTTTACGAGCTGCCCTGATTTTCCCATGGTAGTCGGCCAGAGCTGTATAAAACCGATCCTGGTCTTCTTCCTCATGAGTGAGGCGCCACCGTTTTTCATACTTCCTACAGATTCGTTTCTGGGCGCGAAGTTGAGGGGAATACCAGGCATTCTGGGGATGCTTAGGGGTGCTAGGGAAGGGTTTCAGAGGGGCTAACTGGTCCACAGCACTAGAGACTGCCAAATTATACTTGACAAGAGCCTCTTCGATGTTGTCTGAATCGGATATCCGTGGCTCTTCAAAAAAATGTTTAAAGCCCTCTGGCGTAACTCTCTTCCATTGTCTGAAAGAAAGGGGGGTATCATGAGTGATGTGGGTTCCCTTCCTAGGCGCCTGAGTGCAGAATTCAATTGACGCGTGATCAGACCAAGGCATAAACTGAGGGGATTTGCAGGAGATATTAGGGGAATTGGAAAAAACAATATCCAGGGTGTGGCCAGCTACATGTGTAGGGCCTTCATTAAGCTTGGTCAGCCCTAGAGTAGCTAACTCCATTACAAGTGACTCTGTATCCAAATGTTTATGTTTTCAAAATATATACTGCAATATTCCTGACCCACAGAGTTATGAAGACGCAAAATATACCAAGTTTGAGTACTCACACAATACTCTGAACAGCTTAATACACACAACACTCTAGCTCAGTTAATTACTGCTTACCAGCCATCATTCCACATGGAATAAAAAAATAGTTTAGTCACCCAGCAAAGACAAACATTTATGAAAATAAGGTAAAGGCCAAGTTGATAAAGCTCATATAGTTAAGTAGGAGCATTCAAGTTCTGCCTCCTTATTAACTGATCTTGTTAACATATGCTTCCAAAAAGGAAAAACCCCAGTCTCACTCAAGCATGTCTCAATCTATACACAATCCATGGTCCAGGATCGACTTTTGGCTAGATGTTAGCACTCATGTGCCGTCTATTCAACACCTTACTAGAAAGTTCTCAATCAGTCACCTGTTCTACTATGTAAAGAATTCCCTGATATGCCTTGTTTTCCATATGTGTGGAAGCTGCACCTAGAGGTGCTATTGGGCACAGTATTCTGCGAGAAACTTAAAGCAGAAAATGTATAACTAAATGCCAATGATGGACCAGTAGACAGTGCGAGCACATAATGGGAAGCCTTTAGGTTGGGGCCAAGGGTATCTGCATTGTGAAACACAGTGAGAGCCTGAAAACATTACAAAGTCATCTGAGCACACGCAACAAATTGAATGTCTTGATAACACTGGCATGGCTAAGTGATTGGCATTGTGAACTCCTAGTGCAGTCTGGCAGCTGAGCACCAGGTTCTGACAGACTGCCATGTGAGTTTTAGAAAGCCTGCATCTCCATATCAGCACCACATTTGCTTCGGTTATTTGAAGAGGCTTGTGTGAATGGAATACTCCCCCCATTGGCAAGAGAAGCCCTTATTATTAAACCTCACTAGACAGCACACCAATATGACTCTTACAAGCCACAATCTCTTATCAACTCGGATGCCAAAATTGTGGTTAAAGTCCTTGCCAACAGGCTACTTACTCTTGGTGGTAACAGACTTGGTACAGCCTGATCAGTCAGATGCTGTACCCATCAGATCCATGTCACACATCCTGTGCACAATCTTGGCTTAAATCAACTGAACCGGACTTGAAGACGGTAACTGTACTATTAGATGCAGCCAAGGCATTTGATTCTTAAAAATGTAACTTACTCCCTTACTTCGCAAAATGGGAATGCCACACCCCTTCATTGACCTAATAAAGACAGTCTTAATTAGCCCCCTCAGTGCAAGTCCACACAAATGGTTTTATCTCCAGCGTAATAGAAATAGCGTAAAGCACCAGAATGGATGCCTGTTTCCCCATGTTATTAGAGTTGGCAGTGGAACCACAATATTCATAATCTGCTCCGACTTTTACGAGCAGAAACGTATAGGTCAGAAAAACACGAACACGCACATCTACAGGAGAAAAAGTTCAATTCTTAGAGTGACTTTAATCAGACACTTACGGAGTTGAAAAGGCAGACAATTGACAGCTTGGCATTGGAAGAGAGCAAGTAGCTTAAAATCAAAAACGCGGCCAGGATTCTGTAGGCCTTCTGTAAAAACATTTGCTTTCCTTAAGGCAGGACCACTGACACCAACTATTAGAATAATTTTCTTTGCAAGGAAAAGGTCCCCGACTCCTTCGCAGAAGAAGATCACACATACCCACATCTGGTAAAAACCACAGTGGTTCTTTGAAATCTACAACACTGATTTATTTAAAATTTCACAAATGTATTGGCTAAGTGGCTGGAAACGGTTCTATCGCTAGTAACTGGCCCAACCAATCCAATCCAGGTTCATTTAGGGCAGGCATCAATGGCAACACAATGACTAACAAGCCATCCAGTACGCTTAGGGGATATAGGAAAATGGGAGGCTAGCAACATGTACACAACTGATAAAATTCATATGAATGAATTTCTCAGGCAAAAATGTGGATACAGTAAAAATGTTCAGCCACTGCTCCTCTTTGCATTGACGGCTAAATCCCCTTCACTCACAAAATGCAAAACAAACCTCAGGAGAATTAACGTCATGGACCTTACCTACATAAGACACAATCTATATACAAGAGATGACTTCGAGAGACTCCCGTAATTGGCAGCAACCTAGAAGTGATCGTAGACGTTTTTAGGTCACGGCCTCGCTATAGCTTTATTCTAAAAACAGGTGACTCAAAAACAGGGGTTAATAAACAGGAACAGGTTTCAATCCATACTATTTAAACTATGACTCACAGCCCAGTCCATGCTAGTACACTGCCACATAAAGTAGAAGGTAGGCTGCCCTTGACTTCAATTATAATAGACCGGATAGCACTTATATTTTTAATTTTCTTACTGATGGGGGTTTTTAATTGTTTTATCGGTTTTTCTACTCTGTACTTCTGTAGTTGCGAGGGGCAGGTGGCTACAGGTCTGGTTCGTGCTCAGCTCTCTTCAGCAGTGTATATTTACTTTGCTGCCATCTTTTCAGTTTTTGGGATGGATGGTTTAGTATGAGAGCTCATATGCTCTTCCTCTCTCCACTATATAAACTATCACTCTTGAGTCCAAGCAGGCATGAGGCATGCCAAAGGCAAGCCGTTCAGCACATGACCTCAACCACTGCCAGCCAGAATGCTTATTTTGGCTGTCAATCTAAGGTTAGTGAAGTTTGTTATACTTGTGAGCCTTTACTTTGGGTCAATCTGCTCCTTACAAATTCTCCTAACTACCATTCCACCAGGTTTAATATTTTTTTGGGTACTCCATCATCCCCTCACGGTTTTTGGACAGACTAACACAAACTTCCTATGCTTTGCTACTAATATTCCCAGAAGCCTAATATGTAGTTTAGTCAACGCTCGTTACTTCGGCAAGCATAAGATGTTAATTTTTATATGACTCGTGATACGTTTCTAGATTACCTCTTTATTATTAAATCATCTCCAGACCAGCGGTAGAGGTGTTGGTTTATCAATTATATTATAAGAGCACTTCTCAGTCTTGCTCCTCATTATTGATTCTTTCAGGGTTGCTTGGCTTCAAAAATGTTAATAGCCCCATCATGTACACTTACTGGTGTTCTAGTATACAACTCACCTGAGCTCTGGGCCAGCCTCTGCATTTATCAACGCATTCCAGGATTTCATTAAGCTATTTGTTTACACTACTGTGAACTTTGACATTCTTGAGGACTTTAACATCTAGGCAGACCACCCGATTAAGTGAAACTCTCTGAAACTATACAATATTTAACTACCAGAGGTCTCATCCACTTGTGGTCCAACCTACTCACAAGTAGTGGCGGGCGATAAATTCTGCTCCGCTGGCAGAGTTTGCAGAGTTTTGCCCACTAAGCCCAACGTGGAGTTCCAGCAAAACTCCGCCAACCGCCACATGGTGGGGTTTTTGGTCACCAGCAGGTCGCTAAAGTTAAGCTGGCGAGCGAGAAATTGGCACCCCCCTAGCACGATTTTCAGGCGCCAAGACGGCACTCAGTGAGATTTTCTCAGCGCGGGTGGATTGCGGGCAGTCGCCACTGATCGGTGAGAAAGCTGCTGCGCGAGTAGAAAATCTACTCGAGCAGCAGCAAAGAAGCTGGGCCCTCTGGCATGCCGCATGGTGCCTCTCGTGCTGATTTCGCACCGCAGAACAAGCTCCAGATGCAAAAAATCTGCACGCCATTCAGATTCCGCCCACGGACCTCCGCGGAATCTCTTCAAGTATGTAGCTATGAGGAATTTAATTCCGCCAGTTCCGCCCACCACTACTCAAAAGGCCAGTCATATTATGTGAGCATGCTGCACAAATTAAATCCAAATAGTTATAATCCTGTAACAATTACCTGATCCGATAGCACTGCTATACACTTCATTTTGGGGTGTCCCAGGCATCTCCCAAAGATGTTCTCTCTCCACTTTAAACTTGTATTCCTTCTCTTCCGTAACAGACGCTGGCTCTAGCAGCGACACAACAGCTTCCCTAAACATCATTTGCAATTAACTGAGTTACTGGATTACAGACAGATTAGATAAATGGCTCCCATTAAATCTGGTCACAATAGGCGCCTCCATCTCTCTATTCCCTGATTTAGCAAAGAATTGAGACTAGCTTTTAGACATTGTAAGGCTCTTGAACAACTCTGGAGGCATGATTATGAAGCTACAAGTAAAACCTTTCATACCAAACTCACAAAATATAAAAAACTTATCAGAACTACCAGATACTTATAATATACCTCCCACAGCTCGGCCAAAGCGATCTTTAAAACTGCCAATTCCTTCCTCGTGACCCATTTCCTATTCCAATTTGATTGTACCATTACAAGACCTACGTAATTACCTTTTATATTTTTCCACGATAAAATCTCTGCTATTTGCGGTTCCATTTTAACTGATGGTTGATTGCTTCCACTATTAAATCTGGTTCTCCTCGTGACCCATTTCCAGCAAACATGCTGCATCTTATTCTTCGATCCAAAGCGCCAACTCTCACTGATGTGGGTAATACCCCTTTTCAAGTCAATTTTTTACCTCGCGCAGATGATTTGCTAATTTTAGACAGTACTATTACTGCCTTTTAGAGGCACTGATCTCTTGAAACTTATTTAATACAAACATAACATGCTAATAATCAGTACAACAAAAACACAAATCTTACAGATTGGGGGCAAAAGAATTTCATTTAATTGGGCCCTAATTAAAGTACGGCTTGAGCCTGTAGACACCTATATCTGGTAGTGATATTTAATAAAGAAAATTACATTTTAGAAAGCCTGTAGAGTACACCTTAGCTCACAGCAGATTATGTTCTAAAGCCTTATATGTACTAAGGCAGACAGGTGGTTGAACCATTTTCAAAAGTTCACTCTGCGACTGAGTCGATTGTGAATTATGGCATGGCCGAGTGACTAATATGAGATTTTTTTTATTTTAGAAAAACTGAAGAAAATGTGCTTCATAAAACTATAATCTTATCATCATGCGTCAGGCTTGAAGGGATCTATCTTGAACTTGGGTGGAGTAAGTTGCATTTTAAAAGCAGGGGTCCATGTATTGATTGTCTTGCATCAAACATTGCAAAACATGGTTTTAGGTACTCATGCACTTGTGTAGACCAGTATGCCCACAATATGAGAAGTGCAATTGCTACCCTATTCAAAAGCTATGATATAGATATCACTGTTTAAGAATTATTAGTCTGTAACCGATTAACTGAAAACAAGCATTTGCAATGTAATAGGTCTCGCATTTACAAGAGTTTGAGCTATTGTCAATGTAAATGACAATGCCCTTTATTTATGTTTTGAAAACCTGCAAGCGGTGCGTAAACATGCACTTTGTACTTCTAGTCGTTGCTTACGAGAAGCAAGGCTGGCAGTAAAAGAGGTGCGGTTACTGGCAGCCTTGCTTCTCGTAAACAACGACTAGAAGTACAAAGTGCGTGTTTACGCGCCGCTTTCAGGTTTTCAAAACACATTAATAAAAGGCATTGTCATTTATAATGCCAATAGCTCAAACTCTAGCAAATGAGAGACCTATTGCATTGCAAATGCTTGTTTTCTTTACTTTAGCCATGTTGCAACATGGCTAAGAAACTTGGCAAAGCCAACAGTTCTCACATAGAGAGGACCTATTGGCTTTGTCAAATGATTCACCCTTCACAGAGCGGTATTTTTTTAATGCTCCGTGCAATGGATGAATTGCAGCTGGAAAGAGCATGCTACATGTGCACCATCAGGGTCTCTTGAAAGGAAGACTCCTGCTGGTTCTTTTTTGTGTTTTAGCTCATTACATCTTCGCACAATGCATTTATTTCAGGTTACAGATAGTGTAGTAAGTTAAACTATCGCCACTGAAACATGCAGTGATATGAAGGTCACGTTTGAATCCCCACAAGGCCATCTGAGCCTTTCTTCCTTCTGAAGTCGGAAAATAAATTGATTAACTAACTTCAGTAAAAGAAACACTTTTTATTTGCGGCACTTGGACACTACAGAAGTGCAGTGCGACGATATATTCATATTTTTAACTTTTTAAACTGTTTTCTGTATTTGCATTGAATGCCGTGGATGTCACAGTTTGGCAGCGGCTGTGTCTGTGAGTGTTTCAGTAAACGTGAAGGCTCATGTGGTGGTGAGGTAAGTGGGAAATCCCCAAGGAAAGTAATGTGTTAGTTACTCATCTAGTGTTTTTTGTGAATGCATTTTTTTGGCAAGGTGTAGTTTGGGAGCGTTTTATTGTCACAGAGTTTCAGAGTGATTCCTTCAGCAGGGACTTAGTTACTTTTAGTGAGTTTAGGAGTCTTACAAGCAGTCTTGGTTGTGAATGTGTCAGAATTCAAGGCAGAGTGTCTGTGAGTTCTGGCGACTTTCAGTGAGTCTGTGACGGTTTGTACAAGTGACTAGCAGGGTTTTGCCATGAAAGTGTAGTTGTCTTAAATAATCGGTAGCCGCACCTGCAAACCATGGACCTACTAGTGCCAACAAGTGAACTCCGTGTGCACTGTCTGAGAGTACTGGAAGCCCGCCAGCCTTATCCTCGTGTAAATGCGAGACCTATTGCATTGCAAATGCTTGTTTCCGTCTTTCTCTTACTTCGTCTTTCCTCTGTGTATTTTTCAGCACTCTTGCTCTCTGAAAAGGTCTAATGCAGGAAAATAAGTGCTGCTCCCCATAAAATGAGTGCTGGTGACTTCCACAAGCAACACCCGGCTCAGATTTATCACTGGCCTCAACACATTCTGCAGGGGGTTCCATCATTTTGTGTCACACAGCTGCTCTTGCTGACATGTCTTACACTTTTATGACAGAACCAGGACTGTGCTTGGACATTTACGTTAAGAGAAGGGACTGAATGTAGCAGAGCTTGTAAACTAGGGCCTCTTGGTAGCCAATAAAGGAAACTAGAACAGCTTTACTGTAGCATTAATCCCTTTTGTCAATAATTTTTGGAAAGAGTTTGTAAAAATAACAAATATGCCATGGAATATGGTTGAGTGTCACTGACTCCGCCCCTCCTGACTGCCCCTACGTTGCTCATGCCCTCCAACAACCCTCCACAATTTGCAGGTTATCAGATAAAAAAAACCTCTTCGATTTACAATGCAGCCCGGTTGGTAAGAAGCAGAGCTATCAGCAAAGCAGCAGATGCCGTGCCACAGAGGCCCGGGGGTGAGGGACTCACTGCACTCAAAGTATACGTGTTTGTTTACATTACCTAGCGATTGGGACCCATTTGCTTTGCTTGCATTAGGGCCCGTGGCATCTTTGCTACGCCACTGGTGGTACAGGTGATTTATTTGTATGCCATGATAAAGCTCCTTTGGGTGGTGGGGGAGAGTAGAAGGAAAAGGGATCCGAAAAGGTTCCAGTTTTGGGGAGTCGGAGCTTGTAATATAAATTCACTTTATAAGGAGGCGGCATCATTGAGCTCGCTACCGGCACGCGATTGCCCTTTCAGGCCTGTTGCACCCAAAAAACAGATATAATTGTGGAAGATATTTTTTTCTTTCCCAAAGTCCTTTTTGTGTCGGAACAATCACAGGTGCGTAAACCTTTTTTTTCCCCCCCTGAAAACGACACCTTTCAAAGACGCCGGGTTTGGAGAAGCGGCGCAGGATTGTTATCTTCTGGAACAGAGGCAGGATCAGGGACCCAGACCTCATTATCCGCAAACACACAATCCTCCGCGCGCTTCCCTCTGAACAGGTTCGGCAACGCACGCGGGCAGCTCACGAGCACTTTCATCTCTTGGCGCGAGGCAACTAAACAGCGAAGACTCCCAGGGACTTGTGAGAGGCGCGAGGTTCGAGCCCGGCTTTTATGAATAAACCTAACAGGCCACGGGTCTGCGCGTGGGTATTTCAAAGCTCTCACTGGCAATTATTTTCTTCTGTTTTGCCCGAGCACACTCGTTAGCCAGATTCTGAAATCCGTATTGTTTGTGTCCCAGGGTGACGACGAGTGAAGATGCTCTTCGTTCCCCCGCCTTCATGCCCACATAAATTTGAAAAAACAGGAATAAAGGTATGTAACCTGCTTTCTTCATGATTTATCAACTTGGAAAAGCTTAAAATGAGGCCAGAAAACTAAGCGGCGCTGTTGGAAGTGTTTGTGGCTTATAATTGCTTTATCTTGTAGGATTTGTCCTCCAGAAATGAAAACCAGTGGTGCGCGCGCACCACAGAGGAGCGGGGGGGGCGAGGGAGCCTGTCGTCTGGGACGCGCGCTGATGCGCGTCCTAGACACGGACGGGAATGGGCGGAGCAAATCGCGTGCCATGTGGTTAGCTTTCTGAAGCCCGTACAAGAGGTCTAGTGCTGCGCACTGCAACGCTAGGCGCGAGACCTAAAAATAATGTAATGCTGACAGGCAGCTTGTTGAACTAAAAGTACACTAACTCATTTTTTTAAGATTAAGTTGCAGCCGGGATCTGCGGACTATTGGTCTACCATTTGTAACTCCACACCATGCAACATTTGCTATTATTGCAATCGGGTGTGTACAATAATATTACCATTTTAATAATAGCATCAAGTTCTGCCAGCGTTCGCACCATCCACCACACTATTTAGTACACATATTACTACACCCCTCCATGCTTGCTGAGAGAAAAGCACATGTAAAACAGATAGTCAGGTCTGCGGGATGTTAGCTCAGCAACTGATGACTTATTAACTTTACAACCAAATTGAGTAGCGTTAATAGCTGCTTTATTTTTTAATGCTATCTTTAAAACTGCATTATCTTCATGCAATTATTTGATTTGTTATTTTTAGTGACATAAAAGGTATTTTTCATCTTGACTGAGTGTATTGTATATTTAAATGTATTTACATATATAGATTTATTTACTGTAATTTTATTTATGAGGCCTGGTCAAGCAAGGTCTAATAAACTAGGATTAATTATTTGTTATTTACCACACTTCGACAGGCCTAGTTCCCAACAGCTGGAAGCAAACTCTAGTGAAAACCTTGCTTAAAAAAAAACAACATTTTTAAAAAAAAAACACAACACACACAACCCTTAGCAGACCCCACGATTTTGAGCAATTTCAGACCCATTTCTCTCATAATTTCCTAATAAAAGCCAATAAAAAAAAGATCAACAATTTATCTGAAAAAAAAATTGTCAGCCTCGATTTTGTTCACCCTGGCTTTCAGCAACTACACAGTACTGAAACCGCACTGTCAATACTCAAGAGCTTAAATTTTTCTGAATGAGGCTGAGGGCAGCTCTAATGCTCTCATCCTACTCATTCTCTCAACATTGTTCAATACTGCATCTCTTACTCTTCCTCATTACAGTCTCTCTGACATGGGTATTGGTAACATTGCCCTTAGCTGGCTTGCATCTTTTCGCTCAGGTCATATTCAAGTTATTCCTCTGCCTCCTTTTCGTTCAATCTATAAAAGTGGTCAAGCAGGAAGCCACACAGGACTCTTCTTTAAGCTAAAGCCTCTAACTTTTATGTTCTTCCTTTAGCTAACCTGATGTGCTCCTATGGTTTTTCGTTCAGTTACTTATGTAGATGATACAAGACTTGGCGTATGTTTGTCCAAACAATCTAAATTAGTAACAGAACACTTCCAACAATATTTGATGGAGGTTATTTCCAGGATCAGTGCTACCTTACACAAGCTCAATATCGATAAGAATGAGGTTCCAAAAATCAACACCGACGAATGGGCAAACTGACAGTGACCTGACAATCTTGATCTCACACTGGCTACTGCCAAGTTAGTCTTCAACTTAGGGTTCCATTCTGATCAGTCGCTTTCTTCATCTTTCCAAATCAATCACTTCCACCTACTTTCTAGATTTATAGATCATGAAGGTCTTGCAGTTTGTTCACATAAACCACTTGACAATTAAGATTGCTTCTCGCAAATGAAACTTTCGCTATTTCTAAGCTGCTTTACCACTTCCTTCTAGCTCTCCTTAGTTTTTTTTTTTTTTTTTTTTTTTAAGGTCAAGTATAGTCGGTTACTGTGATTGGCATGAAAGAAAACACATTTAGCTCTGCCACTAGATACGTATGGGATAGACAGGCTTAGATAGACTTCCATTATCATTGTGAATGATAAGACTTTACAACTGTCAATGTGAAAAGCATGTGATAGATCTTCTGCCATGTACATTTTAAGGTCCGCAGCCAAGAAGCGATTGAGTTATTTTCTTGACATGCAGTGAACTAAAAATCACAACGTAAATATAAACCAGATATATCTAGTTTTGCAGACACCAACAAATAAAGTGAAATTTAACCACTAAGTAAATAGTCAGCCTATAGGAGAGGATGTGATTTCAATAAACTAGTTGCAAACTAGTGTTAAAAGTCAACTCCTTGCACATTAAGTTAAAAACTTACCAAAGTTTACCAGTGAAAACATACACTTGGTTTTATAGACTGGATTCAAAGTTTCACAGAGACAAGTCACGTGTTACTGTTTGTGGAATGACGTTGGTGGTGGAAAATATTAGAATTAATTTATGTGGTTTGCAAAGAGCAACACAAAGCGTAGAGCAGGGGTCTCCAACCTTTACTGTAGTAAGAGCTACTTCTGATCAGTGAAAATCATCAGGCCGAGCAACTCCCGAATTGTTCCCAGAGTCCCCCCACGCCCAGCTTCATTGACTAAAGGGCTTCTACAGAGAAAGAGCTATCCATTTAGTATTGCAATGCACAACATGAAACCAGTAAACCTATCCCAGCTTCTCTCGTCAACAGATTGTGTGATCCTGGCGTCTGCAGTCACCAGATAAGTACACTACAATCATAAGAAATTATACAGGAACCTGCAGAGCTGCATAAAGCTACTAACATGCTGAAAACCATAAACTGAAAGTCTGTCCCTCATACCTGGTCATCCACAACACTGCTCCGTCCCATAACACGGTAAAGGCACCTCTGTGGTCATCACGCATGACACGGAAACACTTCCACATAGGATCACAAAACAATGACAACACCATACCAACCACACACCCTACATGGCATAGCTTGCTGGCCATGTAGGTAAGTATTTCAGTGCCCCACAAAGGGGTAATAAGCTCTAAATATATACATGTTGCGATACAACTATATTACATCATGCCTTCTTTTTCTTTATCATCACACATAACGGTAACTTGAAATGCTTGAGTTCAGGGTGTGCACTGTACAAAACTCTCTCCTAACAGACTATAAAGTTGTTGCACATGACTTGCCTCTTAGTACATTAATATAGCATTGTCATAAAGGACGGAGGCAGTCCATGACTGTTTCATGTTTAAAAACTATCACTTTTAAAAATGCCTCTTAATGTAATGTAATGTAATGTAATGTAAATGATTCTTATATAGCGCATACTGTCACCCTACGGGTATCCTGGCGCTGTGACTGGCAAAATCAACATTGGAGCCTGTGAGCATCTTACCCAGGAAAACATTTTTGGGGGTCATACCCTACCTGGAAAACAGCCAGGTTTTTAGCTGCTTTCTAAATAGGGGCAAAGATAGAGTTTGCCTAATATCTAAGGGAAGTTCATTCCACAGCCGAGCGGCTGTTACACCGAATGCTCTACCCCCCCCCCGACTTCATTTTCTTAATTCTTGGGATGCTCACTAAGTGTGCATTTGCTGACCGAAGGTCTCTGCAGGGACATACCATAAAAATTTCCTCTGCAAGGGTTTAGGGCCCATTCCGTGCAGTGCTCTGAACACGATGCACATGGATTTAAATTGTATCCTTTGGCAGATCGGCAGCCAAAGAAAGTGAGGAACTACGCTGCCTGTTTAAAGCCAACTTAGCTGCAATTGACTGGATCCTTTGTAGCTTCTGAAGTAGTGACTTTGGGCCCCCCAAATATAGTGAGTTGCAGTAATCTAATCTGCTCAGGATTATACACCTCACAATTTGGGGTCTGATGGCGGTTGGTAGTAGCGGCAAAATTCTCCTCAGAGCTCTGAGCAGAGAGAAACATGTACCAACTACTTTGGTGACTTGTGATTCTAGCTGGAGATTATCATCCAGCAGAACTCCCAAGTTACGCACCGCTTTAGCTGGCACTAAAGGTTTATCTGTTGGTGTTATTTGGAGCTCTATGGGAAAAGGCCGGGCAATCCTGGACGTGGAGCAATATACGATCTCCGTTTTTCCTCCATTAAATTGTAGGGAATTATTCCTGAGCCAGTTTGCGGTATTCTGCATACATTCCTGAAATATATCCAGGGTGATTGCCTGATTCCCTTCTAAAGAAAACACCAATTGCGTGAAATCTGCATAATTTACAAGATCCACGCCAAAGGATCTAATAATGGAGATGAGAGGGCGCAAGTAAATATTAAACAAAATCGGACTTATCGCCGAACCCTGTGGCACCCCATGACACATGGGGATTTTGGAGACGTAAAGGGGGGATTGAGACTGCCTGTTGTCTATCAGTCAGATATGATCGTAGCCATTTCAGTGCCAGGCCTTTTACCCCAATTTCCTCTAGTCTGTTCAGCAAAATGCTGTGGTTCACCGTATCAAATGCGGCCGACATATCCAGTAGTACCAATATACTCGAGTTACCATTGTCAGCACGCATCCTCAGGTTATCTAGTACTGTCACTAGAGCGGTCTCCGTTCCGTGTCCCGGGCGAAACCCAAATTGGGCCTCGTCTAGCAGATAGTTTTCTTCAAGAAAAGAGAGAGAGATTTGCTAACTGCCCGCTCCAGTATTTTAACCGGATAGGGGAGGAGGGAGATAGGACTAAAATTGGCTGGGCAGAGAGGGTCCAGTGTAGGTTTCTTAAGCAGTGGGGTCACCACTGCCTGCTTCCACCCCTCAGGTACTACTCCCTGTTCAAGGGATTGGCAGCAGATATGCCATAGTCGTGGGAGGAGGTCAAGTTTAAATTCTTTCCATATCCTCTGCGGGACAGGGTCCAGAGGTGAACCAGAAGAGACACTCAGCGCTAATAAATTAAAAACTTCTTCTGTGGGTGTTTGAAAGTACCGAAGTACCGCAGGACAGTCATTATCACGGTCTTTGACCTGTGGCTTTGTCACTGATGTATCCAATAGTACTTTTTCCGGCTCCGGACTGATATTATTATTAAGCTTCAGCCCACTAATTATCTTTTTAATCTTCTCATCGAAGTGGGTCGCAAGCTCATCGCATAATGTTTGAGTTGCTCTGATCTTATTACCCACACACGCCGGGCTGGATAGTTCCTTCACTATAGTGAACAGGGTTTTTGTGCTATTCGGTGCATGTAAGATGATTTGGGCATAGTATTCAGCTTTTGATTTTCCGATCGCTTCCTTATACAAAATTTGTTGTATTCTCAAGGCTTTTTTATCTACATCTGCATAGAGTTTCCTCCATTTTCTTTCCGCTTGCTTACAGTTTTTCCGCAGTATCTTTAATTCCTCACTATACCAGGGAGCAGACGGTTTCTTCCTGTTTCTTAGTTTTTTTACCGGTATTATCTGATCCAACGTCAGATTTAATTGATCGCAGAAAACTTGATAGTTTTCTTCCACAGGTTTTATCAGATTGAAATATATTATGTTCTGACAGCAGCGGCGTCTGTTTACTCCTTGAGAGTTTAGCCCAGTCCCTTCCTTGCCGGAAGGTTGAGGTATGCGTCAGCTTCCTACTAGCACTAGGTAGAGCTATCAGGAAGTAGATCAGAGAGTGATCAGTCCAACATTGGGGCTGAATATCCACCACCTTTGTGTCCATTTGGTTGCCAAATATTAGTTCTAGTATATGGCCGCCTTGGTGCACTGGTGTAATTTGATTCTCCGATGAAATGCTTCTCCATGTTGGAGAAATAAAAGTTGGTAATTTTTTAAAAGATACCATTTTTGTATGACTTTTGTGTCATTATTTTCAATATTTTCAAACCTGTGCTCGTGCAAGGAAGGGGTCGTACACCTAAGCTTGGTTCATGTTTCAGCTTTCCCTGTTCATTGGCCGCAGAAAAATATAGCCACTACAGGGGTTGGGTACTTTTTTCAAATGGGATACATTTAAAGTGAAGTGTTGAGCCTTATGTTCATTGTGCCATAAAATTAACACTTCATTTTAAATTTCTCCCATTATTTCATTAAATTAAAGTAGCGTTTTAGAGGGATTTTGTTTTAAAATAAGGTACCTCTTGCCAGTTGTCCCCAGGCACAAGCCTAAGCCAGGAAATTATTATATACTTCTCTCATCATTTCATTAAATTTTACTGAAAAGAAATGTAAATGATGTTCCTGGGTTCGGTTTATGGCCAGGAACAACTTTACAGCTGCCAAGTTTGCAGGTTGCTTAAGTTTGACATTTAAGCAATAATATCCATAGAAACAAATAAATATCACAAATTACCCACTTCTGAGACCTGAAAAGTTCAGGCAAAGCCCTGAAACTGATGTAAAACCCCCGAAATGGAAGGTCACGAACCACAGCATCTGACCTTAAAACAGAGAAGGCCTCGAAAAAAAATTTAAATATTACCTAACCTACAGTTTGAATAACTTCAATTAAATGCTCTCCCTGTAAAGAGGAAAGTATATATTTTATTTAGTGTCAAAATAAAGTAGTTTGGTCATAGACTTGAACTCACCGCACAAAATGAATGGTCTTCTGAACATTAGTAGAAGGCGACACTGTCTATCTTTTTTTAAATAGGTTAAATGAAGGTTGAGATGCATACTTTACTCTATTGTTATTAAATAATAACCATTTTTTCAGCCCAAGACGTTTCAAATGAAGGTTCAAATTGGACAAACACTCACTACCACATTTGACAGATCATTTGTTTTATCTGTGAGTGATCTGTTCTTGGGTATGCAATGTTTAATTTATAGATACATGTGCCTCTCTGTGCAATACTGCACAACGATCTCAGGCCAAGCGTAAATCAAAAACGATTACAAATGTAGACTGCACCTCATGGCCAAGGTTTTTCAAACTATTTAAGGATTTGTTATGAACTAAGCATAGGACTTCCCTGTTTGGTTCTCCACAAAGTGCACTGAGATGATTATTTGTAGACTTACCATACCTTGGTCTTACTGCTGGTGCATGCTGTGCTGATCTGCTGGGATCTCGAGTACAACAGGGGCAGAGGCTCTCTGTCTGAAGGGGCATGCTCCTGCATGTCGAGTGGCATCGTGTCAAGGACACTGCTGGCTGCAGGGATCACTTGTCCCTCTGTAGCCTCAGTCAATGCTGGTGCTCTACTGCTGGCGTCACGCTAGGCAAAGATGCATAGACTTCACTCTTGACTAAGCATGGGGCTCCGGAGAGTGCACAGACTGCATGCTGCTGCCAATGCAGAGAAGTCATTTCAGCGGCCGTCTTATAAAGACAGCTCAGCGCTGCTGGGAGCAGCGTTATTATACAACAGGTGTGTGCCCCAGCCTCTCCAACATGTAGGCCTATCAGGAGAGGGCCCCTGATCTATACGATCTCGGGGCGACGGTGTGCCCTACGCACCCTCCACCTCCCACATGAGGGCTCAGGTCAGTGTTCCTCCTGTTTTCACGGGGCGGCAATCATTGTCTGCCAGTGCTTGGGGTGGACTAAAAAGTAAAACATACATCTTCCGACACCTAGTCCATGCAGCACCAAAGAGCACAACTTCCTCTGTCCCATATGGTGAAAAGGTGCTACTTGAGCATAGCAGCGGCTGGCACCATGAATGGCAAATTTAAGCTGCTTTTGCTATTGTCCACTACAAACACTCTGCGTGTTCATGGGAGGAAAGGCAAAGCACCGCCCCTCACATTCATTGGATTGTATTGTAGGATTTATATAGCGCACGAATGCCCAGGGGCGTCTAGGCGCTCTGCGGAGGAAAGTGCTGTAGTTTCAGTTGAAGATGGATTAAGTTAGTTTGAAAATAGCCATGTCTTTAGTAGTTTTCTGAATCCGAGCAATGTTGGGCAGCTTTTAATATTTATCGGGAGCGAGTTCCACAATTTCACTGTACCCAGGACAAAGCTTCTGGCTCCCCAGCAAGCTTTTTTAAATTTTGGTGTCTGGAGGAATTTGCTCTGCGCTGAGCGTAGGTGTCTAGGTGGATGGTACCAGGTGAGGTGTTGTTTCAAAAACGTTGGTCCATTTCCGTGTACAGCTTTGTACGCCAGACATAGGGATTTGAAATCTATTCTTTTCTTCATAGGGAGCCAGTGGAGTTTTTTCAAGCCTTCTGAGATGAACTGGAATTTGGGAATGTCCAGCAGCATTCTGGCGGCCGCGTTCTGTGCTCGCTGAAGCTTGACCATGTGCTGTTTTTGAAGGCCTAGGTATAGGGCATTTCCGTAGTCCAGTCTAGCCATAGCTAGAACCGTCACTAGTGTTTTTACTGCTTCAGGGGGGATGAAGGTGCGTACTTTGCGGATTGATTTTAATGTTAGAAACACCAAGGAGACGACCTTGTTAACCTGGTGTTGGAAGGTCAGTCTGTCATCAAAAATGATGCCCAGGTTCCTCACTTTGTGGACTGGGGTACGGTGAGCTCCCATACTGGGAGGCCACCAGTTCTGTGACCAAAAGGAGGTATCAGATCCCAATAGGAGGACCTCTGTTTTGGTTCCATTAAGCTTTAGGCAATTTGTCCCCATCCATTGGTTTATGTGGGACATGCATTGGCTAAAGCGATCAGCTGTTTCCTCGGGGCTGCTTGAGATGGACACCACAATTTGGGTGTCGTCTGCGTAAGATATTAGTGTGAAACCGAATTGCCTGATATTAGCTAAAGGGGTCACATAAAGGTTGAACAGGGTGGGGCTTAGTGAGGAGCCCTGCGGCACCCCACACAGCAGCGTAAACTGCTCTGAGCAGGAGTCGCCGATCTGAACATATTGGTATCTGTTGTTCAGATAGGATTTGATCAGCTTTTGAGCAGAGTTCTTGACTCCTACCTCTTGGACCCTTCTGATTAGAATGTCGTGGTTCACGGTGTCAAAAGCCGCCGATAGATCCAGCAGGATCAAGGCGGCCTTGGCACCTGTGTCCAGTATTGCCGGATCTCCTCTGCTGCCATAATCAGGGCAGTTTCTGTGCCATGCCCTTGACGGAAACCATACTGAGAGGAATCCAACAAGTCTGCCGAGGAAATGAAGGTCGTAAGTTGGGAGTTGAGAATTTTTTCCAATACCTTGCCCGGGAAGGGAATTCTTGCTATTAGTCTGTAATAGCTATTGTCACTGGGATCTAGATTGGGCTTTTTCAGTAAAGGAAGAATTGACACCATTTTCCATGCGTCTGGAAAGACACCTGAAGTAATAATTTCTTTAAAAAGTATGCTAAGTTGTTCGCTGATAATATCCGGTGCCATATGAAATATGTTGGGTGGACAGGGGTCTGAGGGTGCTCCGGATTTTATTGATTTGATTACCTGCGAAATCTGTTCTATATTTGGTGGAGCGAAGGAGTCCAATACAGTGATGGGGCATGGGGGGGTTGTGGCGAGAGTGACTGCCACGCCGTCGTCCCAGTCTGTGAGGGATTCAAAGATGGTTTGAACTTTGTCATTAAAATACCCTGCAAGTTGGTTGCAGAATGCCACACTGTAGTCCTTTTTTTTTGTGGCTCGGGAAGTTTGACTAGTTTCTTTAATGTTGTGAATAGTGCTTTGCTGGAGTTGCCTGCCTGCTGGATTTTATCTGAGAAGTAGCTGCTTTTCTTATCCAGTATCATCTTTTTATAGGTACTCAGTGATTGGTAGTATGAGGTTTTATCAGCTATTGCGTAGTTACTTCTCCAACGTCTCTCGGCTTTTCTGCAGAATTGTTTCTGTTTGCGCAAGGCGTCACAGAACCAGGGCTCGGATCTCTTCGTGCGCTTACTAGTGACGCTTTTTTCTGGTGCTAGTGAGTTCACTGCGGATTTGATCCAGTTGGTAAAACTACCTGTTGCTAGGTTTGCCTCAGATTTTAGATCAGGTTTAGAGGATGCTAAAGTGCATTGCATCTGCTGGGGGCCTATATTCCTCCAATTACGCCCTTTAATTATCTTATGGGAACTGTGCAGGCTGGGAATGTGATGTGTGGTGGTTACTGCGAACAGGATGGCTCTGTGGTCTGGCCACGGGATTGGCAGGACCTCTTGTAGTTTAAGATGGGGATTGGATGCGAATAATCCATCCAGAGTGTGACCGGCATCATGTGTAGGATGCATGACTTTCTGTTCCAATGAGGCATTGGCCATCATCTCTATTAATGATGCTGTGTTGTGGTCTTCTAAATTATCGAGGAGGTAGTTAAAGTCACCTAATATACAGTAGTCATCCGAGTTAGTACCTGATTCTATTATTGGGCTGATGATTTCCTCAAATTTGCTTTTACTTTTCGTGCTGGGAGGTCTATACAGTAGTGAACAATTGTGTGGGCACTGCTGGGTGATGGTCATGCTGTGACAGGCCACGTGGTATCAAGGAGGCCGCAGCAGGACTGAGTGAGTCTCTGTTTGATTGAATCACAAAGCCAGCTACTGGTAGGTTGTTGGCGAGCTACTGGTAGCTCGCGATCGACCAGTTGGAGACCCCTGGCGTAGAGTAATAGCAGAGGGCCTTGTGGCTGGTTTCACTTAGGAATTGGCTCCCACATCAGACATAAAGGTGACAGGGAGAGGGTGACCAAGAGGTGGTTCACGTATTTAGAACTTTTCCAAGTCTGCCTTGAGACCGCCCGTAAAAAAGTGGTGAGATAACAGAGCTTTGTATGTGGACAGAAGGAATGGAGTAGCAGAAAACATTTTTAAAAGCTTGTTTCCCCCTTTTCTGAGGCCCTTATATCAAGATATCACTTGAATACAGAACGTTTACAACAGCCCTCTTTTAGCCAGGTTCTCGCAGAAGGTAGCCATTGACCCGTGCCCCTCCAAATGTATACTGAATTAGAGAATCGCAAGCCTGAAATCTGGCCGAGGAGTAATTTAGGATGAAAAGAAACTATTCACAACCACAAACCAAAAACTAACAGATGATACCAGTCTAAGTGGCTCTTTTTGTTTGCCCCTCAACACTTAGACCTCAGACAATTAACTTTAAATTCCTGCTTCCCATTTTTAGAGCCCAGATGGGCATCGGCCAAAAAATAATCTCTACAGTGTATTTCAGAACTGTACTTTCTCACATAGCTTGATGTCCATTAAGGATATGTAATAATCAAAGAGAGCCCCTCTGTCACTTGAAGGGTCTTTTATTCTTCACTAAGATGTTTTTCTGGAAAACAATGCGTTTTCCTTAAATAACCGTTACCCACCAGGGTTGCCCCTTGGTGGCATGCTTCATCATCAAGTTCTTCCCGCCCTGCTGCGAATGGGAAATTTTCCCCCACTCAGACCACAACACTTCATCTACACATAGTACCAACTATAAGTGCTCCCACGTCTCCGTAGGTCGTAGCACGCCTTCTGCAGCGAGACGGAATGAACACGATGAAGCATGCCACCAAGGGGCAACCCTGGTGGGTGAGAGTTATTTAAAGGAAAACACATCGTTTTCCAGAAAAACATGTTAGTGGAAAGAATAAAAGACCCTTCAAGTGACAGAGGGGCACTCTTTGATTATTACGTATTTGATTTGGAGGACGAGCCCTCCAGTTTTTCCTAATTTTTCCTCTACCTCCCCCTTGTTTTGAAGTCCATTAAGGAGAACCTACTCCCAAGCCCAGAAAATCAACAGGACACATGGAAGCAAAACCTTCTGAGTTCTGGTGAGATGCTCTAAAACACTGTGCTCCCAGATCCGAGAATAAATCCATCTGGTTACTTTTAAGAAAAAGCTTACAACAAGCCTCTTCAAACCAACACCAGCTAGCACATAAACAAAGCCCAACACAACCGTTCCCTCCTCAAAAGCATCTTATTACTGTCACACTTTAGTATGAGAATGGACTAAGCACACCACATGTCCACTCGTTAGGACTGCATCACACTGCAACTTTAAATAAAACAAATAAACACCGTTGTCTGTAAAGTGTTATCAAGTGTCTGCATGTAGCACTAATTGAAGTCTTGTATATCCTCTGAAAAAGAAACACAAAGCGTAAACAAGTAATTGGATTTGTAAAATGTTTGCAAAGCACTTACAAAGGGGAAAAATATTTGGTTCTCAATTTTTAATGTACCAATATTAACCACAGTGAAATATGCAACAACAAAAAAATACAAAAATAACATTTCAGGATAAAAATTAAAGAAAAGGAGATAAAATACAGAGTAGGTAAAATTATTTTGGAGAGGGATGAAGGAGAGAGAAAATAAGACACAGGAACAAAAGAAAGGAGTCTAAACAAAGCTGAAGCAATTCATTGGAAAATGTTTACCCGCATGTCACTTTCACTTAGATCAATGATGACAATAAAAACTGAGTGAATATAAAAAATGTTTGTGGATATTTCAAATGTCTCTAACCAAGGTAGTGGTATAAAATATATGTAAACTGGAGATACAGAACAAACTTTTTCTCAAAATGCATGAGTTAACCTTTAAAAGCATCTATGTGAAAAAATAAAGGACTCTAAAAATCTTATGGAATTATATATATTTTTGAATATGTAAAATTGTAAGACATCCACCTTGTGTTAACCTGGATTATATACATCAGAGATGTAGTGTGTCAGGGGATACTTCTCTACACATAAGAGCTTTGTCAATCCCCACGACTGCTAAACAACCAATGCATCTCTCCTGAGCCCGTCTCTCCCCAGGGCAGATACTGAGCTACAATGCAAGCAGTTGTGCTGTCAGGGACTCAGTCGTGCCAGATGATAGCATCCAGAACCCATGGCACAGAAATCCATGCTGAGTGTTGGGCAGAAGCAAAACTCTCTGGTGTTGTAGAATGCAGCTGCACCCAATTTGCCAATCAAGTTAGTAGACTGCACCACAGGACTTCTTTTCCTGAAAGAATAGTATTTCACTACAACTCAATAGCAGAATCTGGATTCTGCTAGAAACTGGCACAGTACTAAGTTTTATTAGTCAAGTGAAAACTAGCCATGCTTGTGCCAAACTTCATGGGTTTAGTTTAAAGGTGACTGTATGAAGCTATCAAAAACATTTTGAGTATGGCCTTACCAGATCTTTATAACAACCAGTAAACATACAGTTAGTACAAGCCCCAATGTTATAAACTACTCAATTAAAAAGAATCTTAAAATCATTATTCCATTTGTTTAAAGAAGCAATAGTCACTTGTTAAAAATGTTATATTTGAGAATTAGCTTTAAAAAGTCATGTTCCAAAGTTTCTAAAAACCCAAATTGACAGACCATTCCTTTCCCCCTTCCATCCATTTTACCCATTATGTGTCCAGGCCTAGTTCTACACGGGGTGGGTGGGCAAGCAGCCCACGCACTCCCTTGGGAAGGCCACAAGCCCACCCACGGCAATCCACAATTGGTGAAGGCTCGGTTTACATTTATTTCAATGATAGTAGGTCTGTGGGGCACACAATCTGATTAATAACTTTAACGATGTAATAGCCAGCAATGACTATCTCTTTAAAATATCAAAGTGGATAGGTGTGAAGTAAGCGGGGATGGTAACTGATGATATCATCTCGCCTACCATCGGCAAAAGAAGCAGGGGATCTACAAAAAGTCCCAGTACAACCTCCCATCACAAGTTAAATGAGAGTTGAGAAAAGTGAATATGTGGGTTTACTGTATTTCTCCAGCATTGTCCTATGTAAATTGTGAAATATGAAATAAACAAAAAGTGAACATAATAAAATGATGCATTGGGGTAAGCAAAAGACAAATTCTCCAGATTACTCGAATTCATATATCATTCGCGTGTATGTAGATGTGTATTAGAGCCCGTTACTGCCTTTCACTGATATCTGTGGATATCAGGCTGTATCTTTTAAATCGGAGGTTGATAAAATGGTTATCAATGAGGGATTAGGAACACTTTTTTATTTACAGTGCTAAAATGTGTATATATATATATATATATATATATATATATATATATATATATATATATATATATATACACACATACATACATACATACATACATACACACATACATACATATATATATATATTCTGCTCCAAAGGTTGTCCACCAGGTGCTAATGCTAATTTCTAACTATAACGTGCCTGAAACCTATGGTTTTTTCAGTGAATTTCAAAGGTTTTTTAAATGCTAATTTCTAACTATAACGCCCCTAAAACCTATGGTTTTTTCAGTGAATTTCAAAGGTTTTGTAAATGACAATTTTTAAATGTATTAATGGTTATATTTATTTTTTGATACTGATTTACTACATTTTTTTTTAACTATTTATTTTTAGATATTTTATTTTTAAATTACATTGTAATTACATTATACATTACAAAATATACTTTCTCAGAATGAATTACTTTAGTTTAAATACTTTGCAAATAGGCAATAGAGTTTTAAGTACAGTAGTTACAGTTGTTGCAATGGGCAACACAATTTCAAACAATGCAACATTGAGCTCAATGTGAATTTCTAGTTAAATGCAATTAGTTATTTTATGGATTACTTTTCTAACCACAGGACTGGATCCTAGATTCAGTCCTGGGACATCTCCTGTAAACAGTTGAGTAAAAGCGTTTTGGTTACAGTAGTGATTTTTAAGGAATATTATTGTATTTTAAAAGTTGACACTTAGAAACTTTTTCACATAGAATCACCAATGTTATCCTAGGGGAGGAAATTCACTTAGCAGGTAAGTAGTGTTATCGTTACTTTTTCTTACTCAGTGGTGGATCCTGGATGCAGCACTGGTGCATCTCCTGTAAACAGTTGAAAGAATGCGTTTAAGTCATACAGGCGATTTTTAAGGAATATTTGTAGTTTGTGAAAATCGACACTTTGAAACTTTTCTGCTGAAGACCAGACAATGGATTCCTATGGAAGGAAATACAAGTTACTGGTAAGTACGGTTAGAATTACTTTTCAGGATCAGTACTGGGCTCAAAGATGCAGCACTGAGGTCTCTCCTGATAACAGGTGAGTAAATCGGAATTCGTAGTTCGGCTGATTTTAGAGGAATATTTGCACAATGGTGAAGGAAGGGGTGGGGCCTGAGGTGACATGTCTGCAAACACGCCCTGTGGCGCGTTTTAAGTTGGAGAATTAATTCCTCCTCATTCCCGAGGGTCCCTAGGGGCCAACTAGCCCACCAGGTACCTCCAGTATGCGCCAGAGAGCTGCGTTGCAGAGAGGTGTTCAGAGGCCACGCCCCTTTTTACAACACTCTGCATCGCAGCTCCGTGGCGCTTACTGGAGGTACCTGGTGGGCTAGTTGGCCCCCAGGGACCCTTAGGATTGAAGAGGAATTAATTCCTGAACTTAAAACACGCCACGGGGCCTGTTTGCACACACGTCACCTGAAGCCCCGCCCCCTCCCTTCACCACTGTGCAAACGCACCCCGTGACGCGTTTTAAGTTGGGGGATTAAGTCCCCTTGAATCCTGAGGGTCCCTGGAGTCCAACTAGCCCACCAGGTACCTCCAAAAAGCGCCACAGAGCTGAGTTGCAGAGAGGTGAAAAAGGGGCGTGGCCTCTGTACACCTCTCTGCAACGCAGCCCCTGGCGCATACTGGAGGTTCCTGGTGGGCTACTGGCCCCAGGGAACCCCAGTATTCAAGGGGAATTACTTCCCCTTCTTAAAACGCGCCAGGGGGCGCATTTGCAGACTGCTGCAGGGAGGGGGCGGGGCCTCCGGCGCGATGCCGGTCTTTTTTTTGTATGGGAGGGGGGCTGCGTGGCCCGCCTTCCCTCGGCCAATTTTAGCCCCGGGGACCCCATCCCCCGGGGCCTGAGGATTTTTTTTTTTTTTTTATTTAAAAAAAAAAAAACGGGAAGGGGGCTGCGTGGCCCCCTTCCCTGGGCCTCTATTGGCCCCGGGAACCCCATCCCCCGGGGCATGCCCGCTTTGTTTTTTTTATTTAAAAATATTGGAGGGGGGCTGCGTGGCTCCCCTCCTTAGGCCACTTATGGCCCCGGGTACCCCATCCCCCGGGGCCGGCCTTTACGTTTTTTTTGGGGGGGGGGGTCCCCAATCCCCGCACGGTCCCGCCGGCTCCCGCGTCCTGCGGGAGCCGGCATTGCTTTTCCATAAGGGAGCTGCTGACATGCAGCTCCCCTTATGGAAAAGCAATTCTGCTTGCTTCATTGAAGCGAGAGCAGGTTTCCTGCCTCGCTTCAATGAAGCAAAGCAAGTTTGCAATGGCAGGGCAGGAGCAGCGAGGCTCCCGTCCTGTGATTGCAAACAGCAGTGTCCCGGGGGTAGGCACCCCGGGACACTGCAGGAGCCGGCCCTGGGGTTGGCGGTCCCCAGGGCCACCACAGGCTCCAGGAGGGGGGCAGCGCGGCCCCCCTCCCATGTCTTTAAAGCCCCGGGGAGGTGGTGGTCCCCGGGGTTCGGGGGTCCGTAACGGACCCCCAAATTTACATTTTTAGTGCCCCGGGGAGGTGGTGGTCCCCGGGGCGTGTGGGGGTGCTCGAGCCCCCCCACACAGGTTCATTAAATTAAAAGAAGCCCCGGGGGGTGGCGGTTCCCGGGGCTGCGGGAGGGCCGAGTGCCCTCCCGCACCATTTTGAAATAAAAGCCCCAGGGGGTGGCGGTCCCCGGGGGGCCTTAGAGACCCCCCCAAGCATTTTTATTAACCCCCGCATGCCCCCGGGACTTGGCCAACCCGGGGGCCAATTAACAACGAAGCGCGGGAGACCGCGCTTCGCTTTTTTTTTTTTTTTTTTTTTTTTTAAAAATCGGTAGGATCCGCGCACCCAGCGCGTTTTTTGCCGATTTTTAAACCCCCTGAGTTTTTAGGACCCCCTGAGCAGGCCTAGGGGGTCAGGGTGTTTCTACCCTGCCCCCTTTTTGCGTCCTTGTTTTTGTCTTTTCTTGTCCCTCGGTTCTACCGAGGGACAAGATGGCTGCCTGGTTTGGAGTGTTGACAGCCAATTAGCATGCAGCGCGTGGTCGGGAGGGTGCGCGGATCCACCACGGCCATAGATATTTATTTTGGATTTTCTCAGCAACTACTGAACGCATTTACACCATTTTTAAAAAGGGTGCTTTCTGAACCAAGCACTACCTTTTTGCCAAATTTGGTGCAATTCCGTTCAGCAGTTTTTGCTGTAGTCTTGCATAAAGTTTCCTATGGGAAATTGATTTTTTCACTCTTATTTTTTGAATTTCTCCGCAACTACTGAACAGATTTACACCATTTAAAAAAAAGGTCGCTTTCTGAACCAAGCGCTACCTTTTTGCCAAATTTGGTGTAATTCCGTTCAGCAGTTCGGGCTGTAGCCGTGGCTAAAATTTCCTATGGGAATTAACATGGAGAAAACACGTTTTGGGACCCCCCCCCCCTTTTTTCTCGGCCCCCGCTTGATGAATCACCCCGAAACTTAAGACCGGAGCGGACCGAAGCGCCCCACTAGTTTTGAAAATTTTGCGATGATTCGTCAAACGACGCCAAAGTTATTGGGAATAGAATGTTACGGATTTCCTATGGATAATAGGTCCTAACTATAACTATCTACTGGCGACTGCCAGTAGAGATGAGAGATATATATATATATATATATATATATATATATATATATATATATATATATATATATATATATATATATATATATATATATATATATATAATTTATTTATTTTTACCAGGGGATAGATGTATTTTGTCTCAGTCTATTAGTTGATAGTATCACGTGTGCAGGCACCTAGCACTTTAAAAATAGCAATGCGACTCCCAGAGCGCGTCATGTGATCAAGGCCGTGTCAGGCCGAAAAGCGTCATAGCAGTCGTGGTGGCTTAACAATAAACAAGAAATCCAGCACGAATCTTGGGTTCGCATTCAGTTTGTTCCCAGTGGAAGGGAAGTTGCAGAAAACGGTTGAGTGGAGATATTTGTACCGAGAAGGCTTCCTCTGTATTGGCGAACCCCCTCCTCGTATTGGGCGGAGTGACAGGAAGCTATGTCTGGCTAATCGCCGGAAATCCTTTTTGCGACTAACGAGAAAGCCACAACAGACCCCGGATATCCAGGAAAGGATTCCACCTTAGGAGTGGTGACGAGAAACGGGTCGGAGGACGCGGGGACCGATTACCACACGTTGAGGTAGGAACATTTGGAATTTTCCGGTAGGGGAGGTGTGCACAACACAAGCATCGGAACTATACCATATTGCTTGTTTACGAAACAGTTTAAATAAAGTTTAGCCGCCATGACCGCAGACGCGCTACGGAGTCGTGAAGCAGCGGCTGACTTAATGTTTGATGATGCCCCAACCACTTATGAACAGGTGTTGGCTCCAAGTGGCCAGTCTCACGGGGGGGGGAACACAAACACGAGGGATATGTTTAAAAAGCTGGAAAAATTGATGCGAATGGAGCAATCAAAATGGTGGGAGCACAAATCTCTGAATAGATACTTACAAGTACGACGAATTCCTAGGGGCTTACGCATAATGATTGCCCCAAGTTATGAAAATCCTGACCCGCAAATGCTATGCGAGTGGGCGGACTGCAATCTTGAATCGTCCAAAAGACTGGTAGAGATTTTGGTCAAATACGCCGAAAGCGACAGAGTAAAGCTACAGAAACAAATTGATGATCTGAATATAGAAATTGCCAAAATAGAGGTTACACCGTTGGTTAGCAAATATCGTGACGATATGTTGGCTAGGCTTGAAAAAGAGGAGGAAGTTACTAAAAAACGTAAAACATACAAGTTCCAGCGGGACAAGCAAGATTATGAGCAAGGACAAGTATTTACCTTTGCCAAAAAATACGACTCCCTCAAAGCTGTAAGAAAACCAATCCAACGTGAAGATCAACAAGCAAGCAGGAGGGAGGTAGCTATATCGTCATCCTCGGCATCCGATATGAGTTCGGCTGTAGAGAGAGAGTCAGAAACTGATCAAATCAGGATGTCAGCACGATTGGGGTTTCACAAGCTTTGCCTTGCAGAGGAGGTAAATTGTCTCAGACAAGACCGAAAGCAAACGCTATGACCCCGCAAACAAAACCCACAACCAAACAAAGACTCAATTCAAAACGGAGAGAAAGGCGCAAATGCAGCCGGAGGTGCCAATGCCAAGAAAACACAGAACAACAAAAGATGGAATCGGAAGTAAATCCCAAAGCAACAGGCAAGATCAATACAGTTGTCAATCTATCCCCTATGAGTCTCAACAAAGCTGAAATTCAATTGTTGGAATTGGGACTATCGTACTGTCCCGAGAGTAACTTTGACTATGCGCAAACACGCGTTGATGTTTACAAGTTTATCCGCAAATTAAAACTTAAGAAACACCATTTGGTGAATCATAAGAATATTAACACCACAAGTCCGTACAAACAGCTAAGGGCAATTTGGTACACTGACTGCAGCAGACGCTTAACTATTGGCAAACTTGCAGGAGTTAGAACGTGAAAGTACAAATGAGGGAACTGCAGTTGGAAGTCCAAGTGGGAATACCTTTGGCACAACTCAAACTAAGTTCAAACCAAAATCGACATTCCAACCGATTGCAGTCAGAGACTCTTTGGACATTTTTGGTGAATTAGTCACTACTGAAATTAAAGACCTAAAATCTCGATCAGCCAGGACACGCAAGAAATGTAATCACCAACAGGATGCATACAATCGGCTGATCAAAAAATTGCAAAAGAACGATCAGATCATTGTCAGAAACTCTGATAAAGGAGGAAATATTGTCATATGGCCACGGAATGAATACATGAAGGAGGCAAATCAACAATTGGAGGATGCAAATTGCTACAAAAGTAGCAACGTGCAAACAGTTCGTACATCATGGAATGAGTATTATTCCAAACTGAGTGCATGGCGTAGTGCAGGATTGTTAAGTATGGACGAGTTAAAGTTTTTGAAAAATGAACATCCTGTCATGCCAGTCATATATTTCATTCCGAAATTACATAAAAATGCAACACCACCTGGTAGGCCAATAATTTCGGCAAGAGGAAGTCTTTTGGAAAACACATCTAAGTACATAGACTTCTTCTTGCAACATTTTGTTAGAGGCTTACCCTCCTTTGTTCAAGATACAGGAGATTTTCTTAGACATTTAAATGCATACAAATGGGACCCGAGCTACTTGTTGATATGTCTTGATGTAACGTCCCTATACACAAGCATCCATCACAAAGACGGGATTAGGGCAATTGAATACTATTTGGACTCTAGACCGTTACATCTGGCCCACCATAACAAAATGTTGGTTGTGATGATCATGTACTGTCTTAATAATAACTATTTCCTGTTTCAGAACCAGGTATTACAACAAGTAAGAGGAGTGGCTATGGGGTCTTGCTTTTCCCCTAGCTACACCTGCCTCCACATGGGATGGTGGGAGGAGATGGTCCTTAACAGATAACACAAGGCAGCTGTAGATAGTCATGTAAAGGTCTGGTTACGCTACATTGACGATTTATTCGTGATATGGCAGGGAACAGAAGAATCAGCCCTAGATTTCGTGAATGATATCAATAAAAACAACGTAAATCTTCACTTTACTGCCACTATCAGCAGCAAGAGTGTATACTTCCTGGATGTGGAAGTTTACATTAAAGGTCAGAAAATCGAAACCAAGCTCTACTGCAAGCCAACGGCGGGCAACAGATTACTGCACGCCACGAGCCATCATCCTCTGCATCTCATATATAGTATACCATATGGAGAGATGTTGAGGATACGACGAGCATGCAGTACTTAACCTGATCCGGTGGTGGCACAACAGCTTAGCAAAATCAGGTTTTTGGAGAGGGGCTACAAAGAAAGAACTATAAATAAAGCCATAGCAAAAGCCAATAGCATTGACAGAATTGAACTGTTAACTCAAAAAGTCCCTAAAAGTTCAAGTAATCATGAAGAAACCAACACTGAAACTAGACTAATACTTACGTATAGTAAACAACAAACCACATTACGTAAGATTATAAACAGAAACTGGCCAGTTATACGTAGCGATCCCATAATTGGTAAAGCACTGCCGAAAAATCCTAGCATTATGTTTAGGAAATCTAAGTCCATGAGAGATTCGTTGGTCAGTAGTAGTCCCGAGATCAAACCATCGACCAATTGGCTAACTGCCCGCAAGGGATTTGTAAAGTGTAGTACCTGTCGTGCCTGCAAATATGGGACCAGTAGAACATCTTACAATACTCCTTTTACAAAGGATCCCATTAAAATCACGAAATTTCTTACATGTCGTACGGAATATGTGGTCTACGTGTTGGAGTGCTCTTGTGGGTTGCAGTATGTGGGCAGTACCAAGTTACAGGCCCACAAGAGAATACTGCAACACATGAGAGCAATTACCAACTGTGACCACACATATCCTATTGCACGACATTTTAAAGAGGCACATGACAACAATTTAAACCATCTCACCTTTTTTATAATTGACTCCAGTGTCAAGAAGAGGAGGCAATCGAGAGGTTAAACTCAGACGCCTGGAAACAAAATAGATCTTAGAACTTGACACCAAGACACATAATTCTACTGAGGATTTCCATAAATGGTTATAAGGAAAATGACACGTGATTAAAACTTGCAATCCCCGTACTAGATATCAGCTACAAATCCGTTAATTAGTCAGTAACTATCCCTATTTATTTTTCAGCACACTGCATTAAGCACTATGCTATAATTAGTTTATTATTTTAATTTATTTATTTCAGGAACACCTTCAGTCCAAGGGTAGCACTTTTTTAGTATTTCACTGAGCACTTTAGACTAAGACATGACAACATGGGCGTATATGGGTCACCAATACGTTCCTGTCCTATTGACATAACTAATCAGCAAGAGTTAAAAAAAAAAAGTAAAACATGTAATTATACTATATGCCACATATAAAGGAAGATTGATATGTGGATTAGAACAAGCATGGGGCCATACTGTATTATATAGGCATGGCAGTATTATTTACTATAACCACATGCAAAATGACATTATCTTTTGATATCAATTTGAATGTTTTCATAACAATTTTTATGTATTTTACGTAGAATTGTTTTAACAAGATGTATTTATATTATGTGATTTTAACTTTCTATTTATTGCTGATTTTGCACTGACATGTTATGTACAGAGGGGATAGATGTATTTTGTCTCCGTCTATTTGTTGATAGTATCACGTGTGCAGGCACCTAGCACTTTGAATATAGCAATGTGACTCCCAGAGCGCGTCATGTGATCAAGGCCGTGTCAGGCCGAAACGCGTCATGGCGGTCGTGGTGGCTTAACAATAAACAAGAAATCCAGCACGAATCTTGTGTTTGCATTCCGTTTGTTCCCAGTGGAAGGGATGTTGCAGAAAACGGTTGAGTGGAGAGATATATATATATATAGATATATATATATATATATAGATATATATATATATATATATATATATATATATATATATATATATATATATATATCTACTGGCGGTCGCCAGTAGATAGTTATAGTTAGGACCTATTTTCCATAGGATATCCGCAACATTCTATTTGAAATAAGTTTGGCGCCGGTTGACGAATCTTCGCGAAATTTTCAAGCTTTGTGGCCAGCTCCGGTCCGCTCCTATCTTGAAAGTCTCGGGGTGATTCGTCAAGCGGGGGCCGAGAAAAAAAGGGGGGTCCAAAAACGTGTTTTCCCCATGCAATTTTCCATAGGAACCTTTCATCGCAGCTACAGCCCGAACTGCTGAACGGAATTACACCAAATTTGGCAAAAAGGTAGCCCTTGGTTCAGAGTCGTACCTTTTGCTTAAATGGTGTAAATCCGTTCAGTAGTTCCTGAGAAAATCAAAAGTTAAATCACATATATATCTATGGCCGCGTAGGGTCCACGCATCCTCCCGATCACGAGCTGTATGCTAATTGGCTGTCAACACTCCAAACCAGGAAGTGTTGGCAGCCATATTGTGCCTCGGTAACCGAGGCACAAGAAATCAGGAAAACAACTGCGCAAAACGCAAAAAGGGGGCAGGGTAGAAACACCCTGACCCCCTAGGCCTGCTCAGGGCCCAAATTATTATTATTATTTTTTTTTTTTAAATTGGCGGGATGCACTTAGGGTGCGCGGATCCCGCCAAGACAAAAAAAAAAAAAAAAGCACGGTCTCCCGCGCTTCGTTGTTAATTGGCCCCCGGGTGGGCCAAGTCCCGGGGGCATGCGGGGGTTTATTAAATTAATGTATGGGGGGCCTCTAAAGTCCCCTCCAAGGCCCGGGGGTCCGCCACCCCCCGGGGCTTCTTTTTTTAAATTACCTGTGTGGGGGGTTCAAGCCCCCCCACACGCCCCGGGGATCGCCACCTCCCCGGGGCACTAAATCGTTAAATAATACGGACCCCCAGAGCCCCGGGGACCACCACCACCACCTTTCAAGATGTTTGGAGGGGGGCCGCGCGGCCCCCCCTCCTGGAGCCAGTGATGGCCCTGGGGACCGCCACCCCCCAGGGCCGGCTCCTGCAGTGTCCCGGGGTGCCTACCCCCGGGACACTGTAGTTTGCTATGGCAGGGCGGGAGCCTCGCGGCTCCCGTCCTGCCATAGCAAACTGCTTTGGTTTTTGGAAGAGAACAGGAAACCTGCTCTCTCTTCCAAAAACCAAAGCAGATTGCTTTTCCACACGGGGAGCTGCATGTCAGCAGCTCCCCATGTGGAAAAGCAATGCCGGCTCCCGAGGGACGCGGGGAGCCGGCGGGACCGTGGGGGGATTGGGGACCCCCCCACGGTCCCCAACGGAGAGGGCCAGCCCCGGGGGATGGGGTCCCCGGGGCTACAAGTGGCCCGGGAGGGGGCCACGCGGCCCCCCTCCCCAAAATTTAATTTTTAAAAAAATAAATAAATAAATAAATAAATAAAACAAAGGCCGGCCCCGGGGATGGGGTCCCCGGGGCCGATCAAGGCCTCGGGAGGGGGCCACGCGGCACCCTCCCCAATTTTTTTAATTTTTTTTTTTTTAAATAGGGGCAGGCCCTGGGGGATGGGGTCCCCAGGGCCAATAATTTAGAAAAGAAGGGGGCCACACAGCCCCCTTCTTTAAATAAATAAAAAAAAGACCGGCAATGCGCCGGAGGCCACGCCCTCCTTGCAGCACTCTGCAAACGCGCCCCTGGCGCGTTTGCAGATGAGGGAACGAATTCCCCTTGAATACTGGGGGTCCTTGGGGCCAACTAGCCCACCAGGAACCTCCAGTATGCGTCAGGGGCTGCGTTGCAGAGAGGTGTACAGAGGCCACGCCCCTTTTACACCTCTCTGCAACGCAGCTCTGTGGCGCTTTTGGAGGTACATGGTGGGCTAGTTGGACTCCAGGGACCCTCAGGATTGAAGGGACTTAATCCCCCAACTTAAAATGCGCCACGGGGCGCGTTTGCACAGTGGTGAAGGGAGGGCGGGGCTTGAGGTGACATGTGTGCAAACAGGCCCTGTGGTGCGTTTTAAGTTGGGGATTAAGTCCCCTTCAATCCTGAGGGTCCCTGGAGTCCAACTAGCCCACCAGGTACCTTCAGTAAGCACAACAGAGTTGCGTTGCAGAGAGGTGAAAAAGGTGCGTGGCCTTGGAACGCCTCTCTGCAACTCAGCTCTGTGGTCCTAACTGTAGGTACCTGGGGGCTAGTTGGGCCTCAGGGACACTCAGGATTCAAGGGGACTTAATCCCGCAACTTAAAACGCGCCACGGGCGCGTTTGCACACATGTCACCTCAGGCAACCCCTCCTTTCACCACTGTGAAAACGCGCCCTGTAGCGCGTTTTAAAAGGTAGTTTTAATCCCCCTGCCCTATTATGTACTAGGGACTTACAGAGGAGGTCATGCTAATCACAGGGGTACCCCAACGCATAGTGTTCCCTAGTGTATGTAGGTGTTTTCACTGTATTCTAAGTGTGTTTTTGCATAACACTGGCTCTGGTTAGTCAGAGTCAGTTACCACCAATACACGTCGGAAAAGTTGTGGGCACAGGATGATTTTGGAACAAGGCCTCTTTCTGCTCCTCTGTTGGTTCTTTCTGCACATCTTTTGCTTCTTCGTGCACTTTTCTTCGTCTTTTGTGGAGTTCTGTTGCTTCTTTCTGCATTTCTTTTGCTTCTTTCTGTGCGTTTTTTCTTCTTTCTTCACATGTACTACCTCTGTAGGCATAGTTAGAAACTAGCATTTGAAAAACCTTTGAAATTCACTGAAAAAACCATAGGTTTCAGGCACGTTATAGTTAGAAATTAGCATTTAAAAACCTTACAAATTCACTTAAAAAACCATAGGTTTTAGGGACAGTTATAGTTAGTTGGACATTGCACTCGTACAAAACCCGTGAAATTCCCCGTTATAGTTAGTTCAGCTAACTATAACTCGCGCCCCGCAATGCACTGCTGATGACGTCACATATTACATCACTCATGACATGGTCAGTGACATCACTGATGACATCTCAAATGACATCACTGATGACATCATCCACGTGATAATTTCATGCATCTTCTCACACCCTAATATAACCTTTGATACACCCACTCTAAATTACAGACTGCCATTCTCAAAACCATACACACTCCAACACCAATAACTACATACCCACTCACTGATTCTTAGGTCTACACACACATCCACTCACTCACCCGTGCAGTCACTAATACTTATGGTCACTCAGTACAGGACTATCATATGCACTCATACACCTACATAGACACTCACACACCGCCACTCATCCATAGAGGTACTCACACACCTAGTCAGTCATGCAAATAATTAATCACACTACCATTTACTCACCTATACAGTGATACACACACCAGCTCACTTACTCATACAAATACTAGCACATTCTTACGCTCTTATACAATCACTGATACAAGCACACACGCATCCAAACAGCCACTCTCACAATCACACACTCTCACTTATAGCCTTTTAAATACTCTAACACACATATATACTGCCTTTTACATATGTCGTTACTCACACATGTACCACTGAGATATACATTCACTCACTAACACACCGATACACACACTCACCCACCCAAGCAGTCCATCACAGATGCACTCTTCAAATCATGCACCCAGTGAATCACCCACTCACACATCTATGTACAGAGTCACACACACCCCACCCACACAAACACTCAGGCACCCATACAGATACTCAGACAACCAATCAATAACCCATATAGACACTCTTGTAGCTATTCGCACACCAACAGACAAATGGATACAGACATTCACACAGTTTAGTCAGTAACCCATGCATTCAGTAAGATACGTTTAATCACTCACTTGGAGTCAGTCATGCACCTACTCAATCATCCATTGAGACACTTATACACCCAGTCATTCTTCAATACGCCTCTGCCTATATATATTAAACATATTTAAACTTTACAGAAACACAGTCACTGCATGATGTCACTGCATGATGTCACTGACCATGTCATGAGTGATGTAATATGTGACGTCATCAGCAGTGCATTGCGGGGGCGCGAGTTATAGTTATCTTAACTAACTATAACGGGGGAATTTCACGGGTTTTGTACGAGTGCAATGTCCAACTAACTATAACTGTCCCTAAAACCTATGGTTTTTTCAGTGAATTTATAAGGTTTTTTAAATGCTAATTTCTAACTATAACGTGCCTGAAACCTAGGGTTTTTTCAGTGAATATATATATACATACATACATCTATATATACACACACACATACATCTATATATACACACACACACTGCAGAAAGCACTACATAAAACAAGTTCTATATGTTTCATGAAAAAAAGAAAAAGGTTTCAATTGAGTTTAATACATAAAAAAGAAGGTTTAAGGAGTATTGAAGCATTTTGGGTAAAGTGCTTCAAAAAAACAGAGCTGTACAGGAAATAATATTTTGAACCATGAATCCACGGATCAATGTTCACCAAATATCATATGCAACCCCATATACATGCCAGGGGCTATACGAAAGTTGGTCAACTTTAATCAAAGTTCAATAGTTTAGCCAAAAAGGATTTTGGATTCCCCAAGGAAAGTGGAGCGTATACTCTGCTACAGTAGAACTATAGGCACTGTTAAAATACTATATTTTCTAGATCAGTGCTTTCCAAACTTTTTAGAACCACAACCCTATTTTTACAACGACAAGCTTTCGCGACCCACCTAGCTTTAATGGACACGAGGCGGTCGATTTTTTTAATTTAACTAAAGCATCATGTGGCCGCACACTGTCATTTACAGACAGCACATTTTCCATTGGAATGGCCACTCAATTTGCACAGGTATTCAGTTTTACTGATAATACTATTGCACACAAATGACAATGTGTGGAAACTGTGTTTCAGTAAATATTTGCCATTTGTGCATCACCAAGTAAAGTGTCTTGATTTATTTTAATACTATTAAAATCTTTGGTTCTATTACACTTCAGAGTTACAAAAGAATGAGCTTCATTTTAGTGTTCCTAACTGATGACTCTGTACAGTTCATTTGTAGGTATCTACATTTTCTTGTTTGTTACAAAAAAAATGACATCCTACAACCTCGCCTTTCACACTCTCTGTACACAAGCAAGATTGTCACATAATTTACTTTACACTTCTTTCTCCGACTGCAAAGTGAGAGGAGTTTGTAAACACCAATCCTCATGTTAACAAATAAGCAGCAATTTATCAGAAGACAATCTGACAACCTCGATCTCTGAAACATAGCAAATGTGACAAGATAAATACAGAATTCAAAGGTATTATTCCTTGCTTGGCCTTTTATGACCTACCAAGAAATTGACTTGCGTTGAACCACAGCTTGGGAAACACTGATCTAGATTCTTGTTTGCAAGTGTGTGCGTATATGCAGAATTAAAGGCATGCACCTACATATTGTTCAAAGATTCGTTTTTTGCTATTTTTTTTTTTTAAACTTCACAGCTTCACTAAATGTGGAGCCTGTAGCAACGGGTACAGTTGCACTACAACACAGGTCCACGAACACACTTGTTAACATACCCTGAAAGTTCCAGTTCTGTTTTAAGGAACAAGGGTCCCTAACAAAAGAACATTTGTGGAAATATATATATATATACCATGATGTCTATACTTTGATTGTCCAACTGGATATTATTTATTAATGAAAGAGTAAAAGAAAAATATAAGTGGGGACATGTGCATCACAAAAACGGAAAAAAGAAAAAAGGTTCACGCAATACAAGAGGGTGTGGCCAGAAAAGATTGTGACTATTAGGCCACCATCAAATATTTGAGAGCACTCCAGCCCACATTAATACAGGATATACATTTGTGTAAGAGTGCATAAAGTCGACGACGTTTCGATCCCTTAAGTGAGATGCTGGGATCCTCTTCAGGACAGAGCAATGAGTGCCTGAGGCAATTGCCTGTCAATCGAGGTTCTTAGACTCAGCGATGAGTCAACCCGGATTGCTAAGTAGAAGCGATTGTGTGATGAACCGTGGGGTAGTCCTAGTGGATGGTTAGCGCCCAGTACAATAAGTTTTTAACACAAGGGGGGAAAAGTCCATGATTGGTTACGGGAGGCCAGCCCAGCTTGGTGCTGGTGGTCGGGCGTAAGAATAAGCTTCATGATAGAATCCAATTGCCGGGTGCAGGCGATGTGGTGGCTTTGGCCAGTGCAGCCAGCAGCAGAGAAGGGAATGTATGCAGATGGTCAGGAGGCAACTATTGTGTTCCCTGCAATCATTCAGGGCTGGCAGCCTAAATGACAGTAAGAATACAAGTTCCTTCAGCCAGCTTTCCAGATCGACTTTCAACCTCAGGGAATAGAGTGGGGCTAATGCAAAACTATTCAGGCCAAATTTATAAGTCTCATGCCCCTAGTTCTGTAATGTTAATATGGGTTTAACGTAAATTGGGAATGTACTGTTCAGCAGAGTTGTTTGTAAATATTATCAGCACTCCATAATGTGTTATCTATAATGTACTGTTTATTTAACACTTTTTTGAAACATTAAATGCTCACAAAACAACATTACTACTACATACGGCAATATACAAAACAACCTTGTGACTCTCTCATTGGTTGAAATATGTAATTCCAAGGACTAATGTAATTTCTGTGAATTATGGGAAATAGTTCATACTAGTATCTTTTCTAATTAAAATGGTTGTTTAAAATCACAGCTGGAAAGAAAATCATGTTCCAAAAATATAATTTAAAAAAACTGATTTTCTACATTTACTGCTAGCTATAATACCGCAGCACCCCTGTGTTCACAGCTGGTGTACTTAAGAAATGTCCTGTAGTCAAAATGCCTATGGTAATATCAGGGGATGCTATGCCGAAACAGCCACAGGGCAAGGCATCTGCCCATGCTCTGTACTTTGCTCCGAGTACCCACTGAGGCCAGCGTGTATCTGCGTCTAGTGGGAACTAGGCATGGCACATGATCTGTATCCATGCCTTGTACTCACTACCCCGGCTTACCTTACACATTGGCCACAGGGCACAGTCAATGTCCTTACCCATTAAACCCAACACTACTAAGCATGTGTAGCCTTTGCTTCTTGGACATGCCAAAAATGACTAACTAAAACAGCAGATCTCGGGTGCCCTGTGTTGATTTCTACCCACTACCCTGTGTAACTTCATGGTGCACTTGTTCTTCTAGACCCTCCCAGGCCCATAATGCGGGAACTGGGTGTGGTTCTTTGACAGATTTATCATTATACTGGATGAGGCTCATCAAAAACGGCATCGGGCTCTGTACCTAAGGGACGAATGGTAATGCTAGTATCTAATAATCCAACAAGCAAAAGAATTGAGCCCTGATAGATGCATGCACTTTACAGCACTTACTGAAACCACCATCACGTTCAGACACCATCCTTCTTAACGCCATCTCCATTACGCTTAAAACACCTGTCACGGAATCGATGTAAAAACCTATCCAGGTTGACAACTCGTTTAAGTGTTTAGCCCTCTTGCTGCACCAAGTGACGCCACTGCCATTTTCTGTAGTACAATTGCATAACTTAGCCACTATGGCCACAGCACCAATTTAAGACACATTAACTCTGCCTGCAGCATTTGTTGTCAACCCCCAACCCCAAAATATGCTCCCCTCACTTGTGCAGTACCCAAGAGAGACCCACAACACTTACAACAGAATCAGAGGTCGCTAGAATTTATCGTTTGAAAATTCGACTTGCAGGCATATTGCTGTACATGAAAATAATGACACGTTTCCTGATGAGAACCATGTCGATGGTTACATAATCTACTTCACGTTAAAGCACGGTTCAAGTTGAACCAAGAACTGCACAAAAAAGGTGCACCTATTACAACACTAGTAATAACGGTTTTGCTTCCAACAACGACTCCACCGACAGCAAGCACCCCGTCCTCCACAGGACCTAGGACAGCAACTTCCTCAAACTCCCACTACTCCTTCTCAACACACAAAAACATGCTTCTCCATCCAGAGCTCACGGCACTACACAAACAAAAGAAGACCGTTAATCGAGCATTTCTGTAGACCAGCTGATATGACAGCACCCCACCTCTCACGAAATCCCTCCAAGTGGCACTTCACACACAAAAGCACACGGGACAACGCCTCTCCCAGGCTGGGGTGCACTTAAACAAACTAAGACAGCAAGGTCCAAAACAAAACCAGACAAACTGGCTTCCAGAAAGCAGTTCCCAGTCTAATCAGATCTGCTCTTTTCTGCCTTCCCGATCCTCCAGGTTCATCCAAACTATTGCCATCTCACCCCAAGTGCATCCTTCAGCCTCCCTCTCTCCCTGTACGTCCTTCTTTCAGTCTCCGGTGGGTATGCGCTTCCAAGTCTCCGCTCCCTCTACAGTAACCATTCCGTTGTCCCGTCTCTCCCTCCACTGCCCCTTTCCCTAATGAAGGCTTACCTCTCCGGGATGCATACCAGCAGCGCTGGGACCACTGTGCTGCTGGCTGCGGACGACAGCCCCGGCCTTGCTACTGGCTCCAGTGCCTGCGCTGCCGCCGCCCCTCTTGTTCTTCCTGCGCTTGGCTCCTCGCTTAGCGTCTGCAGGGCTCATGATCAATGGCGGGGCGGGCGGGGAGGCTGGAATTCAGCCGGCTGGAGGAGACCGGACAGAAGAAGCTGTCAGCGCCCAAGGGTTCACGACAGGAACTTCCAGCCTCAGCGCCAGAAGCAGAGTTGGACTTCAATATGGCGGACACAAGGGGGAAAAAGTGAGACCAGCTGACGTCGAGACGTTCACCTCAGGAACGTCATTACGCGTTCCTACACTCGTAGACACAAAAGTAACAGGAGCCAATGTATCTGAACCGACCCCATAGTTCAAAGAACGTCAATAAGACCTCCATCTTGAAATGTCTATGGTCCCGTCTTGATACAGAAAAATAACACATTGCTTCAAAGCAAAATATATGCACATGTATTCTTATGACATGTATTCTTTTTAATCTTATATTATTCCTAAATTCGATGTTTAGATTTAGATTCGCCATATTTCTATGAGGTCCTTAAATTTTGGTAAACCATATTCATAAAAATTTGTAACATATTTATATTATTTAGTGAACGTTTAGATATTTTAAGAACTTTTTGAACTACATTATAGTTTCTCTCTAGCTAGAATACAATATTTACCCTATAAGTGACATTAGGAAATGGCTGCCTGGAAGTCTTACGTTCAGATGCGCGACACCAGGAGCGCCACAGTCCATGTCCTACTTCTGTGTTTGAAATTCCGGGAATGCCGCAGGCCTCTCGGCAGCTTTCACGCCCTTGTCATGACAGACAGAGAAGACACTACATTTCCCGTCGTGCATCCTCACGCATATTTACTAGAACTGCCCAGCCGTCTATTTGCAGGCGATGCTGGGGGTTGTAGTTTTGTTTTGGCACTTTTACCACAAGGAACTGTCGAACTTTTTGTTTTGTCAGCTGGTAAATAAAGCAGTGATGCTGGCGCTGTCAAAGTATGAGCCTGGGCTTTCGCGAGAAGGGGCGGTTCCAGACACAAGCTGTGTTTGAAGACTAGCTACGTCACTGGTGTTTATGAGAATGAACTACGAGAGCAGTGATTCGGATTGGGTGATAATTATCCTAAACGTTAGCGTGATTTTTTATTAGTTATTTTAACTGGGATTTATTGTCATGTTTCAGATGGCAACCTGGCCAGTAATTGTATGACATCGCTTGTATTTTTATGTCCAAGCTTGCATAAAAATGGGAAAATAAACAAAAGTCATTATAGTTGAACAAAAATACAAGAATAAAGGAAATGTTTTAAAAGGTATAATTTATGTCTCATTGGTGTCCGCCTTGAACAGCCTCAATCCAATCGGATAATTCCAAAATTCAATCTCCCACAAATTGGTACAATCCATTTCCTCCTAAACCAGTGTTGAGCAGTGCACAAAAAACAGCAAATGGGCGTCTGTTTTTGAATGTGTCTCACAAAGGAAATATTTATACGAAATTATTACAGTTGTACGCCATTTACAACAGAAGCAATTAACTGGAAGAATTGCTATTCTAAATTTCATATACAAGGATCTGGCTTCTGGTGCCTCCATTCTATCTAGTATGGACTCAAACTCCCAAGTTGGTTTGATATCCAAGAACTTCTCAACCAAACTTTCCAGATTCCTCTCCCGAAATATCTTGGAGACAACCTGCAAATACCTGTTCTTAACTATGGGTATTACAAGCTTAGATATAGAATCCGTCTTTTCCCATAGTTCGGGTAGCCCAGTAAATAAAACCAAGACCTGATGTATCTGAGCCATGGTAATCTACAATTTGTGTACACTCCTCTTATCTCCTGAAGAGAGTTCCTGTAAGGTTCCAATTCGGTACAAGACCACAGTCTTACCCAATGCTGAAGAGGTTTGAGGTTGGCAACGTAAACAGTATTTCTTAACCCAAAGTCCAGTCTCAGAGGACCCGTTGGAGCATTATGGGGCATTCCAAAGAAAGCCCTAACAAATTTATTTTCAACTTTTTCTAAATTGGTCAGGTTACAACACAGCCTAGACACAGCACGGAAACCACCCTCCTCCACATTGTGGATGACGCCCTCCAAGCCCTCGACCTAGGCGACACCTGTCTCCTAATCCTTCTAGACCTTTCCTCCGCCTTTGATACGGTTAACCACGAAATTCTCCTAGAACGCCTCAAACTCAGGATGGGGTTGAATGGCACCGTCCTTGAATGGTTTAGATCCTTCCTCCAAAACCGCTCACAGAGAGTCCTCATCAACGGTGATCAATCCGCCCCCTCTCCGGTTTCGGTTGGAGTCCCCCAAGGATCAACCCTCTCCCCTACCCTCTTCAACCTTTACCTTGAACCTCTCACCGAGGTGCTTCGTGCCGCGAACATCTCCTACCTCATGTACGCAGACGATACACAGATCTACATAAAAATCTCTTCCCCTGAGGACATTTTCTCCCTGAACGAGGCCCTGAAGCTGACAGTCCATTGGCTCACCGCCAACCAGCTTAAACTCAACGCAAATAAAACTGAATTTCTTCTGATCTCCCCACCCAAACCCAATCCAGACATCCAGGAATGGATCAAGCCCATCACAGCACTAAACTGCCCTCCTACCATTGTGGACTCGGCGAAATCCCTTGGAATAACCCTTGACGGCAGCCTGAATATGCGTGGCCATATAAACTCGATGGCCAAAACGGCTAGATTCCACCTGAGCTACCTAAGAAACCTAAAACCCTTCCTCGATGCGTCCGACCTTAAAACGGCAACCCAGGCCCTAGTCATTTCCAGACTAGAATATGGATGCTCTACTCTCGCAGGGCTACCCAAGAACTCTCTGACCCCATTGAAAGCCTGCCTCAACACCGCCGCCAGACTCCTAACGGGCTCAAAGAAATTCGACCACATCACTCCCCACCTCAAAGCTCTGAACTGGCTTCCCATAGAGGCTAGAATCCAATTTAAAGTGGCCTGCATTACTCACAAAGCTCTTTACTCCAATTCCCCTACTTTTCTCGCACAAAAACTCGTGGTTTCCGGAGGAGCCAGAAACTCCCGATCTGCCAAAGACCTGTTGCTGCAACCTGCAAGCTTCCCGAAGAAAAAAACCTACAATCGGGCCTTCTCTGGGGCCGCACCAAGAATTTGGAACTCTCTCCCACCCGCCATCAGAAGACTTCCGTCCTTGGCACACTTTAAGAAGGAGACCAAAACCTTCTTAATGGGAAAATACCTCATCTAATGAATACTTTACAATCACCTCATCGACATGTTCCACACTCCACCTCGGCATCCATGGCCTCTATGGATGATACATTTTTCTGCACTCCTGGGCATCCCCCCAAGAGCTGAGGCTGCGTGCCTTCTTGTATATTATATCCACTTGCTTTAATTTTTTTTTCCCACATGTAGCTTGGACTTTAGACTGCGTGCTCCTCATGTATAATGTATCCCCTATCTTTCCCAATTTGATCCCTCCCATCCTTACGCTTTGTATTCCACCCCCTTAATCCTGTAAAGCGCTCTGATACCCTCACGGGTCTGGTTCGCGCTCTATAAAACTATAAAATAAATAAATACAATAACCCCAAATCTCAGCGCCATATAGTGCTGCCCCTATTCCTTTGCTCAATATATCTCAATATCCTCCTAAAGCATCTATGCGTTTTAAAGGTCATAACTTTTGTCTTAGAGTTAATTTCCAACCCACGTAATTTACAAAAACTGGCTAAATGATCAAACAAATTTTGAATCCCCAGGGGGTTCATAGAAATTAATGAAGTGTCATCAGCAAAGAGTAAGGGGGACTTTTTCTCTGGTGATATTAGTGGAATCATTTTGGCAATCGTGAAGAAAGCCTATCACACCATTAAGAGAGTAAATAACGTTGCAGCAAGTACACAGCCCTGATGGACTCCTTCTTCTATTTTAATTGGTTCCGTCAATTCGCCATTCCTTCCCCCATTGTACCTGAGTGTGATTTCCACTGTGTAGTCTAAATAATACATTAAGAAGATTGATCAGCATGCCCATGTCTCTGAGCACATCCCACAATTTACCTGAGCAACCTCCACAATTTTCCTTGGGGAACTAGATCAAAGGCTGCTCTCAAATCAACAAAAATTATATAAAGATGACCCTGCTTCAAACATACTTCTTTCCAGATCAACATAACAAAACGGAGAACCTGATCTATGGTACTAGTTTCAGCTCGAAACCCTGCCTGTAAATGGGATAAAACGTGGCAATCCTTACCTAGAACTTGTCCAGTGACATTTTTTGTAAATTGTCAATTAGACTTATTGGCCTATCATTTGCTGGGTTATCTCTGGTGCTTTTCTTATAACTCAGGATAATTTCTGTCCCTTTCCACGTCTGGGGGATGTCAGCACCTAATGCTATCGCATTAGAAAGTATGTTCACATAAGGGCCCCACATAGATGGCTCGGTTTTATATAGGTCTCCTGTTACCTTAGTCAAGCCATGTGCCTTGTTTGCTTTTAATGACTCAATGGCTTTCAATGTATCGGCAAGAGTAAAACTAATAGGTAACACTGGATCAATAATTGAGTTGATATCGTCAGTGCTAAAGACTACTGGATATTGAGCTTTGGCTGAGTAGGGTTTGTACAATTCAGAGAAGTACTGATGCCATATGTGCATCTGGATGAAAAATTGTTATGTTGGAACTACCAAATGCAAGGAAATGCCAAAATGACCTGCTGTCTCGACTCTTTAGGGTACTTAATAGGTCATGCCAGCTATTTTCCTCCCATTTTCTTCTGCTGACAAATTGTGTATGTTTATACTGTTTTCTACTTTCCCGGATAGCTAGCCTGTTTCCATGTTTCACCTTCCCTACATTTTACATCAAACCATAATGTTTCTTTGTGTCTTAGAGGTTGCAGCTTAACCTCTTTATAAAAAGTTCCTTTCAATGTCTCAAATAGTACAGAATTCATTTGAGTAATCGGGACCTTATTCTCTGCCACATGTGCATATGGCTCTAAACCATCTGCGACAATACTATAAATATTAGCAAGTATGTCAGGGCACAGCATCATATGAGGCCAATTAACGTTTCTTTTATTATTAGTATGAAAGATTGGTATTTCAAATGCATCTCTGGTTGAGGTCAGAAAGGAGATTAGAAATCCTTTAAATGTCAGAGATAGGGCATTGTGGTCACTTTCCTCTCTTTCAATAATCCACATGTCCTGAATATAACACCATAATCGTAAATCCAATAATATATAATCTATTTTGGTAGTAGATTTGCCACTCCTAAAAGTATATGCTGCTGTCTTATCAGTGGGAGTTAGGCCATTACATGCACGCAACCCATATGTCAATGTAAAGGTCCCTACTTGAAGAACAGAGGCAGAGTGATTTTTTTTTGTTTAGTACAGATATAGTGGACATACCCCATTCTTCATCCTCTATGTTAGCAATTGTGTTCATTATATTTAGGGGCTCAAAAGATCTATTAAAATCACCAACAACAATTATTGGACAATTGTCTAAATTATGTTCCAGGAAATTATCAAGATGATGAAAAATAGGTGATTCTTTATTCTGCTTAAAGCTTCTGCTGTACACATTACATAATCTGAGAAGCAGACCTAAAGGGGAAGAAAATAAGAATCCCAAAGTATCTGCAGAGTTTAAATCAAGTATTTTACTTTGCTGCCCCAAGAAATGGGACAAGATATGGGGGAAATGGAATGTGTATCGAGGTAACATCTGCTCCTCCCCTTCGGAACAGCGACATGGGTTAGACATATCAAATGCGACACGTGGGCCTAGGATGGGTGGGAGGGGGGAGGACAGCGATGAGATGTTCAGTATTGGATTGTAATCTACCGTCACTGATTTGAAGTGATGCTCAGGATTGTATTGTACGCATAATCGCAATGTTTGAATAAAATAAAAAGAGTTTTAAAAAAAAGTATTTTACTTTGCAATCTAGGCTGGTCTTAACCCAAATCAATAGGCCTTCCTAAGGATTGCCCGCTGTGTGAGGTCTGGCTTCAATACTAAAAATTACCAGCGGCGGTTTCTTCTCGGGGGCGGGGGAGCTTCCCCCGCCTATTGCCAGCCATGCAGGAAAAAATAAAATGGCAATTAAAACATTTAATTGCCACTTTATTTTTACCAGCGCAGTGCGCACTGCAGCAGCACCAGCCCTGAGACATGCTGGGTGTGTCTTCTGCTGCTGATTGGCAGCAGAGGAGGACTGAAGCATGGCTGACTGGACGCTCCAAAGTGTGCATGTCACTTTGGCCGTATGTTTTGCGCGGCCCAAAGTGACGTGCGTACTTTGAAGCTCTTCAGCCAGCTGTCTTAAGACAGCTGGTGAAGACCAAGCACATGCCTCCAGGGCCTGAAGGAGCATCTTGTCCACCCGCTCCATCCCATCCAGTCGCTTCTCTCATGCTGGTTAGCAGCATGAGTGCAGCGTCTAAATTGATTAGGTGAGCTCTTCATGCATCGGAGAAGGAGAGTTATGTTTTTTATTTGTGTTTTTGGAGGGAGGGGGTATTTTATTTTGGGCGTTTGGAGGGAGGGGTGGTTTACTTTGGGGTTTTGAAGAGAGGGGGTGTTTTATTTAGTTTTTTTGGGGAAGTGGTGAGGCACTTTACTCGCTCACCACTTTCAAAGGCTTTCAGCCGCCCCTGAAAGTTACATATCCATGCCTATGGGGCGGTGATAATAGCCTCATTTCCCATAGAACACAGATGTGATGCCTGACAATAAATTCACCCGAGGCAGGATCATTGAGTTAGTCTCTTAATCCAGCCACGTTCCATGATAACAGCTTGATTACAGGTTGTTCCACTTGGTTATGAGGATTGAACAAATTAACAGAGTTACACACAGTCTTATTGTTCCCTAATAAGCTATTTAATTCCCTGATTGATTGAACAGCTACTTCCCTTGGGTCGACAAATACAGATTTAGTACTAAGAGGAGTGGTCATTTGAGGTGTCAAATATATTTCAATATTATTTTTGTTCGTGATTTGTTATTAAACATTATAAAGCATAGAAGACAGGAGCATAAGCATATATCAAATCATGAAAATATCAGAGAGCACATTTAAGAATCCAAGAATTCCGTACGTTCCTTAAAGAAGGAGTTGTTTGTAGGGTTTGTCAGCGGACATTGGTGGAGTCGCAGATTTCTTCAGTCGTGCTTGTTTCCAAATGTGGTAGGATACACAGAGGATACAAAAATTTCTAGCTCTCAAGTCAATAATTTTCAATTCTATTAAGGCCAAGGTAGCGAGAAGGAGAAAAGACAGCCACGCCGCTGCATTCATACACATACGGGGTGCCTCACTCTGCCGGTAACTGCCGGTAATTTAGGGAGTCATGGAGCCAATCAGGGCACAAGTGCTAAAAAAGAAGTGGGGGGACTAACCTAGTTAATCAGTATGCAAGTGACATCACGGCGCGTGAAATCACGGCGCGTGACATCGCGGCACGTGACATCGCGGCGCGTGACATCACAGCGCGTGACATCACCGGAACTGGCATCACAAGAAGTGACATCAGATCTTAAGCCCTCACATATATGTTTAGCAGGTCTATCATGTGTACATTTGAGCGCATTTCGAGTAAACATGCAAACCCTCCTGATTTAGGCAGAAGATTCACACTTTTGTAGGCTACACATAAAACAATGTTACCTTTTTATCAGCGTTAAGTTTTCTCTAGCCATAGTGCTTTAAAAGAAATAGTGATATTTAAATTATTACAACGCCTCCTCAGGGGTATAAGCGCTATATAAATGCTGGGAAACATCAACACATCTGACGTTCTTACAAGCATGCATATCTCCTAAACAGAGCCTGAACAAAGTGAAAAGATGCCTCTCTTCAGTACGTGTGAAGTGCTAACAAGGCGTGAGCCTTTGTTTCCCCTGTGCTGCATTTGCATCAGGTGTGAGGCTCCTGACTGCTGGCAGCCAGGAGACTCCAACAAAAGGAGGCCTGATGACCCCTCCGATTCGGCCTTTGTTATGGGCCCAGCAGGAGTCAGAACTAAGAGAGCCCCGTCCAGACTGTACGTTGTTGCAGACAGAAAGCAGATAACAACGTGCAGGCGCTGCAGGATGTGTTTGTAAATTACACCAGGACGAATTCAGCATATTTTACGGTGGGGCCACACTTCTTGGCAGGGTGGACGGCGTCCACCCTGTGAAAAAAGTGGGGGGACGCCGTCCACCCGCGTGTACCCCCGACTCGTGCCCTGGAGCCAATCAAGCAGGCGAACCTGGCAAATAAATATTGGTTCCAGCTCCACGATAAACATTGTGCTGTTGCCAAAACTCTGGGCTCACTATAGCAGAGGCTCTTATAAGGGCCGATGCACATGCTGCATGAGCCTGCCTTTCAAGAACTCCCATGAGGCACAGGGTCAAGACTGATTTGCATATGGCCAGGTCTAAACTGGGGTGGCATGGTGAGCAAAAGAATGATGGATTTAACCCAGATCTCTTGACTGGGGGTGAATGTTTTGATTTGTTCTGCATTCCGTCCATCTATTGTGTGTCTTTTGGTTTCAAGAACTCCACAGCATATTACAAAAGGAAAGAAAAACTTACCTGCTGAGCCGCCTCCTGGTGATTCAATCCACAACAGGATGTGAGGTGGGTGCCTCACTTTGTACCAGCTTACAGGATATGTGCTTGAGGCATGTGGGGGGGCATATATAATTTTAACTTAGTGATTGGTCTGGGGAGGAGCTAAAGCTCAATGAGTAAAGACTGTGACAGGGAAGAGGAACGAGGAGGTAATAAACAATACCAATGGGTGGGATTATCCTCATGTCTTTAATAGAATTGAAAATTCTTGATACAATAGATAGAACCTTTTTCTATAGCAAGACCACAGGTTCAGATTATGCTTGTTTTGGCTTGAACGTTGATTTAGAGGGCCAATTCGCATCCCATATAATGTCTTCCAGTCTAGCATCCAAAGAGTAAGCTTTTGAGGCCATAGCACCTCTTGTCGAGAGCACCTGAAAAGTAAAGATATCAATCACCAACTTCTGATAAAAGCCATTGTAGCCATCTAGTCAAAGTGGCTGAGAACACTGTGAGAAGTTGGCCTGGTATATGCTGTCCACTAATTAAAGTGGGCACCTTGCACCAGTCCAAACGACCCTTATGATGATTAGGTTAAAGACAACCTTTATAGAAAGCTATCCTAGTGGTAGCTGTGGAGAGCAGCCTTCAGGCTAAGTCTCGAAGGAATGTAAAGCAGCTTGTTTTACCAGATCAGAACCTCCTGAATGACCAAATGAAACGAGAACCACACAAGAGATATATAAAATATATGTATTTATTACTAAACACTCTCTACTAACCTCTTTATGAGATTAGAGCACATAGTACACAATATTAAATCAATAGAACGACAGTAAATAGCACAATACACAGCGGGCTCCAGGGGGAGACCGAACCATATACTAAGAAAGTGGTATAACAACCACGACTTCACTAGACACAGTGCCTAGAGCACGTAGAATCGCTGGGACCCCAAGGAACCACCCAAAGTAGTGACACAGGGGACCCACGGAGGACGGGTGCAGTGTGTGAACACAGACACGAGCTCCATACAACTCTATGGGAAAGTCGCGGTTGGAAAATTACAAGTTAAGGACACTTCGGAGAGGACTTCAAGCAAACCCTTTGGAACATAGAAGGTTCTAAGGCCAGCACCCTTGTGAGTACCGTGGTACCCGTGTTACCTATCCCAGAGGAGCCGGGTGCATAGGGGTCAAGTGGTGTCGGAAACCCTCGTCGTTTTCAATGCCGTGATACGAAGAAGTGCTGCTGCCGTGGAGAAGAAAACTGTCCGGTGGAATCCAAGCCTGGATCCGAGGTGAGAAGAACCTGAAAGCAGAGGGGACAAAGTTCCACTTATTGCAGCATTATACCTCCATTTGTATTTGGTATCCCTTGTTTCATGCACATCTGTCACTTTTTCCTATTGGAACTTATTCCTCTTTTTGTATTTGGTTTGTTTGTTTTTGCACAATTGTCACTTTTCTTCATGCAATGTAACGCTTGCCTTTGTATTATGCTCATTTGTATCCTCCTCCTTATGTAATGTTGCTAATCCTGTTGTGAAGCGCTCTGACACCCTCGGGTAAAGTCCGCGCTATATAAAAATGCATAAATAAAAAAAGTCTGGGTCATTTCACGTGACCAGGAGCGGAGCAGTTGAATGCCCACCGATGTCGGGTGCCTCAGGTACGAAGATAGGATCCTTGACTCTGCAGCCACGGGGACCAGGAGACGTCGATGATGACCAAAGTCCGGAGGTGAGCTGTCCCATGGAGGATGCCGATTACTGAGGGGTCAGTGTCTGGCTGGAGCACCAACAAGCCTTGGCAACGGCAACCCACTCAGGCAGAGGAAACAGCTACGGTGAGGACCAGCAAGGTCCTGGGGACTCTCCAAGCAATGGAGAGTCAGGGCACGTCTGGAGCAACCAGGGAAGCCCAACAATTAGAAGAGTGACCCTCGTTAAGACCCACAGGTCAACGGACCATGGATTGCAAAGGGACGTCGAGCGAAAACACGAAGTACGGGCCCACAGAGCACTCGTGGAGTGGAGGCCAGCAATCTTCAGTGTGAATGCTGCTCGGAGTGGGGACCACACGTGGTCCAATGCACAGCTTCAGGAATTGTCGTGAAGTGGGTGCACTTGCAAAATGATGTGGTGCACAGGGGTACGGGTTGCACGGCCCCCACGAGGGATACTAGTCTCAGAATCGTTGAGAATGTAGATCGACCTCGGGGACCTTAGGGAACCCACCTCCTGTGTTGCAGAAATCTTCGGAGTCCGCAGGAGCTCTGGAGATGCAACCGGTCAGTTGCGTTTCGGTGCCTGCTGCTGCAGGGGAGTAACTCCTTTACTCCAAGGGAGATTCTTCAGTCATCCAGCGTAGTGTAGATCGTCGAAGGTACTTGGTTTCTGTAGCAGAGTTTAGTCCAGGTAAAATATAAAGTCCTGTGGTCAGGGTTCCTACTTTATACCCAAGGAAGGGGTGGGACAAACTCTGGGGACCCACCTATGGGAGGGTCAGGACAGAGGGGTGGCTACACCCATGTCCTTTGTCCAGTTTCGCGCCAGAGCAGGAGCAAATGGCTCCTGCAACCGGTTTGAGCTGGACTATGCACGGGGACACCAAATGTGCCCCCAGTGCAGACTTTCTGGCACTCTAAGAGTGCCCCCACCCAGCCCCAATACACTAAAGCCTGTCTGGGAGGTGGTTACACCTCCCTATGACAGGAAACCTATTGTCAGGCCTTCCCCTGCTCGAGCTTGGCTCAGCAGCAGGAGGACAGACTCGTGTCTGTGGCTGGCAGCAGCCATAGTTTGCTGTCTGAGTCTAAAAGACTGTTACCGGGACCACTAAGGGCCTCCCGGAGGAGCTTTACAGTGCATTGGAATCATAAGGTGTGGGGGTATGATTCCAACATGTTTGATACAAAACACGACAGGGTTCATTACAGCCAGTATAGAGACAGCCATCGCATAATGACGTATGGCCACTCTATCTATCTTAATGGCTGATGAACTTACAAACCGGGAGAATGGACTCCAAAGGTTGTAGGGGTGTCCTGCTCATGCAGCGGCACCCTCACACTTAGAATTGAGCACCCTGCCTTCAGGATTCAAATGCCTGCCTTAGCGGTGACTTATAGGTTTTAAGTGCAATGACCTCAGATATAAGGAAACTTATATCTGTCGTACGTGGTGCTAGCACCAGCTTACACAGGTTGCAATGGCAGGCCTGTGGTCACAATTTGAGTGGTCTCTCATGGGTGGCATAATGCATGCTTCAGCCCATGGGGGACCCCTCGTGTACCTATGCCATGGGTACCTTAGCACCATATACTAGGGACTTATAAGAGTACACCAGTACCCAATCTGTGGTGTGTACCTAAGTACTCACCATGTCCAGTTTAGGGAGGAAGCACAGAGACTGGAGTCCTGATTAGCAGGATCCCAGTCAGACTAGTCAGTAAAACATAATGACACCAGGAAAAAGTGGCAGTGACCATAAAATCAGATCCTACTTTCCTACAGAGGATAACTGCTTTCTTGAGAGATGGAAAATCTTAATCCTCTCATAAACTTACTGACTAAAGGATTCTCACCCATGGGTTTGCCATCTACTGGGCTATGCCCTACCAAAATGTTAGAAAGGAAATTATTTAAATGACCTGTATACCAAACTTCTGGTTGCCAATTTGCACAAAACGTTCACTACCAAGTACAACTTTGCCTCAACAGGATCTACACTCTATTCGTTGCACCAAAGTATCTATTTTCTCCGGGTTGAAGAATATCTTTTATGAGAATTGAATGACCATGCTTGTTAAATGTAAAAAGAAACTTGCTGTAAAGGCCCAGCATTTGCCAACGACTCCCGGACCCCTCCAAGCTATGAGCCGCTGGTGACCGGACTGCATCAACGGATGCGGTTGACCTACTGGGTTCATCAAAAGGTCCAGATAAAACTGGAGTTTTATTGGAAGGTCACAAGACATCTCCAGGATCCTCCATATTGGAGTCATCAGAATCAAATCTGCCCTCTGTCTCATCACCTGTACTGAGATTCTCAGACTCATCATGAACAGTCGGAACGGATAATGGAGATTCCTGTTCCAATCCTGAAGGGAGGCATGTTTTGTTATTGCCGCTAGATCCGGCCATCAACTGAAGAAATCTTCCAGTTGCCTGTTCAACCTGGATGCAAACAGATCCAGAGTGCATGAACCCTACATCAAATGAGAGATTGAAACGCTTGAGAATGGAGTCTCCAGTCGCTGTTATCCCTCAAATGCCCGGAGTTCCAATCCACTGTGACATTCCGTTGTCCCAGAAAGTACTCTGATACCACTGAAATGCAATGTTGCAGGCAGGGAGCCTTTGGCTATCTCCGCTAACATCCTTGATCTCGTTCTCCCTAGCTTTTTGATATAGCAGGCGGCAAATATATTGTCCATTCTCAATAGAATGCAACAACTCACTTTCTGAGGCGACATCATCTTGATGGAAAACAAACCCACTAGGAATTCCAGACATTTTGACATGGACATCAGTTCCGCCTCTAACCATCTGCCATTGTTGAGACTGAGCTGCAGCGGGTACCCCAGCTCCACCGCCTGTCGCCCGACTCGATAATGATTTCTGGCACACATCTAAATATGGCTCTGCTGTTCCAGGCCTCCATGTGCTCTAGCCACCACAATAGTTCTGTAATGGCGTCAGTGGACATACTCACCTGATCGACATAAGGCAGACCTCTGCACAAGTGTTGCATTTTGAAGTGCTGTAAGGCTCGATAATGAAGAGGACCTTGGAAGATTGCTTGCATTGAAGCGTCCAAAAGACCTACAATCTTGGCTGCCATCTTCAGTGACACAGCATGTTTGGCCGATGCTGCCCCCACTTTTCCCTCAACGATGTCAAGGGTACTGCTAAATTTGTTCGTAGGCCTCAGTATAGCCATCGTATTAAGTGTCTGCCATTTCCCATTAAATATACGGAGTGTACAAATTTGTGTGTGGTGGGTTCACTGCCATCCGGAGCCCAGTGTTACTTGATGTAGTGTGTGATATTTGCATGTATAAGGAACAGTGAGTCTGATAGACCCTGTTCATGTACAAAGTCTGCGTGGTTCAACAGCATGCCATCTCCAAATAGCGCCCCTACCATTGTCACTCCTGCCTGCTCCCATGTGCGCAGTCGGCATTGCGTCAGTGTACCCGTTGGAGTGGGGAGTCCCAGGAGTGGTATGTTGGGGGCATAGGGAACAGTCTGTGCAGTATATTTCAGGGCCAGCTTCCAGTATGTGATGGCAACTTCCAGCAGTAATGGAGCCGTAGTGGGGGTCCGTTCCTAGGGCACAGCAGTTTGTGTAAGGCACCCTGGGCAAGCATGCGAGGCTTATAGGCTATCTCATGCAGGTTGTGGCCAGCTAACCAGTACGCAAGCCATTGCAACTGGCCCGTCAGGCAATATGATTTAAAATCTGGCGCTACTAGACCGCCACCATCAGATGCAACTGTAGTTTTGCTAATCCCACCCATCTTCGGCCGCTCCCCCGGATCAGGTCCATCAGGAGTGTGTTCAATACTTTAAAGTAGTGCATCGGGACCACTATACACAGGTTAGTGAAGTAATACAATGCTCATGGGAGCATAACCATTTTCGAGATCGTGAGGCGCCCCGCTAAGGAGAGGGGACGGGTTGTACATATCGTATCTTCACCCCGCCTTCACCCCAGTTTACAAATAATACACTGAGGTATGTCTGTTGGTAATGACGGATTCACGAGACTATTGCACTGCCACACAGCCCTTGCGGCGGTCCCTAGGATGGGGGGCCCCAAGGCAGCCTCGCTGCGCAGTGTTCCTTTCTTAGTGTCAAGATCCGTTCCGCCAATGTCAAGGATGGGCCTCCATTCCCCAGGCAATTGGTGGTGTTGTTGGGGTGTTGGGCCTGATTGTGGTTCCATGGGGGGCCACCACCTCCGCAGGCGTCAGGCCTGGCCCGGGTGTTACCTCTCATCGCGCCCAATTCACTGTATCTGTCTGCGCCACAGGCCCCCCCACCACAACGCTTTACACAGTTCCTGGCGAAGGGAGTGCAGTACAGGACCGGGTACCAGTAAATGTGTGGGGGTCCTACATGCACCGGTGTAGACAATCAGGTGGGCTAGAAGGGAACCACATGCGCAGCACAGGCAGCGGAGACAGCAGCGGCCTCGTAATAGTAGCAATACCTCTAGGCTGTCATCTTGGGTGTTGCCCTGCAGTTCTTTTGGCAGCTTGGTTTAATTTATCCAGGCCCATGCAGGGGTTCTGCTGCAACCCTGACCCTCCCACTGCAGAGGTGATTCAATGAGAGGGCTCGCCGTGTACCCGTCCACAAGTCTGTCTTTTCTATCAGGCTTTGCATGGGGGGGCCCCAACCAGTGTCGTTAGCGTCTGGGCACCACGGTCAGGGGCCCAGTGCATCAGGGCCCCTTCCGCCGGCGGAAATCCTTAATTTGGGCAGCCAACACAGGCACAGCACCAGTTGAAGGAGGGGCCTCTACCGGCCCCGCATAGGACCCAGACATATGCCGCGTGGCCCGGACGATGCTCCCACTGCGGCCGCCCCTGCCCACCAGGGAGCCAGCTCCTCAAGGTCCGATTCAGCCAGGCCTCAACTCGCCACCACCGCAGTGCCCCCAGAACCCTGGCAGACTCCTCACCTCAGTGTGCAGTTGTTGCTTCTGGGGTCGTCTCCTATCGGCAGCTGCCACAGGTCCGGATCTTACCCAGGTAAGGCCTAATGGTAGGCCCGCGTCTCGGGGGCAGTCACTTCTCACTGGTCTCTCCGAGTCCGTGCCATATATATGGTGGTCACAGCCAGCTGCAATTTCATGTCGGGGGACTCCGCACTCCTCAGTCCTAGCCGGTGCTGCTCTCACTCTGTAGCAGGTGATCCGGGCCCCTCCCGAATCAGCAGCCAATCACACCGCTAGCAGGGTCCGTGTACCAGTGTAGTCCCAAGTCTGCTTAATGGTTACAGAGTTTATTGTTCCGGCATGATATTCATGGAAGCAATTGGAGGCTTCGGCATCCCTTTTCGATGTTGGATCGCTTCCACTAAGCGAGGATATATCAGGATTATCCGGCTCAGCCAGGAGCTCTCTTCTATACGTCCACCATTTTCAGTGGTTAGCCACACCTCCCCGAATTCTTGGAGGTTTAATACTAACCTGTAACTGCCTCTTTTCTTCTTCATCTGAAAGTATTGCTGGAAAAGCCTTGGGGATTGCCTCTTTGTCCTGTAAATCCTAAATCTCTGAGTCTATAAAACTACATTTTTGAAAGGTCAAACTCAGTTGTCTGGGGGCACCTGGTTACACTGTGCATAATACCTGAGATTGAACCCCTGAACAGTTTCCAGCAGCCAATAATCCAGCATTAACAGCTGCCAATTGTGTAAAAAATTTCACACTTTGCCCCCCCAACCCACACTTGACAGAGGAATGATGTGTACTTGTGAAGCCAGATCCGGAACCTCTGATGGGTGACCATCTGTAGTCGCCTCTAGAATATCTACTACCCCCACCTCTGTTTCTGGTGATGAACGAAGTTCCCCTTCAGTTCATACCATCCTCCACGTCTGCAAGAGGGAAACCCTCTTTGGGAACCTTGAAATGAGAAGCGGCTTGACGATTGTCCCTATACCATCCGGCCATCCCAAAAGACTATGTGGTAATACCTTTTTCAGGGACAATTGCACCTTATCAAGAGCCTTAAAAGTAGTCAGATATTTGCCAAGATCCTTGACAAACAGGTCCCCAAATAGCAAGTCTTCTGCCATGGGACCCGCCTCCGCTGAGGCTAGATCCATGAGTATCTGGTCTATGCACATTTGTTCCACTGAAATAGTGCAGTTTGTATTGCCGTTGAGTCTAACCAGCTAGCGTATTGGGGTCCATGGGGAGTCGTGATTTTTTTGCTTGATAAGCAAGCTCCAAAATTGTGGCCGAAGAAACAGATAAATCAGATAGTGCACATGCATCATCATTGCCGAGCTGAGGCATTTCACCTATAGAGATCTTTATTTGACTTGAAGCTGTTAGAAGTATGGCATTGGTGTTGGAGCTCAGAGAAAGATGCCAAGGGCCATTTCATGTCTACAGCCAACACAACCCCAAGAGCCCTTATGCTTCTGGGCACAAATGACAAATAGCACAGCTGGGTTCCTCCCAGTTGTGGAGTTTGTTAGTGTCTAAGGTCCTAGTGACTAAAATACAGGTTGCACAATACCTAGGTAGAATCCTCTCTGACCACTACACTCTTTTACAGGTATATAACATGGAGGTACCATGAAGTAGTATACCAACATGGCGCCTGCAAACTAAGGCCCTCAAAGACCCGGCATTCCAGAGGGAGATTAAAATTGCTATCAACATTGTGAGGAAATAGGCCCGAACCCTCCTACTTACCATGAATATCTCCATGATGCCACATCGCTAACTCCAGTCACCGAAGGAACAACTTCCAGGGAAAGAGAAAAGGGATTAGTACAGGGAAAACAGAGCGGGCAATAACATTAACGAAGGAATATCCTATTTTTGGCCAGCGGGCGGAGTTCCTAACAACCAGGGCCAATCCAGTGAGAGCAGGGGAGAAAAGGATGCCAAGGCAGGACAAAGGGGCGAGGAGGAAACCGGGAAGGAGACAGCGAGATGCAACCCAGAGAGGAGCCTTCCAGTGAGACTGACGTGGTGGGAGAAGCGGCGGGCCTGGACGAGTCCCTGACGCTTGGAGTGAGGAGTGGAGGGAGCTGGAGAGCAGCTGCAACTCAGGAGAGTTGCATCATAGCAGGTCAGTGTTGCTGGGGAGGGTTTATGAATGCTTGGGGAGGGTGTATGAATTCTTGGGAAAGGAAACGAAAGGGCACGGTGTGGGATTCTGTTCAGAGAGGTGCACTGTAATTTTAATTGCGCCAGCCAAGCAGCACAGAAAGTATCCCTGAGATAACACTGGCACCCAAGACCCTGCATTCTATCACAATTGACGCGAGCCTGTGAGAGACAAGGACTCCCTATTTCCAGGAGATGTTAACCTGGCGCAGGTCCTAAATCCTGGGACCTTGAGTGAGAAAGGAGAGGAGAAGACCATTACAGGCATATACATCAGCAGCCATCCTTATCATATGTTTATTCCTTTGCACCATATTCTTAATTAACGTCACCATTCAGAAACCCATCCAGCCTCCGTGTTTATATATCTGCTCAGCCATCCCACAAACTTATACCTAGAACACAACTGGGGCTCTACTGGCGCCAGTGCTAATGAGTGGGAAGCATTGAAGCAGTACTGAATGGAGAATGCATGAATAAGATACATGGCACACATAGACAAATACAATGAAACCTGTCAAGGGAAGAGGACAAGCTGAGACAAATACAAAGGAAGGCACCAGATGACCAGCTAGCAAGAGAGACCTGGTCAAATCACAGCACAAGGGGGAGAAATGTGGGACACCCTAGATAGGTACACACAAACACTGTAGACAGACACTCCATAAGGAAGGAAACAAGTCAGGAAGATTGTTGGCCTGGCTGCTGAGAAGGGAAATACGTGACCCCTCTTAATGTCACTGATCACCCCAGCGGTTAAACAAAGCAATAACACAGGTCAGCATCAACCAGACTGTCTTTAGGTATTTAGCAAGAGTATATAAAAGCCCGCCCTCCAATGGTAGTCAATTGATATTGGAATTCTTGGGAAATATTAGAACCCCCAGGCTGTTAGGGGACCAGGCTGCTAAATTAGACCAGGAATTAATGAAAGAGGAAGTATTAGAGGCCATTCAGGGAATGTAGAGTGGCAAAATGCCTAGCACAGAAGGTCTGCCCTCTTAATTCTATCAGTTTTTTCTGGCGCAGATCTCAGAGAAGCTCCTAGAGGTGTATAATGAAGCCAGATCACTGGGACAGATGCCAAACTCCATGACGGAGGCAGTCATTTTAATGATGCTTAAGCCAGATAGATACCATGAGGAACCTCTCTCAATGATTAATGTAGACGTACAATATTATCCAAAACTTGGCTAACAGACTGTTGTATGTGATAGGCAGATGAAGACCAGTGTGGCTTTATCCTAGGACGAGGCACCCGTATGAACTTAAGGAGGCTGGTCCATGTGCTCCATGTTACAATGGGATTAGTATAAGAGGGAGGGGGCGTGACCAAGATGGCGGAGTGAGCGGACGTGCTCTGAAGTCCCTCCGCTCCGGCCCGATGTGATCGCCTGCAGCCTCGGCGCTCTCAAGCATACAAGGGTGGGACCGACTCCCGGGAGCCTCAGGTGGACTCTCGACTCATTTTGGGCCTTCGCTGCTCTTGTTAGCCGGACGGAGTCGCTGCGGCCTGCGGAGGATCGAGCTGCGGGCCGGGATGGCGCAGGGGGTGAGGTGCTGCCCTTGCAACGGGTCTTGGAGCAGGAGGCAAGACCCCGACCGGAGATAGGGAGGTCAGTGAGGGACGGCAGGTGCAGGATTGTCCCCCTCTGCATCACAGCGGTCCTTGTAGGCGTGGGGCCGGCCACCTCTGCGTACTGCCCCCGCTGCCCGAAGAGGGACTGAGAGACCCCACTGCCTTCTAGGCCGCACTGATAGCTCCGACGGCAGTGGAAGGCGGGCGGGGCAGCCAAGTAGTGCCGTCCACCCACACAGGCGAGAGTTCACTCTGGGGGCTCCGGACAAATTGGACCCCAGCGGATTAGATCCGGGCCTGAGCTGAACTAGGCCCAGCGATCACTAGGCCTTTGGACTGCAGGAGTGCCTGGAGGCGGCCTGCTCTGGTGCGGCCCTGCAGAGGCCAGTGAGTGAACAGCAGAGAGAGGTGGGTGGGTGGGCTGCAAGCGGAGCACCCTGTGGCTGGCCTGAGTTCTGTGAGAGTGCAGACCCCCCCTCCGTGAAGACAACCCGGCTGGGCTTATGTGGGTCATTCTGGTTGAGCAGCACACAAGTATAGTCCGGGCCCCTGAATCCAGCCTAGAACTCCTTGCCTAGAAGGACCCGGACTGCACACAGGACACTGCCGTCTGAGGGAGGGACTGCTTGAAGCTGGAGCGTTGTTGAATGCAACTCCCTCTGTTCTACACCGACAGCCGGTCCACTTTCCCCCCACCCCGCCTAGTGCTGGGGCTCTGGACATGCGGTGGGGCCTCGCCATAGCTTGGGACCCTCCCCATACTGTGGTTAGCACTGGCCTTGGTGTTGGAGGAGTGGCCGAGGCCTAATTAGAGGGAGAGATATTGCCGTGCCTCGTGCCAAGAAGGACCGCATTGAGTACGCAGCTGTGTTTCCACTCTGCACATGGCCTCAGTTGGGTTCCCAGGTACTTACCTCTCCTAAGTCTTCTGGGTCCAGTCTCGACTTTGGTCGCAGTTCGCATTCCACTTTATTAGTATATGGTTTGGTCTCCCCCTGGAGACCACTGTGTATTTGTGCTACTTACCTTTTCTTCTTTTGAAATATTGTGTGTATTATGTTTATATCTCTGGGTAGGAGATATACCAATTTGTTAGTGAGTGTGTATAATGAATATTACTATTTTTATAACTACACTGTGTGGTTCTTTTTCATTTAACCTACACTACATGATTAGTACTGGTAAAACAAGCTGCTTAACACTCCTTCTGGACTAAGCCTGAAGGCTGCCCTCCACAGCTACCACTTAGAGAGCTTTCTATGGTTGTCTAAGACCACTAAAATCACCATAAGGGTTGTCTGGATTAGTGCAGGGTGCTTCACTTAAATAAGTGTGCACTACATACTAAGCCAGCCTCCTACACTGAGTAGCCTGCGAGGCTCTCCAGAACCGCCTTCCTCTCCTGGGCCATCGCAGCTGGGTCAGCCTCGAGAGGCCCCAGCCCCAAGATTTCCGCTGCCAATGAGACCGCCGACCAGCCCACGCGTGGCACCGCCTCGCCATGCAGGTCGCAGGCCGCCCTGATGGAGCGTAGTTGGTGAAGTTTCCCCTCCCAGGTGAAGATTAGGCGGAAGGGATGACTTCAGGAGTATGCGGTTCTATGTTTGCAGAGAAAGGCTGTCACCGGACGAAATTCCCTCTGCTTCTGTAGCGTGATCGATGAGAGATCCTGGAACAGCTGAAGCGGGTGGACGCAGAAGTGCACTGGATTGGTGTGTCTGGCCCTGCGGAGGATCCATTCCTTTAGAGGGAAGCTGTGGACACATGCTAGAATGTCCGGAGGAGGTGAATTTGGGAGTCGAGTGGGGCCAACTCGAGGGGCCCTATCCAGCTGGATGTCTGATACGTGCGTGTCTCCCAGGATTTGGGAAAAGAGGGCCGTGACGTACTCCTCCATGTTCCCTGCCTCCGTGGCCCCAGGGGGCCCTCTGATTCTGATGTTGTTGCACCGCGATCTGTTTTCGAGGTCTTCGGCATGGGCCTGGAGATCGATCCTTGAGACGGATGAGTTCCTGCCTAAGTTGTTCAATGTCTTCGTCCCTGGTAATTTCGTGATTTTCCAGGGCATCCACTCTATCTCCGATCTCCAAGATCTCTTTCTTGGCATGTTGTTAAGTGCCCTCTGGACCCCATAAAGGTGATTAACCCAACTGCCGCCCGCACCTAATACCCTTGCTGTTAAGGATTGCTTTAGGTCCCGGTTTTTCCTCTCCACCACCGAATTTCCCTCGGGATGGTAGGGTGAGGAGCACCGCAAGGCCACGCCCATACTTCCCATGGCTTCCTTGTAAGCCTGTGAGCTATCAATATAGCTCTATCTATCCTCGTGCTAGAACGAGTGATTGCAGCAACGGCAGCAGTTCGCACTACCGCCTTGCGGTTTCATCAGCCAGTGAATTCCCTTCAACGTGTACGCCAACACGCTGACGACTCAAAGTGTGAATAACTTGAGCCCGTGGCAGGCATTTTTTCAGCTTTGCTACTTGTTCCCATAACAATTTATGCTTAATTGTGCAACCCTTGGAATCTCTAAACCCATGCTGTCCCCAGTAATGAAGATATTCATTATAAGACTGTACAAAGTAGAACGAATTGCACACTATCATTGTGGGGAATTCCCGATCCGTATACTGTGGTGCTAGAATCAGGGCTTTTAGTTCTGCGCTGTGCAATCTCCTAGAGATTGTGTAGTTGTATTGCTGGGATGGAATTTACCGTCCCGCGTACGTCCCTTCACTATAGCACATGCTGCGCTATACTGTTGTTTACTTCCAATGGCAGGCTGAGCAGAACCATCAGTGTAAATGATGTATTCATATTTTTCTAGAGGCAAGATTTCATTTGGGAGAGGGTATTCTTGTTCGTACTGCAGGAATGCTTGTGTTTTCAATGTAGGATCATATTTGTAATCTTCGTCTCTTGCAGTGAGAGAATTAGCCCATTGTATCCATCGTGGATGCAGTTCTTTTGCTTTTGGAATGCTCGCTTTGGTCACAGCTTCTAAAGTTGGTACCGGGGTTACAACAATTATGCGTTTTCCCTGTGCTAGTGCTCTTTCTCTCACCACAGAAGTCTGTACTGCTGTCAGTATTTTTTCCGTCGCCGCAAATCGCATTTTAACATTTGTGTATAAATGTGATTTGTATGCAATTGGGACTGTCTCACCTTCATTGAAAGTGATGTATGTATATCCTGATAAACCTGGGACCACCCGGATCACCAAGTTGGTAGAATTCACAAATGTGTGTAAATGTTTTGATGCTATTATGTCTGCCTGAACGGAACGGTTCCTGTGTCCACTGATGTGCTGTGTAAACAGGTCTAATTAAGTCGTAGAAAGGTTTTACTCTTTCTGCGTACTCTAGAATGTATGTTCTGCCAAAAGTTAGAAATCCTAAAATGGATTGCAAACCCTTCAGAGTCTTCGGAGGTTGAAGCAGCGCACACTTTTTCAAAAGGTTGGCTGCCAGGCTCTTGCCTTCATTTGATAGCTCATAACCCAAAAATTGGACATTGAGATGGGCAATTTTTTGATTTCTTGAAATTAAATTTGTAGCCCAAATTGGCGAATCCCACAATTATGTTGTTCACCCTGCACAAGTGTTCAAGTAATTCATCATCCGTCAGATAGATCTCATCTACATAGGACACTGCATCCTCGTCGCATGTTTGTAATAACTCTGACACTCTTGCCGAGAATAGCCCCGGGCTGTTCTTATACCCTTGGGGCAAATGACAAAATTGATGCTGAGTGCCGAGGCCAGAAAATGCTTTCAAATATCTGCTTTCTGGAGCTATATTTTGGCAGAAGAATCCATTCGAGATATCTAATGTTGTTTTGTATTTCTTCCGCACAATGTTATTCATTAATGCAACACTATGTGCTTTTTGAGCTGCAAATGTTCGTGTGCATGTGTTCAAATGTCAGTAGTCTAAAAATAGACGATATGAATTGTCAGCTTTCATTATGGGAAATAAAGGATTGTACATTAGGAACTGCAAGTCTCAATCACACCTTGGTATTCAAGTTGGTCTAAGATTTCTTTGACCTGTTTTTTTGCATCGTTTTTAATAGGGTACTGTCTCTGTGGATTTGGAGTAGATTTTAATGGGATTTTGTGATGAGTAGACTCCACGTCCCACCCTACATGGTTGCGGTATAAAGCCGGAGCTAGCACTATCGCTGTCAAGCGTGGGGCAGCCTTCCCAGGTAGAAGCACCCGTTCCCCAGGAGCGAAGAGGGAGCCCCTCCCTTCTCCAAAGACACCGTCTCCCCAGTGCCAATAACCAAACACACTAAGAGAAAACAAGTATCTTCAGAAAAGGAAGAGACCAGGGAGGACAATCTGAGAAAGTCCCAATGCCGCCAACATGGAGGAGACCCCGTCCAAATAGCCACAGGAATCCTATAGTAAATAAAAAAGAAAACAGACACGATTACTAAATGGTGACTGGAGAGTTTAGTTAATAAATTGAGGTTGTGTACTATCCCACACTTACTTGATTCAAGACTGGAGGCGGCCTCTTATAAGGGTTCCTGATGAGCGCAAAAAGGATCTCGGGATATCCAGAAAATTAGAAAAAGGCTGGTGAGGATAGTTGCTCCCGAACCCAGCTTCTCAAGTAACAGAAGTAAAGAGTCTCTGAGCATACGTCTGCTCGTTCTCCAATGTTCAGTTCTCGACGTGAAAATAAACGTGCAGCAGTTCCGTGGTCATCATGGGGTAGGGGTAATTCTACAGCATAATTTGGGGCAGGTAGTGTGTCCTTCACCGCACACCACAGCGTGGAGGAACTTAACGCGTTCAAACGTGGAACGAAAATAAATCAATAGTGCATTCGGTACGTATCCCACACTGCAGCGGCAGCGAGGAAGACACCAAAAGCGGGCTCGTGTGGACAAAAGGAAACGGCAGGTCTCCTAAGGCAGGAAAAGAAAAAAAGAGTAAGTGGAGGGCAGCCGCGCGACCTAGCGCTGATCCCTCTCTGGGCTTTACAGGCAGCGGCCGCAGGCGGGAGGAAACCTCGCTGGACTTCGTAGCGCGTCCTCGCGCTCGAGTGCAATTAACCAAGGGAAGCAGAGATTTCAGGACAGCAGGGTTCTGTACAAACAATACTTCTAATCCAGGGGCAGAAGTCTCGAAGGTGATTCAGCAACACGAAACAGGGCAGGGTTCACACAAGGAAAGCCAAGCACTGTGGCACCGTAGCCTAAGGCTTAAGAACCTCCCCATCACCTGACCAGTCCTAAAGCAGTATGGGACAGCACACAACCCACCTCCCTCGTTGAGCATTCTGGGAGACGTAGTTTGCACACCATACAGGAAGCCTGACTCCTAACAGTTCTCCCCCCCAAAGGCCTCCTCACAGGTCTGGGTTTGGAGGGATTCAGTGCATGAAATCTTCTAATTAACAAAGGAGCATGCACATTTTCAGCGGGTTCCCAAGTTCTGTCCTCGGGAGCATATCCCACCCAGTCTATTAAATACTGCAGTTTACCCCTATGTCTCCGGGAATCGACTATGCGTTTGACTTCATACTCCAACTCTCCTTGTACATTAACAGGAGGAGGCGGAGGTTCAGGGCTCAAGGGGGGACTGTAGGGTTTTAGGAGAGAGGTATGAAAAACAGGGTGTATTTGCATTTCTGGTGGGAGTGCTAGTTTCATGGCTACGGGATTGACTATTTGAGTGATGGTAAAGGGGCCTAAATATCTGGGTTGTAATTTGCGAGGTCCGGCTAGTCGGAGATTTCTGGAGGCTAGCCAAACTTGATCACCCATATGGTAACTAGGAGCAGGGCGTCTGTGTTTGTCCGCTTGACACTTCATGTTGTTTTTGGCTTCAAGCAATTCACATCGGGCTTTTTCCCAAATAGACAGGAAGTGTGCATGATGCTCTGTGACGGCTGGTGTGTGTGAAACAGAAGGGGGTAGGTTCAAAGGGAGGAATTTGGGATGATACCCTGTGGTAAAGAAAAAGGGCGATATCTTGGATGCAGAGTGAGTGGTGTTATTATATGCGAACTCGGCTAATGGTAAGGCTTGAACCCAATTGCCAGTAATAGTACCGATCAAGCATCTTAGGAACTGCTCAAGAGTCTGGTTTGTTCTCTCTGTTTGGCCGTCCGTTTGCGGATGATAAGCCGTAGAAAGACGATGGTCTATGTGGAGGGTTTTGCATAACCCTTGCCAGAACTTGGATATAAACTGGGGGCCCCTATCGGATACAATCACAGAGGGCAAACCATGAAGACGAACGATGTTTTGTATGAATGTATCTGTGAGTTCTAAGGCTGTAGGTAGCTTCCTAAGGGGAACAAAATGTGCCATCTTGGACAACATGTCAACCACCACCAATATAGTGGTGTACCCATGGGTAAGTGGTAGATCTGTTATAAAATCCATGCTAATGGATGACCAAGGGCTGTTGGGTACAGGTAAAGGTTGCAACAGTCCCGCAGGAGCACCGTGTAACGTTTTCTGCCTAGCACAGGTAGGACAGGTCTTGACATACTCAATGATATCTTGTGTCATGCCTTTCCACCAGAACCATCTCTGACAGGTTTGTATTGTTTTTGCTTCCCCAGGATGTCCCGCCAAGGGTAGAGCATGGCACCATTTGATAATTAAGGCCTGAGTTTCGCTCGTGGGGAGAAATAGTCGATTGTCATGAAAGAAGAGGCTGTTTGTGATCGTATTGTGGGGTTTGGTTAACCACTCTTCTTTATCTAGAGTAGCAAAGGCGTGTTCGAGACGTGCAAAGAAAGAGTCTGATTCTACATCACCACCCTCTCCCACTGCAATGATCTTATGAGCAGGGATGAAGGGTAAGGGTACCTCCACGGAGTTTTTGTTCTTTGCCCAGTCGAGACAAGGCATCTGCTTTTCCTTGTTTCACCCTGGGCGGAAATGAATCACGAAATCATACTCACAGAAAAAGGATACCCATCTCATCTGCCTGGGTGTAAGAGCTCGAGCTGTCCTAAAATATTGAAGATTCCGATGATCTGAATAGATGGTGATAACATGTGGTGACCGTAAGAGATAATGACGCCATTCCTGAAATGCCAGTTTAATGGCCAACAGTTCTCTCTCCCCAATGGTATAGTTTTGTTCCGCCTGATCCAGGGTCTTTGAAAAATAGGCAACGGGATGGAGTGTTCCTGAGTTAGGATCTCGTTGCGATAATACCCCACCTACCGCATATTGTGAGGCATCGGCTTCGACGTAATAGGGTTGTGTCTCATCTGCATGGCGAATGATGGGGGCAGTGGAAAAACTGTTTTTTAGAGCTTGGAACGCAGTTTCAGGCGGTTTGATCCCATTCATACACCACCCCTTTCTTCAGGAGTCTAGTGAGGGCCGTGATGAGATCAGAAAAATGACTAATAAACCTTCTATAAAAGTTTGCAAACCCTAAGAATGATTGCAACTCTTTGATAGTGGTAGGGCTAGCCCAATTGGTAATGGCAGATACTGTGGCAGGATCCATGTGTATCCCTTCTGGAGAGATGATAAAACCCAGAAAGGCTACTTTGCGGGTATGGAAGAGGCACTTATCCAATTTGGCAAAGAGATGATTCTCTTGCAACCGACTCAATATCAAACTCACATGTTTCACATGTTCCTTCTCATTCTGGGAATAGATTAGTATATCGTCTATGTAGACAATAACAAATACATCAAGATACTCTCTCAAAATTTCGTTTATAAAGAACTGAAACGCCGCTGGAGCATTGCATAGTCCAAACGGCATCACACAATACTCATAAAGGCAAACTTGGTGCGGAAAGCCGTCTTCCACTCATCTCCTTTTCTGACTCTGATCAAATGGTATGCTCCTCTTAGATCAAGTTTTGTAAAAATGGTAGCCTTTCGAACCTGATCCAAGAGATTGGAGATGAGAGGAAGAGGATATTTGTTCTTGATGGTCACCTTATTTAGGGCGCGATAATCCAGACATGCTCTCAGACCCCCTTCTCTCTTAGGAATAAAAAAAATAGGGGAGGAAACAGGGGAGGTGGAGTGTCTGATGAACCCCTTCTTTAACATATCCTGTAGGTAATCAGACAAATACTTGGTCTCTGGTTCCGTGAGGGAGTATACTCTACTAACAGGTAAGTCAGCCCCAGGCACCAAATCAATCCTGCAATCATAGGACCTATGGGGTGGCAAGGCTATAGCTTTGATTTCGTCAAACACCTCTGAGAACTGTGAGTATTCATCGGGCAGCAGAGAACTGTCATTTTGTGAAAGAGCACAACACACGGGAGAATGCCAGTGGGTGATTTCTCGATAGCAATGGTTCATGCAATAGGGAGAACGCAACGTTACCTTCCTGGAGACCCAGTCTATATGTGGATTATGACGTTGAAGCCACAGGACGCCTAGAATAGCTCCAAAATTGGGGGTATTAATCAAGTCAAAGGTAATAACCTCCGAATGTCCGTTATCACACATCATGATAATGTCTGGAGTTTGGTAGGTTAACATGCCAGAGGACAACTCAGATCCGTCCACAGCTCTTACTTTTTCAGGGTGTTTTTTTCGGTATAAATTCGAATCCCATAGCTCTAGCAACGGCTATGTCCAGAGAATTTCCGGTTGCGGCAGAATCTAACAAAATAGCCATGTTTTGTCTCAGCTGAGATGACAGAAGGAACACCACATTGATAGAAAAATGTTTGGGTACCGGAGCCGAGGTATTAGCCAAATATTTAGAGGTCTTTGAAACAGGAGGACTTGGAGGATCGACCTCTGTATCCCCCAAGTCAATTAGTTTTCCGACTGCACCGCCAGGTTGGTTCGGCCTGCAGGTGCTCTAGGAGCGATCTTGGGTCTAACTGGACACTCTCTAGCAAAATGGCCTCCTTACCACAATATAAACAAAGATTCAGTTTTCTGCGTTTTCTCTTTCTTCACTAGACAATGGTCCTCTAATCCCTCCTATCTGCATAGGTTCGCTTGTGTCCTTAGCCTCTTTCTTTTCACTTTTGGCCAGAAACAGTCGCGAGTAATCGCCTTGGTCTTTTCCCTTTTCTCTCCGATAGGCGGTGATCTAACTTAACGACTAGATCCATAAATGCAGAGCAGTCTTCGGGAGGGTCAACTATCTGTGAGAGTATGTCTTTAAGCTCATCCTTAAGTCCCCTATAAAACAAGGAGGTCCTCTTATTTTCGGGCCAATGTGTTTCTGTGACCAAGCGGTTAAAAGTGGTAATATACGTCAGTAAATCCTTTGATCCTTGTTTGAGGTTTAATAGTTCGTTGTCGCTGGCCTGCATGTAAGAGTGTCTAGCAAAAAGACTCCTCATCCTATCCTTAAACAGGACCAAATCGTACAATATGGGGTCATCGTTTTCAACCAGAGGCACTGCCCAGAGCACAGCATTCCCAGTCAGATATGAAATAATGAAGGCAACTTTCGCTGCGTCGTCCGGAAATGAGGCTGCTCTACATAGGAATTGAAGGTGGCACTGATTCATGAACACCCCATACTTGTTACTGTCCCCATTAAATCTTTCGGGCATTGCAAGAGGTGTCTGAGGAGGGGTGACAACGGTGACATTAACAGGTGAAGGGGTAGATACTGTGGGAGCAGAAATAGCATCGGGTGCAGGGACTTGAAAATGCGCGTGTTGTATATAGCTACGTTTATGTTTGGGATTAGTGTCTGATACCCTAACCTCTAATGGTTTCTGTGTCCTTAATACGTGTATTTCGGAGATAAGGCGTTGGTTTTCGCCTCTCACTAACTTAAGCTCAGTGTGCAGATTGACTACAGCTGCCGCTAATTCACTCAGATTGATTTCTGTGGCCTCGACCGATATGGCCTCATTCATGATGGCTGCAACAGAAATCCGTCCTCGCTCAGGGGGAAAAAATATCGTGGGCTTGGCTTTCTGTCAAGCGTGGGGCAGCCTTCCCAGGTAGAAGCACCCGTTCCCCAGGAGCGAAGAGGGAGCCCCTCCCTTCTCCAAAGACACCGTCTCCCCAGTGCCAATAACCAAACACACTAAGAGAAAACAAGTATCTTCAGAAAAGGAAGAGACCAGGGAGGACAATCTGAGAAAGTCCCAATGCCGCCAACATGGAGGAGACCCCGTCCAAATAGCCACAGGAATCCTATAGTAAATAAAAAAGAAAACAGACACGATTACTAAATGGTGACTGGAGAGTTTAGTTAATAAATTGAGGTTGTGTACTATCCCACACTTACTTGATTCAAGACTGGAGGCGGCCTCTTATAAGGGTTCCTGATGAGCGCAAAAAAGGATCTCGGAATATCCAGAAAATTAGAAAAAGGCTGGTGAGGATAGTTGCTCCCGAACCCAGCTTCTCAAGTAACAGAAGTAAAGAGTCTCTGAGCATATGTCTGCTCGTTCTCCAATGTTCAGTTCTCGACGTGAAAATAAACGTGCAGCAGTTCCGTGGTCATCATGGGGTAGGGGTAATTCTACAGCATAATTTGGGGCAGGTAGTGTGTCCTTCACCGCACACCACAGCGTGGAGGAACTTAACGCGTTCAAACGTGAACGAAAATAAATCAATAGTGCATTCGGTACGTATCCCACACTGCAGCGGCAGCGAGGAAGACACCAAAAGCGGGCTCGTGTGGACAAAAGGAAACGGCAGGTCTCCTAAGGCAGGAAAAGAAAAAAAGAGTAAGTGGAGGGCAGCCGCGCGACCTAGCGCTGATCCCTCTCTGGGCTTTACAGGCAGCGGCCGCAGGCGGGAGGAAACCTCGCTGGACTTCGTAGCGCGTCCTCGCGCTCGAGTGCAATTAACCAAGGGAAGCGGAGATTTCAGGACAGCAGGGTTCCGTACAAACAAAACTTCTAATCCAGGGGCAGAAGTCTCGAAGGTGATTCAGCAACACGAAACAGGGCAGGGTTCACACAAGGAAAGCCAAGCACTGAGGCACCATAGCCTAAGGCTTAAGAACCTCCCCATCACCTGACCAGTCCTAAAGCAGTATGGGACAGCACACAACCCACCTCCCTCGTTGAGCATTCTGGGAGACGTAGTTTGCACACCATACAGGAAGCCTGACTCCTAACAATCGCCCACTCCTGCACGTATGAATGTTTTAAAGATTCTGGAACGAGGTCGGAGAAAACAGGCAAAATGACGCTTTCCCCCTTTGGGTAATCCATTACAAATTCTGGCGGCCAATCTTTTTCTGCTAACAGAATGTCATATCCAAATGTTAAGTTCTCCCAAAAGAGACCTTTAACTTTTCTTGAGATGTCCCCCTCTATTTGGAGTGTAATTTCGTATAGTCGATGTGGGACACTATGGGGACCATTACGATGGCGGGCGGATCGCCCCCGCCGGGCCGGCGGTAGCCACTGCTGGCCCGGCGGGGGCGATCCGCCCACCATCCATGCCAGATTGACCCCCCGCCATATTAGTATGGCTGGGGGGTCCGCGGCGGACGGAAAGACCGTCCGCCGCTTTTTCGACTGTCGACTCGTCGACCGGGCGGAAAAGGGGCATAATATGGTGGCGGTGTCTGCATGACACCGCCATCTATATTATGATGCTGGCGGTGATCAGCCTTTCCATGGCGGCGTTGCCGCCATGGAAAGGCATGCGGGTTTTGCTGTTGGGGGCCCGTTGCGGGCCCCCAGAGTGTTGGGTGTGTGGGGGGTACCCCCCCTCATTGCAATGCACTACATGGCAGGCACCACGTGGTGCCTGCCTCGTAGTGCATTGCAATGCTGTGCACAATCCTTTCACATTGTGTGCGGGTCTGCAGCCAGCAGATCCACCCGCAATGTGAAAGGCACAGCATGCGCCCGCCAGTGTGGCGGGCGCATCATAATGTGCATTGCGGGACCGCCGCAGCATCGGCGGTCGGTCCCGTGCTCCGTTACGGTGACGGGCGGACTATGTCCGCCCGCCATCGTAATGATGCCCTAACTCTTGTATCAGGTGTTTCCACCGTGATATGTTCATTCATTACTGCTGTCACCAGAAAATACTTCAGTTTCTGGCGAGCTATTGTTACTTCTGCGGCACTGTTCTAGCATCATCAGAGCCTATTCCCCGTTCAGAAGCTGAGTCCTCAGTAACCTGGGCATGTCTAATTTTCAATCCAGCTACTTTCTTCTTTTTGAATTGAGGTTTTGTTTTAAGTTGTTCTTCCTGCTTGATAATGTAATCTGAATTGTGATGTGTTTCCCTTTTCTCTTTCAGTCGATCTTCTGATTTTTGTTCCGATAGCCCGTCCCTCTTCGAAATTTTCGATTAACCCTGAAAGGAACGTGAATCAGTGTCCTGATACCTGTCAGGTTTCCTAATGTTATCACGAATTCTAAGGTTATCCCTCTTTCAGAGGACTCCGTTGGGGAGACCCACCCCTTGATTGTGAATTCCTTTCTTTATTGTTATTTTTAGATTGCTTGTTATCCCATTTCTTTTTAGAAGAAGAGGGTGCTTGTTTCGAGTTGTTCTTGTCAGGATTACCCGCCATTTGTGGCTTCCCTGGTTTGGCTCCCAAACTATTTCTACCTAATGCGGCATAGGTTTCTTCGATACTTTTTGGTAACTCTCGCTCCTTATTTATAGGAGCTATTTCCCTTAGGCGGTGGTGTATGGCCACTGCTGCTGCCTCCCCTTTTATGTTGCTCAGCATGATTGCAGACACTTGGGCAAAATTACCCATCAGTTTCATCCCCAAGTCCAGGGCAGATCTTGCCCCGTACTCATTCTGTATCTGTTTCAATACCTCTGGAATGACTGCTATGGAAGGGGTACAGTGTATTCTGTTGTATACGGCAGCAAAGATTGTTCCCCAAGTGGTACAATCCTCAATTGAGGGAACCATCCCCATTGGCAAGAAAATGGTCAGCATTCTATGGTTTTTCTGCGGACCCGCACAGGGAGATACTGCTTCCAGCTGTGCAATTTTTTGTGCTATGCAGAACGGAATTTGCTCCCGTTTGGAGGGGATTGTCCCCATTACTGATTTTAGTGTCTGTGGGCTAATTGTAGATGTGGTCTGATGTGGACCGACTGGAGTATTTCTCGCAGGTTGGACTGTTAAAGTTTGCATGACAAACTGAACAATGTGTCTGTATAGCCGGACTATGTCTTTGTATAGTGTACAGACTCAATCAATCAATCAAGCGTTTGTTGAGCGCGACTACTCACCCGTGAGGGTCTCAAGGCGCTGGGGGTGGGGGGTGCAGGTTCCGGTCCATCAAGGAGGGGGTCTGTCGAAGAGCCAGGTCTTGAGGTCTCTTACGAAGATGGGAAACAATGTTGTCTGTCTGAGGTGGAGCGAAAGGGCGTTCCAGGCCTTGGCCGCAAGGAATGAGAAGGAGCGGCCTCCCGATCTGGTTTTTCTGGTGCGTGGGACCACAGCGTGGGAGAGCTGGGCTGATCGTAGGGTCCTTTGGGGTGCGTGGAATTTGAGGCGGCTGTTCAGGTATGCTGGTCCGGTGTCGTGGAGGGCCTTGTGTGCGTGGGTGAGCATCTTGAAGGTGACTCTTGTCTCGATGGGGAGCCAGTGGAGTGTGCGCAGGTGCTGGGAGATGTGGCTGTGTTTTGGCAGGTTGAGGACCAGTCTTGCGGTGGCGTTCTGGATGTTCTGTAGCTTGCGGGTGAGGTTTTTGTTTATTCCGGCGTAAAGTGCGTTGCCGTAGTCGAGTCTGCTGGTGACCAGGGCGTGAGTGACGGTCTTTCTGTGTTCAAGGGGGATCCATTTGAAGGTCTTCCGTAGGAGGCGGAGGGTGTGGAAGCAGGCGGATGAGACTGAGTTGATCTGGCGGTCCATTTTGAGCTCGGAGTCCAGGATGATTCCCAGGTTGCGTGCGTGGTCCGTAGAGGTGGGCGGGTTTCCAAGGGTGGGGGGCCACCAGGTGTCATTCCAGGCGTCGGGGTTTGGGCCCATGATGAGTACTTCCGTCTTGTTGGTGTTGAGTTGTAGGCAGCTGTTTTTCATCCATTTGGCGACAGATTCCATGCCTTCTCGGAAGTTGTGTCTGGCGGTGTTGGGTTCGTGGGATAGGGAGAGGATGAGTTGGGTGTCGTCTGCATATGACACAATGCTGAGTCCGTAGGTTTTGACGATGGGGGCGAGTGGAGCCATGTAGACGTTGAAGAGTGTCGGGCTGAGGGAGGACCCCTGAGGGACTCCGCAGGTGGTTGGCGTAGGGTCCGAGAGGAAAGGGGGGAGTCTGACCCGCTGCGTTCTGCCGTAGAGGAAGGAGCTGATCCAGTCGAGGGCCTTCTCCTGGATCCCTGCGTCGTTAAGTCTGCGTATTAGGGTTCGGTGGGTGACTGTGTCAAATGCCGCTGAGAGGTCGAGGAGGATGAGGGCTACTGTTTCTCCTTTGTCCAGTAGGGTGCGGATGTCATCTGTTGCGGCGAGGAGGGCGGTTTCCGTACTGTGGTTTTTCCTGAAGCCGCATTGGGAGGAGTCGAGGCTGTTGTGCTCTTCGATGAATGTGGCGAGTTGGCTGTTGATGGCTTTCTCAATAACGTTCGCAGGGAACGGGAGCAGGGAGATTGGTCTGTAGTTTTTGAGGTCGGTGGGGTCCGCCGAGGGTTTTTTCAGGAGGGGGTTGACCTCGGCGTGTTTCCAGTCGTCGGGGAACGAGGCGGTCGCCAGGGAGCGGTTGATGGTGTGGCTGAGTATGGGTGCGATGGTGTCGGCGGCTCTGTTGAAGATGTGGTGGGGGCAGGGGTCCGTGGGGGCCCCGGAGTGGATTGACTTTATTGTCTTCAGTGTGTCTTTGGTAGTGAGGGCTGTCCAGCTGTCAATCGTTGGCTTCAGGGTGTCGGGGGTGGTAGGTGGGGGTTCCGTGTGTTGGTTGTCTTCGTCGAAGTTGTCGTAGATGGTCTTGATTTTGTGGTGAAAGAAGGTGCTGAGTTTGTCGCAGAGGTCTTGTGAGGGAGGGATGTCAGTCGATTCGCTGGTGGGTTGGGCGAACTCCTTGATGATGTTGAAGAGTTCTTTGCTGTTGTGTGCGTGTGTGGAGATTCTGTCTTCAATCGCTTTTTTCCTCGTTTTTCTGATGAGTTGGTGGTGGGCGTTGGTAGCGGCTCTGAAGTTGTTGTGAGTTTCTGTGGATTTGGTGTTCCTCCAGGCCTTTTTGAGGCGGCGGCAGGTGCGTCTGGACTCTCGAAGTTCGGTGGTGAACCATCTGGCTTTCTTGGCGTGTGTGTTGTTGTTTTTCTTGAGGGGGGCTATGGTGTTGGCGTTGTCGGAGATCCATCTGTGCAGGGTCCGGGCTGCTGTGTTTGGGTCGTCGTTTTCCGCGATGGTTGGGGTGGAGTTGCTGAGTGAAGAGGTAAGCTGGTCGTCGGTTATACGGGTCCAGTTTCTTCGTGGTAGCAGGTGCTGGTGTCTGTGGATGATGGGTGTTCTGAAAGTGAAGTGGACGCATCGGTGGTCAGTCCATGGGAGTTCGGTGGTGTGGCTGAAAGTGATGGAGTTTCCTGTTGTGAAGAGGGGGTCAAGGGTGTGTCCTGCAGAGTGCGTGGGTTCAGTCACGATTTGGCGGAGTCCAATGTTGTGGAGGTTGTCCAGGAGGGATGTGGTGTTGGGGTCCAGTTGGTTGTCGATGTGGAAGTTGAGGTCTCACAGCAGGGTGTAGTTGGTGGATGCAATGGCATGCGGGGAGATGATGTCCGTGATGGAGTTGGTGAACGGTCCGCGGGGCCCAGGGGGTCGGTAGATGAGGGTTCCTCGGAGGGTGGTGGTAGGGTTGGTCTGTATCTTGAAGTGTAGATGTTCCATCATGTCTGTGGGCTCATCGGGGAGTGTGCTCAGGCGGAGGGTGGATTTGTGGACGATGGCGATTCCTCCTCCCGGGCTGGTGTTGCGGTCCTTTCTGGAGATCTTGTACCCTTGGGGAATGGCGATGGCGATGTCCCGAGGTGGCGCTGGTCCAGGTTTCGGTGAAGAGCGCTAGGTCCGAGGTGGTGCTGTCGAGGAGGTCCCAGATTTCGGTGGCGTGTTTGTGTCGAATTCGGACATTGAGGAGGATGCATTGCAGGGTATTCAGTTCCGGTGTGTTCTTGCGGTCGGGTTGTACTGGGTCCGTGTTCCTGGCGGTGCTGTAGGTTTGTCGGCAGCGGTGACAGCTGAAGGGTCCGTGGGTGTCGGCCGGTGCCGCAAGCTTGCAGTTGTTGTTGCGGCCTGGGTTGAGTTTGTGGAGTGCCGCTGGGTCGTAGCATTGGCGGTGCGGAGGTCCAGGGTTCCTGGTGCTGGTCGCGGTCAGGTCGCGGACGGGCGCAGACGGGCTTGCCTTATGTGCGCCTTTGGCGCACCCGCGGCGCGCCCGCTGCGCGCGGCCGCCATTAAGTAGGGGAGGGGGGCGGGTCTGGAGGTAGGGAGGCGGGAGCAGGGGCTGTGTCGGGGGGAGGGGCCGCAGGGGTAGCAGCGGCGGGAAAAGGCTGAGTTTAAAGGTATGAAGAATAAGTTGAAATAAAATGCACAAAATACAATTACAATTACAAAGTACAACTTAAAACTGTACCCTGATTGCAAAAACGCTTGGGAGACCAGGTGGGGCACTAATGAAGTACCGGAGCGGCAAGTGAAGCAGGGGGCTGCCGGCGCGAACCTGGAGACTGCAGGAGGGCTGTAGAAGCGGCGCTGAAACGCGGAGCTGCTGGGGAGAGTGCTGGCCTGGACCGGAGGTCTAGGAAGTCACACGCGCTCCCCCGCAGCGGCCGCCATTAAGTAGGGGAGGGGGGGCGGGACTGGAGGTAGGGAGGCGGGAGCGGGGGCTGTGTCAGGGGGAGGGGCCGCTGGGGCAGCAGCAGCGGGAAAAGGCTGAGTTTAAAGGTCTGAAGAATAAGTTGAAATAAAATGCACAAAATACAATTACAATTACAAAGTACAACTTAAAACTGTACCCTGACTGCAAAAACGCTTGGGAGACCAAGTGGGGCACTAATGAACTACCGGAGCGGCAAGTGAAGCAGGGGGCTGCCGGCGCGAACCTGGAGACTGCAGGAGGGCTGTAGAAGCGGCGCTGAAACGCAGAGCTGCTGGGGAGAGTGCTGTGTTTCCCTTTTCTCTTTCAGTCGATCTTCTGATTTTTGTTCCGATAGCCCGTCCCTCTTCGAGTTTTTTGATTAACCCTGAAAGAAATGAAAGGACGTGTATCAATGTCCTGATACCTGTCAGGTTTCCTAATGTTATCACGAATTCTAAGGTTATCCCTCTTTCAGAGGACTCCAGTTGGGGAGACCCACCCCTTGATTGTGAATTCCTTTCTTTATTGTTATTTTTAGATTGCTTGTTATCCCATTTCTTTTTAGAAGAAGAGGGTGCTTGTTTCGAGTTGTTCTTGTCAGGATTACCCGCCATTTGTGGCTTCCCTGGTTTGGCTCCCAAACTATCTCTACCTAATGCGGCATAGGTTTCTTCGATACTTTTTGGTAACTCTCGCTCCTTATTTATAGGAGCTATTTCCCTTAGGCAGTGGTGTATGGCCACTGCTGCTGCCTCCCCTTTTATGTTGCTCAGCATGATTGCAGACACTTGGGCAAAATTACCCATCAGTTTCATCCCCAACTCCAGGGCAGGTCTTGCCCCGTACTCATTCTGTATCTGTTTCAATACCTCTGGAATGACCGCTATGGAAGGGGTACAGTGTATTCTGTTGTATACGGCAGCAAAGATTGTTCCCCAAGTGGTACAATCCTCAATCGAGGGAACAATCCCCATTGGCAAGAAGATGGTTAGCATTCTATGTTTTTTCTGCGGACCCGTACGGGGAGATACTGCTTCCAGCTGTGCAATTTTTTGCGCTATGCAGAACGGAATTTGCTCCCGTTTGGAGGGGATTGTCCCCATTACTGATTTTAGTGTCTGTGGGCTAATGGTAGGTGTGGTCTGATGTGGACCGACAGGAGTATTTCTCGCAGGTTGGACTGTTAAAGTTTGCATAACAAACTGAACAATGTGTCTGTATAGCCGGACTATGTCTTTGTATAGTGTACGGACTTCATCTACTGGTAGTATGTCTATCTCAGGATGCGGAGTGTATGTCGCTAAGACCAGCCAGGTCGCTCCTTCTGTGCTGAGTAGACCGAGTCTTATGACAGATGTTGTGTGTGGGAAGGCGCCTTTAAACCAGTTTCTATGTTGCTGGTATGTTAACAGGACTTCAATGTCTTTGTATGGATTGTATTCTTCCAGTGGTTCAACTACAACGTATGTGTGAAACAATTTAGTCTGTGGATCTGCAGGCGGGAACTGAACCCAAGAATAGAATACCTTTGATCCGAACACCTCGTGTGCCTCTATCACGAAGGTAACACAACCACCTGTTGCGAGTACGCCGTGTTCTAACAATTTTATGGTTACTGCATGTCTGCAGTTTTCTGTAATATTGAGAGCATTTGCAAATTTGTCTTCCCCCGAACCCGAAGCACCACTCGCATTGTCAGGCATTTTTAAAGGAGAAGAAAGAAAAAAAACAAAGGTTTTTAAGAAGTAGGGGTTTTCCACAATGTGGGAACTTTTTTTTCCCTTACAAGCTTGTTTAAACCTTCAGCCAATACACAGGGTATATCTGCTCAGCTGAGGCGGATTTCCCTTCCCACTTCAGACATCTCTTAATAGCTTGAGTAGGGCTTTCTGAAAAAAGCACGACTGAACTACTCAGATTTTAACTGTTAATATAAGAAACAAACTAACGTTGGACGCCATGTCGTGTAGTTCCTAGAAATCCCCAGGACCTGCGCGTTTTGGATGACCTAAACTGAGGGCCTGGTGTCCAAACCTACTCTGGACACCCCCACAGGATATGTCAGCCGTTAGACCAGCTAGCTCTACAGTGCCACTACAACCCCCCTGTATCCTACAGTGGTGTAGGTAGTTTCTGGCAACCACTGAACATGACAACCTTGATTCCTCAGGGATCGTGGAAAACAGTACAGTTCTATTCGCCCAGTCACTCATGCTTACTTATTCTCAGAAAATACACAGGATGGCGATTAGGACGTTTTCAATAAGTATTTATTGGTCCAGCGTCAGTCTTGTGAAAACATATTTGCTGTGACAATCAGGAGGAGACGGAAGCATACGAAAGAAATCGCAAGTACTAATATAGTAAACAGTAAATACATTTCTACCATAGTGCTAAGAAGATGAACAAATATAGTTCAGATACGATAAGGACCCTGTGTCAGCATGGAAGGAATTCTCCTCTAATTTGCAGGGGGGAATAAGGCTCTTATATACAAGAGTGGTCACTCCAGGGTTTCTTCTAGAATCGATATGTTTGGAAACAAGCATAAATGTTTAGCAAACAATGATAAATGTTTTTCAAAACAATGCGATCATGTACAGCGGACCTGTTGGCCAAGGATGAAAAAAGTGGTGACCCTTATACAGAATAATGATGCAGTGCCTGGGGACATGTTTATGTACGTCAGGTACGGTGTTATTTTGATAATATACTAAGAGCCTGTTCACGAAGAGACAGAGCTAACTACTAGGTAAAAGGTCACCCTTTAGAACCGTTACTGTCGAGTGGATGGGACAATGTATGTAAAAAGGGGCATACATGACAGGACTATCCTAACGAACATGACACGGACATTCTGGCGTGTGTTCACAGCTTCCCTCTAAAGGATCGGATCCTGCAGGGCCAGACACACCAATCCAGTGCACTTCTGCGGCCACCCGCTTCAGCTGTTCCAGGATCTCTCATCAATCACGCTACAGAAACAGAGGGAATTTTGTCCGGTGACAGCCTTTCTCCGCGAACATAGCACCGCATACTCCTGGGGTCATCCCTTCTGCCTAATCTTCACCTGGGAGGGGAAACTCCACCAACTACGCTCCATCAGGGCGGCCTGCGACCTGCTCCAGATTGAGGCCCCGGAGTGGCCCTCACATGGCGCGGCGGTGCCGAGCCAGGGGCCGGTCGGCGGTCTTGTTGACAGCGGAAATCTTGGGTCTGGGGCCTCTCGAGGCCTGACCCAGTTGTGATGGCCCAGGAGAGGAAGGCGGTTCTGGAGAGCCTCGCAGGGGACTCAGTGTAGGAGGCTGGCTTAGTATATGGTGCACACTTATTTAAGTGAAGCACCCTGAACTAATCCAAACAACCTTTAAGGTAATTTTAGTGGTCTTAGACAATCATAGAAAGCTCTCTAAGTGGTAGCTGTGGAGGGCAGCCTTCAGGCTTAGTCCAGAAGGAGTGCTAAGCAGCTTGTTTTACCAGTACTAATCATTTAGTGTAGGTTAAACGAAAAAGAACCACAAAGTGTAGTTATAAAAATTGTAATATTTATTATACACACTCACTAACAAATTGGAATATCTCCTACCCAAAGATATAAACATAATACACAATATTTCAAAAGAAGAACAGGTAAGTAGCACAAATACACAGTGGTCTCCAGGGGGAGACCAAACCATATACTAATAAAGTGGAATGCGAACTGCAACCGAAGTCGAGACTGGACCCAGAAGACTTAGGAGAGGTAAGTACCCAGGAACCCCACGGAGGCCGTGTGCAGAGTGGAACCACAGCCGTGTACTCAATGCAAGTCAATGAGCAAGACGTGGTTGTAGTTTTGCAGAAGAAGGACCCTTCCTAGAGGACCCTGAAGAAACCCAGTGGAAGATGGAAGGTTGGAGAGCCACCCCACCCGTGGATACCCCAGGAACCAGGATACCTACACCAAGGAAGCCGGGTGTATAGGTGCGAAGTGACGTCGGAAACTGCCGTAGACCACAATGGAGGACTTCAGGAAAGATGCCGCTGGTGAAGAAGGTGAAAGGGTCCGGTGGAATCCAAGGGTGGATTTTTGAAGAGGAATACCTGCAAGCAGAGGGACAGAGTCTATGCCACTCGGGAATGACCCGGATTCACGGAAGACCAATGACCCCCGATGACGGAAGATGCAAGAGGGTTGACAGTGACCTTGTTGCTGCAGTTGTGAGGACCAGGTGACGCTGTGGAAGACCAGGAGCCATTCACAAGCTGTCCCCCATCGGAAGGTGAGAACCAGGGGGTCGATGTCCGGCGGGAACACCAACAAGAATTTGGCAGCAGCAACAGACGAGAAAAGCGAAGAAGGTGCAGTGTCGGGACCAGCAAGGTCCAAGGGACTCACCAAGTGCAGGAGAGTCAGAGCAGGCCCCGAGCCAGCAGGGGAGCCCACTGGAGCCAAAGAAGACCCTCAAGAGGACCCACAGGCCGAAGGCCCAGAAGTCGCAAGAGGACCTCAAGCAGCTCACCAATGATGCAGGCCCACGGTGAAGAGAATGTGGTGAGGACGAAGATCCTGGTAGCTAGAGATGCTGGAGGCTGGAGTTTCTTGGAACCTGAAGATCTCTGGAGAAGAGAGTCAACAAGCCTTGGCAATGTCAAGTCGAGGTGGTGCACAGGGTGTGCTGTTCCAGTGGTTCAGACGAGGGATACTGGCCTCAAACTCTGTGAAAAGACAGTGCAGGCCTCAATGGAGTTGCGAAACCACCACATGTGTTGCTGGGTCTTTCGAAGTCCAGAGGACATCAGGAGCAGCAGACCGGTCAGCTTAGTTGTGGTGCCTGCAGCTGCAGGGGAGTGACTACTTCACTCCAAGGGAGATTCCTTCAGGTGTCTTTGATGCCCACAGGCCTGGAGAAGAACCTGGATGGAGCACATGCACAGACGACACAGAAGACTGGCAGGGCGATGAGCCACGAGCAGAAGGAGTCTTGCAGATGCAGTCTCGGTTCCCAAAGCGAAGTCCAACGTGCCCAGACGGTTGAGGTAGAAGTGGTTTTGGATCAGAATCTTGTCCCATGACAAATCTGAAGAGCCATCCACAAGTAAGCCCTTAAGTACCCAAAGGAAAGGATTGGGACGATTCAGTGGTCCCTCCCAGATCACGGGCTAGACAGAGGGGAGGATACTCCCATGCCCTTTGTCCAGTTTCACACCAGAGCAGGAGCCAATGGCTCCCTGAAATGGTTCCAACTGGAGTATGCAAGGAGGGCACCAAATGTGCCCTTGAAAGCAGTCTGGTGGCGCTGGCAAGCGCCCCCACCCCAGCCCAATACACTAAGTCCAGTCTGGGAGGTGGTCACACCTCCCTATGACAGGAAACCTATTGTTATACCTTCCCCTGTTCGAGCCTGGCTCATCAGCAAGAGGGCAAAATTGTGTCTGTGGTCGGCAGCAGCACTAGCTTGCTGTTAGACCCTGAAAGGCTGGCACCGGAAATACAGGGAGGCTCCCTAGGTAGCCCCCCAGTACATGGGATCCTACACCCAACAATGGAATCAGTGTTGGGGTAGGATTCCAACATGTTTGATACCAAACATGACCGGTTTCAGTGCAGCCAATATATAGTTAGACATCTCGTAATTGACTTGAAGTCCATTATATGTATAAAATGGCTGACCGCACTTACAAAGCCTGGAGAATTGACTCCTGGGTTTGTAGGGTGTGTCCTGCTCATGCAGGGCACCCTCACACTTATAACCAAGCACCCTGCCTTTAGGATTGAAAGGCCTACCTTAGGGGTGACTTATAGTTTTTAAGTGCAATGAACTCAGATATAAGGAAACGTATATCTGTGGTGAGTGGTGCTAGCATCAGCTCACACAGGCTGCAATGGCAGGCCTGTAGTCACAGTTTGAGTGGTCTCTCATGCGTGGCACAATACAAGCTGCAGCCCATGGGAGACCCCTGGGGCACCTATACCCTGGGCACCTTAGTACCATATACTAGGGACTTAAAGGGTACACCAGTAGCCAATTAGGAAGGTACTGAAGTGCTAACCATTGTCAAATTTTAGGGAGAGAGCACAGTGACTGGGGTCCTGATTAGCAGGATCCAAGTCAGGCTAGTCAGAAAACAGAATGACACCAGCAAAAAGTGGGGGTAACCATGAAAGCAGATCCTACTTTCCTACACTCAGCGTCACAAGATGCCGGTTTGAGGTGCTGGGGTGGCTCCTCTACAACTACCTATGTGCATTTTAGATGCTTCCCAGGGTGCGTGAGAGGGAGGACCCTCATTGAGACGATTGGCCACCATGGACCCTAATTTTGGTCTCCCTTTGTGAGTGGCTGGGGTCGTCCTAGATGTCTAGATCCTTCCAGGGACTTTGTTCTTGTTTATTTTTCAATTGTTTGTGTTAGTTATGTTTCATGTTTGGGTTGAGGTGTGGGTTCCAGAACCTGTGATTCTAACGCTAGGCACTCTGATGCTTTCACACCCAGGGGTTCCTTCCATACTAGCCTACAGCATGGGGGGTGACAAGACTGGGAGGGAGACTCTAGCATAGTCATGCACTCAGCCTAAGGCGACAGGTGACTCATTGAAAGTTGTCTCTCTGAATGTGAAGGGACTTAATAACCCTGTCAAGAGGCAGGCCGTCCTCTCGTATCTAGAGCACACCAGGGAAGACATTTCCCTCCTTCAGGAGACCCATCTGCTGGCAGGGGACTGGCATAGGCTAAAATCTAGGGCATTCCCACACCAATTTCTTTCCTCAATGGACCGTAAGGCGGCTGGGGTGGTTATCTTGGTTTCACGCAGGTTCCAGGGGTCGATTGATCCTAAACTGTTGGAACTCAAGGGACGTCTACTGGTATATAGCGTATGGCTGGGCACCCAGACACTTACCTTAGCCTCCCTTTATGCCCCTAACGAGGGTCAGGAACACTTCCCCCGAATGGCTATAGAAGATACCCTCACCTCACAGGACGGATTAGTCTTAATAGGGGGCTACTTTAATTTGGTGTTCAATAATGATATGGATCATTCAGCCCACAGGGAGGGAGGTGCAGGGGCATTTTCAGATGAGGGCGTGGCCTTGCTGCGGGAGGTGGATCTGTCAGACTTGTGAAAAGTACTACATCCCCATACCCGTGACTACACCTTCTACTCACATGCCCACAAATCCCACTCCCGTTTGGATTATTTCTTAGGGTCCCATGAACTCCAACGACTGCTCCAGTCGGTGGAGATTGAACCCAGATCCCTTTCTAACCACTCAGAGCTGTGTCTCGAGCTACAGACCCCCCTACTGAGGGATCCTCCCTGGCGGTGGAGACTCAGGGAGACGCTGCGTCAGAGGCCGGAGGTGGTGCGGCAAATTAAGAGAGCTATTATTGACTATCTTGATCTCAATGACACACCGACACACCTGTGTGAATTCTTTGGGATGCCCTGAAGGCAGTTATCAGGGGGGAGCTTATAGCACTCTCTGCAGCAGAGAACAACCTGCGAAGGGCCAAGAGGATGGAACTTCAGAGGCAGGTCCGCGAACTGGAACATTGGGGAAAGTCCTGTTTCTTCAGCGCGCACATCGGTGGCCTAGCCTTTACATATCCCCAGTCACGAGCTCCCTGCTGAAGGTATGGGACTCGTGCACCTCGAAAGGGAAGTTAACCAACTTTCCCTCTCCCTTGACGCCGGTGGTTGACAACCCAGCCTTTGCTCCTAGAGTCGGGTCGGTCTTTCGAGTTTGGCATGGAGCCGTCTGCCGGGCGGCGCGGCACTTCTTCGATCAAGATGTCCCCATTCCCTTTGAAACTCTCAAGAGGGGCTATTCCATCCCCGAGGATGAACGGTTCCACTATTTACAGATCAGACACTGGCTGTTACATTCGTCGGTCAGAAAGGGAGCTGAGAGGCCATTGACGCCATACCAAAAATAGCTCCTGGCCAAAACATCGGACAAACGCCTCATTACCGAACTGTACGTCCTGCTTCAGCCAGCGTGGGCCAAGGACAAATTCCCCCCTCAACGGCGCTGAAAAGTGGAACTGGGACGGCAGCTCTCTCACAAGGAGTGGCACAACATCTTTTACAGAGCGAGACACTCTGCTTATAATGCATCTAGCACTGAAACGGCGGTGAAGATTGCCACTTATTGGCATTTAACCCCGCTAGGTTACATAAGGGAACCACAACCCGTAGCAAGTGCTTCTGGCGACAATGCGGGCCGAAGGGCAACCTCACCCACATCCTCTGGGACTGCCCAAAGGTAAACTCGTTCTGGGATTCTGTCCTCAATGATATCAACACCCACTTCTCTATCCAGCTTCCCAGGTTCCCGTCCTACACCCTACTAGGACTTCCCAATGCTCTTACTTATCCTGTCACATCACATAGGGGTGCCAGATTAGCATAGCCCTGGGGGAGGCACACCAGACTATTCTAGCGCTTTGGGGAACCACCACCACACCGACACACCTAGGGTGGCTTCAGCACCTCTGGTTCGTTCTGGGAATGGAGAAGCTCACCCTTACTCTCTCCGCCCAGGGCAACACATACAGAACTCTCTGGTGATCCTTTCTAGCCCTGCTGTCTCAAGAATTCAGGGAACTGACCTGCCCCGCTACTTACGGTTATTACAACTCACAGATCCGGCTCCCGCTGAGGATGCAGAGGGTCCTCCTTGAGTGACACTGCACTGGGACTCTCTTTTATGTATATTCACATGGCTACTGGTACCCGGGAAGGGAGGGAGGAGGGATGTTGGGTGGGTGGGGATTACTGTTGAAATGTTACGCTCTATACTGGTGCTTATAGGGGGGTTGATCCTCCCATAATGGCAAGTTCTTACTGTATTGAGCAGAAGCTGTAACAATAAAAAAACAGATTTAAACCTAGAATAAGAGGGAGCACTAGCAGTGCTAGACATCGAAAAAAGCATTTGACACCCTCAATTGGTAATACATAATGGCAGTCCTTGAGAAAATGGGTGCAATTCTTATACACAGACCCAATGGATATTGTAAAATCAGATGGCCTGGTGTCAACAAGCACAGGCAGAGATGTCCCCTGCTGCCATTACTGTTCACCATAGCAGTGGAACCACTGGCAATACATTGGCGAGAAGTGATGAGAGATTGGGGGATAAGAATAGGAGAACCGACACATACTGCCTCCATATATGCTGACATTACTCTGTTGTACTTGACACAACCATAGGAGGCAGTGCCTAGGATGTTACAGAAGCCTGAGTGGTTTGAGGGCGTGTCTTGCCTTCAAGTGAATAAAACCTAAACAGTGGTGTTTCCTCTGGCAGCCCTGGTAACAAGCATTTGCAATGCAATAGGTCTCGCATTTACTAGAGTTTGAGCTTTTGGCATTGTAGATTACAATGCCTTTTATTAATGTGTTGGTTTTTTAAACAAATAAATAAAAGGCATTGTCATTTACAATGCCAATAGCACAAACTCTCGCAAATGCGAGACCTATTGCATTGTAAATGCTTGTTTTTGTTGTTAAGAGTTGCGCAAAGCCATGCAAATCAAGCGTTTCATGGGTTTGTGAATACCAAAATAAATTGTGCACCCTTCAGATGCAAAATTTTAGTAAATCTGGCCATTCGTATGATTAAAGCAGTCTGAAACTGACTTTCTACTCTTTATTTCAATGTCAACCACTAACAATTGTGTAAATGCAATCCCTCCGATCACCCCACTACCAAAAAGAAGCCTTTTACTTGTTCACTTCAGAGTTAATTCAATCTGCTCTTTGGAGCCCAGACTTGAGATAAAAGTTTAGTACTCCACCTCTTGGTGAATAGAAAGCATCACACGCCGCTGCATCTGTTTACAAGCCAAGATAGTTTGCTATAAAGAAGCAATTTATATAAACCTGATCAGTTTACAATAAGACCATATTATTAATATAGTTTCCAAATGTAGTTCCAATTTCTGATTAAGATCAATCGCGGTTGTACCTCTCAATTTATCTGCAATTTGTCTTTATTTCACTTTTAAATCAGTCTCCTTAGAGACTGTCAAAAATTGCAATGGCGACTATATTGCAAATCGCCACGGCGGGGTATTGGGTAAAGTTTTCAATAAGCAATAATCGCGCCTCGGTTACACCTCATTGGCTACAATACTGCCACTGCGCAAAGCTAAAGAATAATTAGTAATTCGAGGTACCCACAAAAGATGAAACATAGGACACCTACAGCGAGCAAAAGTCGCCTTCACACATCAGTCAGAGACATAGATTACAATAACATGCCAGGTGCACTACTCTGAACTGTACTCTATGACGTGTCAGCCCCATAAACACGCTGTATTGCGCGCAGAGGATTCTGGGGGTCTAGATGCTAATTAGCATATCTGTATTTTAGTACAAGGGACTCGGCCACTGCTTGAGCAAACAATTCCTCTGCAGAAATAGAAGGACTCTTCAAAAGAGAGAGAGGTGCTTATTGCTCCCTCAGGGTAGGAAAGGTTTTTGTCGACTTGGGGAAGGATTGCTCCCGGCCAGCGTAGCATGCAAAAGGATCGGAAATTAAGCGTGTTCAAGGTGTTCTCAAAATGGGGACCTCTTACTGTGCAGTCTCAAGAGGACTTAGGAATGCGACAAAATATCAAGGTGCAGCCCCTACTGTCGACACCTCTCCTTAGTACGATGAAGGCAGGGGTCAAAAATTTCTCCATGGAACACAGACACGCCGTGAGCGTGCACATCAGCTGTCCGGGCAAGTGCACATCAGAACGCGCCGTGAGCGTGCACATTTGCTGTCTGGAGATCGCCAGCAAAGACCAGCGTGACGGCGGCCGCATTGGCTACGAGGTACACCGATCACCCTGTGAGCTCTGGGGACACGCTGCAGGGCATCGCGTGAAGCATGGCGGAACGACGGTAAGGTGGAGGTGGGGGGTGGCAGGCGCATGGCTGACTGACACTGGAGGGGGTGCAAGGACAGCTGGGGAGTGCGTGCAATGCGGCTGGAGAGGACGGAAGGGGGACAGGAGATGTGCACATCGCGTGCCTGTACGTGCGTGTTCACATTTCCAGTCCGGCCTGCGCGTGCACAGCTCCTGTCTCCCTTCCGAAGCAAGTCAGTGACAATAGATCTCGCTAGCGACAGCGCTTCGCGCTGCGTCGCCAGGCGAGACCTAAAAAGGACCCTTTCAGACCCAATAGAGGTGAAAAATTGGGAAAAGTAAAAGTTTACGTATTTGGGATTTCAAATTGCCCACACAGCAGACAAACAGTATTCTTACAATACGGGGAGAGTAATCCAGGGCCTCAAGGTGTCAATCCATTTCTGGAACGCCCTTCCAGTCTCTACCATTTGCAGAGTAGTGATCGCAAACATGGTGCTTCTTCCCCGTTGTTTGTAAACATTACAAAACTCAATGTGACCAATTGCAAGATCAATCTTTAAAGAAACAGACAGCCTGCTCCCTGCTTGTCTCATTGGTTGGGCGGGTAGGAGGAGCAGAGTGAGTCTTGGAACTCTAAAAAGGGATAGGGAAGCAGGAGGTCTTACCTGGAGTTGTAATATGTCTCAACTCAACCGTAGTATGCAGCTTACTGTCTGGTGCCCCAAAGAAGACTATTGGGATTAGAGACACCTTGATGGGTTGGTGGGACCCAGAGGGAAGACCACTACTGGAATTCCTCATAAGGGGAGGTGGCCTCCTGGCAGTACCACCTCAAAGAGTGCACCAAGTTACCCTGGTTTGTGAAATGGCTTTTCAGAAGGGTTTTGAGGCATGCACCCTTTTCTAGATCCCTACAGATATGTTGGCTTCAGCAGTGTCCCACTGTCGATAGCTTTATATTCATATCCTGATAGAGAGAGGGAGGATGCCTCACCCTTGGTCATTTATACTCAGCAAAAGCATTCCTTACATTTGAGGAGGCATGCAAAGCATTTGCATTTGAATCAGCCAGTTTCTACAATGCGCTAAGATCATACATATATGGCCAGAGTGATATGGACAGACTTCCCTAACATACAGTTGTCCACCACACTTGAAGTAATGCTAAAAGCAGGGCAAGGCTATAGATTGTTGGCACACTTGTATACACTCTAAAAACCAACATAACAAAAAACTACTATCCACCGGGGTATATATCTCGTCAGTGGTGAGGGCAACCATCGGGACATGGGATAGGGTTAAATTGGCCAAGAAACTCTCCACCCACATCTCACCGCAAAAACCCTTTATGGCGAACTCTGACATGTACCCTGCTGTGCAGGCTGCAGCCAACTCTCATGGCAAGACGCTAATTGTAAAAGGAAAGGGGATTTGTTTGATCCCTGGGGCCTTATGAACTTCCCCCAAATTAAAGGCAACTACGGGGTGCCGTATAATGAGTACTTGCACTATGTTGCCATCCAAAACTGGGTGGCACACCCCCAAGTGCGCCTGCATGCCAGCAGACTGCTTACACCTTTTGAGAAGTGGCTCCTCACCTTCCACAATGACAAGGACCTTCTCTCTGATATCTATACCTTCCTGAACATCCGCATGGCTTCTAATTAAACTCCAGCCCAGAAGAGGTGGGAAGTAGACTGCGAGCTTACTTTTACCCCCAAAGAGTGGTCTGACATTTTACACAGGACGCGCACTTCCGCCTATAGTGCTCCGGGAAAGGAACCCTCCTTAAACTGACACACTACTGGTACTACACCCCAGCCAGAGTGGCTAAATGGAAACATGATGGTAATGATAACTGTTGGCACAACTGCAGCCACTCAGGTACGCTAACTCATCTTTTTTGGCATTGTCCTAAACTACAACAATACTGGGCGGACGTGATAGGCCACGTTAGCGAAATGTATGACACAGATATCCCTAATTTTCCCAGCTACATCCTGCTAGGGCTTCCCAACGCCCTGACCTACCCTTTACGCTTGTTGACAGGGACGGCAATTTGTGTGTCCTTTTGTCCAAGTAGGGCACAGAGACAGCACAGACACACACTAACTGGCTACATAAGCTATGGGACTTACTAGGCATGGAAACATTGCCAGCAGTCGTAGACCATAAACTCACAATGTGTCCTGCCCGGCATACTTGTGAATACTACGATACACGAGCACAGAGACCAACGAGTGACTGAGAAAGAGTTAACTAGAGACTCCCACGATCTCCACGCCACCTAATGGCATTGCCTCCTCACAGCCGCTAGAATCATCGAGCAGTTCCCTTTCCTCACCATCCTTCACTACCCATTCCCTCCTCTTCCCCCCAACCCCTATACATTGTACTGGATTAATCTGCTCCCCCCCTCCCTCTAGGATCCCTTTCCCCTCCCTAGTTCTGTCAATTTTTTTATCTTCATATTATTTGTAAAGAAAGTATCGGATACGAATAGTCATGAAGCAGGAAATGATGAATACTTCAAGAAGGTTTATTCAGGAGAAGTACATCTGGTCCATTCGTAAGTTACCAGTAGAATGCCCACAACGGTAAAACATCCCACCTCCCAACCTTCCATAACATTCAAAGAATTACAGCTATGCTCAGAACGAGACAGTCACGAGCTGTGACAGAGTGCCAAGCTCGTGACAGCCACGCTCCATGCACACGACACACCTTCCCCCCTTAAAAAAAAACAATAATAAAAAAAACAAGTTATTTCATGACAAAATCCTTGAACCTCGCAGGAAGACGATGGTCTCGCACATTCCTGGTCGGAAAATTCTTGTGGTTACTAAGAGGAAAATCATGGTTTACTGGATCATTACTGTGCCCAACATCTAGAAATACATTGCTGTTGGAATCTTCTTGTGGGTTTACTACACCTTTAAACAAAGAGACTCTATTAAGATTCCAGACACTGCCACCCTCAACTCTGACAGCATTTCTGAAAACCTCAATGACTCTTTTTGGAACTGACCAAACAGGAAAACCCTTGGCAACTCCCTCTTTTTTTTTAATGCGAATTAGATCACCAATCACAATTTCTTGTTTGCTCGCAGTACCCAATTTTATTTCCATGACTTGTTTCATTTTCTTTTTGTAAGCTTCAACCCTATGTCGAACTAGTTCATAATCCACATTAGTGAAATTTTGGTTTTCACCTAAATTTTGTTTTAACCACCAAGGGGCTAGTTTCGTACTTGGTTTGCGTCCTCTCAGAAGTTCAAATGGACTGACTAAAGTAACACAATTTGGTGAAGTCCTGTATGCCAATAACATGGATTGCAAAGCATTACACCAATTCAGACCACCTTTAACTGATAATTGGATAGCTTCCTTCACTACGCGGTTAAAGCGCTCAACTTGGCCATTGGCCTCAGGATGGAAAACAGCTATTTTCCTATGGATAATTCCACACTTCTCAAGAAAACGTTCCATTTCCTTACTAACAAATTGGGGTCCGTTGTCTGTGACAATTTCTTGGGGAATGCCTTCTCTACAAAAAACGTCATCAAGAAATTCTATAACACTTTGTGAGGTGACCTCCTTAACCATCTTGACTTCTGGCCATTTCGAATAGTAATCAATAAGAACAATACCAAAACTTTCATGTTTGGGTAAAACATGAAATGGGCCAATAATGTCCAAACCCAATTTTAGCCACGGACCAGAGGGAAATCCACAGGACGAGGCTCAGGACGCAACACAACAGCTGACTTGTCGCTGTTTGAGCATTTTGCACATGTACGCACAAAATGCTCAACACATACATCAATGCCAGGCCACCAAACGTTTCTCTAATGCGTCTCTTGGTGAAAGAAATGCCTAAATGTCCTTCATGGGCAATTTCCACAATAGTATTTCTCAGGGAAAAAGGAGGAATAATTTTGTCATCTCTCATAATTAAACCGTTCTCAACTGCCAACTCATCATGAATCTTAAAATAACTCATCATATCTCCTGATACTTTCCTTTGTTTAGGCCATCCTTGTACAATGTATTTTTTTACCTTATTTAATTCAACATCTTTCTCCATTTCTAGAAGCCAAACATCTTCACGAAGATTAGTTTGTTCACCATACAATAAATTGACGTCATATGTAGTGAAAGCTACTTCACAATCCTCCTCATAACTCTCTACATCACCTGCTACAGGTAATCTAGACATGCAATCTGCATGTATATTTGCCTTCCCCTGTACATATTCTATCTGCTACTGGAAAGATTGCAACCTGGAAGCTAATCTAGCAAGGCGTGCAGACATAGAACGTCCTCCACCTGGAGCCATCAGGAAAACAAGAGGTTTATGGTCAGTCTTAATGGTGAATTTGGTTCCCCATAAAAAGGTTCTGAAATGTTCAGCCCCCCCAAACACAAGCAAGTAGTTCTCTTTCTATGACAGAATAGTGCTTTTCCGAATCTTTTAACGCTCTGGAAGCATATGCTACTATCCACTCTTTCCCATTGTCCCTCTGTAATAGTACCCCACCCAAACCGGTGTTGCTGGCATCTACCATGATGATGCAACTTTTCCCACACACAGCATTGACAATAAAATTCTTCAAATTTTCAAAAGCATAAGACATATCATCAGACCAAGAAAAGTTAGCATTTTTCTTGAGAAGGCATCTGAAGGGATCTACTTTGGACGAATAATTAGGTATGAATTTTGCATAAAACTCAATTAGGCCAAGAAAAGCTACTAACTGTTCTTTGGAAGAGGGAACGGGGGCATTAATAATGCTTTCAACATGTTTGCGTTTGGGTATGATGCCCATTCCACTGATGGTATGCCCAAGATATTCTACTTCCATCGCCTTGATTTTGCATTTATCAAGACGGAGAGTAAGACCTTTTTCAGACAAGGCAGCTATAACTTTACGTAAATTGTAATCATGTTCCTCATTGTTCTTGCCATACACCAGAATATCATCCTGGAACGCAATGGCACCCGTTAGACCCTCCAAGGTGTCTTTCATTAGTCTCTGGAAAACAGAAGCAGCACTGGCAAGGCCAAAAGGCATACAACAATACCTAAAAAGACCTTCTGGGGTGATAAAAGCCGGTAAGTTCTTTGATTCTTCAGCAAGAACAACCTGTTGGTACGCACTGGCTAGATCAATGCATGAGAAGACTTGAGCACCAGCCAAAGTTGATACCATTTCATGCAAGTTTGACAGGGGGTGAGCATCGACCCAGATGGCACTATTTAAACTGCGTAAGTCCACACATAGTCTGAGTTCGCCTGAAGATTTAATCGAAATAACAATAGGAGAAACCCATGGGGATGACTCAATGGGTTCAATAATGTTGTTTTCGCACAAGTCTTTAAGCATGTCCTTTAACTTATTCCTGTAGGAAAGAGGTACATTTCTTACTTTGTGACGGACAGGTACAGCGTTATCATGTAACATAATAACATACTCGAAACCTTGGTATTTCCCTAATTTCCTGCTAAATACACTGGGAAATTGTTCAATTAATTCATCAATGCAGCTTGAGTTTACTTGGTGAGTGGTTTTATGGGAATCAATAGCATAAACAGGAGGATCAGCTCTGGGATCAAGTCTAATGCCCAGCTGCTCTTGATGTGGCCATCCCAAAAGTGATTGTCCTGATTTTGCAACATAAATTTTACTAAATGTGTGACGTCCTGAGAAAACTAAATGAGCCCCAAAAAAACCTACTAAATCAATTTTGTGTCCTGTGTAGCCACCAGGTGACACATCAGGGGAAAGAATAGCTCTGTTAGGCCACTTGTCATAAAAAATATCTGAGGAAATAATGGTGTACCATGCACACGAATCTACCAGAAATCTTAGTTTGACATCATCTACAGAGATGAAACACGAGGGAAATTTGGTGAAACCTTCATCTCCACAAACATTAATAACAGTGTTAATTTCATTTCCATAGCTGTCATAGGAATTATCACAATCATCCGAATTTTGTATGTAATTCACTCTTTTGGGAACTGATTTGCAAAATTTCCCAAAATGACCTTTCTTATTACATTTCGAACAGATTTTTTCAATTGCAGGACACATTTTTGAATTAGCCAAGTGTCCATTGCTCCCACATCTATAGCAAAGTAATTGGGAATTTCTTCTTTCATATTTTGTGCTCCTAAATTTATTGTCGAATTTTGTAGTATTATCGTTTCTATGTGGAAATGATTTCTTTTGTTTATCTGTTTCCTTAGCTTCCTTAGCAATATTGAATACATCGCCTTTATCATTACCCCGAATCTCTTTAACAAACTTTTCAGAATGTTCTATAGATTTAGCGATGTCAATGGCAGCATTTAAAGACAAATCAGAAGTAGTCCATAACCTCTCTTGAACCTTTTTGTTATTTGTTCTCATTAAAATTTGATCTCTGAGGACTTGTTCATACGATATATGTTCAAAATCACATGAAACAGCCAGAGATCTAAGTGCTGATACGAAATCCTCAATGGACTCATCAGATTGTTGTTTACGTGAATAAAAAATAAATCTTTCCATTACAACATTTTTCTTCTTACCAAACCGTAAATTGAGTTGTGAAGATGCATACTGATAAACATTGATTCTACCAGGATTGGGTAACGCAGGTAATGTTTTAAATTCTTTTAACCCAATACCTCCTAAACAATGTTTTAATAATGCAAGTTTTCTTTCAGGTTCACAGTCTTCTCCCTCCAGTACTTCCACATAAGCTAAGAAAACTGGTTCCCAGACTTCCCATGCCATGGGAGGTGCACCTGCAGAGGTAAGAAAGGAGGGGGGAGGAAGAATTCCTGACATGGCTATGTAAGTAATATAATAACACTTAAACAACAACAATAAATGATGTGATGAATGCTTCCTAAAAGAGATAAGATTAGTGCAATGTGAAATAACACTGTATCCAATTATGGACACTGACAAGATAACGTGAAGCAAATTGAAATAAATAAAATAAAATATGCGTGTCACCGAAACATGGGAATGTACCTTTGAAGACACGCGGTGTGCGTATCACCGAAGAAATCCTTTAAACGTGTAGTAACCTGTATTAAACGTACCTTGAAGAATGCGTGGTGTGTGTATCACCGAAGAACACACAGTAGAAATGCCCTTGTAGTCTATTAGCAACGCCGGGTAAATGATGGTAATCTTAAAAAAAAAAAAAATGGCGGCACGTAAGGTCAAAGGTAAAAGAAAACGAGGACGTGACCTTAAGTAGAGTGCGTCATGCAGAGATCAGCTGTGTGGCGTTGCGTTGTTTGGGAACGTAGGTATCCGGTAGTTAGGATACGACCAGAATGCGGATTGTCATGACGCTCAGAGAACTCCGCTTGGTAGTACAGATGAGGAAACGGTCAGCAAATACAAATGATGCCAACTTCCGATACGAATATTCCGAGATGACAAAAATGACCCAAAATTCCTCGAATTAATGGAAACGGTGCACACAGAAAAAAGTGTGATATGCAATCAGCAATATTCCGATGGTTGCACACAGAAAGAGTGTGATATGTAATCAGCAATATTCCGATGGAGAATGGCGAAAACAAGGAAAAATATAATTTTCAATAATATTTGAAATAAGCAAATAATCAGGTTCGTAGTGGATCAGCACGAACAATGAATTCCTTGGGAAATGAAGATTCTCTGCAGATACTTCAAACGATGCCAAAAGGATTTCACCCAAACGAGAAAAAAATAATAAAATAAGGATGAAATGAGGGCAATGAATCCGTGCCCGTTCGTCGCCAGTGTAAAGAAACTATCGGATTCGAATAGTCATGAAGCAGGAAACGATGAATACTTCAAGAAGGTTTATTCAGGAGAAGTACATCTGGTCCATTCGTAAGTTACCAGTAGAATGCCCACAACGGTAAAACATCCCACCTCCCAACCTTCCATAACATTCAAAGAATTACAGCTATGCTCAGAACGAGACAGTCACGAGCTGTGACAGAGTGTCACGCTCGTGACAGCCACGCTCCATGCACACAACATTATTCTTTGCCGGCCAGTGGATATAGGTGAGGTCCTTGGTTGTATTTAAATATTTCTTTGAAACCAATAAAAGCGATTTACACCTAGAAATGGACAGAATTTTGCTACCTCTGAGTTAGTCAGAAGTGAGAGGATGATCTATGAGAGTCCTTCATAGACAGAGAATGGGACACGTTTTGTGACCTGGTACAGGAAATAGCCATTTTTACCAGATTTAAAAGGGTGCATTTTAATTTTTTTCATTGTTCTTACCTTAAGTTTGCACAAAATCCGGGGGAGTGGCTGCGACTGCCACCAAGATGGCGGCTATCTTGTGAGGCTCTCGCAGCGGCCTGCTACACCGCCATCATCTCCGCTTGCCCAGAGTGATTGATCCTGCATTGTCCCCGGGCACCCGCGCTACTGCTGGGTTCGATTTTGGGTGTGCTCTGTGCCTGTTGGCACCCACGACTGGCAGCCTTGTGGCCCTGGCACAGCCTCAGAGGCCCCGTAATGACAGGGCCCGCGGATGAGCTTGATGCCGAGATCACCTGATCTCGCAGGGACTGCGTGGTCTGCCCTAGTTCCTGTGTGGCCGGAGTGGGGAGCAGAGATCGCCGCAGTGTCCGCCGGGCCGCTCTGGACTGGGGCACGTAGACTGGCCCCGGACCGTGCCTACTGGGGTGGTGCCTGGCCTGTGCAGCCTGGTGCTGAAGTGCTGCGACTGCGGTGGGACGGATCTCCTGCTGATGTGTCCCCCCCCCGCCTGGGGTGGGCCGGAGCGACTGTCCAGTGCCTGGCTGTTTGCTGTCTCCCCAGCTGCCGTGCGGGGCACTGCCACCGACATATGAAGATTGGAGGCGCGGGTCAAGTTGGGACTCCTGAATGACGCAGTAGGCGCTGCCCTGCTCTGTGGGTTTGACACATGGTCATTGAGCCTCTGCTGGATTGGGTGCGAAAGGGACTATTCTGCGCTGCCCTGAACTACCTCCTGGACAGGCTAAGTTACTGGAGATCCCGGTCTCTGCTGCCCTGGTCCTGCAACTGACCCGGGGACCATCTACCGCACCCCGAACATTTGCTCTTCTGATTACGGCCTGATATATCCTCCTACCGGATGGCACAATGATTTGCAGCTCATAGATACGATGCCCCCGGAGTAAGCTTCCTCTTCATGGTTTGCAGGCTGGGCCTCGCTGTCTCTTTGTATATTCGACTACATACCACCCTTATCATATATCTACCAGGCCACACCGACACCTCTACTGTCTGGCCCTCCACTTTGGATGATCCTCTGCTCAGTGCTGTGCACATCTGATATCAAAGAGACTGCTATGAGCGCCCCTAACACCATTGGGTGCTGATCCCCTCCATATTACACCATTATCATCTCATAGCAATTGTGTCCCTGGTGAGCAAACTGTTGAGCAGCCATTGTTGCCATAGCTCATTGTCTCTCATACTGCCATCACTGTTATTGCCTTTCCTACCACTATAATGGAGTGCATGGATTCTAAACAGCGCAGGCTTGATCAAACCAAGCCTAACATAGGACAAGGCTCTCATTCAGATGCGGGCGAAGCCACTGACTGTGTCTCAGATATGCCTGTTAATAGCAACATGTCCGCCATCATGGTTGAGCTCAAGGCAGGTTTTCAGACAATGGATGCTCGTTTTGATACCCTTGCTGGTCGCATGCATAGAATGGGGGAGCGGCTGGACCACCTAGGGATGTGAATTGATGGAGTGGAGGAAATATTTGGGCTGGAGGATGGTGCTACTACCTTGCGGAAAATGGTGGACAACATGAAACGTGTTCTGAAACAAGTTGCCATTAAAAACGAAGTTCTTGAACCGAGGTCCTGCAGGAACAATATTCGTATATCTGGCATTACGGAAACCACCATCATGGGTCGTCCTGACACATTTGTGGAGCAACTTCTTGTTGACCTATTCGACTGGTCCAGCTTCTCTACCACCTTTGCAGTAGAGCGGGCTCATTGCTCCCTGGGCCCCAGGCCCCCTGAGGGGACCCTGGCCTGCTACTTAATAGCACAACTCCTGAACAGCGATATTGCCATTTGCCTTGCTCGTGAAGAAGGCCCACTGCAATATCAGGGCACCAGTATCTCCCTGTATCCTGATTTTAACCCCATGGTACAGGAGGCCCGCCGGAAGTTCAAAGATGCTAAAAGCTCTCTTTGTAAACTTGGTATTCGATACGCAATGCTTTACTCTGTTAGACTCCGAATGGAACATGATGGGAAAACTCACATCTATGATACCTCTGCGGATGTAACTGCCTTTTGCAAAATATTGCCATCTAAACCATCCCCCTCTAGGCAGACATCGCCGAAACACATTGTTGCGGATGCCCCTCAGCGTTCACCCTCACCGGACTACACCGGCTTGAGTGACTATACTAATCTTCTCCAGGTTGAACTATTTGGATATTACTACTTTGTCCTATATTCTTGTGTTGATTATCATATAACTATGCCATGTGTTCATGTTAATATTGTATGATTGAGGTTGATCATCATTTCCTTTACATACTCCCTTTTAAGGTCATGCCTAGGCAGCGTTTGATTGTCTCTTCGAGACATGCTGTATTCAGGATATGGGCATGAAGCTCCGCCCACTTTCCGCCCATCTTTTCAATTGGCTTCTGTTACTGTCCTTTGTAAATGACGGCTTTTCATTGGTCAATAGGCTTAGTAGTCCCTACTTGGTACCGCCTTTTCTCACGATGTAACCTCCCATGAGGACTGCTCCTCTTACATGTTTAAAGCTGTGCCAGAGGGGCGTGGCCAAGATGGCGGAGCGGTAGGGCGCAGAATCGCGTTCCTCCGGCACCGCCGATACTTAGCTTCGTAATAGCGCCTGTCCCGGGAATCAGCGGACCGCCTGTGGCGGTGGACGTCCCCGCTATCGACCGGGTGTGATGCTGGTGCGACCCTGGGACCGAAATCGGCACGAGTGAGGTGCGGTGCGGGCCCGGGTGAACGGAGCCTGTGAGGCCGAGACGACGCGACGCACGGCTATGGTGCGGTGAGGCGCCTACGGAAGGGTGAGGCCGGGGAACGCTAACCAGCCCCCGCGAGGCGCTGTACGCTGCACCGGAGGTAAGGGATGGCCCCGGTTGCGGTGGGAGGAGAGCTGCGAGGCCGGAGAGACCCCTGAGACGGTGCTGCGGAGGGCGGGTCGCCGCCATTTTGAGGCGACGTTCCGAGAGGCCTCGGGGTGCCTGGAGGTCGGGCTGGAGCAGAGCTAAGGGGGCACAAGAGCGGGAGCAGGAGAGCTTGGCGCCCAGCGGTGTTGCGCCTGTGCCAGAGTGGCTGCCCCCTCACAACGGGAACCCGCCGGGAGGCAGAGAGGAGTTGCCGTGCAGGATAACCAGGCCTGGCGAACCATCGGCCTGGAACCCTAGGAGCTGCGGCTGGGCATAGCAGACCTGGGGCTCCGACCGGGCCAACTACGGGCTGGGCCCCACAGTGCACTGTGCAGATCAAGGGCAAGCCGAGCGGAATGTGCCCCAGCGTGTGATAGCTAGCACTCGGGTGGCTAAAGGGGCTGTGGAGGTGCCGGCGGTGACCGCGAAGCCCTGCTGCGCAGCAAAGATCAGAGCCAGAGTTGGGGCAGGTGCCCCCCCGATGAGACTGCCTGCGCCAGAGCGCCCGCCGACCCAGTGAGGAGGTGAGGGTGGCGGACAGGGACCGCTGATAACTGCTGGCTGGCGGCCGGAGTGGCTGGCGACGGAGGCATACTGAGCAGCGGTGGTGTACGTGAGGCCCCTCGCATCCCTGCTCAGCTGAGGAGAGGATATCTACGGAGCGGTCTGCGGGAGGCTAGCTGCAGGGCTCAGGCTGCGGGGCTGGGATTGCTCCCCCACATGTACCAGGGGAGGCACAAGAGAGAACGCAAGGGCTGGCTGGGTGCGGCGGTGAGTAGAGGTGGTGGACTACCCCGCATCCTTGACAACGGTGTTGGAGCGGACTAGCCCAGCGGAACAGAGCACGAGGGGTATGGCAGTGCCACGGGGCCGTAAGGATAAGGCGCTGAAGGATGCCCTCTCCAAGCCGATGGGTCAACCTGGGACCTCGGGTGAGGCAGGAGCAGGCCAGCTGGAGGGCGACGAGACCCCCGCAACGAAAGCCTTTATGGTTGAACTTTTCGCGACCATGAAAGCTGACATCCAAGAAATCAAGTCACAGCTGGCGGCGGACCTGAGAGAGGTGCGGCGCGACGTGGATGAGGTCGGGGAGCGAGTTGCGACTTTGGAGGAGCACGACATCAGCAGGGCAGAAGAAGTGCACCAACTACAACAAGAGATGCTGCGCCTCCGGGAGCAAAACCTCGATCTACAGGCCCACACCGAGGATTTGGAGAACCGCTCCCGGAGGAATAACATCCGCATCCGAGGCGTTCGTGGAAGGAGGAGGGGGACGACCTCCGTGCCTATGTCAGGGCACTGTTCCAACAGCTTCTGGGAGAAGGTGAGGAGACAGACATCCAGATGGATCGTGCCCACCGAGTGGGTTTCCCCGGGGTCTGAAGGCGCCCCCACCAGACATCCTGGTGTGCATCCATGACTTCCAGCTGAAGGAACGAATCCTTCGTCAGGCCAGAGACTCTCAGCCTACTCTTTTTAGGGGTCATCGGCCGGCTCTCTTTCAGGATCTGGCGGCCTCCACGCTCAGCAAACGGCGAGCCTTCCGGGAGGTGACCATGCACCTGCGGGAGTCCAAGATCCCATACTCCTGGGGGCATCCTTTTTGCCTCATTTTCAAACACAATGGGAAATTACTACAGATTCGGTCAGTTGCGGAAGCTGTGGAGGTGCTGGGGCTCGAACAGGCAGTGGCGGCAGAAGAAGTGGACTTGCCCAGGTCACAACGTCTGAAGCAACCTGGGGACTGGCAGAGGGTGGGCAGGGGGGTGTGGGCCACAAAACCTGACCAAGCTATGAGAGAGAGGGAGAGGGAGGATGTGTTGTCTTCCCTTTCTCAAACATCAGCGAGGCCTGTCACCCCTTGAGGTGCGTGTATATTTTGCTGGCTGATATTCTCGGGACGGGCGAACAGAGAGGTGCCGGGGGGACGGACTGGTGTGCTACACCATCTCCACATCTGTTTCCTGCGACTTGTTGGAGGTGCGTTCGGCCAGCCAGGGTCGTGAGAAGCTGCTGCGACCCCCTGACTTTCTTTATCTGTGACAGACTTTCGTCATGTGTTTTCTTTATTGGTGGGTGGTTTTTGTTTTTATAAGGGTAGGTTATAAGGGGAAATGGTTTTTTGTTAAGGGTTTGGGGGATCTCCGCATCAGCCTGCTTATAGACACTCCATACGGGTGTGCTACCATGAATCGTGGTGTGGGGACGAGACAAGATAGGGACCTAATGAAAGGGATAGCAGTAACATGCTCAAGACTAAGATATGGGTAGGGAGCTTAAGGTTGTGAGCCTCAATGTTCGGGGGCTGAACAACCCGGTGAAAAGGGCAGCGGTGCTCTCCCTTCTTGAGAATATAGGAGGTGACATTTGTCTCCTCCAGGAGACACATTTGCTGGGCAAGGACACCGCACGCATGCGCGACAGACGATTTCCCCAGCAGGTATGGTCTACAGGGCCGTCAAAAAAAAAGCGGGTGGCAATTTTAATTGGGGCCCAGTGCCCATGCAAAGTGATCTCGACTGTAGCTGAGATAAGGGGGAGGCTGCTGGTCCTTAGAGTACAATGGGGCGACACGCATCTCACTATAGGGTCAATATACGGCCCCAACGAGAAGCAGGAGTCTTTCCTTCTGTCAGCATTGTCGGACGTCCTCACCTCGCAGGATGCAGCGATCTTGGTGGGGGGATCTGAATCTTGTGATGGAGGCGGGGTTAGACAGGTCGGGCCTAAGAGTGCACCAGTCAGGGACCCTGTCCCCAGTAGGCAAAGGGTGGCTTGAGGAACATGGGTTGCATGATGTATGGCGCGCACAACATCCATTGGAGAGGGATTATACTTATTACTCAGCTGCCCACAAAACTTACGCTAGGTTAGATCACTTCCTAGCCTCTACAGAATTAATGTCTAGCCTGGGCTCTGCTACTATTGAACCGCGCACACTGTCCGATCACGCCCCACTTACCGTTCTGCTTCCAGTGCAGTATAGGCGTACGTTGCCACCAGGGTGGAGACTTAGAGAAAGCTTGCTGCACTCCGAAGATCAGTGTAAACGAGTGAGGGAGGCGATAGTGCATTATTTTCAAGAAAATGATTATCGGTTCCACACCATTGGCGGCGGTTTGGGAAGCCCTGAAGTTAGTGGTGCGCGGAGAATTTATTGCGATAGCGGCCAGGTACAATGCAATGCGCAGGGCAAAGCGTGCAGAGTTGGAAAGGGAGGTAGGGGAGCTAGAAACAATACACAAGCGGACGGGGGCACAGAGAGTGTGGCGGGAGCTGGAGAAGCGTAGACGGCTGCTGAAGCACCTAGATATAGACAGAGCGGAGCATGCACTGCTGCGGCTGCGACACAAATTTTTCCTTAGTAGCGACAAATGCGGGAGAATGTTGGCGCATAGGCTGAGAGCTCAATCACACAAGTCTCTCATTCAGACGGTACGAGACTCAAGGGGGACAGAACAAACCACGGATGCACACATAGTGGAAGCTTTCCAGAACTTCTACCAGCAGCTATACACAGAACAAGACCCTCCACCGCATGACCCAAAGGAGTACTTAGATATGAGCGAGATAACTCCGATCTCTGGAGTAGCGGCAGAACAGCTAGATGCGGAGATCCGTGTAGAAGAGGTCATCGCGGCTATAGCGAGATTGAAGGTAGCGAAGGCCCCGGGCCCTGATGGCTTTCCGGCAGCATTTTATAAAGCGTTCTGTGCGGAGCTGGCTCCCTTTTAACGAAGTTGTTTAACTCTTTTCTCGAGACCGGTGCGGTGACACCGACAATGGCGGAGGCAGCGATTTCTGTGATTTTGAAACCCGGAAAAGAACCGAAGGACTGCGGTTCGTACCGACCGATTTCGCTCCTCAACATTGATGCGAAACTTTTTGCTGGAATTTTAGCGGCCCGCCTGAACCCCCTTATGACTGATATTATTGACCCAGACCAGTCAGGGTTCATCCCCACACGGCAAGGAGGGGATAATGCAAAGCGATTACTACACCTCATTGACAGTATACAGCGCTCCGGGAAACCGGCCTTCCTGCTGTCAATCGACGCGGAGAAGGCCTTTGACCGCGTGGGGTGGGGCTACCTGTTCGGAGTATTACGCAAATTTGGGTTCGGGGACAACTTCCTGAAGTGGATCGGGTGCATCTACCATGCCCCGAAAGCATTTGTGCGAGTTAACGGAGATAGGTCGGCATTCTTTCCCATAGCTCGGGGGACACGGCAGGGATGCCCTCTGTCCCCATTGTTATTTGCGCTCTACATGGAGCCTTTCGCGCAGCGCATTCGCGCTAATCAACACATAGTGGGCCTAAAATTTGGAGCTGACGAGCATAAGATCAGTCTATATGCCGATGATGTCATTCTCTCGTTGACACGGGCCCGGCTGTCGTTCCCTGCTCTGATGACAGAACTTGCGTCCTTTGGGGCAACCTCCGGATTCAAGGTAAATCTGAGCAAATCGATGATTCTCAATCTGTCGCTCCCTGAGGCTGACGTGGACACCCTGCAGAGAGACTTCCCCTTCCAATGGACGCAGACCGACATCACTTACTTGGGATTTCGGCTTGCCCCGACCATCGCACGGACGGTGGCGCTGAACTATGCCCTGCTGCTAGAACACACGGCCAAGGCGCTGGACGCCTGGTCACGGCTTCGGCTGGCATGGTTCGGGAGGATAGCGGCGGTGAAGATGACGATCCTGCCACGTATCCTGTATTTATTTCAAATGCTCCCGCTAACACCACCACAAGGGGCGCTTAAGAAATTACAATCCCTCATTAATAGGTTCGTCTGGGAGGGACGGAAACCCCGGCTCTCCCTGAAGCAGATGGCTAGCCCGAAATCGAAGGGGGCCTGGGACTACCACTAATAGAAGGCTACTATCAAGCGTCCTGTCTCCGGTATCTCATTGAATGGAACAGGCCGGAGTCCAGTAAGCACTGGAACTTTATGGATCAAACAGTAGCAGGTATCAATATTTGGAGAGAGCTATGACTGCCTCGGAAGCACAGGGCGTGGGGATTGTATTCTTCACCGGTGACCTCACCCACCCTCAGGGTTTGGGACAGGGTGGCGGTGGCAAAGGGTTGGACGACCTTCCCCTCGCCTATGACCCCCATTGTTGATAACCCGGACTTTGTACCAGGGAAAGCCTCAACAGTGTTTCACAGATGGCGGGAAGCAGGATGTAAAAGGGTAGGGTTTCTATTCGACTTAGAAGGGGTAATTCCCTTTAAACAGCTGCGAGAAGATTATGACCTCCCGGCGAAGGATGCCTTTGCTTACGCGCAGGTTTGTCACTGGGTCACTAAGCCTGCTAACTATACACACATGTCTAGGCCCCTTTCGGCGTTTGAGCGATGGGTGGTGGGTAAGACGGACGACCGGCAGCTGATCTCGGAGCTATATGCTCTGCTGCAGGAGCGTCCGGGGGAGCACAGAACGAAAGCTCAGGTGCGATGGGAGACAGAACTGGGGAAGCCCCTAACCTTCAAAGAGTGGGAGTACATTCTCTATAGGGCGCACCACACTGCTCGCAGCACGACGGGCGCGGAGGCAGCATTCAAGGTGACCTCCTACTGGTATTATACTCCAGCTCGTGTGCACGCCTGGAACAAAAACAAAACAGACCAGTGTTGGAGAGGCTGCGGAATGACAGGGACGCTAGCACACCTCTTATGGCACTGCCCGAAACTACATCGCTATTGGACGGCAGTCCTAAATGACATAGATGCAGTTTTCCAGATTGCGCTACCCCGCTCACCAGAGTATACGCTTTTGGGTCTCCCGCATGCGAAAAGTTTCCCGCTGCGCACTATGCAGGGCAGGCAGATAGCGCTGGCGTTTCTGGCAGCTAGACAAGTTCTCTTGGCTTCGTGGGGCACGACTAAGCAGCCGGAGGTGGGAGCTTGGGTATACAGACTATGGCAGTTGCTAGCTATGGAGCGAATGTCCATGACAGTGGAGGGGACGGGGCGAGAGTTCCCAACAGTGTGGAGGCCCTTCATAAGCTTACTTACCAAAGATCTCAGAGAAGTGACATGTCCAAAATACCTGCAGATCCTGCGATTGATCCCCCTGGATCCCCCGGGCTCTACCTCATCGTGAATACAGTAACTGGGCTCAACAAAGGAATGAGGGTTCTCAGGCCTTAGTATGTGCTGATAGCTGATGCGGAGGAGGGTGGGTGGGTGGAGGAACAGGGAGGAGGGAGGGGAGTTGTTGTTCTGGTTTTGTATTTTATTTGGTTTTTGTTTAGTTAAATAGATGGTTTTTAGTAACATTTTGGAAACTGGAATTATAGTACTGCCTTCGCACGGCACACAGTCATGCCCGGCCCCCGGGTTGTGAAGTTAAGAATTGAAATGTATATTGGGCTTCGCTCTGCCGGCTTTGAGTTGTAGGCAGTAAGCAGTGTTCATCGCTTGATTATTCCGTTAATAAAAATGATTGAACATAAAGCTGTGCCAGAACAAGTAAGTACAATACAGTAACCAAAATTAAATACATATTTACAGAAATGCAACAGTGCAGGTGTACACATACATCACCCGTGAGAATGCGGTGTCAGTGCCGAGAAGTGGAATTGAATGGAAAGGTCGAGAATTGGTTAGGTGGAGGGAAGAGGGGGAAAGAGGGGTGAGAACGAGACAGTCGTAGCACTGTTGCATTGCTGTAAAAATGTACCTAATTTTGGTTACTGTATTGTGTGTTACTATTTCATGAATATACAGCCCTGAGGAAGCCCCAGGCCAGACGGCCAATGTAAGGGGGCAAAACACGTGTTGGCTGTTACTTTATCTTTTTGTTTTATGGACCTATGATCCATTGTTGACTCGGAATTCCGGAAAGAGTCAAGCATCAAAAAGACTTCTTAAGAAAGCATTACATTGGAATTTTTTCCTGAAAAAAGAGTGACTATTCTGACTTGTTCTGGCACATCTTTAAGCTCAGTATCAATAATGGGGAAGGGGTCTCCCATTGTCATGAACAAGTGAACCACAATTATTTGGCTCTAATATCACAGGATTGCTAAGGATCGGGACCCATTACCCCCTTTTTCCTGTCCTCTTACATGTGTTGTTACTTGGTATGTTTTATTTACAATCTGTGAGCACTATTTTCTTAAAAGACTTTCTCCGACCTGTTGTTGCAAGCACAACACGCTCTCCCACAACTTAATGGATTTATTTGTTGTGCGCAGTTCGCCCAACTCTATTTTTGAAACATTGTATACTTTTTTCTCCCCAGCGCGGCACAACGCTAATTGTGGCCGCTCGAGTTCTTTTGAAAATGCGCTACTTGTCTGACTTGTGCTTCTCATGCAACTTGTTAATTTGTAAATATATATTTTTTTTTGCAGCTCGGTACGCTTTAAGAATAGCGTCCGCGTGCTTTGCTTTTGTTCGGCGTAAGCAGGGAGGTGGGACCGGTCCCTCATCACAGCTTGAGGAGGAGTCCTCAAAACACACACTAGGACGCCGCTCCCTGCTCTCCTCCAGGGGAGCCAACGCTGCCTCACAGCCCGCTAGCCCCGCAGCTGCTTGGTATGGCGTCACCATACACACTCCACCCGCCATACCCCCATCTCCGGTGGAATTCGCGTCTTGCCCCGAGCCTGCATCCTGGCTTGGTCTGCCTGTTTCATTAAAGGGAGGCAGTCTGCCTGTTTAATTAAAGGTAGGCAAGCCTATCCTCTTTCTCCCTCTAATTTTGAAAGCAGCGGGCAAGCCGCGCTTTAGCTTCAACAATGGCGGGTGCGCAGCTCAACATTATTCCTACTCTCACAGGTCACAGCCTCTCATCCCCGTCCCACCCCTGGACGCCACGCTTTAGGTTTCAGCACGGCGCCCGCTTTCATATTATCAACACAGGCACCGCGCTTTATGCTGCAGCAAGGCACCTGCTTTTCAATAGTTAACAATTCAAGAACTTTGCAAAAATTGCATGGCATTCCTAGGTATGGGTCGTCATCCGGTGATGTCACCCACACCAGCGGAGTCAATTCTTTTCTAACTGTAGCTAGTTATATTAGTGGAGTTGGGCTAACCACGTGAGCTCAGTTGGATCAGCTCTTTCGTCAGGCGAGGCCACAAAACTCAATGTGATCTCTCAGCATCTCATGATCGGGGTATAAGATGAAGCAGAACCTAAAATATGACCTTCTTTAGTGCTGCACAATAATATTCTTTCCTTGTCGACACTGAGGGGAATCATTTGATACGTGCTCTCCCAATGCCTGTTTGTAGCTGACCCCAAGTGGCTGATGTTATGTATGACCCCTTCAGCCAGTCCTACCATTTTAACCGATACAGCACATTATAATTTGTAGTTTTAATTTTTACTTTATGACTATGGGCTGACAAACACACTCCGACATGCAAAGCAATGTTGAACTGTCCGGTGTTGCTCCACAGTACATGGGGCCCTTACTCTTTCTGACAATTTCTCCATGGCCATCAGACTATCTGTAAGCAACGCAACAAAGCATGCAAATAAAAAAAAAACATTGTCATTTTTAACACCAACAATTCTAACTTTCACAAATGCGAGACTATTGCATTGCAAATGCTTATTAAATAGGCAGCCGCTGCTGAGTTGTCATCATGCCCCCAAGGTGAACGCCAACTCTTTCAAAACGGGATTACTTTTTGTTTTGTATTCTTCTCTTGGGATTCGCTGGATGTCTTATTATCTGGTGTGGGCGGGGGGTGGGGATTCTAATGGTTTGTTTCTGTTGACATTGAGTTGTCATTATATGTTTGTACGCTCTATTACATCAGATACATCATTGCCTCCTACATGTCCTTTCCTGCTTTGTCCCCTTTTTAGGTCTCGCCTGAGCCAGCGCGCATGCGCTGCGAGGCATTTTGTAAGGGCTTTTAAATTCCAAACACACGCTCGTGCTTGTGCTTGGAATTTATCACTTGCTATTGGGCTTTGCGTGCTGTCTTTCTAAGAAAGACAGCACGCAATTGGCCCAAGGGGGGTGAATGTCCCGCCTTCTCAGTTCTGTGGCCTAGGGTCCGCGGGAGCGAGCATGAGCGCCATATGTTTCCAATTATTGCGCCGCGTCTCGCGGTCGCGTTAATTGGAAACAGATGGGCAAACGCGGCGCTTTCAGTTATGGCGCGCTGTTCTCCGCCCCTCATGCTGCCTATGTCTGCTCCCTGCAGCTGCGAGCACTTCCACAGACCGGCCAGCCGCAGCACTCCTTGTTTTATTTTAATTGGTCCTGGTCCATATGTAGCAGGCATGGGAAGTGTGCGGGGAAGAGCGGGCAGCTTTCCATGTTCAAAACACGGAACCTGAAAAGTACAGTATTGTGTTACGCTTCAAATAATGTTTAGTGAATGAATTAGTTCTATACGTTTGGGGCCTTTTGGAATACGTTTTAAAAATGTGGTTTACCAATGTATGATTTATTCCTATACATTTGGTGTTTCTTGTTAATTCGCGTGGCTGCGCTTGTTGCTCTTGGTAATGTTTGCATGTCCCAGTTGCGCATTAACGTGTCAGTGGCGTAGTAAAGTGAATGAATATTTCAAATTTACTATTTCAGCTTGTTTAAAAATGTCTCTGAGCTTAATTTGTCTTATATACATATTAGCGCGCGCCGCGTGAGCGACGAGAATGAGAGCACATAAACCGGGGCCTTTAGCGGGAAGAGCGTACCACAGCGGTTGGAAATACTGTATGCGATGTAATTGCACATTTCCCTTTAAGTATTTAATTAAAAACCCCTTTATTACTCTCAGTTTAAATGTGTTTAAAGAAAAAGATGACATTAAACCCCACGGCCAATTGCGTTGCGAATTAGCGTGCGGACATTAAATAGCGCCGATCTTGGTTTGGCACTGAGAGGTAGACGTGTGCAGCTGAAACAACTTTACACGCGTCCGGCTCTGCCGGGGCTTCGAGAGACGGGAGTCCGAAAAATAACCATTTTCCTTTCACCGGTTAATGTATATCCACCGCAAGGTGACATTATTTATCTCTGTCTTTTACGAATCTCGTTTTACTATTTGCAATTTAAAAACAACTGCAAACAGTGTCTTTATCTATACGTTGATATATTTTCAACGGTTGGTAGCACAGTGTATTCATTTGAGGAACAGCACAGTTCGTTCTTGGTCGTGAAGTACGTGATTGAAGAAACATGCTGTATATGAAAATGATAAGCGTGACAAAATGTTGGGCCTATTTTGATCGAATACTATTTATGTTTAACGCATGTGGTGTAGATGTTGGTTGCACCGTGCTGGTCACTGAAGTTAGGTTGACTCAGGCTTTAATTAAACAAGCTGTGGGGGTCGGAAGTAATGGAACATATGACGTGGTTTTAAGGTTTTTTATAGGATTTTTATTTTTATTTTGTCTAAGGTCGAGATGAACAAAACAGAGGATATAATGATGAGGTCTGACTACTCTCAGGTTGTCCTACCAAAGAGTGGAGAGGTGGAAATGCCTGATGGTCTTATATTGGCAGGTTCCACAAGCACCCCAGTCCCAACTGGTCTATTCACCTCTCAAAAAACAAGCATTGGCATAGCCAATAGGTCTCGCCTTTGGGACATTATAAGTGTTTAGCCATGCAACAGTTGATGTTGCACCAAGGATATTGTGCTGTATAATTAAATACTTATAAGGTCCCAAAGGCGAGACCTATTGGCTATGCCAATGCTTGTTTGATATGTCATTCCCTGATGTTAGCAGAACACTTGATCTTTATTTGATTTCTTGAAACATATGTAGAATAAATAGCCCCCATAAAGGGAAGTTGGTTTTGTGCTGTTTGATTAGACACGATTTAAAAATTGCTTTTCTCCAGGAGACACACCTACCCCCCAACACTGATCATCCATTTGCCAAGACATGGGGAGCTCACCTTTACTTTTCCTGTTACAGCTCGTATACCCATGGCCTGTATCCTCATCCATAAAAGCGTCCCCTCCATTCTTGATACCTGTCATTCAGATCCGCATGGGCGGTATGTTCTCCTTCATGGTGCAATTGCAGACAAGCGTGTTGTCTTGTTCAATGTGTATGTGCCAAATGTGGATGATCCCAACTTTTTTTTAAGATCTATTTGCATTTCTGGGACGGGTAGATGCCAATCATGTGCTATTAGGTGGCGATTCTAATATGCCACAATGCCTACACAGTGACCTCACCAGCATGCAGCCTACTGATAAACCCCGTGGCAGGGATGTACTTAGACATATCATTGATACTTTTTTTTTTTTTTTTAACTTTCTTTATTGGTTTTAAGCATTGGTGACAATATTCAACAATAACCAATACCACTTATTATGTCGAAATCGCAAATTGACCAAGCATACAATGTAAACATGACCTGAGCTTTGCAAATCAACTGAGCTAGGCTGCTCAGGCTCGACCAATGGGTTGCGGTCTGGTTAGGATACTACTGAATCGACACAACTGTCTTGCTCTGGCCCCATCAGTTATCCGGGTGAGGCTCCGTAGCTGAATCAGCGGCGGCGGCTTGCTCCAGGAGATATGACTGTAGGGGAGTCCAAATATCTCTAGGGCGGGAAGAGCGCGGCAGGAGTTCGGCATAGGTGTGCAGTTGTTCTTGGCAGTATATGAGATCATTCAACCAGTCTTTGAATTTAGGAGCCCTTCCCCTGCCCCATCTGCAGGCCACTCGTCTTTTAGCAAGCAAGAGTGCCAGGGAGATGTATTTCCGCAGCGAGGCGGTCAATGCTTCAGTGTACCCTAATAGTGTGACAAGAGGGTCTTCGGGGACGTGCAGTCCAGTCCTTTTATCAAGCGCCCCAACACCTCCGACCAGTATCTCCGAATGGGGGGACAGTCCCAGGCCAGGTGTCTGAGGTCTGCTCCCTCCCTCCCACAGCGGTCACAGTGATCAGTGTCACGGAGATGAAGGCGCATCAGGCGCGTAGGTGTGTAATAAAGACGGTGTAGGTACCTATAATGGATGATGCGCAGCCTGCTCCTAGCGGATATTTTCCCAGTTTGCTGACAGCAAAATGACCACTGGTCATCAGTTATGGGGGATTCTAACTCCTCCTCCCACCGAGTCCTGGCCGAAGGGGGATCGTGAATGTCGTCTTTTTGCGTGGTGCGGTAGAGCAGTGAAATAATATGTGCAGGGGTATCTTTCTGCAGGAGGTTATGCAGCGGAGACAGTGTAGGGGGTTCCTGTGGGAAACACGGGGTGAGAGTTTTGACATCTTGTCTCAGGCGGATATAGTAGAAGCGTTCTAGGGGGGTGGGCGTGGTAGTGCCGAAGAATTCTTCGCTGGAGCGAAATGTGCCATTTATGTAGAGCTGACCCCATGTCTTGATAGAAAGCTTTCGAAGGAGGTGGCAGCAGCCTCCCTCGCACGCGACTGGAAGATCTAGCCGGCCTCGGAGAGGCAGCAAGGGGGAGTATAACGTGGGGATTTGGAGGCGATGGGCCAGATCATACCATGCACTGACAGTGCGTCTACCGTGGAGGAAGCGAGTCGTCGCGGGATGGTAGGCGCGCTTAAATATGCAGAGCAGGGGGTTGGAGCCATATAGCCGTCTGCGATTGCTAAATGAGGCATATATGGGGGGGGGGGTCCATCCAGTATGCCGCAAAGTGGGCTTGGGCACAACTGAAGTACAGTTCCAGGTCAGGGATCTCAAAACCTCCCGCACTAAAGGGTCGAGTGAGAGTGTCCCAGCGCAGCCTAGCTTGTTTCCCTCCCCAGGTAAGGCGGATGAGCTGAGTCTTCAGGGCTTGGAAGAAGTGTCTGCTGGGGGCATAGGGGATGTTAATAAAAAGGTAGAGCAGCTTGGGGAGGATTACCATCTTTATAAGTGAAGCTCTCCCGGCCATGGAGATTGGCATGGCGATCCACCTGGTGATTTTATCAGTGAGGAGATCCAAGATGCGCCCGTAGTTTGCCGTCATCAGTGCAGTGCGGCTGCGAGTAACGACTATTCCTAAGTACTTGATAGTGTCCTTACACCATGCGAGGGGGTAATCTGGGGTGAACCGTGGAGTATTCGCAGTGAGAGGGAATATCTGAGATTTCCCCCAGTTAATGTTAACGCCAGAGAGGTGACTGAATAGAGTGAGCAGCCGTAATATGGGATTGAGGCTTTCTTCTGGGTTACGCAGATAGAGAGTGAGATCATCGGCGTATAGAGAGACCAGGATCTGCCGTTCGGGGTATATGAGGACATGGTCGCGAAAATGTTGACGAACCTTGGCGGCAAGGGGTTCAATGGCTAGGGCAAAAAGGATGGGGGATAATGGACACCCTTGCCTAGTGCCTCTGGGTATGGTGAAGGGGGGGGATCTAGTACCATTAATCAGAACACTAGCCTGCAGGCCGGTGTAGAGTAGGTTGATCCATGCCAAGAAGGGGGGGGGGAGCCCATGCGTTGGAGGATGAACGCCAAATAATCCCACTCGAGAGAATCAAATGCCTTGGTGGCATCAAGGAAGACAGCCACCGCATTCATATCAGGATCAATGTCTTGTAGGACGGCAAATAGCGTCCGAAGATTATGGGAGGTGCCTCTGCTGGGCACAAACCCCGACTGGTCAGGGAGGACCAGGGCAGTCATGAGGGGGCTGATGCGATTTGCAATTAGGACATATCATTGATACTTATACACAACGGGACGCCTGGTGCACCCGATATCCGGCCATTCCTGGGTACACATTTTATTCTGCTCCCCGTTCTGTTGGGACGAGACTAGACTATTGGTTCTTCTCACCTAATATCTATCTGTGGGTTTCGGAGGTCACCGTTCTCCCTCGGACATTGTCTGACTACAGCCCTGTCCTGGTCCAACTACGAATTCCCTATGGCGGTGGTCTAGAACGTACCTGGCGGTTCCATAGTGGAGGAAGCCATGACTCGGTGTTCTGTAGTGCAGTTCTCGCCTCTGTAATCGAGTAATTATAAATGAAGACTGGAATGCTCGCCATGCAGGCCACACTTTGGGAAGCCTTTAAAGGGTATATTCATGGAGTGTGCATCTCCAAATATACATGTATCCTTCGGGATATCCGTACTCAATTACAACGTGCCAAAACAGAGTTGCGAGACATAGTCGGAGCCATTGTGACCGATGATAGCTCTAATTTACATTGCCGCTCTGTATTGTTGGCAGAGTTCCATGATCTTGCTGAGAGGGAGGTTGCTTACCTAAGACATCATGCCTGATCCCGTCGCTATGGTGAGGGGAAGCACCCTGGCTGCATACTTGCACGACTGTCGCGCCCAAACTGCACTCAGAACTACATCACGGAACTATGGATGGACTCTGGAACACAAATCATGGGTTGTGAGGGAATTCTAGATGAGTTTCAACAGTTTATTGATGATTCTATGCCTCTTGCATACCGGATATTCCTTCTGAGATCTCTTTCTATCTGGATGAAGTTGCCATGGTCTGGCTAACAAATGGTCAGCGACAGTTTCTCAGTAAGCCAATTACTCTGTGTTAGAAATGGGATCTCTAGTTGGCAAGGGCTTGCACCTTTGTCCAAGTAGGGACCCTTCTTCCTAGTCAGGGTAAGGGAGTTACACTCCTAAAATAACCCCTGCTCACCCCCTTGGTAGCTTGGCACGAGCAGTCAGGCTTATTCTAGAGGCAGTGTGTAAAGCATTTGCACATAACCAACAGTAATACAGTGTAAGCACTACAAAAGGACACCACACCAGTTTAGAAAAATAACCAATATTTTTATATACTCAAAGACAAGACCAATTACGACAAAAATCCACAATACTATACTTTAAAAATGAATGCTTGATAAGGTAACTTCTTCTTTGCAGGAATAACACAAAAGCAAAGTTCGTACGAGTCGGTAGCCCCGTCCGGGTCTACCGCGATGCTGAAATACACAGAGTCTAACAGTTCCAGCCGACCGCGTTGCTACGGGCCAGCAGAGTCGTGAACAGACTCGGTCACAGTACCTTTTCTCGTTGTGGCGGGCACGGAGTGTGCGAGCCGGTCGGCGTTCGTCGCGGTTGCGGTGCAAAGCGGAGCGGTGCAAGGTGCGGTGTCCATCGATGCGGTGCAGGCAGCGGCTCGATGAGCGTCGTGCAGACGGAGTCGGTGAGTCCAAGGCGTGCGGTGCAGGGCGAGACGGTGTACGATGCGGTGCTGACAGGTTGCGATGCAGGCGACCAAGCCGGAGTGGGGGAGCTGGTGTCGGACAGCGGTGCGGGTCGGAGCGGTGCGTCGCGAAGCGTGTGAGCGGTGCCCCAACTGCGATGCGGTCACGATGGTTGAGCCAGTTGCAGCGACAGCGTCGGTCTGGTCCGGCCGGTACAGTGAAGCGATGCGATGCGAACTGCGGTGCCCACAGGTCACGATGCAAACAGCGGCTCGATGTTGACGGCGTCGGACGTCGTCGTCAGTGAGACCAGGGTTGCGGTGCGAAGCGGGGCGATGCGGTCTGCGGTGCAAACAGGACACCGGGCCAGCGATGGAGTCGGTTGACGGAGTCGGTTGCGGTTCCCTTCCTCTGTGGCAACTGAAACAGCGGTTCCAGAAGCGGTACCCAGAGGGTTGTGAAGTCTTTGCAGTCCCTGAGACTTCTTAACAGGAGGCCAGCTCGGTTTCAGGCCCTTGGAGATTCTCAGCACAAAGAGTAGAAAGTTCAGTCCAGTCCTTTCACTGCCCAAGACAGAAGCAGCAACTGCAGGCCAACCCAACAAGGCAATAACTCAGCAAAGGGGCAGTACTCCTCCTAGCAGCTCTCCAGCTCTTCTTCTTGGCAGGTTCCTTGATTCCAGCGAGATCTAAATTCATGGGGTCAGGGCCCCAATATTTATATCCCAAATTCCTTTGTTCTCTGAAGGCAGAGAGGCCTTTGCCTAGTCCAAACCAGTTCTGGAGCACTTTGTTGAGAAGTCTCCGTCCCTTCTTTCAGAGAGTAGGCCAGGGACATCAGACGCACCACAGGAGGTGGAGCCAGCATTGTGGAGGGAAGGCACTGTCCTATTCAGGGCCCAGGTGCAACTCCTCCCACCCATCTACATGTAGATCTTGATATTCAGCCCTGTGCTGACTCACCCTGTCTCCTGGCATCCCCCAGCCCCTGTCACTCACACTCCAGACAAGGAATACACAACCTCGCAGAGGCAGGCTTGGATGGTTAGACAAGAAAATACCGACTTTCTAAAAGTGGTATTTTCAAACACAGAATGTTAAAACCAACTTCACTAAAAGATGCATTTTATCATTCTGAGTCCAGGCATACTAAACTCGAATTTCTACCATGTTCCCGGGGTCAGTTAGGATTATAAGCTGTAATAATCAAAACTGCCCGTTCTGGCCTATGGGGAACAGGTAGCCTTGCAATAGTGAAAAACGAAGTAGGCTGTAATTCACTATCAGGACATGCCACACACACCAGGGCATGTCCTACCTTTCGCATACAACGCACCCTGCCCACAGGGGTACCTTGGGCCTACCTTAGGGGTGACTAACATGTAGAAAAGGGAAGGTTTAGGGACTTGCAAGTGTGCGCACTTGCCAAGTCGACATGGCAGCCCCAGGCTGCGCACAGGCTCTGCAATGGCAGGCCCGAGTTACTCTTTACGGGCTGTTTGCGTGGATGGCACAATCCAGTGCTGCAGCCCACCAACAGCATTTGGTCTATAGGCCCTGGCACTCGCAGTGCACTTTACAAGGGACTGACACATAAACCAAATAGGCCAATCATGGAAACACCAATCCATAACACATTTTACACAGAGAGCATATGCACTTTAGCACTGATTAGCAGTGGTAAAGTGCCCAGAGTCCTAAAACCAACACACACAGGGTCAAAAACAGGAGGCCAAAAAGCAAAAAGTCTGGGGGTAAACCCGCTGAAAAAGCCAAGTCTAACACAACCCCCTCCCAGCCTAAAGCCAGGGTAGACTAATCAATCCCTTGATGGACTTCCCTGCTTGGGGCGATAGAACATAGACCTGGCCCACAACAGCGGGGGCACGTTCTGCTTCTACGCCTTTCTAAACCCAGTTGGATCCCTCTGTCCTCACTCTCAGGGCCCACTAAGCTGACCCATGGGGTACCCTTCTCTTCACCTGTGAACCCCGTCTGTGCAGCGCCTAAACTTACTTTGCTCCCAGATGTGTCCCAACAGGCCGACAGTGCCCACATGGCCAACACAGTGGTGTGGCCCAGTCCACCCCCGGGGTGTGACTCCTGCCCCCCTCCCAGGGGCAACTCTGTCCACCTGGACAGTAAGCCACAGTGGCTACCGACAGTTGTCAGTGGAGAGACCCAGGCCCTATGCCGCTCAGGGCTCTCTAACCTCTGTGGTGTCAGAGAGTGGGGGGCGGTAGCCCCAGGTGCCTGGCACCCCTCGTCCACTCTCCCTCTGGTCAGGCCAGGGATGACATCCTGGCACTGACCCACCAGCCTAGGGTCTGTACCCGGCGGCTGGACAGGAGACTGGGGTAGGCTTTCCCACCCCTGGTCTTCCTCCCAAGGGCTCCGTACCCTCCCACCTGGCGCGGTACCCCCTTCCAGAATTGTCAGGGCACCTGTGGCAGGTGCCTTGCACAGCTCGCCCACCAGTTCAGGGGTGCTATCCTGCAGCTGGTACACCAGCCTAGGGTCTGTACCCTGAGGCTGGACACAGGACTGGGGTGGCCTCCCCCACACCCTGTCCTCCTCCCTGGGGCACTGCATCCCCCCACCGGGAGCAGTCCCCTTCAACTCCAGAATTGTTAGGCCACCTGTGGCAGGCGTTCTGCACAATTCACCCACCAGTTCAGGGGTGCTATCTTGCAACTAGTACACCAGCCCAGGGTCTGTACCCTGAGGCTGAACAAGGGACTGGGGTAGGCTCTCCCACACCCGGTCTCCTCCCTGGGGCTCTGTACCCTCCCACCTGGAGCGGTACCCCCAGCAGACAACCCGGTCAGGACATTGCTCACAGTCGTCCTTCCCTCCAGGTCAGGCAGGACCTGAACCTGGCCTCCCAACCCAGGGACTAAACCCTGAAGTTGAACCGGGGTCAGGGGTGAGGACTCCCTCCTCTGCACCCCCTTCCAGAGTTCTGCACCCTCCCACCTGGAGTGGTACCCCTAGAAGACAAACCGGTCAGGACGCTGCATACAGTCGTCCTTCCCTCCAGGTCAGGCAGGACCTGAACCTGGCTTCCCAACCCAGGGACTAAACCCTGCAGCTGAGCACCTGCCCGGGCACCAGGACTTCCTTGGGAGCACGCACGCCCCCCCGGAGGGTAACACATGACTCATGCGTTGTGTGACAGTCTGCCTGGCGCAGATCTCCCGACCTCTGTCCATCTGACAGTGCGCGAAGATCCCCCAGGACAGAAGTGGTGTCACCATGGTCACTGCTAGGAGGCTCAGCCCTTCTGGCTGGCCTCTGACTCACTGGTTCTCCCACTGGGGAACACATCCCCCTCTCACCCCTCACCCTGGACTTCTGCACCCTCCCAACTGGAGCGGTACTGCCAGACACCAGAACCACTGGAGCTCTGTTTACAGAGGCTCCAGGTTCTCCTGTCAGTAGGAGATCTCCCTCAACGGACGGCCTACCAGTACAGTCTAGGCTCCCCACCTGGGGTTCCCTCCTGGAACCACCCAGGCTCCGGGACCGGGTTTTGGGCACCTTGGGCCGCAGCCCATTCTCACTCCTTCTCCGTAGAGACAGGACGTGAGTCCCTACACCCTTCCCATGACACCGGGACCTATCTGGGCTATTACAAACCTTTCCCACCACTCTTGGTTGGGAAATACCTAAGCCACTTCCTCCAGGATCACCCCCAGATGCTTCTCCAGACCCTCTGGAATCCACCAAAAGGTCTGCCTCCAGTGCAAGCTCCCTGGGGTCAGAGAACTCACACTCCACTGGGTGTTGGCATAGCTCTGGAAAACAGGGACTTAAAATATGCTCTTTAACAGTTGAATCACACAGCCCCACACAGGTGTTAACCAAACTACCCTTCACCCAACCATCCAGTGCCTCAGACAAGTACCCCACATCATTCTCACAAGACCGGTGAGACAGTGTCTGACTGTTGCTGTCTCTCAACCCATACTCTTCTGGCTGGTCTCCATACTCACTTACCAGGGCTTCTATCATGGGGGAACCCCTCTCCCTGCACCTCTCATCTAGAGTCAGTAGAGTGTCCCTCCCACTACCAGGAAAGTGATCCCCTGTGCCAGTTCCCCAATCCACCTCAGGGACACTATGCACCACTGGAGTAACCTCACAATCCTGAACCCCCTGGTGTATGTCAACCCCTCCTTGAAGCAGGGCCCCAAATCTGTGTGTGTGTGTACCTCATCCTCAGTACTAGACACTACATTTTTGCTGCCACCATCTGGGCTGGACAAAGCCCTACCGGCTTCCCAATCCAGCTCCAGCTCTCTCATTTTACGCTCATGATCCAAGATCATCTTCTTTTCCTCCATGGCCAATCTCCTCTCCTCCCTCTTCTCCTCCCGCTCACTCTCCAGCCTGAGCTTCTGCAGCTCAAACTGCTCTGGGGACAGACTGCTGCTGACTGGCCTGGCGGGTTCCCCCCCACCCAAAAGCACATCCACCCTGGAAATAGGCACCTCCACCTCCTCACTGAGATTACCAGGCTGCCCACTGGCATGTCTAACTGCTACCCCGGCCCTCAGCGCCTTTTGTAGCTCCTCCTTCCTTGTGAGGCCTTTGATTTGGACCTTCAGGTTTTTACAAATCGCTCTCACCTCCTTTACGCTGTAGGATTCCAACCTATCCTCCTCAAAGATAACTTCCAGAGATGCAACGGATGATGCAGTTGATTCAGGCATGATGAAAGTAGTGAGTTGAAAACTGGCAAGATCAAAAATAGGCCAAAATAAAAAGAACCAGTATGTGGTTCGTAATGGTCTGCGATATGGTAGTAGTGCACACCAATCACTGTAAGTCAAGTGCAAACACAAGTCCTATCCTCACCGCTGACAACCAATGTTAGAAATGGGATCTCTAGTTGGCAAGGGCTTGCACCTTTGTCCAAGTAGGGACCCTTCTTCCTAGTCAGGGTAAGGGAGTTACACTCCTAAAATAACCCCTGCTCACCCCTTGGTAGCTTGGCACGAGCAGTCAGGCTTATTCTAGAGGCAGTGTGTAAAGCATTTGCACATAACCAACAGTAATACAGTGTAAGCACTACAAAAGGACACCACACCAGTTTAGAAAAATAACCAATATTTTTATATACTCAAAGACAAGACCAATTACGACAAAAATCCACAATACTATACTTTAAAAATGAATGCTTGATAAGGTAACTTCTTCTTTGCAGGAATAACACAAAAGCAAAGTTCAGTACGAGTCGGTAGCCCCGTCCGGGTCTACCGCGATGCTGAAATACACAGAGTCCAACAGTTCCAGCCGACCGCGTCGCTACGGGCCAGCAGAGTCGTGAACAGACTCGGTCACAGTACCTTTTCTCGTTGTGGCGGGCACGGAGTGTGCGAGCCGGTCGGAGTTCGTCGCGGTTGCGGTTCAAAGCGGAGCGGTGCAAGGTGCGGTGTCCCTCGATGCGGTGCAGGCAGCGGCTCGATGAGCGTCGTGCAGACGGAGTCGGTGAGTCCAAGGCGTGCGGTGCAGGGCGAGACGGTGTACGATGCGGTGCTGACAGGTTGCGATGCAGGCGATCAAGCCGGAGTGCGGGAGCTGGCGTCGGACAGCGGTGCGGGTCGGAGCGGTGCGTCGCGAAGCGTGCGAGCGGTGCCCCAACTGCGATGCGGTCACGATGGTTGAGCCAGATGCAGCAACAGCATCGGTCTGATCCGGCCGGTACAGTGATGCGATGCGATGCGAACTGCGGTGCCCACAGGTCACGATGCAAACAGCGGCTCGATGTTGACGGCGTCGGACGTCGTCGTCGGTGAGACCAGGGTTGCGGTGCGAAGCGGGGCGATGCGGTCTGCGGTGCAAACAGGACACCGGGCCAGCGATGGAGTCGGTTGACGGAGTCGGTTGCGGTTCCCTTCCTCTGTGGCAACTGAAACAGCGGTTCCAGAAGCGGTACCCAGAGGGTTGTGAAGTCTTTGCAGTCCCTGAGACTTCTTAACAGGAGGCCAGCTCGGTTTCAGGCCCTTGGAGATTCTCAGCACAAAGAGTAGAAAGTTCAGTCCAGTCCTTTCACTGCCCAAGACAGAAGCAGCAACTGCAGGCCAACCCAACAAGGCAATAACTCAGCAAAGGGGCAGTACTCCTCCTAGCAGCTCTCCAGCTCTTCTTCTTGGCAGGTTCCTTGATTCCAGCGAGATCTAAATTCATGGGGTCAGGGCCCCAATATTTATATCCCAAATTCCTTTGTTCTCTGAAGGCAGAGAGGCCTTTGCCTAGTCCAAACCAGTTCTGGAGCACTTTGTTGAGAAGTCTCCGTCCCTTCTTTCAGAGAGTAGGCCAGAGACATCAGACGCACCACAGGAGGTGGAGCCAGCATTGTGGAGGGAAGGCACTGTCCTATTCAGGGCCCAGGTGCAACTCCTCCCACCCATCTACATGTAGATCTTGCTATTCAGCCCTGTGCTGACTCACCCTGTCTCCTGGCATCCCCCAGCCCCTGTCACTCACACTCCAGACAAGGAATTCACAACCTCGCAGAGGCAGGCTTGGATGGTTAGACAAGAAAATACCCACTTTCTAAAAGTGGTATTTTCAAACACAGAATGTTAAAACCAACTTCACTAAAAGATGCATTTTATCATTCTGAGTCCAGGCATACTAAACTCGAATTTCTACCATGTTCCCGGGGTCAGTTAGGATTATAAGCTGTAATAATCAAAACTGCCCGTTCTGGCCTATGGGGAACAGGTAGCCTTGCAATAGTGAAAAACGAACTAGGCTGTAAATCACTATCAGGACATGCCACACACACCAGGGCATGTCCTACCTTTCGCATACAACGCACCCTGCCCACAGGGGTACCTTGGGCCTACCTTAGGGGTGACTAACATGTAGAAAAGGGAAGGTTTAGGGACTTGCAAGTGTGCGCACTTGCCAAGTCGACATGGCAGCCCCAGGCTGCGTACAGGCTCTGCAATGGCAGGCCCGAGTTACTCTTTACGGGCTGTTTGCGTGGGTGGCACAATCCAGTGCTGCAGCCCACCAACAGCATTTGGTCTATAGGCCCTGGCACTCGCAGTGCACTTTACAAGGGACTGACACATAAACCAAATAGGCCAATCATGGAAACACCAATCCATAACACATGTTTCACAGAGAGCATATGCACTTTAGCACTGATTAGCAGTGGTAAAGTGCCCAGAGTCCTAAAACCAACACACACAGGGTCAAAAACAGGAGGCCAAAAAGCAAAAAGTCTGGGGGTAAACCCGCTGAAAAAGCCAAGTCTAACACTCTGGAAGAAGTGACCCAGGCTATTGATGCACTTGATGGCTCTAAGGCACTGGGTTTGGATGGTTTAACTTGGGCCTTTTATAAGGCCTTCAAACAACAGTTGGCTCCCCACCTTCTGGCATTGTATAATGAATCCTTGACCACTGATGCTCTGCCCCCCTCGCTGTGTGAGGCAGTTCTTACCCTTTTGTTAAATCCTGACAAAGATCCTTTCCTGTGTGCTTCGTATAGATCACTTTCTTTGCTGAATCTTGATAATAAAATTTTAGCTAAAGTCCTTGCAACTAGGTTGTTGTTTCTGACGGAACAGATCATTTCACCCGTTCAATCTGGATTTAATACTCACCGATCCACTTCTTTTAATTTACGCACTATTTTTGCTGTTCTCAATAAGGTATCCCCAACCATGCCTGCAGTTGTCGCCTTGTTAGAAGCTGAGAAAGCATTCGACTTGCCCGAATGGCCCTTTCTGAAAGCGTTTTTTTAGGCAAACTGGGCATCCCTTTCTTATTTTATATCTCTAATAATGCTTTTGTAGTCTCACCCAGTTGCTCGTATCCTAATCAATGATTTGCTCACCGAGGCTTTCCTATAATGCGGGGGACCAGATAGGGCTGCCTCCGTCTCCCCTTGTTTTCATTATTGCCATGGACCCTTTGGTCCATTCCTTACAGGACCGCCACGCGCATCGTGGGCTGCAGCTGATGCATGGTCCCTTATTGCTTTCTTTATATGCCAATTATATTTTGTTATTTATTCACCACCCAACGGACAATCTCTCCCCTCTTATGCAGGAGATCCTCCGATATGGGAATCTTTCCAGACTACAAATTAATTGGTCCAAGTCAGAACTCTTGCCATTAGCAGACTCTGCTCAGCCACCTCCTGCAGAATACCCATTCAAATGGGCAGCAGATGGCATTAAATATCTTGGAATCCTACTCCATAGAGAAAAGGTTCAAACTATACAGCTCAACTATAGCCCAGCATTGGCTGATCTGGCGACCCAGGGAGATCGCTAGGTCAAGCTGCCTTTATAAATAGCCAGGCGAGTGTCCATTATCAAAATGGTTGTACTTCCCCATTTCTTACACCTTTTTTAAACATTCCCATTCGTCTATCACTTTCTTTCTTTTTCTCGGCGTGCAGCCTCCTCTTAGGTCTGTTCTGGGCCGGGGGTGGTCCCCGCGTCGTTGGGATACTCTCACTCTCCATATGAACAGGGTGGCATCGGGTGCCCGATCTTTATCTATACTATCCTGTAGCCCAGTGTCAATGCATGTATCACTGGTACCACCCGGATGCTTGCATCCCATACTTGAAACCTGAGCAGGATCAACTGAATGACGTCTCACTTTCTAATATACTGCCGAAGGGCATCCCATTGGACGCCGCAGACATGCAGACCATATCAACGACCTGTTGGGCATGGCACGGGCTGAGACAGATGCTGGGCCGCGGCCCCCTTTATTTTATTTTATTTTGATTTTTATCCATTTGCAGAGCGCATGGTTACACCACCGGTGTGTCCCCACGCTAAGACATAGACTGTGAGAGAAAGTGACTGCTATCTGCATGTCCTACCCAGTAGTACAGGCTAATTGAGAAGTTACCCTTATTCAGTTTTAGCGAACAGCCAGGTCTTTAGCTGTTTGCGAAATCTGCTTTCGCATGGCTCTGTTCTTAGGGCAATCGGTAGGGTATTCCATGTTTTTGCTTCAAGGTACCTAAAGGAGCGTGCCCCCATTCTTGCTCTAAATATTCTCGGTACCGTCACCAGTGCTTTTCCCATAGATCTTAAACTCCGTCCTGTGGTGTATTGGGTTAGTAGTGGTTGAAGGTATCTAGGGCCGTTCTTTACTAGAATGCGGTGACAGTGGCACATTGCCTTAAACACGACTCTTTTTTCCACTGGCAACCAGTGCAGTACTGTCAGGGCTTTCTTCGTGTTAGCTCTTCTCGGGAGGCTCAGTACCAACCGAGCCGCCGCATTCTGCACCCTCTGTAGCTTGGATAGTCCTTTTTTTGTAGTGCCAAGGTATAGTACATTTCCGTAATCCAGTTGGGATGTTATTACCGCATGTACTATGGTTTTGCTGGCATTAGATGGTAAAAGATCAAGGACTTTCCTCAGGATTTTCATGGCCCCGTAGCATTTACCCACTACCTTCCAAATCTGACTGTCAAATGTCAACTCGGAGTCAAACCAGATTCCGAGATTTTTTACTTCTGCTTTTGGGGTAGGTAATTGGCCTAATGATTCAGGCCACCATGCGGACGACCATATGGTTGGCGCCTTGCCTACAACCATTACCTCCGTTTTACTCCCATTTAACTTGAGGCAATGGTTCGACATCCAGTCTGCCACCTCTTCTAAACATTTGGAGAAGCGGAGTGCTGCCTGATCCTTATCTTGAGATAGCAACACAATTAGCTGTGTGTCATCCGTGTAGTAAACGATCGACACCTTATGTTTCTCCACTTGATCAGCCAGTGGTCCCACATAAAGGTTGAATAAAGTGGGGCTCAAAATTGAACCCTGTGGAACCCCCTGGGGCAGGGGAATATTCTCAGATAAGTATGTCTGTTGTGCGACTCAGAAGCTCCGTTCGGAAAGAAACGATGTCATCCAACTCAAAGCGCTTCGCCTAATGCCACAAGTCTCTAGTCTTTGGTGAAGCAGCTTGTGTGATACGGTGTCAAACGCCGCACTGAGATCCAGCAGGATCAGTGCGGCCGTTTGCCCTTCGTCTGCATATTTTCTCAGTGTTTCTGTGGCCAGGAGTAATGCTGACTCCGTGGAATGAGCCATTCTAAAACCTGACTGAGAGGGGTGAAATAGGTCATTCGTATTGATGTGATCTACCAGTTGTTTATTGGTTATTTTCTCTGCAATCTTGGCCACAAACGGTAATAATGAGATAGGGGGTAGATTTTCTAATACTGTATGCTCTAATGATGGTTTCTTTTTGAGTGGCCTAACAATAGCTTGTTTCCATTTTGTGGGGACCACACCAGTCTGAAAAGAACTCCACTGTCCTCCCATTCCATGATAATCCGTGGCTCCCGCTTTTGCTGGAGAAATTGGTGCAACGCATGCTCCAGAGTCATAACCTATCCACTATGGGAGATCTTTTTCCTGACAGCCATGTGATACTAACATCGGTTGACCCCCGGCTGCATGACATGTCCTATATGGACCTCTTTGTTTTTTGGAGAATACATAATACTTTACGAGCTCATCTTCCCTCATATCCATTACCCCCGAGGACTTCCCTCCTTTGACTCTGGTAATATCAGACGTGAACTGTGACCGTATGATCTCTAAATTATACCGCCTGTGTCTCACAATGAAACCAGATACCACTGCATGTGTTCGGGGGGTGTGGGTGGAGGAACTGTGAATTTCCGTTACGGATAAGATATGGTCATATTGCTGCTCGCAAATTCAGCGCATTTCAATTAACCATAGACATAAACTCCTGCATTTTAAATTCCTCCATTGTGTTTATTTATCTCCATCCGACATCGTTAAATTTGACCCTACTAGGTCCGACCACTGCCCAAGTGTCACTCTCCAGGAGCAGACTTTGCACACCTCACGTGACCGTGTACTGTGACCTCTACTTACTGGGTCTCTGTTTTCTCCCATGCCTCTGCAATGACAGACACAGTACTTACACCAGATCCGCTACTTGCACTTTTGGGATCCACTGGGGACCTCCCACGATCCACATGTGGACTTATCTCATTCGCTTTCTTGTTGGCTAAAAGGGAGATTGCACTACACAAGCGAAGCAGCAAAGCGTCTATCCTTACCATATGGCTTAAGAGTATGTCCTATTGCGACACGGTTAGTGAGGACTATGCCCTACTTCAGCCACTTACGTCACGACCTAGGGATATTTAGCAGCCTTTTCGTACACTTGAACTTGATGCTACAGAGTAGAGCCCTACCCCCAGTGCTTAATTTGAGCCGGTGCTTTCTGGTGCTCAGCAACAGCACTTAATTGGTTTCCGGTGCTCGGCACCGGCACCTAACTGTTCTAAGTATGGTGTTGACTGTCTACCACATGGTGGCACTGCTCATCTAATTTAGAGATGAGCAGAACAACGGTTGTTTAGGAATACAATATATATTAAAATAGTGCTAATACCTGCCTCCCTAGCCATTCCTTTAGCTTTGGGGACCTGGAATAATCGGAACTGTCGCATTTACATGTGAGAGAGATGGTTAGTAGTTGTTTTGGCAGCGATGACAAGGGCGATGGGTGGTGCAAGCTGCAGTGGCCTCCTGGTCAGAGCCCTGGCACTTAATATTTTACAAATTAAGCACTACCCCCCCTTCTATGTCACTTTTGATACCCTACGCTTATGTTCCATACATGCACACTTGGTTTTCTATGACACTTCTTATTATTCTCTGTGCTGATGTTTCCCGTTGCTCTTCCGGGGGCCGGCTTTAGGGCAGTGCAACTGGTGCGGCCGCACTGGGCGCTGACCTGTGGAGGGGGCGCTGACTTCAGGGGGGGCACTGTGTTTAGCAATAACTTATGATTGGAGAGATGAGGAGCACTTTTGCCCAATGATAGTGAGATAATCTGAGGAGGCGGTCATGGGGTGTGGGGGCGCCAAAAATTATTTTTGCAACTGCGCCACCAGCGCCAAAGCCGGCCCTGGTTCTTCCATTCACATATTGTACTTGGTGATGTGATTCAACAGCCTGCTACTGTTGTCTGTTTGTTATTCTTAAAAATCAATGAAGACAATTAAAAAAAAAAAAAAGGTTTGCACAAAATGCACGTTAACAGGCCTTCCACATGTCCCAAATGTTTGGGGATTTGGAGGACGGAGTATTTTTACACATAGTATACACATGTACATTCATTGCTAAATATTGGGCGGAAGTGACTGAAATAACAACGTGAACTACTACCATCGGGCTTGAACCCAGCATAAAACACTGTTGGTCGGTGCCATCCCAAAACCTAAGAAACGAAAGATCCAACTTAGATTCGCTGTCCTGGCCCTGCAGATGGGCAATCACAGAACAGAAATACATTGGCTGTCCCTTAGGGCCACGTGGGAGAGCGAAGGAAGAAAACATATGCAATGTTGGGCAATTTGTTGCATCTCCCTAGTGATATCATCAGTTAACATTGTAGACTGAAAATATAAATAAAGTTATAAAAAAAAACTATTGCAGTAGTCCTTTCTTGACTGAAGAACAATTTCTAACCAGCACCAGGGACATCGTTCCATCTGGAGTTGGCTCTGGAACAGTTCCCTGCAGAAGTGTAGCTGTCGTGTAGAACGGTGAGTGTGGCATCTTATTCATATGTGCAAATGTCTCTGTGAAAATATTTTCAAAATAGAACTTATAGGAAATTAGCATGTTTTGTGTGATTTAAGCGCAATTCTTTGTATGGGTGTTCTACCATTCGCCTGATCTCCCTTGTCTCCCTGGGGTCTAACTATTAGGGTCTGGAGCCAATATAGATACAGAACTGAAGTTTAGTTCTCAGCGAAGCATCTGGGCTTAAGGTATGGTTGGCTTTAATCCTGGAAACCTGACAATAAAAGAAGCACCAGAGGCAAATTCATCCTTCTAGTAGAGATCCGAAAACCAAAGATTCAAAGACAGTAAAAGTAGGCATTCTCCTGGCAAATCCCAAGAATTTGAAACCAGCTACTTGAGTACTTAAAAGAAATCAAAATCATCAGCTAGAGCTAAAAACCAACATTTTGATAACACAGCAATGTAACTCAAGGCAATCTAATTATTTACAGCTCTTGTATTAAATATATCTCTGTCTACGGTTGCTGAAACCAATTGTCTGCTTTGTTTACTTCTTCTGCCTTTTATATATCTTTAGCTCTGTACTGGTTCCCTCCCTTGATGGCTTTTACTGTATATAGGAATGTTCCTAGTGAAGTGTTCAAATACTCTAACAGCTAGGTCCACACTATATAAATATCTCAAAACAATAAGTCAAATACTGACAAAATGAGGTGTTGATATTAGGAAGACCTCCATCCATCTGGCCCTGAACCTGGGGTGCTAAGTTATTAGGCCCCCTACAACTGCATCTAAGATACACAATCTAATTTTCTAGTTTGACAAGTCTATGACCCTGACACTTCAAGTAAATAAAGTCATTTATTCTTGCTAATTCAGATGAAGGGCACTGAGGAAAATTGATTGCCATCCTCCCATGGCAGTGCCGGAAAGCAGTAGTCCAGGCCATTACCTTATTTCGCCTAAACTACGTAAACCCTTGGAGCTTGGCCAAATACTTGCATTCCAAACTGTAAGCCATACAGAACCGGCCTGCAATACTGACCCTGGGTCTTTACTGGCAACCTATTTCTATATATGTGGTTATATTCAACTAGCTTCCAGTTAGGGACGATGGGCACGATGTTGAGTTTGTCGGACAGGGTCCTCTTTCACAAAAGGTACTCCGCCCCTGCCTTCCAAACCCTAGTTCTGACAACTCAGTTATGAGTCTGAGGACTGTCAGTTTTCGAACAATGGTGCCCTGCTGGCTCCTCTCTCAGAAAGCCCAACAGAAGAGGGGCTGTCAGTGTAGTAACGTCACACCACCCACCCTATTTAGAACGGACAGTCTGATGTCTTTTACTTTTTGTCCATAACCACCAGGAAAAACGTAGCAGTCAGAGACAGATAAAAAATATAATGACCACGCAAACACACTAGCAGAAAATTCCCAGGATGTTAGTTGATTCTTTTGCAGATGCCAGGGGACACCAAGCACCATTTTTAATAAATGCATTGCAGATTAAAACGAAAGTAGAGCTCTGAAGTGTTCTTCGACAGTAGGCACTGAAAATAATGATACACACTGTAAAGAATATGAATATTCATTAAATACGAGACTCATAAAAATTATATTGTAGTACATTAATACAATACTGCAAATAGCTTCACACTGTTATACACAGGTACACAGGTGAAGTAGGCACAAGTATTTCAAAGTCTGATATCCCCCTAAGGGAAACACATGGGTATGCACTGTAAGGAACTTGCAGTACACAAGCATGCAGCAGGGGGAGCTTAGAGCAGAATGAGAGAGTATGTGAGGAGTTCATCCTCATAGATAGACAATGCAGGGCTTGGGCACAAGGCTTAAGTCACAAACAATAGCATGATACCCAAGGTAACCCCATAATAGATAACAGATTTTCAAGAACCAGGGCAAAATTTCCAGGGTTATCTTTTTCACAAGGTCTTGCAATGTTTTCACAATATTAGCATTTCCTAAAATCCACTAACAACAATACCCAGCTATCACTAAAAGACTTCATACTTAAGAGACTATGATGGGTCAGGATAGATTGTGGTGATGGGTTAGGATTGATTTGATCAGGTGTCTCTCCAGCGGTGAGGTTGTGACCTAGATAACGTACTTGGGGTGACTAAAATAGCAATTTTTCTATAGATGCTTTGTGCCCTTGTTTAACTAATTAAGTGAGCAGGTAGAGAAAATCACATTTGAATTGGTCCGAGTCAGAGGCCGTTCTGTCTAAAATGGTCTAACCATGGTATGGTTTTTAATCATGACAGTGGGCACCATAAATTAAAGACGTATGCAGCGTGCTTTACACGATACATTTTTAACTTTTCTGTGCTTTTGAGGAATAAGTTCTCCACCCTTTACGGTGATCCATAGAGAGTTTTTTAAGATGTCTACCACACACAAATAGTAGTTTTTAGGTTACACCCACATACAACATTCTTCCACACATGTTTTGGGTGTTGGTTCCGTTCCCTCAGATTTGTATATGTAGGATTCACCACAACGCATTGGACCTGTTCTAGTCTTATTAAAATACACATAATGGGATGATTCATAGATATGCACTAGAACCTCCTCTGCTTGAAAGTGAGAAGTGGGGGGACACAAGAATTATAGATTTGATATGGGATGCGTGACAAGGGCTTCTTTTTGTGTTGCCAAGCCAGAGGCAACCAACAGATCATAAACATATTGAACCAGGGTAGAACCACCTGGGAAGATTAGGGTATCTAAATCTTTCCTAGGTACTACTGAAAAGATGAAAGGCGACTCTGAATACTCCTAAGGAATCATGATCCACATCATTCCAGAGCCCTCAAAAGAGAAAGCAAAAAGGAACCGACTTTCAGAGTATATAGAGATTGAATAGAAAGCAGAACACAAAGTGACTACAGTAAACCACATGGTGGTAAATGGTATTACTGACAGAATAGTAGCCGGGTGCAGAACAAAAGAAAATCCGAGCAATACAATAACATCAATAGCACATAAATCTTGCACAAAATGGGATATTTGTATACCTGGCTTTTTGGTATATAGAATGGGAATATGCCGACACTAACAGGGGGATCAAGACCTTTTGCTTTAACAGATCAGGTGGAGTTCTGAGTGGAGTTCTATTTTTGCATCAGGGCATAATGGATACTGTGCCATGCAGGGCGGTTTCTTCATTATGTTCAATCTAATTTTGATGGAGTCAGCTGTTACAACAAGTCTACTTTTTGTAAACAACTTGAAACTGAATAATACATAGGCGTTTAAGGTATTATTGGTATATCGACCACCAGGCCGGCTGGCAATCCCCCTCCCCATCCTGACTTCACACCGCTGGCTGCTGGGGCCGAGATTGGTGAGATTGTGCCCTGCACTGCCATCATGCAAGCTGCTGTTTGAACGCGCTGGGGAGCGCGATGATACGATCACGCCGCTCAGGATGGCCGAGAAGCCTCGGGCTGCGTCAGAGCTGACACAACCAATAACAGTGGAGGCCCTTATCGTGTCGGCTTTGGGGCCATGGACATGCGTTTTGATGCATTGTCTGGCAGGCTGGATGGGATGAACGAACGCCTGGACCGCCATCAGTCCTGACTGGAGGGGTTCAGAGGAGTGGGTCTTGATGCTGGAGGTGCCTCAGCCACATTGAAGCGATTGGAGAAGTTAGAACGGCAAGTCAAAACGGTGGCTGCGAGGAATGAGGACCTGGAGGCCAGGTCACGCAGCATTAACCTCCATGTTGTTGGCATTGCGGAGTCCTCAGCCAATGGCAAGATGGATCTGTTCGTCGAGCAACTTCTGGGGGACCTGGTCATGCATGAAGCATTTACGTCAGCACTCCTGGTGGAGCGTGCCCATCGGTCCTTAGGTCCAAGCCCCTCCCCCAGGTCGCCCTTGAGGCCGATAATAGCCCGAATACTGAACTGCCGCGACAGAGACACGGTTTTCCGCATGGCGCATGACCGGGTCCAGGTGCAGCACCAGTGAGGTACCATCTCTTTCTACCCCGACTTCACTCTGTTGGTTCAGGAGGCCAGAAGTAAGTTTGCAAGTGTGAAGGCCTCACTCAAGGAGCTGGGTCTTTGCTATGGCATGTTATACCCAGCCCGACTTCGTGTTGATGTGCAGGGCTGGTCACTCATCTTCGATAGTCCCGCTGAGGCCCAGGCGTTTTGTAAATCATATGCTAAAGACCGACGCCGCCCTTCTGGAAAGTCCCCAGCTCAGTCTTCCCCGGACATATACGCCACAAACAGCTCCGACCTTTTTCCCGCGGATTGGTAAAGCTGACATGGAACTGTTAAAGCTGCTTCAACAGCTGTGCCTTGCTCCGCGAAGGGATGGGACAGCTACTGTGTGCCTTGCTTTTATGTCTTGCTGTTTGGTTTGCTCGTGGCGTATCCTGCACTGTGGGTACTATGCCCAGACTGAGGGGGCCGCGCCTGAACTGTCTACCACCACTATTGTTAGAGACTCGTGGCCCCCCACTGCCTGATCTCCACTCCTTATCTTGCAACTATTTCTATCCTGAATACTACAGGACACTTTGAGTTTACACTGGGAATCTATTGATGAGGCGTTGCCTACCCCCATGGTGTATACGACCACGTTTAATTGTTTGTGTCAGGTTTTGTTTAATTGTATGTCTCTAATGGGTTGCCACTGGGATTTGGTTTCCCTAGGTTGGGTGGGGATGGGATTTGTTTATTTTGTTTATGTCTCTACACCACACAGTACGAAAGATTACACTGACACATTCTGCTATCCGGATGCCTCGATAGTGCATGGAGCCCTGACTCGTAGCCCTGTACCCGGTGGGCAAGAGATCCCATTTATGACCTGGAATATTCGTGGCATCAACAATCCTCGTAAGGGCAAACAGGTGCTGCAGTACCTGATCCGGCATGAGATAAAAATCGCTTTTTTTTACAAGAGACACATCAGTCTCCTAGCCTGACCCCAACATTCGCTTTGTCCTGGTCCCAGCACAGATATTTTTCCAATTACAGCACTTACTCCCAAGGAGTGTGCATTCTAATTCACTATTCTCTCCCCTTCTCCTTTCTTTCCAGTACCGCTGGTGGTTACTGGCTGCTTGGCAGGCCAATCAATACTGCTCTTAAATATATATGTCCCCTACATTGACTCCCCAGAGTTCTTTCACAGTTTGTCACAACTATTGGAAAGGGCGGACACAGACCACATCATAGTTGGCGGGGACTTCAACCTCTGCTACGACCCTGCGGTGGATTCCACAGCGACGGGCCAGGTTGGCAAACCCCAAGCAACATGCATATTGCGCAACATTTCTGAGTCACTCTGACTTAGCGGTGCATGGCGTCATCAGCATACACAGTTACCGGGCCACACCTTCTATTCTGTGCCACATGGCACTTGGTTATGGCTGGGCTATTGGTTCCTATCTCTCTCCCTCCTACCCTGGCTTTGTGATGTGAATTGCCCCCCGCACGCCATCGGACCATGCCCCGGTGTGCATGCGCTTGACTTTCCCCCTCCCAGGAAGGGGGGCCAACACTTGACGTTTCCCGTGTCACACACGTTGATGGACCCAGTCTTTACTGACCAACTCCGTGATGCCATCACTGATATTAAAACCTTAATGCAGGCTCCATTGCTTCATATGCAACGTTATGGGAGGTCTTCAAGGCCTACGTCCGGGGGTTGGTCATAGCGAAGCATAGTAGCATACTGCGAGACTTACGTCACTCTGCAGCGTATCGACACATCTGCGACAGGCGACCTTAATGGTGACTGGCTCTGATTCCGCGCTGCGGCCATGGATGAATTCCGCGAACTGGCCGATCAGGAAATGCACTTCTTGGGCAAATATGCGTGGGCCCGCCGTTATGGTGAGGGCGAGCATCTGGGCACATGCTGGCTCGACTGCTCCGCCAACAGCGGGTCTCTGACTATATTCTGGAGTTCCTAAAAGTGGATGGGACCCGGAATTTTGACAATGAATTAGTTTGAGGAGCTCTATCGGTACTATGCCCAACTCTACTCCTCAAGGTATGTGGGGGAGGGAGATGCGTTGGCGAAGTATCTTGCCGAGGTCGCTATGGTTTGGCTGTCGGCTCCACAGCAACAATTCCTGAGAGAGCCTATAACAGTGGACAAAATTGTCTCAGCAATAGATAATATGGACAGGTCTAAAGCTCCTTGCTCAGACGGCCTTACGGGCCAATTCTACAAGTCATTCAAGCATCTTCTTGCTCCCCATGTGCTGGAGCTCTATGCTGAAACCCTTGAGTCGGGTGTGTTCCCCCTTCCCTCTGTGAGGCGATCCTTATACTTCTCCCTAAACCGGGGAAAGACCCCTTACACTGCCAATTCTACAGGCTAGTATCCCTACTGAATTTTGATAATAAGGTCATCGCTAAGGTACTTGTCACCAGGCTGGCCCTCCTGCTCGACACTGTCATCTCCCCTCTCCAATCTGGTTTCGTCCCCCACCGCTCAGCATCTATAAACCTTCGCACTCTATTCTCCGTCCTGCACACAAGGAGGTCCCGGCTACGGTGGCCCTGCTCGATGCCGAAAAGGCATTTGACTCACTGGGGTGACCCTTCCTATTTGCTATACTGCAGAAACTGGGACTCCTCGCGGTTTTTCATCTCTGATCAAACTGCTATACGCCCATCCCACAGTCCGCATCCGCATTGATAGTTCTTTGATGCCCACACTCACATTTGCTAGGGGCACCAGACAGGGGTGCCCGCTCTCCCCACTCCATTTCATCATTGCAATGGACCCCCTGGTACGACACTTCCAGGAGAAACATCTTTGGAGAGGGCTGCAGTTTGTCACAGGCTCATTACTCTTATCACTCTACGTGGATGATATACTACTTTTTCTCAGGAATCCCTTGGAGAACCTGCATCCTGTCGTCCGTGAGATGAGATCCAGAGGTTTCGTCACTACTCAGGCCTTTTGATTAACTGGGGCAAATCAGAGCTTTTTCCGCTGCCAGCGGCCACCCCCCGGTTTCAGGGTGATCTCCCCATACAGTGATGTGACGACACTGTTAAATATCTCGGAATCAATATACATCAAGATTGGGAACAGGTTATCCGATTGAATTATGGGCCAGCAGTGAACAGGCTAACCGCACTGGTCGTGGATCAAACTGCCACTATCGCTGGCCGGATGAGTGGCCATCATTAAAATGGTTGTACCTCCCCGGTTTCTCTACCTATTTCTAAACATCCCCATTCCTCTTACTAATGCCTTCTTTGACACCTTACGCAGTCTATTGCTGTACTTGATCTGGGCGGGACGTGGGCCACGGATTGGGTGGAAAACGCTGATCCTCCCTTATGCGAAGGGCGACTTCAGAGTGCCACATTTTCATCTATACTACCTTGCAGAGCGCCAATACGTGTACCACTGGTACCACGCTGATGTCTGACTTCCTTATATCTGTGTTGACCGTGATTTTGTGGGAGATGCACCATAGAATGCCATCCTTCCAGTGGGGCAGCCACTGGACTCAACGGACATTCAGCCACTCACTTCCACCTGCTGGGCATTGCGCCGCTTAATGCACATGCTAGGGACAGGAAGACCATACCCCCCTTCCCTGCCACGTGTGGACAACTGTTGGCTCCTTCTGATGGGCGAAGTCATAGTTAAGCGCACCCTTGACCGCTATGCACTGCACAGCACAGGCAAATGTTCCTGGGTGGCTATGCTATTAGTTGGGCAGAGGACGCACACTTTGCCACCACCACGCCGCTGGACAGGTTTATTCTACATCGCATTCAAAACGCTCTCCGGGCCCAGGTACCGTCTTACCCCATTGCCCCAGATGACTTCATCCCTCTCACCTTTCTTATCGATGATGAGTGTGGTGAACACCTGGTATCCCGGTTATTGCATACGTGCTTAGACATGGTCCCTTCTGCAAACGACAAGCTATGTGATGCGTGGAGGGTGAATCTGCAGCACCCATTGCCAGATGACATCTGGTATTATTGCTGTCTTCAGACCAAGTTGGTCTTCCCCAACAACAAGCACAAGTTATTGCACTTGAAATTCCTCAGACATGCCTACATGACCCCCAAACTCATGCCAGGGTAGACCCATCCTGTCCCTCTACATGCCCCAAGTGCTGCGCCAAAGACGCAGATCATTTCCACCTAGCGTGGACATGCCCAAATGTACAGCGGTACTGGTCTGAGATATTTGAACGGCTTTCCCAGATGTTGGAGATGCTAGCGGCATTGGGATATGTCCATGTCATTCCAATGGGGTCCCGGCATTTTGCTACACTGGCACTGTTGTTGGCAAAGCGGGAGATCACACTGTGCTGGGGGAGTAGCCGGCACCCCACAACAGCACAATGGCTCAAAAGCTTACTTTTTGCGATACGACAAGTGAACTCTATGCCCTGATGCAGCTTCCCACATCCCGCCCGCAGAACATTTGGCAGCCCCTCTATAATTATGTGCAACGTATGGATATGGCCTCACAGGAATGACCAGTCGGGAACCATAGCCCTCCAAGCTGCGTTTGCATAGCCCCCACTGCCAAGAACTGTCCTATTTGCCACAACACGCAGACACCTGCCCCTCTAGTCCCACCGCACGTGTGTCACACTAACCCTTCACACAGTTATACCCATCAGGGCTGCTACCTAGATAATGTGTGAGGCCATAACTCTGGACGTATGTTGCATCTCTCCTTCCACAGTGTCATGGCGGGCTGTGATTTCACTTCGCTATCTTTTCATGTCACTATGATCGCAAATTATGCAATGTGTCACAAAATGTGGGGTTGGTTACTTATTTGAAAATTGATAAATAAAGTTTAAACATTTTTTTTTAACTCAGGGCTGCAAGCTGCTTTGAAGAAATCTGGGAGCTACTGGCAGCTCGTGATCAACTGGTTGGAGACACCTGATCTAGGTAGACCCCATCACTAGTGGAATATAAGATACAAATCAATGTACCCAGAAGATTCGCCCAGGAGGTTTGCCAGAGATGTGTGACACAAAAGGAAAGCCTGTTGGTCTGTGACTGGACATACAGAAATGTTTACATTATTAGTAACAGTGTGAGGAACATGTGTGTGTGTTTGAAATACCACTTCAGAAATCATTTTGCTCGAGAGACAAAGAATTGGAAACTTTCAGTTTTTTAGAATTGATCAACTTGTATCAGTATCAATACGTTGTGAGCTATTTTGGCAATGCAATTTAGTAGCAAACAATGCGACTTTGTCCCAAGGTAATATCTGTGGCCAGTTTGCTTTAGCCACCAATCGGTCTCTGACCACTCCAGGTATAGAACATGTAACATTTGATTTACATCGTCCCAATTAGGATAATAGCATTCAAAACAGTTTGCAATTCTCCCCTAAACTTCCGGGGATTTTCTTGGACTTTGGTGAATTGTCTAGTAATATTCGGGAGCGTTTGGAGAACATGGGACATGAATGGTGACTCAACAACTCAACATCCATCTCCGGTTTCTGGATACTATCACAGAGGCTAAAGAGTATCAGGTTGAATATGGAAAGAGTCATGAGAGTTGTCACTTTTGTCATCTATAAGGGACTGGGCTTGCCTATCTGGTAGGGGGGCTCACGTTCAGGACCTAGAGCCTTAGCTCGGTAGTCGGTCTCAGACTATCCCTTGTCATAGTTGGACTCAGGGCCGGCTTTAGCACTGGGGATGCCCGGTGCGACAATCATTTTTGGCGCCCCCACACCCCATGACCGCCTCTTCGGATTCTCTCACTAACACCAGGCAAAAGTGCCCCTCATCTCTCCAATCATGCGTTGTTACTAAACACAGCGCCCCCCCTAAAGGTCAGCGCCCCCCTCCACAGGTCAGCGCCCAGTGTGGCTGTACTGGGCGCACTGCCCTAAAGCCGGCCCTGTCTGGACTTCATGCTGGATAACTCGGAATACACAGCTCGGAATGGTGAAACACCAATCAAATCATATTGGAGGTGGTAAATGGAATGTCTTTGTGTAGGCCCCCCATGTGGCTCTTTGTTCTAGTGTGAGTTACGCTGCTGCCTAACGCATTGCCGCTTGTTGTGCTCGCACGCATGCCCCTTACTTGCTCTGCTCCTGCTTGCATTAGGGTGACCAACTGGCATGGGTGCAAATTCAGGACAGGAAGTGTAAAAATTCAGGACAAAGGGTCAAAATTCAGGACAAAAATTCAGGACAGAAGGTCAGAATTCAGGACAAAAGTTCGGGACAAAAGGTACATTTTACAGACACATCAGAGGAGGTCGCGCAATATTACATAAGTAAATAGACAACCAACACAAGCACAAGTCAAAATAGGTTTATATTAGGTTGAGAGAACTTTGCACTGCATCTGTTGTGTGCCGGGGTGAAACTTAAATACCTGCGTTTGCATATTGGATGCACCTGGGTAACATGCACCAAAATGACACCTTCACCCCCCAGAGCTTAGCCCTTGGTGAGGTGACAGGAGCCCATATCAAAAGCAGTTTGCCATGCCCTGGGCTCTGGCAGGAGGAGGCCAATAAAATGCTGTCACTGGCACATTATCATTCTGTATGTGATAATTACGCCGCTATACAGAATGGTAATGGGCCGATAGCAGCCTGTGCCATGTGGGGGAGGGGCTGCTGCAGGCCACTGATCACAGCAGGAGCGCGAGCTGGCCCCTGCAGTGAGAGTTACAGAACTCTCAGGCTGCTTGCAAGGGGCAGCTCGCTCTAAAGTCCGAAATTATGGACAAAAGGCATCCGTGAAAGAATTCTTCACGGACAACGGACAAGAGGCCCAAATTACGGGCAGTCCATTAAATTTACGGACCGTTGGTCACCCTAGCTTGCATCCAGGCAGCTTGCCCATTGGCCGGTGCTGCAGTATTACTGGGTGTCACCTTCCACTGAAATGGGGAAGCTCAGAACATCTACAAATCCTCCTCCCTCTCTTCAGTTTCCTCCTGGATATCACTACATATTTGGACAAAAAGGTACAAAAAGCTCAAATTCCATCCCTCATGTAACAAACTTGGTATCTCAGTTTCTCTTAGTGCCCTTAACACACCTCACCTGATATTCCTGCTGGTACTTAGTGGTTTTCTCATGCCAATTCAGAAAGGCCAGCCATATTGGGATGGTTTTATTTTTAGGGTCCTTGAATATTTTAGTAAGATTTTTTCAGGAATTCAAGATCAAAAGTACCTTTTTTTCCAGAAAGTACCTGTTTTTATCACCATCAGTGCACTTGACATAACTCTATAAATCTTCCCATGCGTCTTCCATTCTGGTGGCACATAACATGGATGGGAGTTCCTCTAAATCGGGTCTTATTCAACTTAAATTCTTTGGCTCCCATTTGCCTTACTACTTCCTCACTCATATTCAATGAAAACATTTAGTTAGTCTGCAATCTTCTGCCACAGTTGATATCTATGTAGTGTGGAGCTTAGGGGAGGAATGATAAGAAGATAAGTAGGGACACCAGAATTATTCGATGCTGCCTCTGCTGCATTTTCCGCATAATTATGGATGTGCCGCATTTGCCACAAAATCCATCATCTACTGTATAATTTGCAGATTTTAGGAAAAACAATATATATAGCTCAAATAGATAAAAAGTTACTAAAAACATGGTGCCATATGTTGGAGAACAGTGGAAGGCCCTTCGCAAAGGTTGACTGGTCACCTTTCAGTAGCTTATTGCTGTACTTGGGTGTTTAAGCAGTGCTAAGGAGGTGAAGCCTTTGGTAAGATAGTGTTAGCCTGGGTAAAAATTACAAAATAATGGGAGTCTAGCCCCTCCTTTTAGGGTCCAACGGGGGTAAGACAGGGCTGTATCTGGGCCCCTCTTTTGTTTACATTATATATGAACAACCTGGGCCCAACATTATGTGTAAGGACATACCGCATGCAGGTCATTATCTTATACCAGCCCTTTTATATGCCGATGATGTAATGTTGCTAGCAAGAACTACGATAGGTCTGTGCAACTTTTAAAGTCCTTTCCTAGCTTTATGAATAGTTTGGATCTGAGTACTAATTATAGTAAATCCCATATTATGATGTTGGGCTCCAGAGGAAGGGCCCTTAGGAAATGCACTTTAGAGGGGTTTGATATTACTAGAGTTAAGGCGTTCTCATATCTGGGGGCTTTGTTGGATGAAAAAGGTTCATGGGCCCCGATGGTTAGAGCTAAGCAAAATACCATGGCTACAGCTGTTGCTTCGGTATTTGAATTTGCTTCCCGATTGGGAGCAAAGCCGGTCAATGCTTTGTTAAAAATATATCAATGGAAATGCATCTCCATGGCGAGTTATGGCAGTGATATTTGGGGGTATAAATAGGCCACAGTGCTGCAAGCAGAAGAAATTAATTTATAAGGCTCTTACTCTCTTCACCCCAATCCACGTCCTCTTATATCCTATATGAGGTACTAGGGTCAGGATACATCTCCGATCTATTAGCATTACTACCCCGGCTTAGATGGATTTCCATATGGCCGAATAGTGAGTTGGGTCTGAACCAGGAGATTTTAATTGATTGTATGAAATTAGAGAGGGTCAGTAGCATTCCATGGCTCAGCTATATTAATTCTTCAATTTCTAACCAAGGACGTTCTGAACAGATTGTCCGTGGAGACTTGTTATTGGTAAAGAGATGATTTATGTCCGTTACTCGGGCAATTAGCTGCTGACCAACCCATGCAGCAGCTTATACAACAACAGACAGAGTGATACCGACATTCACACAGTTTAGTCACTAACTGATGCATTCAGTAAGACACATGTAATCACTCACTTAAACAGTCAGTCACACACCTACTAAATCCTCCATCCAGACACTTATACACCCACTCATTCTTCAATACACCTTGGCATACATATAATACATATTTAAACTATAAAGAAATACACAGTCACTGGATTATGTCATCAGTGATGTCATCAGTGATGTCATTTGAGATGTCATCAGTGATGTCATCAGTGATGTCACTGACCATGTCATGAATTATGTAATATGTGACGTCATCAGCAGTGCATTGTGGGGGCGCGAGTTATAGTTAGCTGAACTAACTATAACGGGCGAATTTGTATGGTTTTGTACGAGTGAAATGTCCAACTAACTATAACGTGCCTGAAACCTATGGTTTTTTCTGTGAATTTCTAAGGCTTTTTAAATGCTAATTTCTAACTATAACGTGCCTGAAACCTATGGTTTTTTCAGTGAATTTCAATGGTTTTTTAAATGCTAATTTCTAACTACAATGTCCCTGAAACCTATATTGTTTTTAAGTAAATTTTAAAAAGACGTGCATACTTTTTGTAGTGAAAAACTAACTGTAACAGTAGTCTGTTATAAGTTATAATTTAACAATGTGTAAAACTTAATTAGCACTAATTAACATATAAGTGTGGAAAAAGTGTGACGCAGCAGCTATGATACCTGACTTAGAACAACAGCGTTCACAGTTCGATTCCCGGCTCCGACGGCACGTTAGCCCACCACTTTGTCACTGTGGGCAATACCTTGCTTAATATTCCCGACGTCCCGAGTGCCGGGACACCTGTCTGGAGGTAGCTGTACGCTTTACAAATGCTGGCATTTTTTTACTTTAAAACCATAGTGATGAGAAATATTAGCACGTTTTTTTTTTCTATTCTGAACGATATTTTTTTTTATGTCTTCTATTTAGAATTACGGCAATTAATAGATGTTTGTAGTAATGAGAATGGAAATGACACGGTTTGCCGGGTAACAGTTTTTAAGCTTTCCAACGTATGTACATATTAAGGACCTTATACGTGTTAGGATCGAAAGCAAAACCTTTACCGCTTCCCATTTTGTAACTTTTCCCAACACGTGCACAAGTTAAACAGTGAAAACGTGAGCATGTGTCAACTGTAAAACGTGACATCTAAATGGGCGGAGCCGCATTTTCCTTCCATAGACTACTGAATAACCAAAAAGTATATAAACCACACCCGTTGTTTGACTAGTTTCGTTTATGCGACTTATTTACGCGTGTCCATTCTGCGATGCACGTTCCCTTTTCTAGCGTCGGATTCTTTTTTTGCGGCAACAAAACATATTCCAGAGTTGTAAGTTGTTTGATTATGGCATAGTAGATATTTACAATACGTAGCTATTTGTCAATATTTAAACATTTGTATTTAGAAAAAAGTGTTATTGGTTGTTTTTGCCATTTATATGTAACGTCAGCAGCTTGTTTTCAGAAACAGACAGAATACAGCAAACATTGTTCCTTTTCTGGCTCCTTTGAGATCATATAGTGTGACTTTGTATATTATAATATTGACACTGTACTTGACCTCAGATGTGTTGGTGACCCGTCGGCGCGAAGACTAAAGATTTATATGTAACGTCAGCAGCTTCTGGTTCTTACTCTTTTTCCCCCTTGGGGTCATATAGTGTGATTATGTATATTATAATAACCACACATTATGATCTCAGAGGAGTTTATGACCCGTCGGCACGAAGACTAAGATTTATATGTAACGTCAGCAGCTTCTGGTTCTTACTCTGTTTCCCCCTTGCGATCATATACTGTGAATATGTATATTAAAATATTAACAGTCATTGTGATCTCAGAGGAGTTTATGACCCGTCGGCGCGAAGACTAAAGATTTATAGTCAGCAGCTTCTGGTTCTTACTCTTTTTCCCCCTTGGGATCATATAGTGTGAGTATGTATATTGTAATATTCACAGTCATTATGATCTCAGGAGTTTATGACCCGTCGGCGCGAAGATGAAAGATTTCGAAGTCCCGGATAAAAGAAGCTCTGAACATATTCACCGCTGCAAACTATTTCGTTATTGATCTTGTTTTGTGTTTATGACTTTATTTTCCTTTTCCTTTTTGTGTGGCATCAGTGTCACTCTGTATATTGTAGTAGAGTGTCATATTTTCACACAACAGGAATTGGAGATTTGTCGCCGCCAGGAATAAACCATCTGAAATACAGCTTACTGACCTTTTTAACTTACTTGATCAGATATTTTTACAGTGAGAATATTTTTCGAATTTGCAGTTTAAAAAAAGATTGTTTGCATAGACACTTTCTTACTGAATGCCTTTGATAAACCCTACATTTTTGAATGATTTTTTGGTATTTCTCTTTTTCTCTGTTGTGGTTCCTATTCGCGTTCTCCCTATAGAATTGATAGGAATAGTAGTGTATATATTACTACTATCCTATATATTCTTAAAGGAGTCCGTGATCTGTTAGCGAAGCAGTGAGCGACCTCTAAGCACTACGACTGAACCTTCCAGAGTTCTACAGAATAGAAATTGTAAAAAATGATGAAGCGTACATTTCTATGTAATATAAAGTCATTTGTGTTTAACAGTTGTTTACTTGTTATTGTTCTTGTGACCTGAGATGATGTAGTGCGGGAGTGTTTCTTGTAGCACTTCTTTTCTACTTTATTTAAAAGTAACTCATGCCCTCTTATATTATCAAGAATATGGGGCAACACTTTTAAAAACTATAGCAGAAAAAAAAGGGAGGGTGTGGCCACGCTTAAGGGATATTTTATGAATTGCGTTTTTATTTGGTACCTCTTTAATATATACAGCTTCACTTTTCGAAGAAAATTTATTTGTAATTGCTTAATAAAAACTGTTTCAAACCTAGACTGAAATTTTTGCTGCGCAACCACACCTCCCCGTCAGAAAAGTAAACACCACATTCTAAGTAAATAGTACTACTGGAAAGTATCCCACCCGCAAACTTAATAAAAAGAAGACCGCAACACACTCTGTTATTTTCCCGCCGTGATTTGTACACCCCACGCCAATTATATAAATTGCCCTTAAAATATATAAAAAAACAATTTTTACCTTCACAATCCCTGTTCACCACCTTGTGACCACTTTACAGAGTTAATAGTGTTCCTACCCTCCCCGCTACTACTTAGTTTTCCCGTACTCCATTGAAGTGCATCACAAAACGCTTCACAACAGTGAAACCTTCCCAACCAATAATGAGTAAACTTGTACTCGGAACACTTTAGCCAATAAAATGTCCATGGTGTTCCGCAGAGGGGGAGGGAATCGCTGCCAACACTTCTACTTTTAATGCTTCACAGCCAATGAACATTAAGCTTGGGAAGGTCCTGCTTGGAACACATTACCCAATCCGATGTTCCTGATGCTCCGCGGAGGAGGAGGGAATGGCTTGCAACACTTCTACTTTCAATGGTTTACAGCCAATGAACATTAAGCTTGGGAAGGTCCTGCTTGGGACACGTCAACCAATCAGATGTGCCTGCTACTCCGCGGACGGGGAGGAAATGGCTGGCAACACTTTTACTTTTAATGGTTCACAGCCAATGAACACTGAGCTCGTTGTTGGAACACCTCAGCCAATTAAACGTTAATTGTGTTCACTGTCCGTGATAAAAGTGAACACCGCATTATAAGTAAACATTACTGCGCATTATATTAAAGGAAGGTAAAGGAAGGGTGCAATACGGCGCATTGTTATTTTCCCGATATGATTTCCACAGCCTACTGAACATTGCCGCAATACCGCGCATCATATGATTTCCACAGCCTACTGAACATTGCCGCAATACCGCGCATCGTTCTTTTGCGGACGTGATTTCCACAGCCTACGCAACATTCACACTACCTGTGTGTGCACCCTACACACTGCTTGCCGCAATACGGCGCATTGTTTTCCCGATGGGATTTCCAGAGCCTACGCAACCTTGCCGCAATACCGCGCACCGTTGTTCTGCGGACGTGATTTCCACGGCCTACGCAACATTCAAACTCCCTGCCTCTGCACCGTACAGTCTGCTTAAACTAAGACCACAGTGTTCCTACTATACTCTCTTATACAATTATTCTCTTTTTTTTCCCCCTACGCCTTTCAACTCAGTCACAAAATGGCTGCCAACACTTCCTAGTTTCAACAGTTCGCAGCCAATGAGCCGCACGCTCGTGCTCGTAACGCCTCAGCCAATCAGATGTCAGAATTCTCAAATATTGATATCTGTAAATTTTGATATTTCTCTAAGACTACTGAATGGACTTACCCCATTTAAACAAAAGCGTGCTTTCTGGACCAAGACCTTTCTCCCTGCCAAATTTGACGTAATGCCGTTCAGCAGTTTAACCTGTAGCCTTGTCTAAAGTTTCCTATGGAAATTGCATGGAGTAAACACGTTTTGGGACCCCCTTTTTCTCAGCCCCCCTGACGAATCAACCCCAAACTTTCAATATAGGAGCTGATCTGAAAAGAGAAGTTTTTGGGAAAGTTTCAGTAAACATTCGTCAAACGACGCCAAAGTTATAAGCAAATCAAAAAACACTTTTCCTATGGAAACGTGGTCCTAACTATAACTATCTACTGGCGACCGCCAGTAGATAATATATATATATATATATATATATATATATATATATATATATATATATATATATATTTTAAAATGCTCCACTGTACCTGATCCACAGGAAGGTTATTGCAGAGGAGTGTAGCAAGGAAGCAAAGCGGCACTACAGGGCTTCTCTTTATAAATGTTATTTATTTCATTTCACCAGTACATACAGGGGACAGTCTATGCGTTTCGGCGCTTGCCTTCCACAGGACCATAGAGTCCACGTGTTTGGCTAGTCCTTAAATAGATTTCAGGACCATAGTCCTTTTACAGTGTTAACCATTACAACCAGACTAAACCTCACTCGTTTTTTAGGTCTCGCCTAGCGTTGCAAGCGCGCATGCACTGCTCGCTCGGCGAGATATATTGTGGATGAGGACTTTCAGAAGGGGGCTTGAAGCCCCGCCCCTCATTTCCATTGGCTGGCGTCACCGTTTATGCTAAACGGTGGCCTGCCATTAGAAATGAGCTTTTCGGGTTGCCGCCGCCCTTTTGCCTTTTTGTCCGGCCCATCCGGACTGGCTCGTCTGATTTGCGGCTGTCGAGAAGCAATTTCTTATCTTTATGGGGGCCCTCTGTTTTCACTCAGCCCCGTGTTTATTTTTGCATGGCGCTTTCACTTAAAGTGAAAGCGCGATGCAAATATAAACACGCAGCTGAGTGAAAACTGGTTCCCACTGCAGGCAGGCACAAAGCACAAGGCGCGCTTTCACTTTCCTATTTTTATTTATCATTCCCGCAATGGCGTGCTGGGCCCGCCCCACCCTCTGGAACGGCTGCTCCCTCCCTCTCCCTGGCGGCTCAGGCTGAGTGAGGGTGGCTCCACCTTGTGCGAGCAGCCCTAGCACTGATTGAACCCACCCTTTGTTTTAAAACCGTGTCACGAGATTGCCACAAAAATGCTTTGTTTTTTTCCTGGTCTCTCACTATCCGTTCCAGCAAATGTATCGCATTTCAGTTTTCAGAGACGGCTGACTGAATATAGCGGGAGATACGTTTTCATGTTTTCGAGTTTAGATCTACAAATCAGGCCCTAGCAGAAAGCAATTTAGTTTACACAGATGATACTGTGAGTAAAAGTTACATTTAAACCATTCAGTGTATCATTGTCTGTGTTTTCGGTGCGTGAAATTAATTAAATCGTTCGGTCCATCGGTCAATTTAAAATTGCAGTCTATTTTTGAAGAATTTCCCAGCTTGGAGTTTTTAAAATATGGTCACCCTAGTTCAGGCTCCTACCCTACACTAGCTTAAAGCACTCCGACTAACCCTCAATAGCCCTCCTTATACAGGCCCCTCTTGTTGCAATCTTTGAAGAGCCCCCGTCTCGCTGCTGTGGGAGCCGGAGGATAGAGACCGGAGAGGCCGCTCCTCCCAGATCTCTGAGATTGCTGCCATGGCCGGGCTGCACGCTCTGTTCCTGCTGTTGGTGAGTGTTTATGCCACCAGTGTTAAAAGGCTGCCTCAATTCCGGTGTACACTCTTCCCTGGTTAGAGGTTGGTGTCTTGTTTCCAGGGAGGAGTTTTCGGGTGTGGAGTAAAAACATTTTTTTCCTGCACTAGTTGGAAGCGCTAAAGCAGGTCCCTCCAGCAGGAAAAGAGGCGTGCCGCGGGCTGCTAGAGGCCAGTACACAGACGCAAGTAAAACAACGCCAGCGGCTTGTGTGAGCTTGGGCGATCAATTGAAATGCTTCTCTGCATCCATCTGCTGCTACGGCCTTAACAATGTCTCTGCTGGACTCGGGATCAGCCCACATGTTATTGGCTCCGGCGCCAAGGGGGGTGGTTTTCAATGGTGCATTATCTGAAGGTAAATTCACATGCCCATGTTGCCATGGTGCCCTCTCGGAGTCAGCCCTTATGCTCTGTTCTGCATCTTGCAAAGTTGGCGAATGCTTGGTATGCGCAAGATTGCTTTGCACGTTCAAATCAACAGAAACATTATTTGTTTACTTACATTTCCTTTATGATAATACTTTCTAATGCGTGCATCTGTTTATTGCTGCAAATCGGGTGTAACTTGGGCAAGTTTTTAAAAAATTGTCCAACAATAGCGACTTTGCACCAGCATGACGGGATTTTTGTCCCTTTTTAGGTCTCGCCTAGCGACGCAGCGCGAAGCGCTGTCGCTAGCGAGATCTATTGTTGTCGACTTGAGTTTGGAAGGGGGACAGGACATGTGCACACGTACGGCACGGCCTGGACAGGAGATGTGCACGCGTATGGTGCGAGCAGGAGTTGTAATAACGCCGCAAGCCGTACGCGTGCACATCAACTGTCTGTGCCGAAGCTTAACAGACAGGAGATGTGCACGCGTACGGCTCGCAGCGTTATCACAACTCCTGCTCGCACCATACGCGTGCACATCTCCTGTCCATGCGCGGCGCGCTTGTTTTTCTTTTGTCTATAAACCCTTACATACTCTGAATAACCTGCATGATTGTTCTGAACACATTTCAACAAGTGACTGTGACATTCACGCCTTCAAACTTACTTTCCGATATGTTTTATAGTCTGGACGTTTTGAACAACGGTCTTATGCCGCCGAAAATGTTTCGCATTTAGGAAAACAGAGAGGCCTCAGAGCAGAGACCCAAGCGTTAGACGACTTTGACCTCAATCCACACGAGATGGCGCTATAACACCAGACAGATTTAAGGTTAACTTCCGCGCTACCCCTGTCCAAACACACTGAGCTTAAGCCATGGTCAGAAAATAGCGGGATTAAATCTTAACATCCTAACAGTGATTAGTAATTTGTAACTCTCCAAATAGTACAAGGTTTTTTTTTTACCTAAAGTTCAAATTTAACTAAAATCTCGTCATTCACAAGACAATCAAACTAAATCTGCTAGGTTCAGAGAGGCTCCGAGACAAACCACTATCACTGGGGACGCCCCCTCCAGCAAACACGCCCCTTGCACGATCCAATATTTTCCATACTGTTGCCAGAAAAACTGTAAGGAATTCCCCAGTCACCTAGAATTCCTGGGCAGAACTGATTGTTGACAGAACACCAGCTAGTGCTCCGAAGTAGCTACAAAGCGACATGTTCTAGGTCTGTACTAAAACCCTGAAATAAAAACAAATAAATACATGCCATCTACTGGCGATTTTTGAGGTTTGTTGGCAGGAGGGGGGGTAGAGAGGGGAAGGGTAGAGAGGGGAGTGAAGGTTCTAGGGTGCGTTTTTTTATTTTTTTATAAGTTTTATATAGCGCTAGCTTGACACGTGGGTATCGGAGCGCTTTACATGCACAAAGGAAAGAAAATTTCAGGACATAAAGACAGGAGATATATATATATATATATATATATATATATATATATATATATATATATATATATATATATTTTAAGACGGTAAATGCAGCCTTCAAACAAAGCTGGACGGTCCTATGAGCATGAAAGAACACAAGAAAGAACGGAACAGGGTTATTACCACCTATATTTTGGGATAGGATAGTAGATAATTGGAAGATGAAAGGCATCTTATGTGTTGGTGATTTGTGTGAGAATGGGACTTTGATGTCTTTCGAGATGTTAGCTGAGAAATATAACTTGCCCAGAGTTGAATTTTTTAAATTTTTACAAATTCGTGATTATTTATGTAAGAGTCAATGGAGGATTGAGGCGAACCCCCTTGTAGAAGCTATTAGGAAAAAGGCACGGATTGGCACTCTCTATAATATATTATTGGATACCCAGGTTGATGACTTAGATAAACATAAGACTAAGTGGGATGATAGGCTTGGGTGTCAGGATGCTCTGTGGAAGATTCTATTGAGCTGGCCGGGAAGCTTTTGATGACGGCGAATCTTCGGGCACAGCAGTATAAGACTATATTTAATTTATATTACACTCCAGCTAGGATGCTAAAATGGGGAGGTGTTAATGATGGGAGGTGTTTTCGATGCGGTACCGAAGAAGCTGACATCGTACATATTTTTTTCTCTTGCGGGCACCTAAATAACTTTTTAATGCATATAGAGTGCTTTTTAGCTGAAATAACGGGGGAAGCCATAATATTATCTGCCTCCCATATGTTGTTGGGGGTAGCAGAGAGCGAAGGTCGGGATCAGACGGGCTATAAATCTCGATATCTGATTTTTTTAGCTACGGCCACGGCTAGACTTTGCATTGCATCAATGTGGTTACAGAAAGATGCCCCGACTTTTGAGCTACGGCAGGCTAGATTTTTCACGATGTTCAATCTAGAGTATGGCTTATACTCTCTAAAGGGCTCTCGTAAGAGGAAGTTGGGGAATATCGCGTAGACCGTTATTTTCAAGGCCAATCTTAGATGGATTCATAATTCATTTTTTTGATTCATTCAGTTAACTCGACAGATGGCCTGTTGATCTATTGTGTTGTGCTTAAAATGTCTGTATTAACATTGAAAAATAATACGTTGTTTTGCATGTTTGTCTGAATGGTAATAGGGTATGTGCGAAGTGAGTGAATGGGGTGTAAGCAGTGGTATACATGTTGTAGATTTGTATATATATGTAAATGTTTTTGTACATTGAAATTTTGCTTTGAAAAGGCTTCTTTATAAATTGTAAAATGTTTTGTATTATGTAGGTGAAAAGAATTTTTCGATAAATAGAGAAAAGAAAAAGTTTTTTGATTAAATCCAACGGAAAAAGTGGTTGGTGTGGGCATTGTTTTGTGTTCAATGTTCAAAGTTTATTGATTGGAGTAAATAAGCAGCATGGGCATCTCTTTTGTTTTTTGAATATTTTGGCTTAGCCTTGCTGCAGTGTTAGCCAAAACCCTTTCTAGGTTCTTTTTGTTGCGATGCAAGCACTCCTTTTCTGCTGTGTTGCAGTCAAAACTTCTGAAGTAAATATTATTGAAGGGGGATATGGCACAGGTCGACTTATTTGCAGCATTTCTGCAAAGTTGTTGTCTAATTTCACATTTACTGATGCAGAGAAACGATTAGTATTTTTTGTGTGACATGAAGAAAAGCTTTTTATTGACATGTAAAAAGAAACAGCGTCTCGCTTCTGTTTTTTCCCGTTCGTCTCGTTGGTGCAGTATCACATCAGTTTTTAGGTCTCGCACCTAGCGTTGCAGTGCGCAGCGCTGCTCGCGCAGTGCGAGACCTCTAGAAAGGGCTTCGGAAAGCCAACCACACGCTCGTGCGTGTGGTTTTGCTTTCCGCGGCTGCCATTGGCTTTTGTGTGCATTTTTTTGAAAAATCCAGCACGCCATTGGGCAAAGGCGGGCGCATGTCCCGCCTTTGCTCCACCCATTCCCGTCGGTGGCCAGCACGCGCAGCAGCGCGCGTTCGCCTCGCTGCCGCTGCCGCGCTCCCTCCCCCCCGCTCCTCTTTTTTTTTTTTTTACTGCGCGGCTGCCATTTTTTTTTTTACTGCGGTATCAGTATTAGTTGGAGGCGAACGGACTGCTCCGTCACTGCGGTAAGCAGACTCACCTACGCACAGTTAAGGAGGTTTCGGCAAGCGCCTTGTTATTTATGTTTAGGCACGGGTAAATAAAGTAATTTTCCCAGACTCACAAGCTGTTCAGCGTCCGCCGAGACTCGAACCTGGGTCCCGAGCTCCTTAGTCTGCAGCTCTGGCCTTACGTCACATCCACACGATTATATAGATCAAGCTTAGATGCGGAGAGGCGGGGTCATGCATTTGGGACAGTAGTACACAGCACAATCACGTTTTACATTAAGCACATTCACAGAGTGCACACACTGTGTTATATTTGACAAATGTACAGTGGTGAGACTCATGGAGGTGACCGGGAGTTTGTGACAGAAGTCTGTAATGTTGACAAAGGCCACCATTAACCGCTCCGCTCCCTCTCGCGCTCCTCAATAGTCATCTGGAATTCCCTCCTGGGGCTTGTTTGACTCGACCACAGCCCGAGGACCACAATCTGGTTCTACTCGTGAAACTCAATCACCCCTGCAGTGAGCCGACGTATTTCATGTCTGTAATACAACTCGTGCTCATGTAAAGCGCTCTGACACCTTCGGGTCGAGTTGGCGCTATATAAAATTTGTAAGATAATGTTCCATATGCATTCAATAGATGTAACGTAAATCACTATGTAAATCTGTTAGGGCGCTATGCTATGGTATACATTCCTCATACATTGATGGGCGCGGTACCAAGTCATGACTGACACATCCAGCCACTTTTGCATTTTTAGCCAGGAGGACTGCACCGGTAGTTTCAATCCCTTACTTCTAATGAGAAGAGGTAAACTACAAGTCCCACCATGCACATAGTTAGTCTTCCTTGAAATCTATGACTGCTTGAGGATGGCTACGCACGACATATGCAAAACGGCAGCACTTAGCGCGCTTCGAACTTCTATGACCTAAGTATTTCGGTTCAACGCGCAGCAGAGCGAAGGCAGGGGGTTCGTCCAGTTGTGAGTTTCTGAGGTCAGGCTAAAGTAAGTAGAGGATAACCCCGTTCATCCGTTGTTCAACGACGGCAAGCAAAGAACAAGTCCACCCAGTGGCCCAGGGACGTGTTCTGCAATGCTGATGAGAGTCGAGGTAAGCTCAGGCATTCTGGCCGAACTCCTTTGACCCTTTGCACTGACTGACAGGAAGCACTTTTACCTGTTTCGAAACCCGATCCCTCTGATGCATCCATTATGTAAGAAAGAAAAAGGGCTGGCCCATCACAGCGCATCTCCGAGGAGTTAAAAGGAGTGACCAGGCTTGCACCAGGGCGCGCAGAAATGTGTTCTGGGAGTGCTGCACTCGTGAGGACACAAGTGGACCAGGCAGGTGGGGAAGACTGACGCTTTTCTGGTATATATTTACGTTTTGTCTATCAGGGGACGCATACGCATCCCCCATGTATATGTAATCATTAGGAATGTCTGATTTATAAAATGAATGTATATATGCGTTGTCCTGCCACTAGCGCTCTGAAGCGGCTGTGAGCTACCAATAGCACTGTAAGGAGTTCAAACAACGAAAACTGAATTCTTACATGATGCGCTATGCTCAGAACAAACTCTGTGCGCACCTTAGAGTCATTTAATCGAGATTCAGGGAACGTGCATTTGAAGTTTTAACACCTGGGCTTTTCTTTTGCTTGTTGAGAAAATTGAAAAAAGAGACATGCCTCTTTTAAAGTAATAGTGCATTTTTTTTATTTTACATTTTGTGTACTATAGGGCACCCGGTGGGGCGTAGGTTGAAACAGAAAACACTGACTAATAATCTCCCTAGTCATTAAAATCCAGTCTCACAGAACTGGTTCATCTTTTGAAAATCCCACTTTATCTGTGTTTTACCCACGCGCTAGCCATGCGACCTTTCCACAGTTCAGCCCTTTGAGACAGAATGACATCGAATGGAATCATTTTAAATACATTAGGAATCACATTGGGACCGCCAGTTGTTTTGCAAGTGTGCAGCTTTATTTTGCATTAAATCATAAAACGTTTTATCAGCACTTCGAATTGATGACAGACGTTGTGCAGCGCTCTGTTAAACGATTACTTGAATTTTTAGATTCACATATATCGCAATTTTTCCGATATTGGAGTTGAACGTATACGTAGAAAAGACGTGCTTCTAAACTAACATATTTTTTGCAATTACTGTTTTTCTTAGCTAATACTATGTTTTTAAAATATCTAATAATATATAAAAATAGACATTTATATTTAAAACTATCTTTCTAACCAGTAACATCACTCCACAAGTTACTGCACCTAAAGTTTGCATCTGTAAGTAAATTGCTGGTTACTGGTCAAGTGTCTAACTCAAGATGCCACCGACTCAGACTTACAATCTTCTGACGATTAGAAAAATGTACATAGATACATTTTTTATATTTTTGTATATTTTTATTGAAAATATTGATAGCAAGAACATAGATCAGGTCACATCCTTGGTTACAAAATTTCAAGTGAGAGGGAGCTATGGTAAGCCAAGGAAAAATATATAGTAAGGACACTGCAGTACAATAGTTGCGGGTGGGGGAGTTTCTTCCTTTACAAAAAAAACCACTGTTACAAATGGAAAGCAGTGTCTGCTGGGGGAGAGGATAAGCCTTTTGCCCAACTTAGACTTTACAAGTCCAGAACACACTGAGAGGTAACCACTGCACAACCATTTGGTCATATACTTGAAGGGCCCGTCTTCCGGGCTTTTTCATGATACCATTGTGGGTAGAAAAACCTGTTTTCACCGGAATTGCAGTAGTGTGTTTGAATTGTGCTGACATCCTTCTTTCCTATTCACATTTCCCAAGGAGGAATCATTTAATGGGAAAACCACCTGGTTAGGATGGAAAACGTGCATGAGTTGGTACCCAAGCACCAATACCTACGATTATTTCCACAATTAGAGTGCAAAACCCAGGGCTTTAAGTGGGCCGGGTCTCACCGGTGCTGAGCACCGGCAGTTTTTAAAAGGGGGCCTTGAAACGGGTCTCTATCGGGCTCTGTTTTGTTCCCTGGCACAAAGTAATATCCAAGTATTCCCCAAGCTTAGTTGTTAAAAATATGCTTCATGGCTACACACTTACACGGTCCACACATGCTTTCTTTTTTAAAAGTCGCTGCTTGTTTGTTTTACTTTTGGCCAGTCACTCTCCAACAGAGCATTTTGGCACTCCGACACCAACTGCTCCCTCCATCCTCCCTTAGTAGGTAACAGACATTGCCATTTACAATGCCAATAGCTCTAACTTAAAAAATGCGAGACCTATTGCATTTCCAATGCTTGTTAACATAGCTCCATACTCAGCTGGTCTAAAAAGAAAACATGACTTTTTAATTCTTCCTCGCAGAAAAAAAAAACACTTGGACTTTTTATGGATGGTTCGATTAAGCTACAAAACGTAATAACTTTTTGTGGCTGCCGTAATTGAGTCTCTTGCGCCATACTTACTACAAGCCACCTGTTTTTGTAGCTCTATTCAATCTCTTGCATAGCTGGACTACAGTAGCACCGTTCTTGCCTTATGCACTACTTTATGCATACACCCCTTCATATTTAGAGGCCAAGTGAGAGATGTGTTTAATACATCTCCCAACATTTTTAAATTCCTCGAATTTGTAAAATCGTTATTGTGATACTGTTTACCTTCCTATTTGAAAATAAAACATCCACTTAACTTTTAGCAATGGACTACAGGTGCTTTGAATGTTTGGTAAACATACGAAGGTTTTTACGTTTTGAAGAATAAATGTACTTAAATATTGTAATGCAAATTAAAAATATATAGAAAGTAATACACATGACACTTTTGAAAACGAGCACTGCCTTTTTAAAAGTAGAACGCACTGTTTTTTAATTTCAACTATTTGTATGCGTTTGGTCGAAAGATTTCAGCTCAAGTTGTTTTGCTTTTCAGTGTTTCGTAGAAAAAAATAACTATAATAGGTACATAAAGCTGTGCTGCCTCCCGGTGTTTTTATAGACAAGTGCAAGAGAGCTGTTTGAACATGGCAGAGGCTCACCATTCAAGTGCATTCGATAACGATGCGTGTGATTATATTTTAAGCATTTACAAAAGATGAGCTTTTATTTCCTCCAGCTGTTTTCTCGTCGGATTGCGTTTTCCTTGTTTTGGTAGAAACATTTTACGGTTGCAGTTGTTGAAAACCACGCAAAAGAGTTGAGTTTCTTATCAGCAAACTTTTTTCACAACAGGCCAGGATTCCTACTTTAAAACCGGGACCTCACACACAGTTGTGCCATTCCAGGCTGCACAAGTAGTGGGTTTATGCAGACTTGTAAATATGAAAGACCCTTACAGAGGTGTGTAAGAACCATAGCCCGGTAGACCTATTCAAGAGGAAAAGGTATGATTGATAAGTGCTATCTTTTTCTTGTGTTATATCTCCTTAAGTGATATAATGCCTTGGAGCCTTGTGTACACCATCCTTAGAATGTGATTCGGTAAGGGGCAGAACCCCTGGTGGGATGAGCGGTGCTGGATGTACTGTCGTGGTGGATGCATTAAAGAGAACGTCAGCTTAACCTGCGCCTGAGCTTTCTCTTAACAGTAAGTAACTCGTGTTTTGGGGCACACTAAAAGCGTGGTTGTTTTAAAACACAAAATACCTTTGAGACATGAGACAGACGGTCAAAAATGAAAGAAAAAAAACACATTCAGTATGTACTGCCTCGCATGTCAATGCCGACTCTAACACTTCCGCACCACATCGAGCTTGAACACAGCTTCTGGTTCTTTGGCACATGGTTGGAGCACATGTCAAACATCATGCCCTGCCCCCACAAAGGCAGCACTGGAAAACAACACCTTATCATCCATTCGTATTGAAAAGCATTTCTGGTTACCCAATTGCAATTAAATTCTTTTTGCGGCCTTGTCAGGGGTGTGAAGTGTTATATGAATGCCACAATACATGCATTCGAAAATCTTAACCCCTTAAGTGTTGGCGTTCCCATCCGCACCGTAGTAAGCCCTTTTTTAGGTCTCGCCTAGGCAGCGCTTGCGATGTCCCTTCAAGACATGCTGCATTCAGGATATGGGCATAAAGCTCCGCCTACTTTCTGCCCATCTTTTTAATTGGCTCCTGTCCCTGTCCTTTGTAAATGGTGGCTTTTCATTGGTCATTAGGCTTAGTAGACCCTCCTTAGTACCCCGCTCTGTCTCTTCTTGTAACCTCCCATGAGGACACCCCCTGTTACGCCCTAGGTTTTAATTACAACGTCAAGGCACTATTTTCTTACAGGCCTTCAGACCGGACACTCACTTGGTCATAACTAGGTTGGCAGTGGTTACTTTAATCACTAGCACATCTCACATTTATATTAGAGCTTCTATAAATTTCCCTTCATCAGCTCCACATAGAGGACAACCTAATCCGGATTTAATATAATAATTCTTTTGTCACATTTCAAAGCTACTAATTGTATATATGGACATAGCTATTTGAATGTACTTGTGGTACTGTCTTGCATGCAATGCATTATGGGTAGGGTGGATTTACCATATCTTCTGCATATGTGACCAAAAGTTTGAGGCTCATTAGGGACCTCTAGGAGCAGCTTGCGGTACTGCACCTAGACATGCAGTGCTGGTGCCTTGCTCACTAGGGACCTCTAGAAGCAGCTTGCGGTACTTCACCTAGACATGCAGTGCTGGTGCCTTGCTCACTAGGGACCTCTAGGAGCAGCTTGCGGTAATGCACCTAGACATGCAGTGCTGGTGCCTTGCTCACTAGAGACCTCTAGGAGCAGCTTGCGGTACTGCACTGAGACATACAATGCTGGTTCCTGCCTCACTACGCAAGCATTTGCAATGCACTTGGTCTCGCATTACTGAAAGTATGAGTTATTGGCGTTGCATTATTATTTGCAATGCCAATACCTCAAACTATCAGTAATGCGAGACCTATTGCATGGCAAATGCTTGTTTCATATTTACCTTTGCAAAAACTTGCACAGACGATGTCGGCTTTGAGTCAAAAGAAGAAAGCTTGGGAGAGGATGGGGTCTGACGGCTAGAGCTGCCGACTTTGGTGCTGGAAACCAAGGTTCAAGCCTCGGGGACGACTCCACATCCTGTGATTCTGGGCAAATCACCTAATCTCCCCGTGCCTGCCAAAAAAAAATAAAAAAATTAATGTGTCCTTTAGAGCCACTCCACCGTCCTTAGACCCACTTCACCATCCTTAGAAACACTCCACCATCTTTAAATGGAACTGTCTGCAAAAGTATGTTTTGGCAGCCGAGGGGGTAGGGGCTGGGGGGTCACAATAGAGTCATCACGTTGCACCCAATGGACAGGTATGGAGAGGGTCCAGTTTGACCATCAAAAAGTTAGAGTTGAAATATAATATTAGGTCATGGGGAGGGCCACTGGAATTATGCGATCCTGTGTTTGCTGCTTCTGCTTTATTTTGCATAATTATCTCTCATCTGGCGCATAATCTGTAGATAAATTGTTTCTAACTCAAAAGGATCAAAGGTTACACGCTTACACGCTTTGGAAGACCCTTCACAGACGTTAGCTGGTCATCTTTCAGTTGCTAATTTATATATTTGGTTGTTAGACTGGTACTAATAAGGTGACATTTTTGCCCAGACAGTATTACCATGTGTAATAAGCATTTGCAATGCAATAGGTCTCGCATTTGCAGAGTTTAACCTATTGGCATTGTAAATGACAATGCCTTTATTTATGTTTTAAAAACCAACACATAAATAAAAGGCATTGCCATTTACAATGCCAATAGCTCAAACTCTAACAACTGCGAGACCTATTGCATTGCAAATGCTTGTTGTATATGTTATCTATCCTGCAATGCAATTCATTTTGTAAAGTACGCTTTGTTGACATTTTGCTTAGATAGATTTGCTGCATTCAGGCAGAATTTGAAGCATACAATATAGCATCATTTACATCATATCAGTAAAGCACTTAAGTCTCATGGTTGTTCCATGTGCATATAGTGCACAAAATTACTATTTTACCATCACCGTAATTAAGAGAGAGTAGATTACAAAGACAAAAAGCAACACATATCATAGTAAAGTTGGATGTGATAAAATCAATATGCAGATATGAATCGTTAAGATATAGAAAACTACATGTCAAACTACAGCATTCAAAGGCTAATGATTGAAATTAAACAAAAATTAAAGAGGCTTTATGAGAACACGGATCTTAATAACTGTATTGATGGAGCAGCATAACTCTATCCCATTAGAAAGTTCTTAGTGCATATTTTGCACATTGTAAATTTCATTTAGGGATCGATATACATCAATATTTGTGATGATGTATATCCCAGCTGTCCATTAACTGTCCATGGACATTGATGCAAATAGCAGCATTGATCTTTTGAACATGGACCATATATCATGGTAGAGAAGACCTCCTCACGGTTTTAGCCATAAGCGAAAGAGTACCATTCTGCACAGGTGCCACATGTGTATATGTGTGTGTCCGTACAGTATCAGCCGTTTAATGTAGGTCACCCATGATGACGACTCAATTGCTATATGTATTTTCACGAGCTTTATTTTATTTTATTCTATTTTATTTTATTATATTATATTTTAAACCCATTCATCTGGCCTAACTGACATTAGCAAGTGTACCCCATGATAATGACTAAGGTGCTAAGTATATTTTCACATCTTTGATGTTGCTTAGTTAGAATAAGAGAGTACGCCAAGATGTTATTGGCAGTGATCAATCACTCAACAATGAATGAGTGTGATCATCCAAAGAGATTGCATTAGCATATATCACTACAAGGTATATTATTTCCTTCAAATAAAGTGATACATGCAACCTGGAATCAATTTTCATGAAAATTTCTCCTAAGTGCTAGTTCATTTTAAGTGCTGGTGCGTAGATATGTAATGCTGTTAAGGCTCATTTGTTAAACTAGTAGTCTATTGGTTTACATTGTAGACAAAAATAAAGTGCTACATTGTGCAGATCTATAAGGGGTACTACTAAAGTGCTAATGCTTATGCATAAGGTGCTGCTTAATGTCCTCAGGTTAAAAATAGTCCTCTAAAATGTTAAAAACCAGATATTAATTAGTTTACCCATGTTGACTGTACTATACTTAGCTAGTTATTACCAACAACACATCCAATGTACAATGAACCATAAAGTGCTGGAGCGCAAGGGTCAGGTTGAGACATCTGTTTGACATTTGTCTAAGGTGCTAGTGTGTACATAATTATCAAATTGAGATTAAATCATACATATTACTGCATTTTACATGATTTAAAAAGTGGAAAATATGTTATCTACAAGGGTTTGAAATTAGTTCAATCACAGAACTTCTGAACCTTCGGGGGGCGGGTGGTGGGAAGGGGGGGAGAGGGTGGGGGGAGGAGACAAGTTACTACAGTTTTTAAGTGTACATACAGTTCTGCATCCAGGTTATGTCCTATTGGTATTTCAGTTCCTATTGACAGGATGAGTCTCGATTCCATTCTTCTCAGCTGTAGTTCTCTGTCACCTCCTCTCTCATTTTTATTTATTTGTTTGATCCCAAAGTACTGGAGATGTTTTGTTTCGCCTTGATGTTCCTCCCAGAAGTGCTTAGCAATCGGATACGAGTAGTCTCTATTTCTGATCGCTCTGAGGTGCTGTAATATCCTGAGTTTCACCTTATTGACGGTGCTGCCGACATATTGTTTTTTACATGGGCATTGTAGGACATAGATTATAAAGTCAGTATTGCAGGTGATATGCTCTTTTTATTTTCTAGTTACCCATTGTGTAATTTGTAGTCCCCTTTGTTCACATCATGTTCACAGGCTTTACATTTGGTATACTTCCAAAAGTCTGGTTGGTTGGTGTGTGTATATATATATATATATATATATATATATATATATATATATATATATATATATATATATATATATATATATATATATATATATATATATATATATATATATATATATATAGCAGTGCCTAAGTATATACTCTGCTACACACAATTTTAGTATCAACTATATGACAAAATAGTCACCATGAAAACAAGTAGTTGCCCAGCTGACCTTTTGAAAATTAGTAGACGGCCTCACCAGACGATGATCTAAAACTGCAAGTCATTGAACATGGTAGGTTTACCAGAAGCAGAAGGAAGCCTTGGAGCAATCTTGCAGTGAGGAATCCACAGGCAGATACTGTAACCACCAGAAAAAGTGTTACCGAAGTAACTTGTTCTTCTGATGGATACATCTGCCTGTGGATTCCTCACCTTTTGAATTCTTGCAGATGACCCCGAGTTGGCCTCTCCCAACGCCGAGGTACAATCCCCGGAGGGAAGAATGGAGTATTCTCCGGTGCCGTCGGGCTCCGGTCCGGCGCCGTCTCTGCCTTGCCCGGTGCCTTGAGCTATCCCTGTAGAGCCTCCATCGAGGCCAGCCCCGAAGTCGCCAATGCCAATACCCAAGTTGAGATCAAGAAGGGAGGCACAGCGGCTTCTGGAGGAGGAAGAATTTCAGGAGCAACAGGAAGAGGCTGAAGAGGAGGAAATTATTGATCCCATGAAAGAGTTTGAGGGACTTAAGGAGGCTATTGGGATAGATACGTCACCAGGGTGGGAGCTCTCTTCTCCTAAAGGCCTTCCTTCGCAGGAGGTTTCTTCTTACCACTCAATCATCAGAAAGGCGGCCAATCTACTGGACTTGCAGTTGCCTACTGGGAATATCAAGTCAAACATCCTGACAGAGGTTCTTCACTCTCCTTCGTCTGTGACAGAACCTCTGCTCCCATTTAATGAGGCTTTGATGGAGCCTATATTAGAAGTATATATTATCATGAACAAGGGTACCCCAGTATTCCAACCAGGGGTAATCTATGTATTACAAGAAACAATGGTACATAGGAGGCCACTAGGGCCCTGGGTTAGCCTGGGCTAATATTATTTAATTGAGCGCTAGTCAGGTCATCAAAAAAATTAGTCCACGGGGGACGAGTTACGCAATATATGCAGGGACGCACGGTTGAAATGACATCACATTTATTGACAGCATAAATGGATTATCAATTTTTGCTATTCAAGTGATAGTTCTCGTGCTCACAAAGGAATATAGTAAAGGTGCATGAAGTGAGGGGTGCTGGTGACATTTAAAATTACATCGCATTGACAACAGTAAGTAAAACTGCAAAACGAATTAGTACAATGTGGGAGTTTTGGTTGTAAAAGGTCGACGGCATTTCGAACTCATAAATTCGAGATCATCATCAGGACGAAAGTGTGTGAGCAAGTAGAATTCGAGGAAAAATTGTAAGGTCCGATGCCACAGGGGGCCTGAATAGGATGCGGGAATGGCGGGTTAGTGCAGCCGGAGACCCGAGGCAGTAGATGGTGTCAACTCAAGCAGCGTGGCTGCGGGTGGTCCTGAAATAATTTAGGGAGGATTAGGAGGCAGAAGTAGAATAGTGAGAGGACACGGGTCAGTGCGGCTACAGGACCGGAACTAACTTGAAGGAAATTGAAGTCTGGAGGTACGTGGGGACGGTGGAGTGAAGCCGGAGTCCCGAGGTAGCTGGTAGTAGCAACGCAAGCAGTGTGGCTGCGGAGTGACTGAAGGGGAATGAAGTCCAGAGGCCACGGGGGGCTGGTACAATTGGCGGGAACGGCGGAACGAAACCGGGGTCCCAATTCAGAAATGAGTAACACCCCGAAGAGCGTTGGTGTTTTGCAGCAATTACAGGTCCGCTATCGTCGGGCCGAGGGAGATGCCGGGCAGAGGCTCCGAGGTCGTCTTCAGAGTGAATTGGGACCCCGGTTTTGTTCTGCCGTTCCTGCCAATTGTACCAGCCCCCTGTGGCCTCTGGACTTCATTCCCCTTCAGTCACTCCGCAGCCACACTGCTTGCGTTGCTACTACCAGCTACCTCGGAACTCCGGCTTCACTCCGCCGTACCCACGTACCTCCGGACTTCAATTTCCTTCAAGTTAGTTCCGGTCCTGTAGCCGCACTGACCCGTGTCCTCTCACTATTCTACTTCTGCCTCCTAATCCTCCCTAAATTATTTCAGGACCACCCGCAGCCACGCTGCTTGAGTTGACACCATCTACTGCCTCGGGTCTCCGGCTGCACTAACCTGCCGTTCCCGCATCCTATTCAGGCCCCCTGTGGCATCGGACCTTACAATTTTTCCTCGAATTCTACTTGCTCACACACTTTCGTCCTGATGATGATCTCGAATTTATGAGATCGAAACGCCGTCGACCTTTTACAACCAAAACTCCCACATTGTACTAATTCGTTTTGGAGTTTTGCTTACTGTTGTCAATGCGCTGCAATTTTAAATGTCACCAGCACCCCTCACTTCACGCACCTTTACTATATTCCTTTGTGAGCACCAGAACTATCACTTGAATAGCAAAAATTGATAATCCATTTATGCTGTCAATAAATGTGATGTCATTTCAACCGTGCGTCCCTGCATATATTAGAAGTATGGCAGAAGCCTATGACTGCCCCTGCTGTGTCCAGACTGGTGGCAAGACAGTACAAAGTAGCACCTGGGGATCCGGCTTTCTTATCTGCACATCCATCTCCTGAGAGCTTGGTAGTTTAGGCGTCATGCTCTACAAAACAATCTTCTGGCTCTTTTCCATCCACTTCAACAACAAAAAGGAGCACCAAGGGGAAAGTAGTCAGGTTGCCCCCCACTCAACAATATATCTCAAGAAAAAGCTGACCTACTGAGAACAGTATCTTATAATTCAAAGGACCAGGGATACATGTTACCCTTACAGGACAGTACAAATGTTACTTGCCTGTGTGTCCCACTGTTCAAAATTTATATTAAACATCGTCATGTACCACAATTTACAACAAGCTTATAAAATTAAAAAAATTATATCACCACACAACCTTGTGCAAAAAATGTGAGAAAGATTGGAAAGCACCTCACGTTAGTAACACCAAAGGGGGGCTGCTGGCATATGTTTACCAGTATGCCCACACTATCATCACCGGTAGCTTTCCAATTTGGAAAAAAGGATGAAAGTGAAGAGTTTCCTCAAACTGAGGAATCAGTGAAATAATGAGTGATAAAGACAGCACTAAGTGCGAGAGTCACTGAGTGTCCACCAGGTCCCACAAACAACAAAAAGAGGAGATGCAATCCTCGATTAAAAAGAGGTACCGCTTACTTGCGCAGGATATTTATTCAATGCAGTAAGTGTCCTCACATAAACACGGCATCTATTTGGCCATTCACAACAATCTAGGCCAACATGTTTCATTGCCTACTATTATTTCGGCAACTTCATCAGGGCTAGTATGGGACCCTGCAACACCTTGCTTGTTGATCACTCATGCCCAGTTGCTGCTGTAGTCCTTCGTACCTGCACACCACCATCAGGGACTACGCGCTAATTAGTTGCGGTCCCTCTCGTAACTGCTTATATCAGTTTCACCGCGTCCGTGGTGTCTGGTTTTACTCGGTGCTCCGTCCCGCTCGTCTTTATCACTCATTATTTCACTGATTCCTCAGTTTGAGGAAATTCTTTACTTTCATCCTTTTTTCCAAATTGGAAAGCTACCGGTGATGATAGTGTGGGCATACTGGTAAACATATGCCAGCAGCCCCCCTTTGGTGTTACTAACGTGAGGTGCTTTCCAATCTTTCTCACATTTTTTTCACAAGGTTGTGTGGTGATATAATTTTTTTAATTTTATAAGCTTGTTGTAAATTGTGGTACATGACGATGTTTAATATAAATTTTGAACAGTGGGACACACAGGCAAGTAACATTTGTACTGTCCTGTAAGGGTAACATGTATCCCTGGTCCTTTGAATTATAAGATACTGTTCTCAGTAGGTCAGGTTTTTCTTGAGATCTTTTCCATCCACGCCTGGAGATAGGGAATCTAAAAGGATGGAACAATCAGCTAAGAAGGTATTTTCCTCAGCCAGTATGGCTTTAAAATCGACAAATGGGGGCATGGCCAAGATGGCGGACTGAGCGGTCATGCTTCCAGGTCGCTCCGCTCTCGGCCTGAGTAAAGCCTTCTATAAGCAGTGCCCTGAGGCTCTGCCTGCCCCTGATGAGTGATCAGGCAGTGCGGCCGACAGGGGAAGGCTGCCGGGCCCAACCAGTAGGTGAGACACAGCGTTGCTGCCTGAGGGCCCGAGGGGGTGTGTTTGGTGCCCCCCCTTTTTTTTTAACTGCACAATGGTCTGGGCACAGCTTGGGCAGGACAAGGCCTCTTAAGCATCCCGGGACTAGCAGGTGAAGCACCAATCATTTCTCGTGGAGGCGGGGGGGCAGTACGGGACGGCTCCGACCTTGCCACAGCACCTGGCCTGCGGATGCTCCCTGACCCCTCGGGTGGTTCCGGCTGGCGGCGAGGAGCCCCCCCCTCAGGGTTGAACACTCTCCTAGCAGCGGCGCTCTACTGCACGGGCCGGCAGAGCAAGACGGACTGCTCTGAGTAACAAGCCTGGATGGTTGGAGTGGACACAGAGCCCCGGAGCGCAGGCCTACCCGCACCCACCCTCACGAAGCACAAGGTCCACAACGGGCCCGGACTAAGAAACCCTCTGCTAAAGCCACAAATCTCGGCACGTAGTGTGGCCTGAACAAGGGATTGACTTGCCAGAAGAGCTACAGGGCCCTAGCTGAAGGGAAGCCTTGGGGGTGCCGGGCAAGGGACACAGCCCAGGCGCGGAAGGTCCACCGAGGAAGAACATCGGGACTGCTGCCGGGCCTGGAGGATCTGACTTTCCCAGGTGGTGACCCTGTCGACAAGCCTTTCCTGAGACTCTCCTTGAGGGGGAGTGCCCCTCCCCTCGCTGGCGGCTCTCGGACCAGGGGGAAATAACTCTGGGCAAGATCGTATGAGAAAGCTGGGGCGGCAGAGCCTTGCTCCCCGACCCTCGATATCCAACCCGCAGCGGGGAAAAGAAAAGATGGCGGCAAGCAGACCTAAGAAAGATCGCACACTGAAAGATATGCTGGTCAAACTCCCCTCCCAAGACCGCCCGACTCCAAAACGGGCCCCTCCCCCCCGAGGATGAGAGCGAAGAGGAGGCCCCCATCACCCGCTCCTACCTGGAGTCTCTTCTCATCGCTCAAAGAAGACCTGCAACAGATTAAAGGGGACTTGGCACGCGATCTGCAGGGAGTCAGGCAAGACATTTCAGACATTGGAGACAGGGTCGACTCGCTAGAAGCGAACGAGACAACCAGGGACGAGGAGCTGGAACTACTGTGCCAAGAAATCATATGCCTCTCGGCCCGACAAATTGATCTCCAGGCCCACACTGACGACCTGGAGAACAGATCGAGGCGCAACAACATCAGGATACGGAATGCCCCTTCCTCAGCAGAAGCAGGAAATGTGGAAGAATTTGTTCAAGCTTTGTTTGCCCAAATCCTAGGGGACACACCGGTGTCGGAGATACGCCTGGACTGGGTCCACCATGTGGGACCTCCAAGAGCCTCAAATACGCCTCCCCCTGATATACTCGCCTGTGTCCACAGCTTCCCTTTGAAGGAGCGCATCTTACGAGCTGTGCGTGGCACAGACGCGACACCCTTCAGAGGCCACTCGCTGCGGTTATTTCAAGACTTGTCAGCAATAACGCTTCAGAAGCAGCGAGAGTTTCGACCGGTGACCTCCTACCTCAGGAATCACAACATTTCATACGCCTGGGGTCACCCTTTCTGATTGATTTTTGAATGGGAGGGAAAGAATCGTCAAATACGCTCCCTGAGTGCAGCATGTGACTTGTTACAGATTGATTATTCTGAGGCACAGGCGGAGAGCACAGCAGAGGCAGGGGCTGGGTCAGGTCGGTGGGAAAAGTAACGACGGCGTCAGAGAGGCAGAAGAGCCTCAAAACCGGACCAAGAGGCCATGGCTTAAGAAAGGAAAGCAGTGCTTGAGAGTCTCGCTGCGGGCACGGCATCCGGGGAGTCAGGTTGATCTAACATAGCCCACCCGTGCTTCCTCTGGGGCACATTACAGATGCTATCCGGGTTCGAGAGGGGAGCGACCCTCACGATGTTCTTGGACCACGACGAACCCCATCAGGAATTGCTGCCGCCCCTCCGGACACTCCTATCTAAACAAACTGTTGTCTTTCTTGTTTATAATTTTATGCCTTTTTGGCGACATGGGGGGGAGATTTTTTTGGTGTTTAAATATTCTGGGTTTAATTGTTTATTGTTGACTGCACCAGTTGTCATAGAAACTGACGCCTGGCAATTGCAACTCTCAACGCTAGGCTTGCCTTCTGCTTCCTATCCTAGGCAGATTGTGCAACACTCGGCGGCGCTAACACTTTCCTTACCATCATGGGCAGAGACCTTAAGATTGTAAGCCTCAACATACGTGGTCTTAACCACCCTGTAAAATGTGCGGCTATTCTCTCACTATTGGAGATCTCAGGGGGCGACATTTGTCTGCTGCAAGAGACTCACCTCTTGTTTAGAGACACAGCACGCTTGCGTTCACGCCGCTTCCCCCGCCAGTACTGGTCCTCTAGCATGGTTAAAAAGAATGGTGTCGCTATCCTTTTTGTGCGAAATTTGAAGGCAAAGTAGTATCCATACTTTCTGAAGTGAAGGGTCGATTGCTTGCGCTCAGAATCCGGTGGGGTCCCACGCAGTTCACTCTGGTTAACATATACACCCCAAACACACAACAAGAAACCTTATTAGGACTCTTACAGATGTCTTGGCGTCTACTGATGCAGATATTCTGGTGGGGGGAGATTTTAACTTGGTAATAGACAATACACTAGATCGCTCCTGCCAGAGGACCGGGCAATCTGGGGCATTTTCGCCTGGGGGCAGGCGCTGGCTCAAAGAAAATGACTTGCGGGACGACTGGCGTCAACTACATCTCGAGACACGAGATTATACTTACTATTGTGCTGCGCACAAAACATGCGCACAAATAGACCACTTCTTGGCATCCACAGCAATGATCTCTAGGTTGAGTTGAATCTAGATCCCTCTCTGACCATGCACTGATCACGGTCACAATCCAGCCCGAAGGTGACCGACCCAGCCTTTCTAGATGGTGCCTACGAGATAGCCTCTTGCAAGCACCGAAAGTTGTAGTAGACATGCGCACCAAGCTCTCAGAATAACTGAAGCACAATGATAGAGAGGACACTCCTTTGGCGGCGATCTGGGAGGCACTGAAACTAGTCAAGAGAGGAGAATTTATTGCAGTATCAGCGGCCGAAAACTGTGAGCGTCGGGAAAAGCGACAAAGCATCGAGAAAGAGGTTAAGGAAATGGAGTCTATCCACAAACGCACAGGTGCCCAGAGGGTCTGGAGAGAGTTGGAACCGAAACGGCTCCTTCTCAAACGCTTAGACCTAGATAAGGCAGAATATGCACTTCTCAGACTCAGGCATACATTTTTCCTGAGCAGCGACAAATGCTGGAGAATGCTCGCCCAAAGGCTCAGGGCTAAGACGATGGCCAACGCGGTAGCCTCAATCAGGCAGACGACAGGCAAGGAAATACATACAGATCCCCAAATAGTTGAAGCCTTCAGGTCCATTTATCAGAGTCTATACACCGAAGATGACCAGACGCATCACGAAACTCTGGCTTACCTTGAGTCGAGTGCGATCACTTGTCTTCCAGAAGCTTTTGCATCCCAACTTGATGATCCCATATGACCCAAGGAAGTCATCTCAGCTATTGCGCGCCTGAAGGTGAACAAGGCGCCGGGCCCGGACGAGTTCCCTGCTTTGTTTTATAAGGTCTTCTGCGTGGAACTGGCGCCACTGCTGACACGTCTATTTATTTCCTTCCTTGAAAGCGGCTCAATTACTGATTCCATGGCAGAGGCCTCGATCTCAGTGATTCTTAAGCCCCACAAAGACCCCAGTGAATGCGGGTCGTATCGACCTATATCTCTGCTTAACACAGACGCAAAACTCTTCACCGGAATCCTGGCCGCTCGATTGAATCCACTTATGGCGGGCCTTATTGACCTGGATCAGGCGGGATTTATCCCCACGCGCCAGGGAGGAGACAATGCTAAGCGGCTTCTCCATCTAATGGATAGTATCCACCGATCCCGCAAAGAGGCCCTGTACCTGTCAATAGACGCAGAAAAAGCGTTTGACAAAGTGTGCTGGAAATATCTGTTTGATATGCTTCGTCGCTTCGGAGATCCATTTATAAAATGGGTCGAATGCATCTACGAGGCTCCACGTCCATTTGTGCGAGTAAATGGGCTATCATCTGAGCCGTTCCCGATCGCACACGGTACAAGACAGGGGTGCCCACTGTCCCCTCTCCTCTTCGCTCTGTACATGGAGCCACTAGCCGAAAGGATCCGAGACCACCCACAGATTGGAGGACTCCAGTTCGGTGGAGATGTCCACAAAATCAGTCTGTATGCAGATGATGTGATTCTATCATTGTCGAACCTGCCCGTCTTCTTACCGGCACTCCTGGACGAACTAGAGTATTTTGGGACAGTCTCTGGCTTTAAAGTGAATCTGAATAAATCACAGGTCCTGAATTTATCCACCCCCCCAGCCTGTGAGGAAATCCTAAGGAACAGATTCCCCTTGCAATGGGCAAAACACCCGATAACATATCTGGGCATCCTTCTAGCCCCGACTCTGCCTAAGAACCTTGTGTTAAACTATGCGGCACTCATTGACCAGACTGTGAAAGCGTTGGACAGTTGACCCGGCACAAGCTGGCATGGTTTGGTCGCATTGCAGCAGTAAAGATGACGATACTACCACGTATTCTGTACTTTTTCCAAATGCTACCACTGATCCCACCACCGAAAGCCATACGCACTCTGCAATTAGCTATCAACAGGTTCATATGGGGAGGGAAGAAGCCCCGACTATCCATTGCGCAACTGACACAGGCCAAGCGAGAGGGAGGAGTGGGCCTTCCGCTACTTCAAAGATATTTGCAAGCATCACATCTCCGTTACATAGTGGAATGGAACCGCCCGCTTTCTGAAAAGCACTGGTCCTTTATGGATCAGGCAGTGGCTGGAATAAATATCTGGCGGGAGGTTTGGTTCCCACGCAAACACAGGGCGTGGGGTCTATACTCCTCGCCGATCACCACCGCTACTTTAAAGGTATGGGACGCGGTAGCACACAAGAAGGGTCTAACGACGTTTCCCTCTCCGATGTCCCCGATAGTAGACAATCCCGGGTTTCCCCGGGGATGCAAATCAGAAGTCTTCCAAAGATGGAGAGAATCGGGATGTAAACTGGTGGGCTGGCTGTTTGACCCAGAGGGGATCATTCCATTTGATCAGCTGAGATTAGATTATGATCTTCCCCAAACCGATGAATTTCACTACCTACAGTTACGACACTGGGTTACTTTCCCAGGTTATCACACAAAGGTCTCTCGGACACTCACGATATTTGAGAAATGGCTCGTGTGTAAAAAAGATGATAAACATATAATACCAGAACTTTATGTCACGCTTGCCGCAAGGAAGGAAAGGGGCGCACCAAGGGACAACTATGCTTGGAGGAAGAGCTGGGCAGGGCCCTTTCAGACAAAGAATGGGAAGACATCCACTTCAGAGCACACCACACGGCGCACAGCACCGAGGGGTCCGAATCATCCTATAAAGTTGTAGCGTATTGGCACCTCACGCCTGCACGCATCCACAAATTGGATAAAACACACACTGAGAAGTGTTGGAAGGGGTGCGGCCTTGCGTGCTCCTTAGTGCATCTACTATGGCATTGTCCGAAATTGAGCCGTTTTTGGGACATGGTTATAGATGATATCGATAAGGCTTTTGACACTGAATTGCCACGTTTTCCAGGGTACACCTTACTAGGGCTGCTGAACCCACTGACTTTTCCACTGCGTTCCCTAAGGGGGAGACAAATGGCACTAGCGCTACTTGCGGCGTGACAAGCGATCTTAGCGCAATGGGGCTCTGCGGCTGCCCCAGATCACACAGCATGGCTGCATAGACTATGGTTAACCCTCGCAATGGAGCACCTCACCTTGATCTCAGAATACAAAGGAGAGGAATACACTGAGTTGTGGGCCCCTTTTATCCAGATTCTATCCACAGACATATGAGAGGTAACATGCCCAAAATATCTACAAATACTATGCCTACTCCCTGGGGATGAGGAAAAAACACCGCAGAACCTGTAAATGGCTCAGAGCCATGGCGGTGCCATTAGCACCCAGATGTGAACCTTAAGCTTTTGCTAGACCATACACCGGTGCAGGTTTTTGGGGGAAGGAGTGGGGGTGTTTCTTTCTTTAATGCTTTGTATTTAGATTAAGTTGTTATATTTTATGTTTTGTTTATATTATGATCCGACCGGGGGCGTGGCTGACCGTGCCGCGAAATGGCCGCTTACTGAGCGGGCTCCGCCGGCCGGAGCTAAAATCCTTCATGAATAAATAGCAGGAAACGTGCAGCAGAATAGATAACCTGCCCGCCGAGAAGCACAAATCGTCAGGAAGCGAGCGATACCCTGCGGGTCCGCGTCGGTGCCTGGAGCGAGGAGCGGTGAGCTCCGAGGTGCGGCCGCGAGGCAGACCGAGAAGGCGGTAGAAGCGGATAGTGGCCTGCTGTCAAAATTGAGGCCGCGGCTTCCGCGGAAGCGAAGGCCGCACCGGGGAAGACGGAGTGATCGGAACGCTACACGAACCCCCGAGGAGTAGGCTGGACACCGGGGGCCAACGCACTGCAGCAGTGAGTACCCCAAGAGGCTGAAGTTTAGCTGAAGTGTCCCGTTCAAGTCCTGGTGGGGAAAAAGGAGATCGCTGGTGGACGAGGGGCCTGGGCAGGCCTAACACCACAATACTGACACTGAGGCGCGCCAGTGAAGATACTTACCTGCGAAGGCCCCCGGGGGCCAGCTGAGGAAGGCGCGACACTGCTGGCAGAGTCTGGGAGGGGGAGATCTATCTCTCCAAAAGGCCGATGAGTTGCAGTGCCTGGCGGGGCTCCCTTCAGACCCAATGACCCGGATGTGAGACACATCCTGCTGACTGGTTTGAAGAAGCCGGAGTTTGAACCGGGTCTGTCGGTTGTATCCAGTGGGGCTGGAAAGAAACAGCAGTGAGGCCCCAGGTGAGGGGAAGGACCAAAGAACCTCTATATTATAGGGGAGCTGACCACCGCTGGATGATACAGACGGGTGATCTTCATACGTAGCTGCCTTAACTGGTGGTGGAGAACATACTGACGCTGTATTTGGGGACCCCCTCTAAATAGGGTAATTTGAGGTCAGGGAGAAGAGGGGAAAACAATAGCACATTATAAAGAAGCTCCCTCGTGACCTATCTTATTGTGTCCAATCTAACTATATTTTAACATGGGCTAACATCAATGTGCTTAAATGACAACGAAATATCAAAAACATGAATGCATTTAGATTTTTATTTATTCAGTTCTTTTCAATATCAAAACTTTCTTTGCTTTTTTATAATTAATTATTTTTTTGAAAAAATGAAGAAATTGTTTCAAACATTTACATACAGTTAAGCATAACAATTTCATAAAATGTTAGATACAAAACATTTAAATTGATACCCCTGAATGCAATTTCATAAAAGAGAAAAAAGAGAAAAGAAACTTACTATCATACTATACTGTACACATACAACCACATACATACTCATACATACTATGTTTTAAAATATATCTGGAAGGTCTGAGACAACTGATGACATAGTCTCTGTGACCAATAACGTGAATTGCGAACAATAAGGTCTAAACAGCATTGGTCGTCTCTGTGACCAATAACGTGAATTGCGAACAATAAGGTCTAAACAGCATTGGTCGACGCACGTTTCGGTGGCTGAACAAATGATGACACCACCTTCATCAGGACCTTTGCCAGAATACACGAAGACACACACCAGGGCACTCAGGGGAAACTATTTATAGTACAATAAAGAGATGTGTATAGATCAACCATGAAGGATCAATACTGGTCGACGTCAATTTTTTCTTTTGTCCATACTGGGTATGTTCGCTCCTAATATATTTTTTATCGACTGTTTCTTAAGAGGATGTTTTATATTGATATTTATATCCACAATAATGGAGTATCCTACTGAATTGTTTTCCAAAAATTGATTTAAATAAGTGACTATGTCCAAGTCACATATCGGCCGAATATATTCGTATTTGTTCCTTTCTTTTTGTACCCAAACTTTAGAGTCAGAGTTGGAGGTTCTGGATACGTATCCGTAGAATCGTTCGTGGCTCGACAGCGTGAATTTTTTACGGTGATCTCAAAGTAGCCGCCAGTACACATCAGACAAGCCTTTATTGGGGTCCTGCCTCATATTCGCGCGCAAATGGGCAAGTGGAGAACATACTACCTGGCTCATGCATAGCAACCCAGGATTTTCGCGCTGTATCGTGTACAGTAGAGGGGTAATTGGAGGCGTCTTTGGCCTAGGAGGAGCCAGTAAATCACAGTCTTGGAGCACCACCGAAAAGGGTTGGTTCTGCACATCCACGGAGAAGCTTACCTGGGCCGATAAGTGCGCTGTCATATCAACGCTACACAATCACATAATGGGCAAACAAGACGCAAAGCAGCCAAAGCTAAACTTCGAACAGCGTCGAACAACGAGGAATACGGAGCAAGATATCGAGATGGGCGCGGAACGACAACAGGAAACTGCGGCTGATGACCAGGGAGAAGACTTACGCACCCTAATGCTAGAGATGAGATCCAGCCTTCGCACTATAGACACAAAACTGGACACGATGGCCTCCCAGCTAAAGTCAAAGGTGGAGGCGCATGATACTAGACTCGATGCACTGGAAAACCGGGCCTCAGACTTTCATGAATTTCAGGTGGAGACGAAGGAGAAGCTCTTACATATGGATAAACTCCTTGGCGTCATCAGAGCTAAGAATGAAGATTTGGAGGCCCGGTCCCGGCGAAACAACCTTCGAATAACGGGGGTTCCGGAGACGACAGCCATCGAGAAAATGGAAAGGTACGTGGCTGAGATGCTTCACAAACTTTTTGATCCCCATTTGTCCACGGTATTCGCGGTGGAGAGAGCGCACCGCGCATTGGGCCCCAGACTCCCAGTGGGTGGCACCCCTCGCCCGATATTGGCCAAAATCATGAACTACCAGGACCGAGACACAGTGTTAAGATTGGCCCGGGGTAAAGGCACGATGGTATACGGAGGAAACACCATTTCTTTCTACCCCGACTTCACTCCGGCGGTACAGAATGCTCGGAGGGAATTCGTGCCGGCAAAGAAACTACTCCTTCAGGCGCAGATACCTTATGCGTTCCTGTACCCAGCAAAACTAAAGATCAGTTATGAGGGGACCACACACTTTTTCACAGACGCGAAGTCGGCGCTAAAGTTTGCCAAGCACGTTGGTGGTAAAGCAGCCAGACGAAACCCAAAAGAAACGTCCCAGGATCACGCAAGTTTGAGTGACAATGACTGATCGCTAACATGGCTGCTTCTTAATGCATTGTTTTATATACTAGTTAGTGTCCTAATACTTGCTAATTTAGAGTCTAGACGGATATTGTGGATATATGGGCTCGCATGTATCTAGCTGGGGGTCTGGGTGATGAAGACAGGGACACCGGAATTAATGTGAGTGGGCGGGAGAGAATGACACGGGGGAAGGCTGCGATCGCATTGTATCCCTGAATGCAACTCTAGGTAGTGAAATGTTACCGGTGGGTAAGGTTATGTGTGTAGGGATCCTCATGTCCCGACACAAAATTTACAGACCATAGCACAAAGATTATAATTGTCTTCGGCCACCCTGAGATATCGGGGGAGAGCGCCGGCGCTACTGCGCCCCCAAGGGAGAGCTCCCTTTGTGTTCTTAGAACTGTTTTCGTAGCGGGTATGGATTTTCTTCAACCTGATTGGGGGGTTGGAGTGGGGGGGGTGGCGAATTAGGGATGTTTTTGTTACGTTTGCTGACTTCATATTTCTGGCAGTGCAATCGTGTTCTTTGGTTCAAACGCTAGGGTGCCTATGCTGTGCTTCATTTGCGATGTATGGTTCTAATGTACTCCATTCTCAATGACAAATCTGAACTTCCTTACCTGGAACATCCGTGGGATAAATGACGGCAGAAAAGCTCGACTGATTCATACTTACCTGACAAGACATAATGTTGATGTGTGTATATTACAGGAGACACACTTACGTGATAACCCTTCCCCGAGACTGAAGCATGGCCGGTGGGGGCAGACATACTCCTCAGTATACTCAAATTACGCGAGGGGGGTAGTAGTGCTGATTCGCAGAGGACTCGATTGGAGGGAGAGACGAGCACAGCTGGAGCCTGAGGGTCGATATGTTATAGTACAGGGAACTCTGCAGGGCCATGACGTGACGCTGGTGGCGGTGTATGGCCCAAACACCGATGCCCCTGAATTTTTCCAAAATCTGTGGGCTAAGGTAAAAGCCACTGGATGTGATACAATAATATGGGGGGGGAGACTTTAATGCGATCCTAGACGATATGATGGATAGGAAATGGATCGCTCGGACACTGCACCCACTGGCTAGCGAGGTATTGAGAGCGATATTGGAAGATGGGGATTTGGTGGATGTATGGAGGTATCTACATCCAGGGGTCAAGGAAGGTACTTGCATTACAGATCACCACCAGGCATGGTCCCGTCTTGACTACTGGATTGTGTCCAGAGATGTGGTTACCTGGGTGAGGGAGGCTTCACATTTTCCCAGGTCCTTGTCTGACCATGCACCTTGCCATCAGCGCCTGACGCTGCCCAATCAAATAAAGCAAGTATATACATGGCGTTTGCCGCCAAATGCCCTACTCGATGAAGCATTTAAGAAAGAGATTAGGAAAGATGTAGTTGACTACTTTGAACTAAACACTGGGTCAGTATCCTCAATGGCTACTCTCTGGGAAGCCTTCAAAACGGTAGTGAGGGGGAACTGCATTGCTAGACGGGCGGGGGTGTTGAAATCCATTAGAAGCTCCTTGGAAAGGATTGAAAGACGGATAAAGGAACTGGAGACGCAGTTCTTCTCAACTGGGGACCCTATGGCGCTGGCTTCATTAAAGGTAGCTTTACTTGAGTTCGAAGAAGAGGCAGAAAGGGAAGTAAAATTTCTGGGAAAACATTTGCAAGTGCGGCGCTATGGGGAAGGAGACCGCCCCGGGAGGACATTGGCCGCGATGTTACGCCCGCCCCGAAATGCCACATTTGTCACCGCAATCACGGGGGAAGATGGGAGGCGGGTGGGGGGACAGAGAGAGATATTGGAGGCATTTTCCGGCTTCTACCAAGAGCTATATACTACCACTCACAGATCAATCCCCGCGGGATTGGTACCCTTCCTCGACTCCCTGCATTTGTTGTGGTTGAGTAAGGGACATAGAGATTATCTAGACTCCCCTTTCAAAGTAGAAGATATAGTGAGGGTAATAAAAAGTCTCCCACTTAAGAAGGCCCCGGGGTCCGACGGCCTGACCACAATATTCTACAAAACCTACGTCGAGGAATTAGCCCCCAAGCTGCATGAACTATATGTGGAAGCACTAGAGGCGGGCGAACTGCCGCTGTCGCTACGTGAGGCAATTATAGTCACTCTGGCAAAGCCGGGTAAACCGGAGGATGAACTAGACTCCTACAGGCCACTCTCCCTGATCAATGTTGATGTAAAGATTTTTGCGAAATTGATCGCTAATAGGCTGCAGCCTCTGCTACCATTAGTTGCCCGCCCCGACCAGTCGGGATTTATACCGGGCCGGTCAACGGCACACAACCTCAGAACCCTCTTCTCGGTATTGCATTATCTACATCCGGACGTACAAGCAGCGGCAGTGTTTTTGGATGCCACAAAAGCATTCGACACCTTGGAGTGGCATTATTTATTTGCTATATTAGAGCGCATGGGGTTCAGCCCATTGTTCCTGGACCTGATTAAACTCCTGTATACAAAGCCAGTGGCTCGTGTGAGGGTGAATGGTCTTCTCTCTGACCCGTTTCCTATCTCTCGCGGAACGAGACAGGGATGCACGCTCTCCCCATTACTCTTTGCTATCGCAATGGAGCCACTTGCAGCTAGGATCAGGCAGCATCACACCGCGAAAGGAATCGGCTTTAGTGCAAGGAGTTTGCTGATATCCATGTACGCTGATGATGTTACACTGTACATATTGAATCCAGCACATAACCTCGATCCAATCCTGAGAGAATTTATTACATTTGGGGGACTCTCCGGTTTGGCTATTAACTGGTCGAAGTCGGTGGTTTTCCCACTGACCGACAATACAACACAAGTGACGTCGGAATTTCCGCTGAAATGGGCAACGGAACCAGTGAAATATCTGGGGGTTTGGATTAGCAGAAATATGCAGGAGCTGTGGGAGATGAATTATGGCCGTGCTATTTCCTGGCTGGAGGGGAAGGTTGCAGCCTGGGCGAAATTGCCGCTCTCATTGGCCGGAAGGATAGCGGTTGCAAAAATGGTGGTATTGCCAAAGTTTTTATACCTCTTCGTCAATGTTCCTCTCGTGCTCACAAAGGCCTTTTTCACTACTCTGCGATCCCTGCTGATCTCCCTGGCTTGGGCAGGAGGACAGGCCAGGATAGCCTGGGAATTGCTCACGCTGCCTCTGGGGCAGGGGGGACTGGGAGCACCTGACATGCAATTATATGCCTGGAGTGCACAAGCTCAATTTTTACACTTTTGGGTGCACCCCACCCCATTTCAGCCACATGTGGCAGTAGAGGAAACTATGACTCGCCCTTTGCCATTGCAGGTCGCACTATTCGGGACGTACAAACGCCCACGTGAAGGAATAGACACGGTCGAGACGCTACGATGGGCCTGGCATAGCTTGCGGGAGAGAACAGGTGCACCAACCCTTTATGCGCCATCCATCCCCCTGGAAAAAAATCCGATGCTTTTCCCCTCCGATGCTGGGAAGGGAGGAAAATTAGCGAGCACGATGAGCCTGACCACTTTCGAGGACATTTACCCTGGGGGGCAGTTTAGACCACCCCCAGACGCCGGGGAAGATGGTTTAGTGCCATTTGCTGAAATGTTCGCATACCATAAACTCAAAACGGCATGCCGGTCGTTACACAACACATTCCCGAACGCTCCACCCACACTAGCGGCTTTAGAAAATATATTTGTGCAAGCTTCCCCACGGAGACTAATAACCAGAATATACAATCATATGCAGACATCAGCCCCCGTTAAACACATGCATGCACGGGCGATCTGGAACGCTGAACTCGCATCCCCATTATCGGAGGAGCAATGGCTCTACTGTTGTGGCCAGCTCAGGGCGCTGTCCCCGAATTATAGACTTCGTCTTATACATTTTAAATATTTACACAGGATTTACAGAACACCAATCAGTCTACATAGGATGGGGCTGAAAGACGAGGACAATTGCTGGCGCTGCGGTATGGCACAGGCCGGGTTCCTTCATGTAGCATGGGACTGTCCAAGACTGGGGGCGTACTGGGTAAACGTAGGTGATATCGTACAGCAGATAACAGGCGTAGCTGACTCCCTCACTCCCCTGCATGGACTGTTAGGATACGTAAAGGACACACCTGCAGAATATAGGAAGCTACACGCTATGCTTTTACTGTTTGCGAAACGCCGCGTGGCCCTCCATTGGGGCAGCAGGAGAATCCCAACCAAGGAAGATTGGCTTAGGGATGTGGTGTTTGGTCAGACCCAGCTATCCACATAATGGGAATTGATGCCTACCGCCTCCAGACCGAAAGATATTTGGAGACCATTTATAGATTGGATATGCGAGAATAGTAGTCCAACAGCTGCCCCGACATGTGCGGAAATCTGAGGATATTAGGATTGGAGTCATACAGATTAGTCCCTGGCAATAGAATATTTAAAGGTGCGGGTTGGTGTTGGACCTAGATAGGCTGAATGAACTACAGATCGAGGTGTACTGAGGAGGTTATCAGGGTATATCCATTATTACGGAGCTGAAATCGAACTAACTGCTGTAAATGAAAGGAAGCTATTATGAAAGAAGAATACTTGAGTACCTAAAGTCTTTGATTCAATTCTTAACCATTTTCTTCCTATTCTCTATCTCAAAGATGCAAACATTCGACTGTATTGAACTATCATGTAAAATTGCTTTCCAAAGGCACTGCGGGAGCATGAATGAAGCACTGTTGTTGTTGTATTTTGTTCCTGAAATGCAAATAAACAAATTTACAACAAAGAAATATATATATATATTATGATCCGACCAATGCTGCCAGCCCCCGGGTTGTAGGCAAAGAAGCTGTGTTGTCTTGCCAATTACTTCATGCTTTATGCTGCCGGCCGTGAGGTTGTAGGCTTATAGCTGTGTATTGTTATCTCGGATCGCTTACTAATAAAAAGAATGGTTCCATAAAATCGACAAATGCAACGTGCCTACTGGGTCGCTACATTCATGCTATGATGGATTCGGCTAAAGAGATGATCCCTAAACTTCCAGAGGACGTTCAGGGCCATTTTGCGGAGGTTCTATCAGACACTCAAGAGGTGGCCCATCAGGTCATTCAATGTGGACTTGACACAGCAGACTCTGTTGCTAGAGTGATGGGTTCCTCAGTGGCAACTCGGAGGCATGCCTGGCTAAGGGGGTCTGGTTTTTCTCCTGATGTGCAGGCCACCCTTTTGGATTTGTCCTTTGATGGCTCTCGACTCTTTGGTACCAAAGTAGACTCAGCGCTGCAGCCCTTTAGGTCTGCAGTCCCAACCTAGAGGCTTTGGTTACCATAGATTTCGAGGGTTTGGCGAGGGTACTCCATTTCAGGCCCAGTCGCAGCAACAGCAACAGGTGAATCCACTGCATAGATCATACAGAGGGAAAGGTAAAGGTTGCATGCGAGGCTCAGCTCGCCAGCAAGTCTCCTCCTCTCCTGTTCCCCCAACTGGTACCGCAGGGAAGCAGCTCTAGATCCCCCACCTTAAAGCATTTTGGTCCCATGGAAGGTCGGGTGTCCTATTTTCTATGAAATTAGAGATCTGTTACAGCAGATCTCTGGGTGTTGGATCTCGTAGAAAATGGATACGCCCTTCCTTTCCGGGAGTTTCCCTCTCCTTTCCTGCCTCGCTAGGGCTGGTGTTCTGCGGCCCATCTGTTGCTCCTGCAACAGGCGGTTCTGTCTTTTGTCTCGAAAGGTGCGCTAGAGGTTGTTCCGGAGCAGGAAAGGGGTCGGGGATGCTACTCCCAGTATTTCCTGATCCCCAAAAAGGACGGGCGATTGAGGCCGATCCTAGTCCTCAGGATCTTGAATTTTTACCTCAAACAGGAGAAATTCAAGATGTTGACCCTAGCTCAGGTTCTTCTGGCGCTGCAGCAGGAAGACTGGATGGTGTCGATTGATTTACAGGATGCGTATTTTCACATTCCCATCCTGAAGTCGCATCGGAAGTATTGCCGTTTTACGGTGGAGTCTCAACACTACCAATTTGCGGTTCTTCCGTTCGATCTTACATCCGCTCCATGGGTCTTCACGAAGGTGATGGCGGTGGTAGCGGAACATCTCAGAAGATTGGGGATTCCTGTTTTCCCCTATCTGGGTGACTGGCTGCTCAAAGCAAAGTCGCCAGAGATGGTGCTGCGTCATCTGCAAATAACAACAAGGCTATTGTTCGACTTGGGTTTTTTGATAAATGTACCCAAATCTCACCTGGTGCCCTCTCAGCGCAACCTGTTCATAGGGGGCAGTACTGGACACTACTGTGAGTCGTGCTTTCCTGCCTCCTCTGAGGATTCTAGACACCCAGACTATGATTCCAATTTTTCAAGATGGCGCGGCTGTTCTAGTCCTGAAGGTCTTACGCCTGCTCGGTATGTTCGCTTCCTGCATACTTTTGGTCAACCATGCATGCTGGCACATGAGAGCACTCCAGTGGTGCCTCCACAGGCAGTGTTTTCAACACTATGGAGATCTCAGGGAGGTGGTCAGAATTACCAGAGACACTGCAGCGGAGCTGTTGTGGTGGAGTGTTTCGGACAACCTGTCTCAAGGGAAGCCGTTTCAACCTCCTTCTCCGGTGACCAGAGTGATAACAGATGCCCCCACTCTAGGGTGGGGAGCTCATCTGGGGGATCTGGAGATCAAGGACCTTTGGTCTCCAGAAGAAAGATTGCTTCACATCAATCTTCTGGAATTGCGGGTGATACGTATGGCGCTCAAGGCCTTTCTTCCCTCCCTTCACAGTCAGTCATTTCAGGTCCTGACGGACAACACTACTGCGATGTGGTACATAAACAAAGAGGGAGGAGTAGGGTCGTATTGTCTCTGCAGAGAGGCTCTGCGACTCTGGTCCTGAGCTCAGGACCATTAGATTTGTGTGATTGCAAATCATCTGGCCGGGGTGCTGAATGTGCGTGCGGATAGTCTCAGTCTGCAGTTATCGGCCGATCACGAGTGGCGTCTTCATTTGGAGGTGGTCCATCACATTTTCAGGATGTGGTGGTTTCCTCAGTTGGACCTGTTTGCCACTCACGAGAACGCGCACTGCCCGTCGTGCTGCAGTCTCCAGCATCCAATGCGTGGAGTGTTGGGGGACGCGTTTCAGCTAGACTGGGGCTCACACACATTTCCTCCCATACCCTTGATTCCTCGAGTTTTGAGGAAGATTCACCAGGACCTGGACCAAGTCATATTGATCGCTCCGGACTGGCCAAGAAGGGTGTGGTACACAGACCTCCTTTACCTCTCATTGCACCCTCCGCTCCATCTCCCTCTCAGGGCATACCTCCTCTCGCAGTCACAGGGGCAGGTCCTACACCCCCACCTCCGGAGCCTGCACCTTCATGTCTGGAGATTGAACGGGGCAACCTGGGTTCTTTCTCTCTCCCACCGGATGTGGTGGATGTTATTTTATCAGCCAGGAGACACTCCACCAAATCTGTCTATTCTGGTAGGTGGGCCAGGTTTGTTAAATGGTGTGGAGATAAATCAATCGATCCTTTGCAGGCCAGTCTGTCTGATGTTTTGAGTTTCTCTCTTTCTCTAGCTCATCAGGGTTGTGCAGAGGCTACTGTTTAAGGCTACTTGTCTGCCTTGTTGGCCTTTTTTGCTTACCAGACCAACACTCTTTGTTTAAGTCTCCCATAGTCATGAGATTCATTAAGGGTCTTACTAACAAGTTTCCCCCACTCCATTTATCATGCCTCAGTGCGATTTGAATTTAGTCCTTACTTTCTTGATGGCGTCCCCCTTTGAACCACTGCATAGTTGTCCATTGAGATTTCTAGCATTTAAGACAGTTTTTCTGATTGCGATTACTTCTGCCAGGAGGGTTAGTGAGCTGCAGGCCCTTAGCTCTAAGCCTCCTTTTACCTCAATTCATGCAGATAAAATGGTTCTTAGGACCAGAGCTGCTTTCCTGCCTAAGGTGGTCACTCCCTTCCACCTAGGTCAGTCTATCACTTTACCTACTTTCTATCCTCCCCCTCACCCTTCCAAGGAGGAGGAGAGACTTCACCGCCTGGAGGGTAGTCAGCTTCTTCCGGACTAAAGACTTCAGGTTGGACGACCGACTCTTCATTGGATATGTGGGCAAGATGAAGGGCAAGGCTGTCCACAAGAGAACGCTGTCCAGGTGGATCATCCTCGGCATCAAGATCTGCTACGCCTTGGCCAAGAAAGAGCCTCCTGAAGGTATTCGAGCTCATTCCACCAGAGCTAAATCTTCTTCTTCGGCTTTAGCTAGAGGTGTCCCTGTTGTAGACATCTGCAAGGCGGCAACTTGGGGCTCCCTCCACACTTTTGTGAAACATTACTGCTTAGACTCAGAGGTGAGGAGGGACGGCCACTTTGCACGTTCTGTGCTGCATGATTTTTTGGTATAAATAGGCAGGCACCCTCCTCCTAGAGCGGGACGGCTTGGGGATTCAATTCAAAAGGTGAGGAATCCACAGGCAGATGTATCCATCAGAAGAACAAGTTACTTACCTTTGGTAATGTTTTTTCTGGTGGATACAGTATCTTCTTGTGGATTCTTCGCTGACCCACCCGCCTCCACATTGCCTGCTTGTTTATACCGAAAAAATTAATTGTCATGAAATTCATGTACTTTATTGTTATTCGAAATAATATGATGCTTGTCACTAGGAAATGTCGATATTTCAGAAGTTCCAGTTTCTTTTCTTCTTTTAATCGTATACTGTGTATACTTGTGGAAATGTTGTATACTGTGTATACTTGTGAAATGTTGTTGGTTCACCTGTTCGCCTCGAAGGCACGGAAAAAATGGGTGGAACTGACGTCAGCACGCCGACGAGGTCTTCTTATGGCTCCGATTATGTCGCTCGGGGTCGTGAGTGGAGCCGTTCCATTGTGACGTCCTCGTCAACGTGGGAGAGCTATGGAGAAAAGTTCCGTTGAAATGCCATGATAGGGTCAGGCATGCCTTCACGCAAAACGACATGCGCACTGCAGTTCTTGCTGTCTTCGGAGTTGGAGGTTAGCTGCTGCATTAAGTTGGCTCCCGCATTGAATCCGAGCCAGAACAGCGGAGACTTCTCCCTATTCAGCGGAGTGTGCAGGAAGGCAGTGGCGGCTAGGAGAGACTGGCGGCCGGGCTGCACCGCTGTGGATAGCCACCAATACCCACCACGTGAAGGAGGTAAGGTCAGGTGGCTTTAGAAACTAGTACTACATGGAGGTTGCACGCACCAAGTGACTAAGCAAGGAAGGTCTTAATTGGTGCAAGTTATTCCACGAGGGCGCGGAACTACGCAGAATTTCACTGAGAATTCCGCGGAGTACAACTCCGCGAGCTACGCCCAGGCCTGATGTTAAAGCACGTAACACCTTGTCAAGTCCTTTCAAGCAAACGGGTAGCGAAGAAGCACCTGTAAAGGAGTTAAGTGTATTAGATAATACATATAGGAGTTGCCTGGTCACACTACCACCCTGAGGGGCCCCATCAAAATACTTATGGGATCCCAACAGGATCTCTTGTCAACCACATTCCATTTTACTGCACGGCGTGCACGAAGAGAAAGCTTGCTTCCATGCTGCTGCATTCTTTCTAAATGAGCAGCTGAGGAAGTCTTTCTCTCGGTGCCAAGAAATGCCATGCGCTCTCCGGCAGAGGTGCTGGGCGCTGTGAAAGTGTAGGGTGCACGCGCATGTGCGCACCCTACATGGGAACATACATTAGAAGTAAGCCTACCAATTGTAATCCAAGCCTCACTTTGATATGCAACAATTTTTTTTATAACTTATTGCTTATTACCTATTAATTTCTTTAGTTTAAGTGTAGAACAAAATAAAAAATGTTACAGCATTATTAACTTAATTGAAATCTTTTGTGACAAGAATGAGGCACCTGGGACAGGTACCATGAGCCTTTGACAGTATAAGGAGCTTGGCTCTATTAAAATTCAGTGCGAGGAGCATGGGAACTTGGACATATATTATCTCTGATGCATGGGCAGTCAGAGAGGAACTTGGAACACATGGGCATGTAACATGAGGCACTGGAGGCTTGGGAGTATGAAAGTAATGCACTTTGGGTACATGGACATACAAAATAAGATGCTCGTGGTGGTAGTGGGTGAACTCATAGAAAAACGAAAACATAGAAACCATATTGGAGGAAACCAAATCATGGAAAACCAATTTTAAGGAAAGACAATTTCAAGGAAATACAAAAAAATTGAAAATTAATGGAAACATTTTTCATTTTAAAGGAAAGATAATTTTAAAGAAAACCCACAATTACATTAAACTTGGGTGGAGTCTAGGACTACTGTGGGGTTTTGGGCTCAGGGATGGATCATGTTTAGGGTGATGAGGGGATTCTTAGAGGTCAGGAATAATTGGCGTTAGGGCATAGAATGGGGTTTTCAGGGTTCAGAGATGGGTGGAGTGCAGGGGTGGTGAGGGCTTTTTAGGGTTCACGGATGAGTGGTGTTTAGGTGTGTGAGGTGTTTTTAGATTTCAGGGATGGTTGGAGTGTATGGGTGTCGAGGTTTTAAGGTTCATGGATAGGCAGAGTTTAGGGCTGGTGAGGCTTTTTAAGGTTCAATTAAGGGTAGCAGTTGGGGTGGTGAAGAGTTTTTAGGGTTCAGGATGGGGTGGAGTTTAGGGTGGTGAGGGGTTTTAAGGATTCAGGGATGAGTGGACTTTAGATGTAGAAAGGGATTTTACGGTTCAGGGATAGGTAGTTTAGGGTGATGAGTTCTTATGGGTCATGGATGGCTGGTGTTTAAGAGCGGTGAGGGCTTTTTAGAGTTCAAGGAAGGGTGGAGTTTGGGTGTGCTGTGGTGTTTTAAGGGGTATGGGATGGGTTGGGTTTAGGCATAGAAAGGGGCTCTAGGGTTTAGGAATGGTGGAATTTTGGGATAGAAAGGGCTTTTAGGTTTCAGGGATGAGTGTTGTTTAGGTGTGATGAGGGATTTTAGGGGGCAGGGATTGATGGTGCTCAGGGGTTGTCAGGGGTCAGCGATGGATGTTGTTTACGGGGGTGATGGCTCAGAGAATTAAAAGCATCCGAAGTAATAGTCTGACACTGTAGACGATTTAAATATGAAATAATGTCCACTGAAGTAAAGCACTGAAATAAATATCTCCGACAAAAAATGTTTCTGAAATTAAGACCTGCACGTTTGCATCTACACATAATAAATAAGCACTCAAAAGCCAATTCCGACCAAAAAGACTTTCAATTAATTGGTTTCTACGAAAAGGTAAATGCCATTCATTCAGTAAATTTCCATTAAACAGTTTAGATGAAATGGTTTTTCAGTAATGGGATTCCATGAAACCTTTTTTCCATGAAATCACATACAACCGCTTGTGGCACCTAGGCTGACATAGTCAGGAGTTTGGGTGCATGAAGAGAAATAAAGAATCTGGGGCACAAGGAATGAAAGTATGTGAAGCTTGGAAACATGGGAGTGCAGTGTGCGGAGCCTGGGGCACAGGGACAGGAAGGAAGCAGAACGCTTTATGTGTATCAGAAGAAGTCACAATCCAATCCAAGGCTTATCCAAGACCAGCCCTTGACAGACAGTGCAGTTCAAAGCAGGAAGCAGTCTTGGAATCCGATGCAGTGTTCCAGTAGGACGTGCTCTCAGGGGAGAAGCACTTTGTGAAGTTGTGCGTGGAAGAGGACAGAAAAGACAAAAGTGCCATTATCTTCCAGAATATACGCCGCAGTAACAACATATATATTTTGTGAAGTCCGATTGAAAATGTTTATAGATTAAAATAAAGAAAAATAAATCTCACTTAATGTGCAAATTTAAAGCTGGAGGCATTAAGTATGCTGATGCTTTCATATTTCCAGAGACCTGGGAGGGCCAGGCAGAATGGAAGAGTTCCCTAATCACGCTGAAGTTCTTTGGAATAAATACTCTTGCAGAGGAGAGAGGGGCTGTTACTTCCTTCTTCCTACTAGGAAGGCTTTGAGGACTCATTTCTTTTAATCCCTGTTCCACTTTACGAGAAGTGCTACGATGCCTGTGGAAAGTTTGGCGCTTCATTTAACGTTTGACTTGACAATAATAGCAAACTCTTATCATGTTTCTAATTATTCAGTGTTTTATAATTTTTGTTTCATTGCAAAGATAGCAATGCATTAAAAAAATTGCAAATGTGTAGATGAAAAAAATATACCTCGTGGATTTTGAATATTTTTTTATAAACCATTTTATTAATTTTCCATACAAACTAAAAATAGATAATCAAACAATTATTGAGGAAGTTTACCTTGACAGCATCCACAATGACAATCATTATAGAAGCCACTCGCTTTGAACAGCAGTAGCCACGGCTACAATCACAACTGTTTCTTCTCATTTCTATAAACCAATACTTTGTGTCAGCCGAGTAGGGCTTAGGTTCACATGTATCTAAAACAATCCCTCCATAGTAACCTCAATCCTTGCAGATTTTATAATGTTTCTGCAGGAACCCTGTAGCCAAGTAAATTGTTTTTTCTAGGCTCATGCAATCGTCTAATCCCATTTCCATAGTTCCAGTGTGTGTGTTGTGGGGGCTCCTTCCAGTGCCTAGCACTGTCTCTTCCAGTGGTACTGGAACAATTTTCAGATTGGGGGTGCTGCCATCAATGTTATGTTACATCTCTGAAGTAATTGAGAATGTGAAAAATCCAAATGTCACATAAAAAACAAGTATAGTAAACGATCCACGCTCATTCAGCCAGAAAGTGGTAGGTAGGGAGTGTTGGATTTTGGAGCACACTATTACTAATGCATGGTGTGATAGTGCACTGTCATTTACAGACAGTACAAGTTTTATTTAATTCACCTCGAAAGTTTCACACACATACAGTTTGACTGACAAAACCCTATAGGACATTAACAATAGAAAATGTATGGGATTAAAGCTGGGTCTGGTGGCTCAGTGGACTAATGCATCCACTGCAGGGGCCTGTGTTCAACCTCATGGTCACAGGTTTGAATCCCAGCGGGTCCTCTCATCCATTTGAGGTCGATAAAATGAGTACCATTGAGTTGGGTAACAATATACATCTGATATTCAGCGCCAAGATGCCCCGTTGCTGGGGTGAATGTGTGCTTTACAAATACTTATGTTATTTCAGCGATTATTCATAATTTGGGCATCACCAAATAAAGTGTCTTGATTTGTTTTGTTGCTATTAAAATCTTTGTTTCTATCACGCTTCACAATTACAAAACAAATTGTGCTGTTGATATATTTTGAGTTCATTTACATGTATTTTCATTTTGTTGTGAGTTAGAAAAAATAGACATATTACAGTCTTTCCTTTCACACTCCCTGTAACCTATAAGACTGTCATATAGTTCCCATAGTTCACTTTACAAAATCCTCGCACTTTGTAGTCAAGATAGAAACAAAATTTAAAGGCATCTTTATTGGGCCTTCACAGTCTGAACTGTAGCATGGTTATTTTGGAGATGCTGCTGCACCCCCACACCTCTACTTCCAGCACGTATGGCCTCCTTTAGCAAAGAGGAGTCCCAACCATAGCAGTGCCATTTTGTACCTATTGGAATCAAAATTGACATTAACGTGTAAAATGGTCATTTTGGGATCCGAGGGGGTTTTTCAACAATCTTGACTGGATTGATGAGCAGTTTATATGTCTGCCTGTTTTGTCATTTGTAATTTACAGTTTCCACAATTTACCAATTCATTAAATGCATCCCATTTGTTAACTATTTGTCTGAATATATTTTAAAATACTAAATATTGTCTGCCTGTGAGTATGCCATCATTATGACGAAAAACAAAAATAAAGAATTAAATCAACATTTAATTTAAATCTGAATTCTTTATACACAAAATTTCAAAAATTGATGGTCCAAGACCCGAGTTGTCTTGCTATACACCAAGTCCATCAAAACTTGTCACAGGAATTTCTTTATAATATAGTCAATCACATGTTCGTGTGTTCTGTCTTCACTACATTTTGATTTAAAATTCAGCATTGTCAATATATATCCACAATCATCACCAATATAGCCACAGCCAACATGTGTTTCGCTGTACTAACCCGTTTCTTCAGGGCTGTAATAAAAGCATATAGTACAAAAATTAGCAATATACAGACACACCCAAGATCTAAAAACCTCCTGTTGAATCCTAATGAATTCAAATGTACAGTTCTTTATAAACAAACGTTATTGAATGGCAATGCTGGTTTCAAACGGTCATACATTTGAAAAAAGTTAATATTATATCATCCTCTGTTTTTGTTTTAACATATTCCAAATCTCATCACATAAATGTTCCCACTGGAAGGTGTTATACAGTGTATATTTATATTTCTACTGACTGTGACTCATGGATTTTCCCACAGAGAGGAGTTATTCAGTGTATATCTATGTCTACTTCCACTGACTGTGACTCATCTATGTTCCAATATTCTGATTGTCAATCACAGTCTGATCCCTTTAATCTTAGGGCACGTTCAGCCTCCAATATTTATGTAAAATCTAAAAATTCATTTCCTTCTACTACATCCACATTTTTGGTCAAATTCCTAATTAGTATCCTCAAATAGTAGTAATAAAACTTAAGATAGTACTCATATTAAAATACAATCTTCTTTTTGTAACTTTTCGGAATTTTAAGTTTCATGTTTACTGTCCTTATAAGCACTTAACAGTATTGCCTAATATGTTATGAAATGCAGGAATTCTTCATAATTAAAGAAAATTAACTATAGAAGAGGTGATAAAAACCATAAACTTCGAAAGGAGGAGACTGGGTGGATTAAACATTGTGACAGTTCTCATTTTGGCCCTCTTTTCCATTCCTTGACTGTGGTTAGCCTTTCCTTTATCTCTGTTAGAAAGTGTGTGATGTAATTAACAACATACAATTGTTAATGGTTGGAGGTTGTTTAATAGGCACCTTTACACAACCTCAGATCGCAGCAACTGCCAAACAGTCGTTCCGCGTTACAACGTTCCACACAGGCCATACCAAAAGGAGAAGGGAAGAGGGGAAAACATAAGGGTATAACAAAGAGATACCATATATATATGCTTCTTTTTTTCCATATATATATATATATATATATATATATATATATATATATATATATATATATATATATATATATATATATATATATATATATATATATATATATATATATATATATATATATATATATATATATATATATAGATACACCCAAAAGCAGTCGCGTATGCTCAAGCCACTAAACGTGAGGAGTGTACGGCGAGGTAGCGAACCTCATATATTCAACAAAGAACTGCAACAACCTCCAGTATAAATATCCTGGATCGATAATTACAGAGCCGACACTCAATTTCCAAGTCCAGCGTATGTTTTATTCACACACGGCAACAACAAACAAAACCCAATGCGTTTCGGAGTTCAGGCACTCCTTGGTCACGGGTTAGGTGTATGCTTACTTCCTGCCTTATTTAAAGAGGCAGACTGTGCGTTAACATTTCATTGAAATAGAAAAAATACTTTGTATCGTTCGTATGTATTTCAACAATAAAGAAATGCAATTTATATCAGCATTTTACAACAGTTTCAGCGTGATTTGAGAAATTACTTTACATTGTAAATTCATAATGTAAAGCATGAAAGTATTGCTAAAAAATATATTTCCTTGGCGTCTCTAAAGCATTAATACACAGCGTCAATTAGATTTCACCACACGTTGCAATAACACGATGACATTTCATAGCGTCAGGTGCCAAACACGGTTCACCTTTTATTACGCTATTCAAGACCCTTTTTGTGTTACGTTTTGTCAATAAAGTTATTGAACCACTACGGATCTTGCTACATAATAATGCCAATTCAAAACCAATTAAGCCCCAGTGGGCAGTGCGGTCACATTTTATCACGCCATTCTAGCCCCCTGAATGTTATATCAGCAAATGAAGTCATTGAACAGACAAAAAGGGGGTAATATTACAGGATAATGCCAAGTCAAAAACAATTAAGCCCAAGTGGGCAATACAGTAGCTATCCATATAATGCATTCACCCGTCCAAATATATAGTTCTAATGCCTGGACAAATAGTAATAAAAAAAAAAAAGCTCTATCATAGCTAAAAGGGTTAATTAATTAAATCCTAGTGAGCTTTTCCAGACCAGCTCTATATTGGACCACGCGATCAACATAGATATACCCAAACACGCTGACAAAATTAAAGATATAATGGCTCTTCTGCTCTTTCAAACATTTCCGTCTGAAACAAACAAAAAACAAAGTATTAATAAAAACCACAAATTACAACACACGTACATTAAAAAGGCATAAACCTATACAGAAGAAAAGAGGATGTTATGCAGAAAACATCATCACCCTAAATGTACAGCCATTTCTTCATCCATAACGAACGTATGGACGAAGAAATGGCTGTACATTTAGGGTGATGATGTCTTCTGCATAATGCATACTGTAGAAATGGTAAAAGACTTTGTCCCTTTCTATCTCGACGTGGATGGCACTGTGCTAATCCTATGCTTAAAGACTTCAATAGAAAAGCAGACATTTGAGGTGAGCAAATTTAGAGTGTATCGCTGGTGTTGAGAGTGATCTATACTGGAGCTGCTTTTCATCTAAACTTGAGAACTACCCAGAGTTCTCTGCTTCCTTTTTTTTTGCATAATTTATGCATCACTCTATGCCTGAAAGGGTTTTGTTTTGACTTATACTGGGTGCTCCCTTGTGTCTGGACAAAGCTATACCTCCCTGAAGAGCTCTAATGAGAGCAAAACATGTGTCAGGGGGTTGCTTTTATTCTTTTTTTGTATAATCTATGTGTTACTCTATGCCTGAAAGGGTTTTGTCTTGATATATATATATATATATATATATATATATATATATATATACATATATATACATATATACACATATATACACATATATACACATATATACACATATATATTTCCACTGATTTGTCTAAAGAACGAAGCCTGCACTCATGTTGAAGCTCCGGGCACCTGACAGGCTCATATACTCTGGAAAGGGCTTCTAGCCTAACGCGTTTCAGATGTAAATCATCCTTGATCACAGGCAGCCCCCTTAATCGTGCAGCATCACATATGAAACCACCATATTCAACTTGCTTCAAATTAGCTCCTTTTATTGGTGTCACATGGGCAAATCTCGAACAGCATTATGGAATGTGGTTCATTGTACATATTCCACCAGTGTGGGCACCACACTTTTAAGGTAAGTATAACATTTCCATTGTCCAAGTGGGCAGTGAGTCTGTCAGCAAGCTCTTCATTTACCTTTTTCCAAGCCCCCTCAACGTTCCAAAAAGATCCTCATGTCAAAGAAACACGGACCCGCTTCATGTCCGCAGCGGTGCTGGCTCCAACGGCTTGGACCGCCGTTTAAACATTTCCACTGATTCGTCCAAAGAACGAAGCCTGCACTCACGTTGAAGCTCCGGGCACCTGACAGGCTCATATACTCTGGAAAGGGCTTCTAGCCTAACGCGTTTCTGATGTAAATCCTCCTTGATCACAGGCAGCCTCCTTAAACGTATATGATGGTTTTTGACACATTCCTCCACACGCTCCTGGTGAACCTATCTGGTCTCCCCGCCTCCCATCCAACTAGGGAACAACTTAATACCAGGTAGGTGACCTTTAAGCATAATGAAAGGTGAGTCCCCTGTGACACAGTTAGGAGCAGTGTGGTAGGACCACAACAATTTCTTTATGGCCTTGTCTACAGGTACCTTTGCTACCTGTGCCGACTGAAAACACTCCATTATCATACAGTTCACCCTTTCCATTAAACCGTTTGCTTAGGGCAATACAAAGCAGTCTTCAGGTGTGCAAAGGACAAATCCTTGAGAAATTCTCTCATCTTTTCTGACCTAAATTGGATACCGTTATCAGTCACAATGGAACCAGGCTTTCCTTAAGCGCTTACTCTTGTCACACATGGAACATGTCATGCACTCCTTGACTTTTTCTTCCACCAGACTGTCCAGACCAGGGAACCAGTAAGTCGCTCTCACCTTAGATTTGTAATGCTATGCCCAAGGTGTCCCTCGTGTTCCAGATCAATAATCCTCTCCCACAACTTCTCAGGAGGAACCACTTTCTCCCCTCTCATAATCATGTCCTTGTAGATGTGCAACTCATGCCTTACATCCCAGAAACGACGGATGTCGTCCCTCAATCTGTTGGATTTGGGGGGCCATCCCTTGACAATATTGTCTATTAAAGCAATAATAGTGGAATCATTAGTGGAACAGGCGGCCCACTCCTGAAAGCCACAGAATTCCTATTCCCTTGGATGAAGTAAATCCTAAAATTGTATCCTTCCAGGCCCAATACCCACTTGGCTATACGGGCAGTAGTGTGTTCCCTCCCTTTGGTAGATAAAATGTACGTCAAGGGTTTATGGTCAGTCCTTAAAGTAAAAGGAAGACCCCATAAAAAGAATTTGAAGTGTGTAATCCCCCAAAAACACGCTAGGGCTTCCCTTTCAATGGTTGAGTAGTTAGACTCCGCATCTTTCAACACTCTTGACGCAAACGCCACAACTTTTTCCTTCCCATCCACCATTTGCACTAAAGATGCACCTAAACCTTTGATACTAGCGTCTGTGTACAAATTTGTCCTCTGTGTTGTATCAAAATTACCAAAGGATGGTGCACTCACAATTGCTTGATTAACACTTTCAAAGCTACTTTACATGCATCATCCCACACAAAATGGACTCCTTATTTCAGTGGAGGCCTAAACGGTGCAGTGTAATCTGGGAAATTCCTTACAAATTTGGCCATGTATTCCACCAGCCCAATTAATGATTTAAGTTCCTCTTTAGAGGTGGGATGAGGAGCTCCTTTAAAAGCCACTACAAGGTCCAGTTTGAGTTTAATACCATCCTTGGAGATGTGGTGCCCCAAATAGTTCACGGAATCCACACCAAACTTACACTTTTCAAGTTTTATAGTCAAGCCTGCATTTTTGAGAATAGTGAGAACATTTCCAAGTGTGTCGTTGTGCTTGCACATTGATTCTCCATAAATCAACAAGTCATCTTGAAAATAGTTTTATTGTCAAGTTGTCAAGAAAACTGTCGCCAGAGTCTCAGAGGACTCACCTGTAAGAAGAAGTTCATTTCATTCTTATACGCCCGATGGCAGAAGCGGCGTCCGCACGCCTGGTTGCTCTTGCAGAGACTCTTGCATTTACTTGCTTCGATAAACAAATGAACTTTCAACATGGCGGTCACCATGCAACTTAAGTTAGCATTCTAGTCATTCAAGAGTTACTCGCCGGTAGTGTTCTTAGTGTGCGCAAGCGTTGGAAACCGGGCTCTTCGACTGTTCTTTCTGAAGAGGGAGCAGTGTTTCTTTTTGGCGCCCACTCTGACTGAAAAAAGTAGCGTTTCTTATGGCGCTTGCTCAGTCGGAGAATCACCTCAAAATTGGGTTTTGACTCCACCCCCTAGCGGAACTCATAGGAGGCTAGTGTCTCGGTCTATTTTTGAGTCCAGCGAAAATTCCAGTGAAGCCGCTTGAATTCCGAAGTTCGTTGTCTTTGTCACAAAAAAGGACAGTAAGATTTTTCTACAAAGAGACTTGATTCAGTAATGCTTTAGAAGGTGTTACAACCAATGTTGTCGATATTGTAAAATCATCTCCTGCAGTTTACAGAACTCAACTAACGCTCCTTCTAGGAGCGGACATTTCTTCTACTAACCTTCACGCTATATTTTCTATTAGTGTTGAACTGTGAATTTTGTATTCAACTTCAAAAAGATTCCATCATACATCACATAAGAGAGAAGCAAGCCTCCCTAACAATTCAGGTAGTGGAGTGAAAGAAAAGGCACGAATGAGAATGAATGATTGCAGTCAGAGTAGGTAGGACATATTAATTAAATTGTTCATTCTTCTCCTTGCTGCAGCTTCTGTCCTTGCGCCTTCCTGATTAAGAAAAACGTATAATTAATACAGACTAGAAGACCAACTAAATATCTCGAAGGGAAGCTCAGACAGGATTCCTGAGGCAGTCTCTCTTTCTCATCCCACTCCCCTTTCCCCCTTGAGGGTGTCAGTGCAGTTTACGAGTTCAGTTCTGCGCAGGCACCTAGGAAGGGCATTGAGGAAACAGCATCTGCTCCTGTAGAATTCTGGCACTATAAGTTAATTTTGTGACACACGTTACACACACCTTTCAGAACTGGTGCATCACCCTTTGGAATACGGCTGCCGTCGATGATAATCCAAATGGCATACGACGGTACCTGAAGGCACCAAATGGCGTGATGAAAGAAGTTAGAGACATTGAGTCCGGGTGGAGCTCTATCTGGTGATATGCCGATGATAGATCAATCACACTAAAAACATATGCATTACCAATCATGCTGATCATGTTGTTTATTTTATGTAATGGGAATCTATCTACCCAGATAATTTGGTTAAGATCTCTGAGATCCACACAAAGGCGGATGCCCCTGCCCACGGACTTCTGCGCCAACACAATGGGGGCCAATCACAGCAAGCTTTCAAATGGCTCTATAATTTCTTGACTGATCAGTTGGTCCAACTCCCTTCCCAAAGGTTCCTGCATTAAAATGCGGATAGACCGCACTTTGTGTACCACTGGAACCGCGTTTATTTTCAGTACAATTTTGTGTTGAAAATTTTTACGTTGACCCAATATGTCGGTAAAAACGTCTGGAAACTCATTGGCCATTTTAACTCCCCAATCTATTTATTCAATGGCTAAGACAGGATTGTTGTTATTTGGGTCAAGCTTGAAACCCAATTTCTTTTGGTGTTTCCACCCTAGTAAGTCTGACCCCTTTTCTGCAATGTAAATCTTCCCGTGAGAGGTGCAATGCATACATCAAGCATACTCAACAGTGGAATGGGATTGTGATTGTACCAACCTGGATGAACGTCTGCCTCAACGAGAGAATGACCCTCACTCATTAACTTGTCCTCATAGGTTTTTCGTCCAAGAATCGTGTACGGCGAACATGAGTCTGCGTAAACAGTCACTCCTAACCCGTTCACAAGGATTTCACACATGGGATAATCATTTTCAGAACCATCAGCAGTGGATGTAAGTTGAAACACAAATTTTCTCCTACCAACATCATGTTCTTCTATAATGTGAACTTGTTTAGCTTCAGCCTCCATAAACCTGCAAGTGCGCGCGTAATGACCCCACTTATTGCACTTCCTGCAAACAACTGACCTAGCGGGACAAAAGGAGCTATTAGCTAAGTGATTATAGTTGCCACAACGATAGCATTTAGTTCTTTCCCTTTCTTTGGTCCCCTTCTTATTTAACGCATTTTGACTTGCCTTGGTCGTACTAACTTCTTTGTTAGAATCATCACACTCAACACGACTAGAACGATCCTTAACCACATGTACAGTTTCATCTCCTTGATGCACTCTGCAGTGTGTTCAATACTCCTTGCTAAATTTATGGCCTCTTTTAGATCAGGATTATGTGCAAGTAGTTTTTCTTGCACTCTAGGGTTGTTGGTACACCGCACCAACTGATCTCTTATGAGAGAATCGCATAAAGACCTAAATTCACACAGACTGGCTAGGCCCCTTAAACGAGCAATATAGCTAGTAATCTTCTCCTCTTTCCCTTGAATTCTGCAAAAACATTTGTGCCTTTCCAGCACGATATTCACTTTTCTACCAAAATGTTCCCTCAATTTCATGAGCGTAAATAAGTACACATCTTCCAGACCTTCCTCTTCTTCTTCACTTTCAGATGGAGGGGTTATTAAGTTCTCATAAACCCTCCTACCCTGTACACCTAAATTGTGAAGTGGAATATGCTGTTTTCTCAAAGGAGAAAACTTCTCTCCACCAATGGCTATGAGGTAGGATTGAAATAGTTTTTCCCACTCTAACCAGGGTAATTATGGTTCCCCGAGCTCATCCAAAAAGGGAGGTGACTGTGACATGTTGGTTATAGCCATATTGCACTTCTTTGGGAACCACCAACGGTACTATGAGGGGTGTCAACACAGAAGAACTACAATTAACAAGAAGAAAATAAAAAAACTGAGCTATGCCATATAAAGTTTGAACAATGAATCCTGCTGAAAAAAAATATATGTGTTACTGACCCTAAATATAGCATAGATTATAACAACAAAATGGTAAGTCATAGGCCAGGCTGGAGTTAATGAATTTCACCTAGAATGAACACACAATACAGTTCTGTAGAAACAGTGTATTATTATTATTATTATTAATATTGTAGCTTGTAGAGCGCACAGCTATCTCCAACGGAGGTGTCCCGCTGCTAGCAGCGGATGCAGAGAGGTAGGGGCAGGTTACCAAGTGCTAAGGGAGGCCAAAGAGCCAGGTCTTTAGGATCTTCCTGAATTCAGATTCTGACTTGGCCTTCCGAATATGCTCAGGCATGGAGTTCCAAAGAGAAGCGGTTCTGACAGAGAACGACCGGCCACCTAGCCTGGCTTTTGCAAAGCAGGGAGTGACTAGGAGTTCCTGATGATTGGACCTCAGGACCCTTGTCTGATGGTATTTTCGGAGTCTCTTCATCAGATATTGAGGGCCAGTGTTTCTGACTGCTCTATAGGCGAGAGTCAGTGCCTTGAATTCCATCCTCCTTTTAACGGGCAGCCAGTGCAGGCTGTGTAGGTGGGGGGATATGTGGTGTTGGAGTGGTACATTTCTGATGAGCCTGGCAGCTGCGTTCTGTATAGTTTGTAATTTCCTGATCAAGTAGGCTGGCAGACCCAAATACAGGCTGTTAGCGTAGTCCAGCTGAGACGTGATCAAAGCATGGACCACCGTTTTCCTGCAGTCCATGGGTAGGAAATGAAGAAATCTCCATAAGGACTTCATTTTCCAGAAACAAGATGAGGAGACATGGCTTATCTGGGTCTTGCATGAGAGGGTGGAGTCAAATTTGAACCCCAGGTTCCTAGCAGAGGAGACAGGAAGAGGGGGAGGATTAAGCTCTGACGGCCACCAGAGGTCGGATTGTGGAGGGGATGGCTGATTAAAAAACAGAACCTCCGTTTTTTCAGTGTTGAGCCTCAGGCAGTTGTCAGTCATCCAGGATGATATGTCAATCAGACACTGTTTGAAGTTGGTAAATGCTGCCTCAGAATGATCCCTGAAAGAGAACACAAGCTGTAGTTAAATTGATCCTTTTCATAAGGAATTGTCATGCAATCATGAAGGGGTTAATAACTTCAGCCCTTCCTGTGGGCGTGTACATCTTCTGGAGTTAGAAGTGAACGATCCACAACGTCCACAAGGAGCACATATCAGCTTCCAGATGCCGAGGCTGCCGTTGGGGACCGGCAGAGTCAGCTTCCCGATGTCGAGGCTGGCGTTGGGGACCGGCAGAGGGCTGGGAGTTTCCACAGCTGGTAAGCACTTCGACCCTCCAGACGCTCGGTGCACAGCACAGCAGCTTACAGTAGTGCCGGATGAACGCCGCCCGCAAAGTGTGGGTGGGAGTACCCAGCTGAACAAGGCAGTCACAGAGTGCCAATGAAAACCCTGCGCACAGCGTGTAAAAGAACAACGTGGGCAGGGGTACCTGCACAGCCCGATCCAATCATTCGATTTGCCAAGTACGGTAGCCGCAATGCGCAGCAGGAACTATGCGCACAGTGTATGTAGAACTGGCTAGATGATCGTCACAGCCGTGCAGCACACTCTCAATCATTATGTAGGTCAAGTCTAACCACGAGGACATATGAAGAAATAAAGTACTTGCTTGACGGTTTCGGTAACTTGATAACCTCAGAAGCAGGTTCCACCTCCCCATAGGTTCCTCACATACGCTCTCCACAAAGCTTGGAACAGCGTCTTCGTAGTATTGCGACACAAACAGGGGTGAGGTTGTGCTGTTGTCCCCTGCCCAGCGACTATGTAGCCGAGAAAATCGTTGCCAGTGATGCAATTAACAACATACAACTGTTAATGGTTGAAGGTTGTTTAATAAGCACCTTTACACAACCTTAGGTCGCAGCAACTGCCACACAGTCATTCCGCGTTACAACAATTCACACAGGTCATACCTGGGAAGGGGGGGACATAAAGGTGTAATATATATATATCTATATGTGTATAGATATATCTATATATATATATATATATAGATATATATATATATCCCCAAGAGTTCACGTACACCTCTGCCCGTTTCACGGCGGCGGGCTTCCGGCGAGGTCGCGAACCTCCAATACACACACCAATCCTTCGTGAAGATACACTGATTGTGCCGAGCCCAAAATTCGTTTGAAAGTGTTTTTTTTTTTCCATCTGGCAAACAACGCCCGACGTGTTTCGGAGCAGCCGCTCCTTTCTCACGGGACCCGCGCCGGGCGTTGTTTGCCAGATGGAAAAATAAAACCACGTTTTCAAACGAATTTTGGGCTCGGCATTATCAGTGTATTTTCACGAAGGATTGGTGTGTATATATATATATATCCAAGCTCCAAAGTACCCAACGTACAAGGAGCACTCGAACGGCAACATGCTCATGAAGAGCCTTTATGGTATACAATCCGCCGGCACAACGATAACTTTAAGCAGTTCAATTTGCCATGGATGCCTGACGCGTTTCGAAGTGTCCCCACTTCTCTTCAGAGGCTTTGGCAATTGAAGGCGCATTGGACACTGCCCTCATCATTTAATTGCTCCAATACATGCCCTGGATGGGACGCTCTGCCGCGACTAGCAGAGCATTATGGGCCTTGTAGTGTCCTTTGTCTCCAGATGGAGGGCGCAATGTTGCTGCTGTAACATTCATAGCCCCCAGATGGGCCTCCGTGTGCCGGTGGAAATGCTAAATCCGTTGCTGCCCCACGAAGTCGGCCTGCTCGATAACAGACCGCATGGCCCCCACATCCTGGGGTGGTGCTCCTTCGCGGCAGGGTGTGCCATGTGTTTATCCAAGCTCCAAAGTACCCAACGTACAAGGAGCACTCGAACGGCAACATGCTCATGAAGAGCCTTTATGGTATACAATCCGCCGGCACAACGATAACTTTAAGCAGTTCAATTTGCCATGGTATATATATATATATATATATATATATATATATATATATATATATATATATATATATATATATATATATATATATATATACATACATACATATATATATATATATATATATATATATATACATACATATATATATATATATATATATATATATATATACATACATATATATATATATATATATATATATATATATACATACATATATATATATATATATATATATATATATATATATATATATATATATATATATATATATATATAATTATGTTCAGTAAGGAAAGCTCCTGTTTACAAACAGATCATTACAGCAGTGTGAAGTTCCTTAAGCACAAACATAAAATGCTGATATCATCATGGCTGATAACCCAGACATGTTTTTTGTTTATATTCATGGGAGCAGCCCGTTACAGTGTACGTTTATTGTTTACAAAGATGGAGGCTTAAAGTCGACTTGTGGATCGAGCTGACACATTTTAAGCCAGGGCAGCTTTTCTGTCCCCAAACCCTTTTTTGTTTTGTAAATATGAGCTGAAATCAGTGGGAAAATGGAATATAAACCCCAGGATTTGTCCTTTGATAAGGAAAGGGATTTGCACTGGAGTTATCGCTAGAGGTCATGCCAAATTGGTGCGCCGACCACTCTCAAGTGGAGAGTTGATTGCAGAAGTCGTTCATAAGGTGTCCTTCACCAAGAGCACATATTTTGTTCCTTGGGCAGCACTCTGACAAGGAATAGCATAAGACAGCTGTTCAAAGGTCCAGATACAGAAACTCTAAAATTCAAAAGGCAGGTTTGCTACTCAATACTTTAGCTAAGGTTTAGCATAGCATTTACAAATAGCTTTAGGGCCTAGGGATGTCAGAAACCCACTAACAATATTAGAAACATTTATCTTGTTTTCCCTACTATTACATGCTTAACTGCTTTTAGTTTCACATTTTGCGTGGTTACCGTACAAATTTTATGCACTAGATTGAGGATTTTAAGATAAACATTTTCAACCAACATGTCCGTGTTTCTTAGCGCTATATTTGAGTCTGTTATTCTTAAACAAAAGATTGTTTCAATTGCCACTGGGTCCCTGAACTCATCGAGATCGACTGATAGTAACCTGAAACACGGCTTGTGTTAGGGCTGCGGTACAACTGACTTTCTAAATCAGTGTTGATGCATTGAACTTAGTCCTTGCATCGAAGGTTAGAAATCCGACTCCTTGGGGGCAGAGCTTGCCTGGCCGCAAGATGACCGCACTGTAATCAAGCTCCCGTAACCGTCAGCTTAACCCTGAAGGTATTAGCGAAATCCATTGCCTAAAAGAACACTGCTGAAGCGCACTGAACTACACAAAGCGCCTGCTATCTAATGATGCCCCCGCAACCGTAATCAAAGCGGTGGTGCCAGTTTTACCAACTACGCAGTACTGACGATGGTGAGGCCTACCTGGCTAGGCGATCGGCAGACCTTAGGACCTGCGGGAGCCGCGGCAGGCCCCTATCAATTAATCAATCAGGGGTTTGTTAAAGCGCGACTACTCACCCGTAAGGGTCTCAAGGCGCTAGGGGTGGGGTGGGGGTGCAGGTTCCATCCATCAAGGAGGGGGTCTGTCGAAGAGCCAGGTTTTGAGGTTTCTTGCGAAGATGGGGAGCGATGTTGTCTGTCTGAGGTGGAGCGGAAGGGCGTTCCATGCTTTGGCCGTGAGGAAGGAGAAGGAGCGGCCTCCCGATCTGGTCTTTCTGGTGCGGGGGACCACAGCGTAGGAGAGCTGGGCTGATCGTAGGGTCCTTTGGGGTGCGTGGAATTTGAGTCGGCTGTTCAGGTATGCTGGTCCGGTGCCGTGGAGGGCCTTGTGTGCGTGGGTGAGCATCTTGAAGGTGATTCTCGCCTCGACAGGGAGCCAGTGGAGGGTGCGCAGGTGCTGGGAGATGTGGCAGTGTTTTGGCAGGTTGAGGACCAGTCTTGCGGCGGCGTTCTGGATGTTCTGTAGCTTGCGGGTGAGGTTTTTGTTTATTCCGGCGTAGAGTGCGTTGCCGTAGTCGAGTCTGCTGGTGACCAGGGCGTGAGTGACGGTCTTTCGGTGTTCGAGGGGGATCCATTTGAAGATCTTACGAAGGAGGCGGAGGGTGTGGAAGCAGGAAGACGAGACAGAGTTGATCTGGCGGTCCATTTTGAGCTCGGAGTCCAGGATGATTCCCAGGTTGCGTGCGTGGTCCGTGGGGGTTGGTGGGTTTCCGAGGGCGGGGGGCCACCAGGTGTCGCTCCAGGCATCGGGGTTTGGGCCCATGATGAGTACTTCTGTTTTGTTGGTGTTTAGTTGTAGGCAGCTGTTTTTCATCCATTTGGCGACGGCTTCCATGCCTTCTCGAAAGTTGCGTCTGGCGGTGTTGGGCTCGTTGGATAGGGAGAGGATGAGCTGGGTGTCGTCTGCGTATGACACGATGTTGAGTCCGTAGGTTCTGGCGATGGGGGCGAGTGGAGCCATGTAGACATTGAAGAGCGTCGGGCTGAGGGAGGAGCCCTGGGGGACTCCGCAGGTGGTAGGTATGGGGTCCAAGAGGAAAGGGGGGAGTCTGACCCGCTGCGTCCTGCCGGAGAGGAAGGAGCGGATCCAGTCGAGGGCCTTGTCCTGGATTCCTGCGTCGTAGAGTCTGCGTATTAGGGTGCGGTGGGAGACTGTGTCGAACGCCGCTGATAGGTCGAGGAGGATGAGGGCTACTGTTTCTCCTTTGTCCAGTAGGGTGCGGATGTCATCTGTTGCGGCGAGGAGGGCGGTTTCCGTACTGTGGTTTTTTCTGAAGCAGGATTGGGAGGAGTCGAGGATGTTGTGTTCTTCAATGAATGTGGCGAGTTGGCTGTTGATGGCTTTCTCGATGACTTTCGCTGGGAACGGGAGCAGGGAGATGGGTCTGTAGTTTTTGAGGTCGGTGGGGTCCGCTGAGGGTTTCTTTAGGAGGGGGTTGACCTCGGCGTGTTTCCAGTCGTCGGGGAACGAGGCGGTCGCCAGGGAGCGTTGATGGTGTGGCGGAGCATGGGTGCGATGGTGTCGGCGGCTCTGTTGAAGATGTGGTGGGGGCAGGGGTCCGTGGGGCCCCTGAGTGGATTGACTTCATTGTCTTCAGTGTGTCTTCGGTGGTGAGGGCTGTCCAGTCGTCAATCGCTGGTTTCCGGGTGTCGGGGGTGGTTGGTGAGGGTTCAGTGTGTTGGTTGTCTTCGTCAAAGTTGTCGTAGATGCTCTTGATTTTGTGGTGGAAAAAGGTGCTGAGTTTGTCGCAGAGGTCTTGTGAGGGAGGAATGTCGGTAGACTCGCTAGTGGGTTGGGCGAACTCCTTGATGATGCTGAAGAGTTCCTTGCTGTTGTGCGCGTGGGTGGAGATTCTGTCTTCAATCGCTTTTTCCTCGTTTCTCTGATGAGTTGATGGTGGGCGTTGATGGCGGCTCTGAAGTTGTCGTGGGCTTCTGTGGATTTGGTGTTCCTCCAGGCCTTTTCGAGGCGGCGGCATGTGCTTCTGGACTCTCGAAGTTCAGTGGTAAACCATCTGGCTTTCTTGGCGCGGGTATTGTTGTTTTTCTTGAGGGGGCTATGGTGTTGGTGCTGTCCGAGATCCATCTATGCAGGGTTCGGGCTGCGGTGTTGGGGTCGTCGTTTTCCGCGATGGTTGGGGTGGAGTTGTTGAGTGAGGAGGTGAGCTGGTCGTCGGTGATTTTGGTCCAGTTTCTTCGTGGAAGCAGGTGCTGGTGTCTGTGGATGGTGGGTGTTCTGAAGGTGAAGTGGACGCAACGATGGTCGGTCCATGGGAGTTCGGTGGTGTGGCTGAAGGTGATGGAGTTTCCTGTAGTGAAGAGGGGGTCGAGGGTGTGTCCTGCTGAGTGCATGGGCTCGGTCACGATCTGGCGCAGTCCAATGTTGTAGAGGTTGTCCAGGAGGGATGTGGTGTTGGGGTCCAGTTGGTTGTCGAGGTGGAAGTTGAGGTCTCCCAGCAGGGTGTAGTTGGTGGATGCGATGGCCTGCGGGGAGATAATGTCCGTGATGGAGTTGGCGAAGGGTCCGCGGGTCCAGGGGGTCGGTAGATGAGGGTTCCTCGGAAGGTGGCGGTGGGGCTGGTCAGTATCTTGAAGTGAAGGTGTTCCATCAGTTCTGTGGGCTCGTCAGGGAGTGTGCTGCAGAGAAGACATTGGAGCCTTGCGGCCCCTGGAGGGGGAGGGAACAAGCTGTGGTTGCCTTGTGCTGGAGGTGTCCGGACATCTAGTGGAGATGACCCCGGAGCCTCGTGGTGACGCAGTGCCGAGGCCGCCGGGACGGCCTACGCGCCTGGCGACATGAACAAACTTGCGGCCCCCCTCGTGAGGAGGAGGTAATCGGCTACAGCTGCGAGAGTGGTGCAGCTAAAGTGCTCCCCCAGTCTCCATAGACTGTGATCAATCGGCCTCGGTCCAGCGCCAAAGAGCAACCTACAAGCCGCATGGCTCTGCCGCACTGCCCCCACCGATGCATAAATTTAGAGCGAGCCTCACCTGGGTTGTACGGCCTTCACCGCGACGTGCCTGAAGGTGAAAAGGGGCGGTTGCCATGGGAGGGTCGTGCAGACACCAACTAGAGGCGCATACAGCAACACTGGGCTAGAATGAGCAAGGATTTAAACAACCACCGCCATGCAGTATTCCTGCCTTTGGAATTAAGCAAGTACACAGCAACTGTGTCTGGACACATGTCTGTGCAGTGAGGGGTGGTGAGTCACATTACAGAAGCACGCTGCAACCAGGGAGGAACCAGAAAGCTCAGCAAAGGCGATAAACTTACCGGCAATGCTACATGGGCACGGCTGAAAGTGACTAAAAACAGTACAGTTGCAAGAAGGGCAAGCTAAACTCCCTAACATAAGGTATTAGCTTGAGGTCGCGAAATATCTAAGTCAAAAGAGCGAAGGTAAAATGGGGAAACCGGATAAAACACAGACGAAATTACAATTTGAACAGCGAAAATCCACACGATTAAGGGATGATGATACAGAGGCGGAGTTGGAGGAGCGGGGTGCCAAGGGTTGGAACTAGATAAGGACCTATGGAAAATATTAGAAACGATGCAGCAAAGCCTCACTACAATTGATGGGAAAATAGACTCGCTTTCATTTCATATGGATCGCATGTCAGAGTGCTGACAGAATAGACATGGTGGAACGCAGAGTATCGGAGGCTGAAGATCAACAAGTAGAAACCACGCAAGCTCAGAAGCAGATGGGGAAACTATTAGATACATTGAAATCCAAAGCTGAAGACCTTGAAGCGAGATCAAAGCGCAACAATCTATGTATAGTGGGCCTGCCGGAATCCACCTCGACCAGGAATATGGAACTCTTCGTGGAAAAACAACTCACTACGATGCTGGGGCAAGACACTTTTTCACTGATCTTCGTTGTGGAGAGGGCTCACCGGTCGCTAGCACCTAGGCCCCTTCCAGGGGCTCCCCCACGTCCACTTATAGCCCGAATACTGAATTACAGGGACAGAGATGCAGCCCTGCGCAAAGCAAGAGAGGTACAGACACTTCGCTATGAGGGCACCAAGTTATCCCTATATCCTGATTTCACCTCTAAGGTGCAAGAGGCAAGACAGTGTTTTGCCCCTCTGAAGCAGAAATTGAGAGACCTACAGATAGACTACACAATGCTCTACCCAGCTCGCTTGAAGGTCACAATAGATGGCAAGACAAGGATGTATTCGGACCCGAGCAATTTACAGCAAACTCTTAAAAAGTACACCAAAGCTAAGACTAATAGGAATGCACCGGGTGTCAATGAGGTGGATGACCCTAGCCCCAGTGCACTGGACCAGCAGGACTGATAATTTGGTGATATTAATCGTAGGTTTGGTTGCCTGTAGTAAAGACAGGTAGCAGGTAACAGACAGGTTGTATGATTAACTGTGATGCCCTGCATCTTAAACCACAGAGTGTACTGTTAAATACAGTAGGACACAAGTATAACTGGACTACATATAGGGTAGAATTGTATGCATCTACATGGGATAGCTGTCCACATAGCATAGAAAGAGGTGGTTCAATATAGAGTGTTCAGTGTCCTGACTACCTATGTGTGATCTTTATATGCAAATGTAGGCAATGGATAAACTAGATAGGATAGATTGACGGCCGTGGTGTAACCAGCGCTTGGATAGGCTGTCAGGCATTCACCGCCTTCATGTGTAATACACACGGTTATGGGGGGAATTGTTGGTATGTTCTTATGTAAGGGTGGGACTGATAAAGACATGTCCCAAGTTGGGGGACATGGCGTGGGTGGGGGAGGGAGATACGATGTACTTGCAAGTAAGCTGTAGAAGTAGCCCGAGTGAAATTAATCAGAGCAACACGAGATGCAGCATAGACATAAAAAAGATTAGTTACATAATATGAGTAGGAGTGAAGAGCGTAACCCGACTTCGAGACATTGTGGTACTCCAATAAATTTTATAACTTGGAATGTCAGAGGCCTAAATGATAAACATAAAATTAGTAAAAGTGGTATTGTACCTACAAAGACACCAAATAGATATAGCGATACTGCAGGAAACACATCTAGGGCCCCACACAGGACTACTAACACTGAGAAGAATGAAAGGGTTATGTGTGGCAGCCGGGTTCACATCGCATGCACGAGGGGTTCTGATCTGGGTCAGACAGGAGGCAAATATTAAAATAAACGCACTAGACATCGACTCCGGGGGTAGATATGTAATAGCACACTGCCGCAAGGACAGCTTTGATGTGCGTGTGGTGGGGATATATGGACCTAATTACGATGACCCCCAATTTTATCACACATTACATAATAAACTCAATACGTACACCACTATGCCCACACTTTGGGGAGCTGATTTTAATTGTGTTCAGTCCCCGGAACTAGATAGATTATGGAGCCCACCACGGAAGCCCTCTTCCGCCGCCAAACCTATTGCTGCCATAGCTGAGACAGACGGGTTAATAGATGTTTGGCGGCACCGTTCAACACAAAGGAGGAAGTATACACACTACTCCTCAGCACACGACATACATACACGTATAGACTATTGGTATGCCTCAAAAGACTTAATACCCTTCATAACGGAATGCGCACATTTGCCGCGCACATATTCAGACCACTCCCCAGTTAAGCTGCAACATAAAATATAGGATAAGCTACCTACGGCACATGCATGGCGTGTTCCACAGTACTCACTTCTGGGTACAGTATTCAAAGAGGAACTCTCACAAGAGATAGATTACTACTTCAACAGCAATCTAGGTAGCATCCCCAAAATGGTAACTATTTGGGAAGCCTTTAAGGCTTATATCAGGGGGGTGACTATATCCAAACATGCTGGGGTGCTTCGTTCCATTAGGGGTAGATTACAAAAATTGGAAACCGAGCTGGCAGAGCTAGAGCGTATGTCATCACACAGCCATACCACCAAAGTGTTAGCCTTGATTAGGAAAAAATAGAAGAATACAACAAAGTAGCTAAAACTGAGGTGACATATTTGGGGAAATATGCCACTGCTAAAGTGTACGGAGAAGGAGAAAGACCAAGCGCCACGCTTGCTGCACTTACTAGGCCAGGTAGAGGTACGAATGAGGTAATAGAAATACAAGATGAGGATGGCGCGATGATAAGTAATGCAACACTGATAGCAGATAGATTTTGTAGGTACTACACAGAACTCTACACTTCTTGCCCCTCAAGCACGGAGGAAATGTCGGACGACTATTTAGCACACATTAAAATGAGCTGGCTAACCAATTCCCACACAGAGCAGCTGTTGGCGACCTTGCGCCCTACTGAAATCAGTGCCGCTCTAAAGGACATGCCCAATCACAAGGCTCCCGGCTCAGATGGCTTAACAGTAGCCTTCTACAAGGCCTATCAAAATCAATTAATACCCCTTTTGGTAAATCTTTTCAAAGAAATGGCCAAAGACGGCATTATGCCCCCCACAATGAGAGAAGCCACTCTAATTGCACTTCTAAAGCCTGGTAAGCCAGCGGAGCACTTTTCCTCATACAGACCACTGTCACTACTTAACACGGACACCAAACTGTTTGCTAAGATGCTTGCGAATAGACTTGCTCCCGTTGGTGGTGGCCCCTGAACAATCAGGATTCGTGCCCAGCTGATCTCTCACCAGCAACTTACGCACACTGTTCTGCACCATCACACGACTTGATCCATCCGTACGTGCCGCTGCAGTATTCTTAGATGCCAAGAAGACGTTCAATTCAGTGGAATGGCAGTTCTTGATGGCAGTGCTCCGTCGGATCGGGGTTAGTAGAGGTGTTTATTAAGCTGGTTGAAGTCCTTTACACAGAACCCATGGCACGAGTGCAAGTGAATGGGCTGCTTTCCGGCCCCATAAAGATCACTAGAGGCACCAGACAGGGATGCCCACTCTCCCCTCTGTTATATACCTTAACAGCGGAGCCATTGGCCTGCACATTGAGAGAATACCATAGACATTGCGGTATACAATTTCCACAGTATAATCTAATAATAACTGCATACGCTGATGACACCTTACTGTACGTTCGACACCCAGTACAGAACCTGACTCCAATGTTAAGAGAGGTGGAGCGATTTGGGTGCCACTCAGGTCTCAGAATAAATTGGAGTAAGTCACTTATATTTCCACTAACCACAAACACTACTCCACACCAGATATACTATCCTATAACATGGACTACGGATCCAATACGCTACCTGGGGGTACAAATCCATACCGATCCTGTAGTAGTGGTCCGGGACAATTATGGCCGGGCAGTACAGAAGCTCACAGAGATGATTGAGAGATGGATCCGATTACCTCTTTCACTGCTAGGACGTCTATCGCTCATGAAAATGATTGTCCTCCCACGTTTTCTATTTTATTTTGTAAACATCCCTATCCCATCACCGAAAACATTTTTTCATACACTACGCACTCTCCTGATTAGACTCGCCTGGTCTGGGAAGCAACCGCGTGTACAATGGGAGACATTGACCAAACCATATTCAGCAGGTGGACTAAATGCTCCGGACCTCGAAATATATTACTGCGCAGCACCACAAATACATGTACTACATTGGATACATGGGCCACATGATACCCCGCATTTATTTATAGGGAGAGACGAAGTTCACCCATTAACCCTGCCACAATACCTACTGAGTAAGTCACAGAGGAGATATCATGTCATAGCCCAAGTAGGGACCACAAGACATCAATTGTGTAGGGCTGCGGACCTACAAAAGATTACACTTCTTTATTCCCCGAAACTGCCTACAGAATGGTGCGATTGGCTACAGACTCAACAGGAAAGGGCATTTATACATGCAATGCATGAGCTCAATATATGGTATATGGGAGACTTCTTTTCAGAGGGGGATGCTAAGACGTGGGATCAGTTACAGGTAGCAACAGATAAAGTAACACTGGTCACAAGATATCAGTATCACGGGCAAGGCAATCACTGCGCGCCGTTCTGGGGGAAAACATGCAGGAAGCGCAGGAATACACTTCATTAACATACCTATTACAGACTTCAACGCCGAAACGTGCTATCTCAATACTGTATACACTTATTAGGACTGGAACTAACTCCGCGCACACAAAGGCATTACAGAAGTGGCGTGACAAACTAGGTATAGATATAACAGAAGAGCAATGGTTATACTGCTGCTCAAGCACGAAAGCGATTTCGCAGAATGGCAGACACCGCCTAATTAATTTTAAATTCTTGCACAGAGTATACTATACACTGGTTAGATTGCAGAAATATGAATTGAGAGAAGATAGTAATTGTACCAGATGCGGGGCCATCGAGGCTACCTTCACACATCTAGCTTGGGACTGCCCTGGGATTCATAAATATTGGACGGAGGTGTTTGCAGCCCTGCAAGACATGACTGAGACCTCAGTATCTGAGACACCACTAGTGGCCCTCCTAGGATACGTCAAAGACCCACCTAAGAGTAATCGGAAATTGATAGCGCTTGGCATACTAATAGCTAAAAGAAGACTAGCCATGAGATGGATGAAAGGCCCAATACCCACTTTCACTGAGTGGTGCACGGACCTGTTCTTCTGCAATACACAATCAGACAATTATAATGCCCTAATACCAACACGCTGCAGACCAAAGAATATCTGGGGGCCATACCAGGCATACCTCGCTCGTAGAGCCGCAGAGGAAGAGGAGAGGGAGGGACATGACAAAACGGGGATAGGTTAGATACACATGTTATTATTAAGCTAGTATGAGGTGAGACACTGCCACAGAAACGTGAGGGGCCTCAAGTACACAACAAGTAGGTGCTCTGAAGTAGTAAAGAAATTATTGATTATGGGACCACACTAAGGGATAAGTCAAATAGAACTGCTTGAAAATGTAATTGCTGTGTAATTTAATAGGATCTACACCGTGACAGAGTCACATTCACGAGTGCTATGTAATGCTGCATACTCTAGTTTGAAAATGATTGTACATGGGAACGGCTACTGTTATAAATGTATGTATAAAAAAAACATGAAAAATTAAGTTTAAAAATAAAGAAATCCGACTCCTGCGGCTCTGGGGACCCTGCATATTTCGAATCAGAAAAGGGCAGACTAAAAGCCCACTCTATGTAAATTGTTAGCAATAGGGCTTAAAAAAGAAAAAAAAGGTAAAACGGAAGTGGGGGGGGGGGATGTATGAGGGAATACCCCCACTGCTTAAACCCAGATATTTACAAATAACAGAGTCTAGAGGGGTAAACTGAATTTTACAGCACTCACTCAAGTGTGCATTTTTTTATGTGCTCAGGCTCTGATCAATCCAGCATCTGTGTGCAGTCCTCAGAACTTTAAACCCTCCAGTCCCTAAAGTTACAGGCTTGGTATCTCACTGCCAACCATCGGCCCTAGATTCAAGAAACTCTGTGTCCTTGCGCCAAAGTCCTGGGTAACCAAGCCCTAGAAGTGAAAGACTACATGTCTGTGCCAGTCTTCTAGATCATCTACAGGAGCAAATACTTTGTAACCATGTGCCAGTCAAACTACAGCATCTTTGTGCCAGTCTCCAGGGCCCTCTATCCTTAAGTGGACAGACTCTAGAAATGTGTGTCCATTGTCTGAGCTTAATTGGTCTTAGACTTGAAAAACAAATCTGTGTGCAAATCTCAAGTACAGTGAAGGACTCTCTCTGTCAGTTCCTTGAGCCATCTGGCCAATAGTGAAGAAAGGCGCTATACCAGTCCTCTGAGCTAACAAAGTCTGTCAATTCTTGCACCCATTGCCTGAATCTGTTCTGCCCCACGTCAGAGGCTTTGTATTCCTGTGTCAATTCCCATGAATGCAGAGAGGAAACAGGCTCTGTATCCCTTAGGTGATCCCAATTCTTTGAGCCTTAGAGGTGACCAGCTATGTGACTGTCAGACCCCGTGGGCATGGTGGGGAGCACAGGGCATGCAGGGGCTACTGCGCCACAACTGTGGTAGTTTTGTTTTCCTTGGATGTCCAGGGGTCCATTCTACTATTGCTCTGCACTCTGGGTCAATAAACCCTTTCTGCACTTGACTCTTGGGGTAGTGAGAGTGAGCAGTCAAAGTCTTTTGAGGGAAGTAGTGTGGGCAGAGACTCACATCTTAAATAGTCAAACAACAGACACATTAACTTACTGTCCAGTCCAGTGCTTGTCTAAGTAAAAGGAGAAGTACTTTGATATTACAGTTAAACATAAGACTACACACAGTAATGGAGGCTGGGGGGGGGGCTGCTATAAGGTTCTACTAACACATGTGCAGGGGCTCGAGCCATGTGCAAACGTTCTCACACTATCAATATATTAACAATATCAATTTCTGCATTGCTCTGGCAGGAATCGAAGCCCTCATAACTTGCGTCTGTGCCAGTTACGTTCCTGGTACAGGTAGGATCTTCAGTGTGTTCCACATACCAGGAACACAGCTACACTTCTCCTCCTAAACAGTTTCTCATCCTGCACTCCTGTTCCCTCTCTGAGCAGGAACTCAAGCGTGTAGGTGCTCAATGGTCCCACAACTTTCTAGCAAGTTGATGTCCCTTCACCTCTGGGAGACTGGCTGTCAGACAGATATCAGCCATGGATCACACCACTTTTGAGTGCATGCAAGACTTTCCTTTCTTTAGTCAAAACAAACTTGGAACTGGAACAAAGTAGGATAGTTTGGGTTCCAACTTTATACTCCGTTTCCAGATAGTAGATGTTAATCCACTGTCTAAAGTCCAGGAATTGGTTTGGGATGGTTCCTTTTCAGATTTCTTTTTCTGACTACAGTGCAAACACAGCCTTTGTGCAAGATGATGATTCTCACAGCAGGCAGTAATGATGCTCTCTCCAAGCAGGGGTCTCCAAACATGGGCACAAAGAAGTGTGAAGGCTCTGCACATGGCTTAAGTAATGCCTAAAATAATATTTGGAAAATCCCTAATTTTCAAAGTGATTTGGTCCTGTTTAGGTGTGTTTGCTGATTTAGATAATGCCTGACTGGGGAAAAATTACGCGCGACTAGTAGGGTCCCGTTCTACCATATGACAGAAATCCTATGTACCATTCTGCTCTGTCCATCAAACATGACACTCCCATATATGCCCTACCAGTCAGGCCCTGATAGAGGACCTAAGTTGTCTGTTTTCCTTCAGCCTTTTAGTATCTGTCACAGTGGTCCCCACCCCCTTAGACACACATACTTAGGCTCAAGCCCACCCCCTTAGATACACACACTTAGGCCAAGCCCACCTCCTTAGATCCACACACGTAGGCCCAAAGCCCACTGTCTCTTGCTATCATTTTTTAATAAAACAAATTTCATAGGCCTCTCTGACTTGACAGCAGGAACCTGTGCCATCCACCGCGGCACCAGCACCCCCCTTGTACATTTCCACAGTTACAAGAATAAGGTTAGCCCACACGTACGTGACACTCTGCTGGTACATCTTGATCTTTCACAAGCAATGTTTGCAATATTTTTAGTTAAGAAACTTTCCGAGCTTGCTCAAGCGAAACCAAACGACGGCTGCATGGCATAGAGATAATGTATAAAATATAAATTTCCGAGCATCTTACGATGGAAGTTATCTTTTTTTTTAATGTTTGCGGTCAAGAGCACTGACCACCTGCTAAAAGCCCCTGTTTCACCATGATACCATTTCTGTGTTCTCATGAGGCACACTTCTGTGTTCTTCAAAACTTTCCAAAGTTACTGTAAGCGTGCGGTCAAGGACCCACGTCAGGGCCCACGTCAACTGTGGGTGGGAGTTCTGCATTAAGCCATATAAAAGATTTGCACCCATGTCCACGCCCTGAACTCTTCTTCCAGTGCCTTGCATAGTGAGGGTTCCCGGTCGACCGTTCTCCTGATCTTGGTCCTAGAACTTCCAGTCCCAGGTGGTAATGCTCTTTTCTGATTGCTAGCCTCTTGACTTTGTCAGCCTCTCTAATTTAGCTCATCCACACCCAATTCATTGCATTTATCCTAGCTTAAATTGTGTAGTTTTGGATGGTCTTTTTGCTCTCTCATTTAAGATTTGCCTTCTAGGCACTTGCCTAATCTTGATCCCTCATTTAAGACTTGCACCTTTAGGCTGTTGCATATTAATTGATATATACCTGAATATTTTTGCTTCACTTAAAATATGATTTATAAAATTGTCAATGCTTTTATTTCATCCTGCTCATGTGTTGATGAGTAGAATTTGAAGATGAACAGTTCTGTGCTTTACTGAATTGCTTAATAAAGTGCCACTGTATTTCACACTATTGTTCCTTATTTCTCAGAGAGAGCGAGCAGAGCGCACCCCTTGCTCTCGTGAGCTGGTAAACCAAGTGTGACCACCGCAGTGTCACTCCATTTACCCTCGAACAGCTGGCGTACCATGAAGGTCTCGTCCCAGACAGCTCTTCTACACTGCGGACCTAGGACACACCTGGGACGACTCCGCCCTTTCCTCTCCTCACCGCCACCCCGGTAAGTCAGGGACTGTTATTTTTCCCTTGAATTTACTACGAACTGTGGCGTGTGTGGAGGGGTAGGTCTGGCTGCCTCAGCCCTCAGGGGTCTCCCTTGTGTCTGTTCCTTCGTCCCCCTGTGCTCTGCTGTCTTGACACGACAACCTCTGTGGCTGGTCACACCTCAACGGGGTTTTTCAACTCCTTCTGCTCTGCTCTCCTTGGCTCCATCTTGGTTCCCTTGTGCTATTTGCCTTCTGTTTGCCTTTCTCAGTATTGTTTCTTAGTGCTTTCTTTTTTACTATATGCCACACTACTTATCGCTATCGGTTCACGTTTATTGCTTGAGTACTGATGTGCTCTACAGGTTTGAGTCCTTGACACTGTCCTACAGTGTCTAAATTCTGCACAGGTTTGAGTCCTTGACACTGTCCTACAGTGTCTAAATTCTGCACAGGTTTGAGTCCTTGCCACTGTCCTACAGTGTCTAAATTCTGCACAGGTTTGAGTCCTTGCCACTGTCCTACAGTGTCTACATTCTGCACAGGTTTGAGTCCTTGCCACTGTCCTACAGTGTCTAAATTCTGCACAGGTTTGAGTCCTTGCCACTGTCCTACAGTGTCTAAATTCTACACAGGTTTGAGTCCTCATTGATTGTGGTCTACAGGTTGTGCTTCTTTACATTATTAGTGGTGTATACCTTGTGCTTTATAAGTTTGCCTCCTACATTCGGGGGGTTCCCCCATGCACTTTCTGTGCTCATCGCCTCCACCGATCTCCTCTGGGCTTTACCAAGTGCTTTTTAAATGCGCATTTCCTTTGCCCACTTTCGTCCCACAACCAGCCCTCATTGTTTCTCCTCCTTCTCTGCCGTGTCCCTCTCTTCCTCTCCTGATTTCATTCTGCATGGATTGGGTGTACTATTATTTTTATCTACAAAACTCATCTCTCTCTGTTCCACGCGGACCTTTCAAATTTTAGCTGCGCACTTCCAAAAAGAGGAAGTGCCCCTCTCACCATCTGTGCCCTTTGCAGATTCCACCCGCCTTCCTCCTCTCAGCGCGCTGCCAGAAAGAGGAAGTACCTCTCTCCCCGGTCCTCTCTCCCTCGCAGATTCCACCCGCCCTTCTCTGCTCTGTCCTCGACAGCTGCACTTCGCCTCTCCATCACTAGGTCCACGTTTATCATTGTTTTCACAATTAATATTGCATATGTTGTATGTAATAATTGTTTATTTATTGTCTATTGTTTCTGTTCTTCGTGCCTCTGTCCCCTTTTAACACTCCGTCTGCCCTGCGCCCCACCTCCAGTGCCTCCCAGCCCCGCCCCTTCTGGTGCTGCCCTGCCAACTCTACACTGACTAGCCGAGTGACAGGGCTGCTAGTTATTTCTTGTTGCCTGGGTTGCCCCTATCCATTCTTCATTAGCCTCGGCAACCCCGCCAGGTAGCTGTTGTCTGGGTTGCCTCCATTCTTTCTTCACTACTTTCAGCAACCCCGCTAGGTAGCTGTTCCCTTACTGCCATTTAACATTGCACCTCCATTGCGCCTCTTTTTCTATCTCTCACACTTTTGCCTACCATTTGTCCAAGCCAATTGGTAGCCAAAGGGGGGGTGGAGGCTTCTCTCCATTTCCTCTTGTCAGCTCCCTTACCCCCTTCCTCTCCGGTATGTCCCTTGCTCCCCCGCACATCCTTAACCTTCTCATTCACTCAGTGCATGGTATAGCCACCGCAGTCTACCACCCCGCCCTTGATCGTTTTATTCCCCTCACTCGCCATCAGAGTGACATCCTTGCTGTTGCTTGGGATATTTTCGGGGTTACCTTCACGCCTACCACTGAAATCCGCCTCTCCCTATTATCTCTCACAGACTTACCTCCCTCCAACACGGTTCCCTCCAACCCGCCGCCACTTCCAGATATCACTCGCCCTGACCTGCTGTGGCCTGATCAATTATCTAATTCCTCCACTGTTTCAACATCCTCCTCCGCACTTTTTCCTTCTCCTGCTGCCTCTCCCATTGTGATCCACTCGGACAGCGAGTCTACCACAGACTCCACACACTCCACGCCACTTTCTCAAGAAGCAACACCCCCTGATCTTGTCGCCCCTGCATCTCCTACACTATCGGCATCTGCCTCTAGTAGTGACCTCCACAGCCCACCCTCCCTCTCACCCTCTCCTGGTCACGTGTCCCCACTCCTCAGGATACTGCTACAGGACTATTCATTGGACCTGCAGGACCTTTCACCGGACGTTCCGCCCGCACCTGCCCCTGTCTGCCTACCTCCACAGTTCCGGTCACTTTAGGGAATGTGTGAACATTCCCTTGACGACACTGCACCTCATATTGTTGTCTATTTAGTCAATAGTCACGTCGTAGGTCTCTCAACTGGTCACCCATCTTCCTTTGTCCACGTTACACCCTTAACAAGTACTGTCCTCCTCACCATCTTTCAAGTTTTAGGGATTGATTACACTCACGCACAGCAGATCACGCTTTCACTAGCACCAGCCTTCCCACATCCCATTGGCCCCAAAGCCAAAGAACTTAAGCCCTGCAAGCACTAACCTTTCCGGGTGCACTCCCGCTCCCCACCTACTACTGGACCTCATGAATAGAATTTTGGGTACCTCTGTTCACAAAACACCGGATTGCATTTACATACGTATCCGCTTAATATCCCCAGGCGTGGAGATACCTACCACATTAACAACATCCTACCCACGCAACCCACTACAAAGCAAGGTCATTGCTGCTCTCTCTCGCAACCAGCTCCAATTCCCTGACTTCTCCCCTGACGGAATATACACCGGACCACAGGAACTGGACTTAAGAGAAATAATATACCAAATTGTTATTAGCGCAATAGGAGAGGAGCTAGTTAAAGACGTCCTTCCCACTACTCCTAATACCCAACCCTCTCCTAATACCTAACTACATACATCTCTTCCTAAATTAGCGACACTCACCCTGAAAGCGCGGCGCTTTAAAATAGTTTTCCATGAGTAGCATACTGAGATCTACAGTGTATAAAACATCCACTCACTTTCACATATTTTTCATCATACGCCCCCCAGGTTCACTACTCACCGCAATATTATCAAGCACTTGGCCAAGGCACCCACTCCAGAGTTACATTGCTGAGGCCTGCTTTGACGGCCAGCTTCGCTTCCCTCTTTACAATCGTGCCCAAGAGCGCGACTTACAGGACAGTGTATACAACATTGTTATTCAGACTGTGGCACAAGAACTGATCAGAGATATTGACCCTAGCACCTGAACGTGCAAGCACTAGTACAAGGACCACGTACCTCCCCACACCAACACCCTCTCCAATTCAGGCCTAGCCTATAGCGCCCTACTTTAAACACCAACATGGCAACTCCATTGCAGCATGTTTTGAAAACATTTGGTGGACAGGAACAGCAAATACTTAAACATTGCAGGGAACTTCATAGATCCACAAAAAACATGAGTCACCCATGGCCCTCAGAAGGTAGTTTTGATCCCACTGTATTAGATCATGCTACCACCTTCTTAGACACCAAGTACTCCGGCTTTAAGTTACAGAAGAGGAAGGCTACCTTAGACCTCTGGCGCATTTTCAAAGACAAGACTACAACACACTCTGATATGACCAACACAGCCACGCCCACTGCTCCTCCGCCGCCCCCGCCATACCATTGCAGCGGTATGTATACTGAACGCACTCACAAGGAACAACCAGACTTACCCGTTACCACTAACAATTGTCCGGCTGCTGGTTCCCAACCACTACCTAGCGATGCATCTCCCTCACCACACCCTGGTCCAGACACAGACATTACACAAACGGACGAACTCCAGACTTCCCACACATCACCCAGTCACCCATACCACCACATGGACGGATTACAGACTCCACCCATACCCTCCAGTAACATATACCCGCACCTGACCGAACTTCAGAACACACACATGCCCCTCTCCCACGGCACAATAATGGAGATAGCTGTATCAGGAATCCCAGGCCATATAGATGCCCAACTCTCACTGAAATTTACGCCAACATTAAGTACTGCACCACCACGCCCAGAGGAAGATGAAGACTCTGACTCTGCCACCAACCCCTTCCGTGACGCTGGCACTCAACTATTCCCAAAGTCGTGCCCCTCACCCCAAACTAGGCCGCCCTTTACTCCCACTGCGCCCTTGTGTGAGGGACAAGGGTCTGGCCTTATGACAGCTCAGCAGCAGCTTACTGAGTTCCACAACCCACCACTGCTGTGCATGACTGAGGAACAGCTTGTCCTCCTAACAGGCCACCCCGTCTCGTACGAAAACTGGAGAACAAATGTAGACTTGAGCAAAAGCCCGAGCCTGGAAAGCATCTCACCAGAGCACCTTGAAAGAGAACTATTACACATGCACCAGTCACCCAGCCACACAGATCACATAGACAGGTTGAGACGCATGTCAATGAAATTAGAAGACCTTCAGGGCACATTCTCGGACCTGCTCAGGAAGACTGGCACTCCAGTACCACCACCACGGCCCACACTGCACCAGCTCATACAGGAGCACTCACAAAATGGGGAGGGGGCTATGCGATCACCCGGTGGTGAGCACCCCCACCACTATGACGCTGCCGCCTCAGGGATAACACAGACAGCTGCCAACTCACACCAGGCCGACGAACAACAACAAGCACTCGGGTTGGAAAGGACACTACTCATACCAGAAGGCCACACTCCTTTATTTACAGAGCCCCAACCAGCAGGAGGCCCGGTTGTGAGGCCAAAGGTTAGGCTCACGGAAGCGCAGAAGCTCAAGGTCCTGGGATCACACGGGTGCCCAGACGACATATTATATGATGTCTCGGTCTCTGCATCCTTGCGTACCATTAGAATGAAAAATCGGTACAACATGTGTCTCAGCAGACCATGCGTACCACAAACAAGTGACGGCCTCACACCCAATCAGATAGTCACACTAGGGGAAGGCTCAGACTATGCGGTTAACCCCTTTTCAGACGATTTGGCAGGCTGGTCAGAACCCTTAGCACCGCAAATGCTCCCTTGGCCAAGAGAAGGCTCTTTTGAGCCTCAGTACATGGCAACAGCAGTTGAATGTATTCTAAAAGGATTAGGAGATGAGGATTGGGACTATGAGTACATGCAAGAGAGTTTAAAGGTCTGGCAGAAATATGCCCGCCAGCATGACTCTACAGGGCCTACAGCGCCACGCACAGGAGTGATGCACCAGATGCCACTGCTGTACAAAAATGCCACTGATCCCCCCATCTATATCCCGTGGTCTACACTAGACAAAGAAAATCTTAAAAAACACCTCCCACCACTCACGGAGGGTGCTGGAAAGTGGATTGCGGCTTTTGAAAAGCACACCGCAGGTAACAACATAGCTATAGGAGATGTGAAAAGCCTGCTGATCTCCCTCATCGGAGAAGATGCAGAAGACCTCTTTACACATGTCCATGCCAACCTCACAAAAACAAACACCAAACATGATGGTGTCTCCTTTAATGAAATAAGAACGTCAGCATGGTCAGGGTTGCGCAGAAAGTTTCCGGATGTTCCTGATATAGGAGCTCTGTTGTCCCAGACCATGCAACCAAATGAAGACCCTGCCAACTATCTTTCTAGAATGAAAGAAAAATGGCATCAGGAGTTAGGGCAACAATGGGATGCTACAGGAGGGTACGGAAGACTGTTTTATCACACCATAAAGAAGGGTCTCCCAACAGAGGTACAGGAAAAATTAGATGGCATAGTAGCAATGGAATGTAAGCCATGGCCTGAGATACAAGACCATATTATACATTTCTGCAAAAAGAGGCAAGAACAGGAAAGGAATAGACAGTTGGCCATAGAGAATGCCACCGCCAAATTGGTGCAGCAGAAACTGAATAAGAAAAAAGACAATCCAGATACAGTCATGTTGGCTGCACCTGTCACTCAGATGACGGCAGTAACATCATTCCCCCAGGCTGCCATGAATGCTCTTGCAGGCAACGCCCAGCCTGCCCCACAACAGATTCAAGCACAACCTGCCGTACAATACATACAAGCTCAACCACAGCCTGCCATACAGTATGTCCAGCCACAGCCACAGCCAATTATACAATACATGCCAGTACCGCCTACTTACAGTAATGACATGCAGCCCTACTACAATAATAGACAAAATGTGAACAGAAACACAGGCGTACAGGGAAGAGGGCGAGGGATGGGACAGCAAAGGTTTCCACAACAGTCAGGACAACTCACTTGCTTTTACTGTCAGAAACCAGGCCACGTGCAAAGAGATTGCCGCACTAGAATACGAGATATGGGTCAGCAGTCCATGGGTCCCGGTTACCAAGTGCCCCCACAATTCCAACAACAGCAGCACATGCAACAACAGCCTCAACAGCCCCAAATACTGTACTCTTATGCCCAACCAGCACAGCAGCAAACAATGCAACAAATACAGCTCCCAGCACCTATGATGGCCCGAGTTCAGCCCTTTGTCCAAGTTCAGCCATTGGTCCAACAGATGCAGGCTCCCATGCAACAGCCACAGCAAGTACCTGCACAGTCACAGCAAGCACCCACATATCAGGTGGCACCCCAGGCCCAAAATACTATGCCCCTGGGAGGAACAATAATTGCCTCCAGCAACCCATTCACCCAGGGCACCATCCAGCAATATCAGACTGGAGGGTACACTGGCTAGGACAGCCCACAGACAACTCTTGTGTGCCCAATTTTGTCATGCACTAGCAATACTGAGGAGGACCCTATTGCTTGTGTCACGATAAATAACAAAACATACAGCTTTCTTGTTGACACAGGTGCCACATATTCCTGCATTACAGGTGGCCCTCTGCCCATTTCTGATCAGATAGCGGACACACAGGGATTCTCTGGGGCGATAGCAAGGGTCCCCTTCACCAAGCCAGTATCAATTGAGATAGGAGGCCATGTTGTGGAGCAGCCACTGCTCTACTCACCAAGGTCCCCAGTGAATCTCTTAGGACGTGACCTCATGGCCAAACTAAACATGACTATCCACTTTGATGAGAACGGAACAATGATTTGCTCTATACCAGGTACACCACTGGCTAGAATAATGGCAGTCACCACTCACTGCTCCTTGAGCAGCCAGGTCAGAGCACGTCCAGTAGATGAGCACGCCTTCTCTGCAGCTGTCCACACTATTGTTGCCACTACTCCCGAATTACAAGGCCGTACTGTTCAGCTACCCAAAGAGTTTCTTTTCAGACCCCAAGCATTAGGCTCACAGATATCAGACAAGCACGTGATCCTAGGAATATGCACCCTTGAGATTACACCCACCTATGGAGCATTCCTGGCATGCGATGATGATGCTCACACTTGGGCTTGTGTCATTTTTATTGAACCTGGAGGACTAGTCAGAGACATCCCAGATGCCCAGCTATTCGGACCCCCTGAGCACTACTCCAAAACAGAGATTATCTATCAAAATAATGTGCCCATCTCAGTGACAGTGGAAATAAGAACACCAACGGTCACCCCCAGCTATGACTCTGTCCGCGAGACAGATCTGGCTCAGGTTCCAGCACATCTATGGACAACAGGCCCAAATGACGTAGGCCTTATTCGCTCTGCCGCACCATTTAAAATAACTCTGAAACAAGGTGCTATCCTGCCAAGGATAAAACAGTATCCCTTGTCTAAGGCCGCAGAGGAGGGTATTGCCCCTACCATACAAGCATTGCTGGATCAAGGAGTAATATATCCTTGTATCTCTCCTTGCAACACGTGCCTTTTCCCTGTGCGCAAGGGGAAGACAAATAAATGGAGGCTAGTTCATGACCTGCGTCCCGTTAACAACATAGTCGTACCTGAGTTCCCCATTGTCCCAGACCCCTCTGTCATCCTCACAAACGTCCCCCCCCGATGCACAGTACTTTTCTGTTATCGACCTGAAAAATGCTTTTTTTTCAGTGTTCCCCTGCACCCAGACAGCCAATACCTATTGGCCTTCTCATTCCGAAATGTGCAAATGACGTACAGAAGATTGGCTCAAGGTTATTGTGAGTCCCCTAGCGTCTTTAACAGAGTTGTCAAAACAGACTTGTCAAATTTCCAATGTGACAGCACCCTGTTGCAATATGTCGACGACATACTGCTCTGCAGCCCCACAGAACAGCAATGCAGGAAAGACACCATCTCTTTACTCACCACCCTAGCACAAAGAGGATACAAAGTTGACAAACAAAAGTTACAATATTGCCAAAAAGAGGTACACTATCTAGGTCAGCTACTGTCAGCATCAGGAAGACGAGTTACACCAGATCGAGTTGAGGCAATAAAAGGCACCTCTGAACCCCAAACAGTAAAGGACATGCAGAAGTTCCTTGGCTTAGTGAATTATGTCCGACAATGGGTCTTTGATTTCTCAACCATAACTGCCCCTTTGCTAAAAGCAGTCAAAATGGCCAAAGACAGACACAATAAAATAGAGTGGACACCTGAAATGAGGACAGCCTATACCCAGCTAAAAGATGAGATCACAAATGCACCAGTGTTAGGTTCACCTGATTATACAAAAGAATTCTACCTATTCACTCACTGTGATGGCCAAGTTATGACTGCAGTACTCACACAGAAATACCCCATGGGCCATAAGCCCATTGCCTACTTCAGCGGCATGCTGGACTCTGTCATGAAAGGTCATTACCCCCGCGAGCAAGCCCTCGCTGCCGCAGCATTTGCAGTTGAGAAAAGCACCCCCATTGTTATGGGTTCCCCACTGACCATGTACACTGAACATGCCGTCTTTGCAATAATACAGAAAGCCAAGACAACATTAACCACCCAAAGAGTATCAGGTTACGAAGTCATACTGTCATTGCCTTCTCTGAAAATTGTCAAATGCCACACAGTAAACCCTGCCACGTTTTTTGCCCATCCCATTGCCACTTCAGATGATGACCCCCATGATTGTGCCACATATTCACCAGATGAGTCAGGAGCAGCCAAAGAGGACCCCTTGCCAAACAGCACTGTATATTTTGTTGATGGCTCCTCCACCATTGATCAAGAAACAGGGGTCAGATACACAGGAGCTGCAGTAGTTAGAGCACAGCAGAATGATTCCTCTGATTCCCTAGACATTGTGCAGCAGCTTACATTACCATCACATTATTCAGCCCAGGCAGCTGAACTAGTAGCACTGATAGCTGCCTTAAACATTGGAGCTGATGACCGCATTACCATTTACTCCGTCTCTGCATACGTCACCACAACAACACACTCCAGCATCCTTCGCTGGAAAAGGCGTGGCTTCCTAAAATCAGATGGTACACCTGTCGTTCATAAGCAATTACTGGAGCAACTTATTGAGGCCCTTACACTACCAGCTGAAGTAGCCGTAGTTAAATGCGCAGCGCACACCAATGGCCAAGATTTTGTCTCCAGAGGTAACTCCCTGGCAGATTGGGCAGCTAAGGCTGCAGCCAGAGGCCCCCCACCTCAAGCGACACCAGAAGTTCCATTTGCTCCCATCCTACTTTCCCAAACACTACCTCCGACAGAGCAGCCACTGCCTCCCACAGAGCAGGACAACATAAATGAAGGTACTTTACAAACACCCTCTCCATATGATATTGACTCTACACAGCAGTATGATCACATTGCACAACTGCACCTCAGAGAAATACAAGACAGTGCACCAGATCAAGAGAAAGAGTTGTGGAAGAAGAGGGGAGTACAACAGGACTCCGATGACTTCATTTATAGACAAACAATAACAGGGAAACCTGTGATGCCACAGACTTTACTGCAAGTGGCATTGGATCAACTCCACCTTGCTACACATGTCACCCGAGATAACATGTCCACAACATTACAAACAGATTGGTTCATTCCCAATGCCCATGAACTGATACAACTCTTCATTAATAAATGTCTCATCTGTCAACAATACTCACCAAACCCAACTCTCAAGACAGTTGCTTCCACAATTCCTAAACCATCAGGCCCCTTCAAAGAACTACACATTGACTATGTTGACATGCTCGATCGCTGCCAGAATTACCGCTATCTCATTGTAGTAGTGTGCCCATTTTCACGCTGGATCGAAGCTGGACCCTGCGTCCACTGCGATGCCAAAGCAGCAGCCACATTCCTACTCCGTGAGGTCATTTCTCGATGGGGCGTCCCTGACGCCATCCGGACCGACAATGGAAGTCATTTTTCAAACGCAATCTTTTCCTTCCTGACCACAATGCTAGGTATTAAACACAAACTGACATCAGCCTATCACCCACAAAGCAACGGCATTTGTGAGCGCCTCAACGGCCTGCTCAAAAATAAAATAAGCAAAATCAGTGCCACAATAGGAAAGAAATGGCTTTACTGCCTACCCATAGCCCTCTTTGCACTAAGAAACTCCCCAAGTTCGGATCACCACCTCACGCCCCATCAGCTTGTCACTGGACGATCCATAAATGTAACTGTCCCGTCCACACGCCCTAAAACAGATAATGAATCATCTTCTGAAATAGTTAGGGCCGAGCTTTACGACTATTTGTGTGCACTAACCCGCGCAGAGCAGTTCCTTTCTACCCAGGTATCGAAGAGGAAAGAGAAGGGCCCCACCGATCCTGAGCTCCCACCAATCTGTCCTGGGACCCTGGTCTTGGTCCGCAAAAACGTCCGACGTTGGAAGGACCCCAAGTTCGAAGGCCCCTTCCAGGTGATAGACTCATCACCAACTGCAGTACGAATCGCTGAAAAAAAGGCATGGATCCATCGCAGCCACGTCCGCTTGAACCCCGCACCACCACAGCCCCAGGCAATGGACTAGAGGAGGGAAAAGCCATACCACTGGTACCACTCAACGGAGACAGCGGGTTTCCTTCCTCCTCTGATGAAGAAGATGACAACACTCACGTGTACATTGATGAAGACCATAATGGAAATGCAAAGTTATGTATTTTATTTGTCCTATCATCCTGTCTTATTGCTACAGTGGCACTTGCAACCTTTAACTGGTATATCTTTTACCGTAACGCCGTAAAAATGTATTCTCCTGCAAATACTCGCACGCCTTTTACAGCACCACCACTTGTACCAGCAGTCACATATGCCCAAACACAGATACAACACAACCCTGAAGGTCCACAACACCCTGGCAGTATCACTCACAGTACGCATACTGGCACTCATCCCATACCCCCAGCTCCTGTCCTGGTCCGAAGTACTAACCCATGGGATGGTGTCGTGGACATCACAATAGGTCCCCAATTGCCCTGCCGCTCCAATTCCCGCAACACCCGCAGATTTAGACGGGGCAGGCCAAGGTTCTGGAGGACCCGTAGACCAAGCAGAAAGCCTGAGGCCAAACCAGATTGGGCCACCGCTCTCCAAGACACAATGGTTCACATTGCACACCAGCATCGCATGCCCGCCTTCCATTCCACACGTCCTGACAAGTTTGCTGAGGATCATGGAGCCCATAACGCCTTATTAGATAATATGTGGTACAGGGATATGTCCAAAATAGGGAAAAAGGTAACAAAAGAGTCATGTTTTGTGTGCTCACACATTCCTCTTGCAGTGGACGCAGACAAAATGATTTTTCCCCAAGAAATACCGCCACCAACTGCCAAATGTCTCCTCCATTTGTTTCTCTGCCATATACATGGGCTGATCCAGTTTCTGTCAGAAGAAATAGACGCTGTGTTTGTAAACCCCACAGCGTGGGATTATAAGTATCTTACACACAAGGTTGTGACTGACGCACAAGAGTTTCAGGGGGAGTTAGAACACGATTACACAGTCGAAACACCTATGGTACTGATACAGGGTTATGAGGATTTCTTCAAGGAAGTTGGGTATTTCCTCTTTACCACACCCTCACCAATATGCCAAGCAAAAGAGAGCAGGCGAATTCTAAACAACACTTCACGCAGGACCCAATACCCCTGTGACCTCAGGACTGCACTACATGTACAGGCTAATATTTACTTCAAAAATAGATGGCATGGTCCACACAACCTCACCTGTAAGGCAGCTTCCGTAGGAAAACCAGTTGTAGACACAGAGTATGAACACGATATTGATTGGGATGTTGAGACTCAGTGCAAGCAGGTGTGGGCACAGGAAATTAGAAGATATACCTTTGGTAAAGAGACAACATACAAATGGAAACAAGCATACAAGCTAAAACATCCTCTCCTTTGCTTCCTAGGTAATGGTACACATCCTGTGGGCCGCAACACCAATTGCAACAGCACTATCTTTAATTTGGACCTCCAAGACGGCACCTCCGGCCTCATGGACATCTATTGGGCATGCGGAGAACGCCTCTATCTCCAGTTGCCTCCTCAATGGAACGGCCTATGCACCATGGTCACTATGCACGAGCTGCATCTGGTTGTCCCGGCATCCAACATTTCCCAAGTGTACAATCACCCCATGACAGGCGATATCACCCTGCTCCACCGGCACCGAAGGAGTGCTCAATATTTCGATGGAAGTTATCTTTTTTATTAATGTTTGCGGTCAAGAGCACTGACCACCTGCTAAAAGCCCCTGTTTCACCATGATACCACTTCTGTGTTCTCATGAGGCACACTTCTGTGTTCTTCAAAACTTTCCAAAGCTACTGTAAGCGTGCGGACAAGGACCCACGTCAGGGCCCACGTCAAATGTGGGTGGGAGTTCTGCATTAAGCCATATAAAAGATTTGCACCCATGTCCACGCCCTGAACTCTTCTTCCAGTGCCTTGCATGGTGAGGGTTCCCGGTCGACCGTTCTCCTGATCTTGGGCCTAGAACTTCCAGTCCCAGGTGGTAATGCTCTTTTCTGATTGCTAGCCTTTTGGCTTTGTCAGCCTCTCTAATTTAGCTCATCCACACCCAATTCATTGCATTTATCCTAGCTTAAATTGTGTAGTTTTGGATGGTCTTTTTGCTCTCTCATTTAAGATTTGCCTTCTAGGCACTTGCCTATTCTTGATCCTTCATTTAAATCTTGCCCCTTTAGGCTGTTGCATATTAATTGATATATACCTGAATATTTTTGCTTCACTTAAAATATGATTTATAAAATTGTCAATGCTTTTATTTCATCCTGCTCATGTGTTGATGAGTAGAATTTGAAGATGAACAGTTCTGTGCTTTACTGAATTGCTTAATAAAGTGCCACTGTATTTCACACTATTGTTCCTTATTTCTCAGAGAGAGCGAGCAGAGCGCACCCCTTGCTCTCGTGAGCTGGTAAGCCAAGTGTGACCACCGCAGTGTCACTCCATTTACCCTCGAACAGCATGCAAGACTTTCCTTTCTTTAGTCAAAACAAACTTGGAACTGGAACAAAGTAGGATAGTTTGGGTTCCAACTTTATACTCCGTTTCCAGATAGTAGATGTTAATCCACTGTCTAAAGTCCAGGAATTGGTTTGGGATGGTTCCTTTTCAGATTTCTTTTTCTGACTACAGTGCAAACACAGCCTTTGTGCAAGATGATGATTCTCACAGCAGGCAGTAATGATGCTCTCTCCAAGCAGGGGTCTCCAAACATGGGCACAAAGAAGTGTGAAGGCTCTGCACATGGCTTAAGTAATGCCTAAAATAATATTTGGAAAATCCCTACTTTTCAAAGTGATTGGTCCTGTTTAGGTGTGTTTGCTGATTTAGATAATGCCTGACTGGGGAACAATTACGCGCGACTAGTAGACCTATTGAAGATTGTTGCAGTAAAATCAATTGTGTGTGTTAGACCTGTTAACTTGAGGGTGGTCTTCCCCAAAACATGTTGCCTTACTCCTCCATATTTTTCTGATCTTAGTTTTGCTGGCCTTAGGGCTCTGTGCACTTTACCACTGCTAACCCGTGCAAAAGTGTGTGTGCTTATTCCTTAAAATATGATAACATTGGCTTATACCCAATTGGCATATTTAATTTACTTGTAAGTACCTAGAAAAGTGGTACTATATGAACTCAGAGCCTGTAAATTAAATTCTACTAGTTGGCTTGCAGCACTGATTGCACCACCCACTAAGGTAGCCTTTTAGATGTCTCAGGCCTGCCTGCTTTCAACCTGGCAAAATAAACCTTCTGCCAGGCCTAAAACCTTCCCTTTTAGAACATGTAAGTCACCCCTAGGCTAGGCCCTAAACAGCCCACAGTGCAGAGTGCAATGCATTTAAAAAGTAGGACATGTACTTTTAAGTTTTATATGTCCTGGTCGTGAAAAACTCCTAAATTCGTTTTTCACTATTGCAAGGCCTGCCTCTCCCATAGGATAACATTGGAGTTACCTTACTACATTTAATAAGGACATCTTCCAAATGGGAACAGGTAACAGTTCATGTTTGGTGTCTTTGGAATTGTAATGAAAAATCCAGGGGCGGCTCCTCCACGTGGGCGGAGGAACGTCGCCCCACTGCTTTATTGAAGTGCGAGAAGCAGAAACATAAAATGGTATTTTAAATATCATTTTATGTTTCTGCTTCTCACACTGCGAGAAAGTAGAAGGGTATGCCTGGTTGGAGGCGGGCGGGCGGTTCTGCAGGTGTCCAGGGGAGGAGTGGCTTGCCCACTCTGAGTGCACTGACTGTTTGGTCGGCCCCAGGGCCGACCAAACCAGTCATACGCACTCTGCATTTTCTCTATATAGGCTGCATGCAGCCTACATAGAGAAAATGGCCTCCCCATAGACGCCTGTGGTGTCGGCGTCCTAGCCAATCACAACTCTGCCATTGGAGCGTTCTGATTGGCTTAGGGGAGGGAGGCTGCCTGCTTCCTGTATAGAGAGGAGAGAGGAGACGCGACGCGGGACCGGAGGAGATGGTAAATTAAAAAAATATATATATTATATTAACCTACCCCTCCTCGCGCGACCCGCAATTCATGGCGGCCGTGACTGGAAAAATCACCTTTTATGGTAAAGTCAGATTTTGATTTACAATTTTGAGAATGCCACTTTTAGAAAACTGAAAGAAAAAAGAAGGTGACCTGAACCTATTGTCAATTACCAGCACAACAAACTTTGGCTGTAATGATCAAAAAATGCATTATTTCTTTTTGATCAGGTTTTTATTAACCCTTATTATTTAAAAAAAGAGTTATTTGATTTTTAAACAATACATTCCAGCATGAAAAAGACACATTATCATATCAAGAAGATTTTGTACAGTGATCAAAAGAACATTCAGTGGACTAATTCACAAAATATAAAGAATATACACAAATTATGCACACAACACTGCAAAAGACACAACAAAAACAGTTATTTTTACAACAATTCAAAAATTGTGCATATTAAATCCAAAAGAACAACAATTCATGTAAGAAAGAGGGGAAATGAAATTTGAATCCCTCGACATCAAACCGAAATCAATCAGAAAATGCCATGAATGGGCAATGCCGACGCGTTTCTGATCCTAGTCCACCAGGTACTAGGACTCTCATCAGGGCTTCTGAATTTTAAACTGTACACTATACTTCACTTCTATGAGCAGCGGTGTTTATCTAAAGTAGTCAAACAAACATCACTATTATTAATGCTCCTTAAATGCTCCATTAAAAACAACTGCACCAAAAATTAACTGGGAATTGAAATCGTACCTGTAATGGTACTTTATATTCCCTGCTTGAAACCTGACACCGCATTCAATCAAAGCTCTGTTGGGTTTCTATAGGGAAGTGAAAGGAACCCGTTATATGTGGAGGAGACTTAGGTAAATACTATTTAAAGCATTGTTATCTAGTAGCCACTTTCTTTGCGTGTGCGCATACCTGAAAAACGAGGTCCTGCTCGTGATTTATACAAGCTTCTTTCTTTTAGGGGGATTTCCTCGTATTCTGTTCTAAAAACAAAAGGTAACACAAATCATTTCTCGGTTAAGCCCAAATGTTTACAAAAGTAAGGCAGATGTCTTTTACTTTGCTGGAGCTTACCTCTCAGCATACAACAGCCGCTCGTGTAGATTGAACACTAGCTTGCTGAAAAAGACGTCCAAATAGTGCCCGTCACATATTTCTGAAAACAGAAATATTCAATGGATTACTATGCTGCCCCGCAATACGCTTGTATTCAGAAACTATTTGAAAAAAAAAAGCACGAGGGCTTACCTTTGATCTGCAACAGCCTCTCGTAAAATTTACCCTACTTAGTGGCTCACTCTGAATGTTTGGCAGTTAACATTTAAAACGAGGCCCCATTGCATTTTGTCATGCTATGAGGATCTTGGGAAATGTGGTCCCTCCATAGAGGACCAATCACTACATGGTGCACACAATTGCCACAGTCGTGAATTTTGGGAATCGTGGTCCAAATTGGTACTTCACAATTGGTTCACGAAATCAGAACAATATTATAAATGCTTCATACAAAGTGTGTTTAAATTTTACATTTTCGTTAGCTCAGTCATTGTATTAAGGCCTGTGAAGGCACTGTTGTACTTCAAAATTAAATATGCTTCTTTCTGAAGTAAGAAGCTGTCAACATCTGTCATTCGTTTAAGTGCATTAAGAGAGAAAAGCACTGTCCACTTAAAGTCATTCTCACTATGTAAATTTGCAATAAAGTGGTTAACCATAGGGGCGGTTACCACCTTTTTCTTAATACGGGAACGGTGTTGAGTAATCCTCTGATTAATCTGTTGATTTGTCTTTCCTATGTAAATTTTAGGGCAAGGACACACAATCGCGTAAACCACGTTCTTGGTTTTACAATTCGTGAACGCTGTATGTTTCCACTTTATGGAATTGTGTACAAACTCAGTACCTTCCAAAGTTGTATTGCAAGCAGCCCAATTGCCACATTTCTTATGGCCCTCAATAGACTTCATTTGCCACTGTGTACGTAGATCATTTTTAGCTTTTGTTGGAAAGATGTCAGCCCTGACAACTTGTTGCCCTATACTTTGGTTCCTCTTCATGGCAAATAATGGTCTTTGGTTGATGCAATCAATATTTTGTAACAAATGCCACTTTTTTAGAATTATCTATTTAAACTTATTTGTCGCTGGACCAAATGTTGAGACACAAACTAGTCTCTCAAGGGGAGGTTTCTCCTTAGTTTGTAGCAGGACTTCCCGAGGTGTATTCCATGCTCTTTTTGTGGAATGTCTAAGCAACTTCTTCAGGTACCCTCTTTCTGACATTTCTTTACAAAAAATCGAGGCATTGATCTCGAAATCTAATCTACTAGAACAATTTCTCCTTATCCTGAGTAGCTGACCATAAGGGAGATTTTCTTTAAGACTCCTCGGGTGTGCACTCTTATGGTGTAAAATGGTATTTCTGTCTCCGGTGGAGGGACGTGACCAGCTTGTTGTCATTTGAGCGTACTTCCACATCTAGAAAAGTCAGCACTGTTTGACTATATGATAAAGAGAATTTGATATCCTCATGTCTCTTATTAAGCCACTCATGGAACATTGTTAGCTCATCTAGTGACCCCTGCCACAGGCACCAGATGTCAATGTAACGCAGCCACTGCTGCACGTTGTTCTGAAAGGGATTATTTTTGTAGATAGATTTCTCTTCAAACTGAGCCATGAAGAGGACCGCCATCTCCGGCGCGAAGGGACAGCCCATGGCGGTCCCCTTCACCTGGATGTAAAACTGGTCCTCAAATTTGAAATAGTTTTTCATTAGAGCAACTTCTGCTAACTTTAAGATGAATGCAGTGGGGACCCAGTGTGGTTTTTGTCGACTTTCAAGGTATAATTCAATTACCTGCAATGCTTCTTCCTGGGGGATCTGGGTGTAAAGAGAAATCACGTCAAAAGACACCATCAATTGTGTTTCACCATTAAATTGGACCCCTTCTACTTTTGTAATAAAGTCAGTGGTGTCCCGCAAATAAGAGGGAACTTCAATCAAAAAAGGTTTTAGGAAAAAATCAACATACTTCGAGATCGGCTCGAGAAGAGAGTCGCACCCCAAAACTATGGGTCTCCCCGGGGGATCATTAAGTCGCTTATGAATTTTCGGGGGAAAATATAGGACCGGAGTCCTAGGGAATTTTTTCATCAGGAAATCAAATTCCTTGGTTCCCAACCATCCTTCTTCGAGACCAGATTTTAATATTTCTCCTATCCTTTCTTGAACTGCCCTTGTTGGATCATCTTTTAGCTCGCGATACAACTCTTGATTTGTCACCTGCTTTTTGCCCTCTGCTAAATACATATCCCTGGGCCAGATAACCACCGCACCACCCTTATCTGCCTGCTTGATTACCACTGTTGTATCCCTTTTGAGATCTTCCAATGCCTTCTGCTGTTTCTGCGATATATTTCTTTTACAAAATGTATTCTTTTTTTCAAGCTGACTAATTGAGGACAGGACAATCTGTTCATAAGCATTTACTTCTTTAGGGACACTATTCAATGGTGGAACAAAACTTGACTTATTTCTCAGGCCAGTCACTTCACCGGCATTGGTGATCTCCTTGTCTGAAAAAAAAGCCTTTAAACGAATTTTCCTGCAAAACTCAATTGCTTCCAACTTAAGTTTAGTGTAATCTGTAGGTCTATTAGGTACAAACTTCAGACCCAAGTTTAGCACTTCTTCCTCCTCCTTTGTCAGCTGTTTCGTAGAAAGATTAACTATGGAAGTCGGTTTTACGACTTGTAAGACCGATTTCTGGTCCTCATCTCCCATATTGGTTTGAATCAGCCTCTTTGTTTTTGTGGGCCCTTGTCTAAAAAAGACACCTGTTTTTTTGATGTACCTTCTCTGGGGTCAGAGTCCCCGGAGGACTCAGAGGATGAAGTCTCTGAGAACGAAAGAAAACGATTTTTTGAACGACCCTGATAAGTGGAGAGTGCTCAACGCGATTCTAATGATGTATAATAATCTTCCTTTAAAAACGGATACACCTGTTCAATGTTGAAAGATTGAGAATCTCTCTCAAATTTAGCAGTTTTAAAATTGATAGTTTTAAAATTGATAGTGGTGTCTTTGAATGTCTGTATGTCTTTATCAATTTTCTCTAAGAATGACTTAGCTTCCGAAACTGTCCGATTACTTTGAATCTCCTGAACCAATTGTTCCAATTTGTCCAATTCTTTTTTACAGAGTCTCTGAGCCGTTTCAATTGTGTGGACCATTAGGTCCCGACTACACTTAGGGGCCGATTCCGATCTCGGTCGGAGGCGCACCCAATACTATTCGGTCGGGAAAAAAGCCATGCGAAAGCCAGTTTCCCGACCGATCCGTACAGCACACCGAACGAGCAAGTACGATGCGCACAACAGCAAAAATTCCGGCCGAGCCGTACTCACCCAAACCAGGTCCTGTTCTCCGACCGAGGCGAATCCGGAAACGCCGAATCGAGTCGCACGGAAGGGAAAATGCAGCCCCGTCCGGCCGGACAAGTACGATGCGCTTTCCGTACGCGCCGAACCCGTCGCTACGCACGGCACGTCAAAGCATCCGGGAGAGGCGCACATAAGCTCCGAATCGCGCCACAACACGATCCACGGCTACGAGACGAACACGGCACCGACGAGGACGACGCGAAGCGACGAGGACGAAGCGAAGCGACGAGGACGAAGCCAAGCGACGAGGACGACGCGAAGCAACGAGAAGGACGAACGACACGAACCAACCATGAATCCCTTCGTCCCGATCATACCAATATTCTACATCTACTACCGGAACAGGCACGGACGCGTACGGCGCAGAAGGTAAGTCAGACACCAACCACAAAACACATACAACACGTACACGACACATCACACACATACACTGGGAATCTGAATATACTTACACCAGCAACAGCAGCACCATAGGGGCGGGATGCCCATCACCAATGCCACATATGCACACAGGGGCCTGAATGCGCGCCACCACCCCAACCCAGGGGGGGCTGGATGCCTACCACTACTACCACCCTTAGCCAGGGGGGCAGGAAGCCTACCACTACTACCACCCTCACCCAGGGGGGGCAGGATGCCTACCACTACTACCACCCTTAGCCAGGGTGGCAGGATGCCTACCACTACTACCACCCTTAGCCAGGGGGCAGGATGCCTACCACTACTACCACCCTTAGCCAGGGGGCAGGATGCCTACCACTACTACCACCCTTAGCCAGGGGGCAGGAAGCCTACCACTACTACCACCCTCACCCACGGGGGCAGGATGCCTACCACTACTACCACCCTCACCCACGGGGGCAGGATGCCTACCACTACTACCACCCTTAGCCAGGGGGGCAGGATGCCCACCACTACTACCACCCTTAGCCAGGGTGGCAGGATGCCCACCACTACTACCACCCTTAGCCAGGGGGCAGGATGCCTACCACTACTACCACCCTTAGCCAGGGTGGCAGGATGCCTACCACTACTACCACCCTCACCCAGGGGGGCAGGATGCCCACCACTACTACCACCCTCACCCAGGGGGCAGGATGCCCACCACTACTACCACCCTTAGCCAGGGGGGCAGGAAGCCTACCACTACTACCACCCTTAGCCAGGGGGCAGGAAGCCTACCACTACTACCACCCTCACCCAGGGGGGCAGGATGCCTACCACTACTACCACCCTTAGCCAGGGTGGCAGGATGCCTACCACTACTACCACCCTTAGCCAGGGGGCAGGATGCCTACCACTACTACCACCCTTAGCCAGGGGGCAGGATGCCTACCACTACTACCACCCTTAGCCAGGGGGCAGGAAGCCTACCACTACTACCACCCTCACCCACGGGGGGCAGGATGCCTACCACTACTACCACCCTTAGCCAGGGGGGGCAGGATGCCCACCACTACTACCACCCTTAGCCAGGGTGGCAGGATGCCCACCACTACTACCACCCTTAGCCAGGGGGGCAGGATGCCTACCACTACTACCACCCTTAGCCAGGGTGGCAGGATGCCTACCACTACTACCACCCTCACCCAGGGGGGGCAGGATGCCCACCACTACTACCACCCTTAGCCAGGGGGGCAGGAAGCCTACCACTACTACCACCCTTAGCCAGGGGGCAGGATGCCTACCACTACTACCACCCTTAGCCAGGGGGCAGGATGCCTACCACTACTACCACCCTTAGCCAGGGGGCAGGATGCCTACCACTACTACCACCCTCAGCCAGGGGGCAGGATGCCTACCACTACTACCACCCTTAGCCAGGGGGCAGGATGCCTACCACTACTACCACCCTCAGCCAGGGGGCAGGATGCCTACCACTACTACCACCCTTAGCCAGGGGGCTGGATGCCTACCACTACTACCACCCCCACTCATAGGATGGACAATGCATGACACAACAAGCACACCACAACCTAGGGAATGCAAGATTAAGACATCCCCCCACCACCATGACAAGCGTGTGAGCAGGCAGTGTCAAATGCCTACAACACCGAACATGACTTTGAACATACAATGTGACCCCCTAGCACATGTGCCACACATATATGTGTGTGGCACCCACAATGCAAGCAGCCCATGACCATTGTGGCAATGGGGCCTAAACCCCCATCATCACAGTGACCAAAAGGCAAGTGTGGGGTCCATAGCTGAAGCACATTTTGACCATTGTGGCAATGGGGACTAAACCCCCATCATCACAGTGACCAAAAGGCAAGTGTGGGGTCCATAGCTGAAGCACATTTTGACCATTGTGGCAATGGGGACTAAACCCCCATCATCACAGTGACCAAAAGGCAAGTGTGGGGTCCATAGCTGAAGCACATTTTGAACATTGTGGCAATGGGGACTAAACCCCCATCATCACAGTGACCAAAAGGCAAGTGTGGGGTCCATAGCTGAAGCACATTTTGACCATTGTGGCAATGGGGACTAAACCCCCATCATCACAGTGACCAAAAGGCAAGTGTGGGGTCCATAGCTGAAGCACATTTTGACCATTGTGGCAATGGGGTCTACACCCTCATCATCACAGTGACCAAAAGGTAATTGTTGACAAAGAAAGAGCTGCAACTGCCAAACTGCATGGATCATTCCTGGTCACAGAACCAAAAACTCATCTGTGGCAAAGTAGTGTATGTGTCCCATTGCAACATAAATTGGGGGAGCCAAATACTGCAGTGCAAATGAAACATTCCTTTGGCCATGTGCAGACAAACAACACCCATGGGGGCTGAGACCGTCAACAGTCATCAATGACACAATGACAGAAGTGACCATCAGAATGCAGAACCACATATTTGCACCAATGGGCACACAAATGCAGATACCCTGTGGAGACAGCAGATGTGAGGTGAACAGATACCATACCATGGCAGCAATGGGACACACAAACCATGATCACTGTGCTGACCGATGACCTAGGAGTCCCAGGGACAGCAGGGGAAACACACCAAACAACATACAGCCAATGGCACACCCAAGATATGCCAATGCAGTGGTGCAGATGCACAAACACAAACAGGCAGACCAACACTGTCATCATACACAGCAGGTGAGGGGTGGGGGTGCCAGTGTCCCCAGGCAACAACACAACACATGAGGAGAGCTGAATACCAATCATACAGATGTGCATACACTGCCACACTAAGGTAACTCATGGATCCAAATCCCCTATGTGGGCAAGCAGGCATTGACAGGTGAGAGGGAGCACAAAACACACATGTCACACAGGCACGTAGGAACAACAACTGACACAGCAAGTCACAGACACACCACAGCACCACCCCCAGGGCCCCCACAATGTGGTGACCCTGGGCTGAATAAAAATACCACTGTGATGACAAAGCTAAATGTCGTTCACACTGTGAACCACAGTCAGGTGTCCTGACCAACAAACTACCATCACACCTACACAAGCACAAATCAATCAGCATGGCCAGTAAGCCAAGGCCAACATGGAGGCAGGGGACTAGCCGGGCAACAACTCTCATCTGCACACACTCAAGACCACACCCTCGACCTCCAACAATGTGCAGCAGTGAAGTACACATGCACTGGTGACATTGCACATGCACCCATGACTATTCCAGGGTGGTGGGTGGGAACCAAGGTGTAGAAACACATCACACATGGACACTCAACAAGACTCCTGAATGTCTGACACACTGCACACTACGCTGTACATGGACATGACGGCAATACCACACCGACCAATGGGATCCCAGCCACAGTCACACACCAATGAAGAAGCCAAGGTCACCCACAAAGAACACACATAGACAACAACCAACATTGCAGCCCGGACCCTAAGGAGTGCCAGCAGTCACACACACAACGTGTCACAATCACTGAAAGATAACACAAACTGGAAATCACATGACAGGGGCAAACAACAAGTGCCAAAGGGAAACCTGACTGTGACCCATCTGCGTCTGCACACAAACTCTGCCCTGACAGCAAACACACCTATGGGTGACACCCTGATGACCAGTAATGTGCCATGCACCCACATCACAGAGAACACAGGGAGAAGACTTTGGGGGAACATAGCTCAAGTCAGCAAGCATCACAAACAGGTACAACACTAGGGATCACAGCATGCGCAGATGAATGGAAGTGAACACACAGACATGCACATACAACACACACCTTGGGCGCATGCAATGTCACACGTGTACACACTGCCATGAGGGGACTCCACTCCTGTGTGAGGAAAGCTGTGCCATATGTTGCCTCAGTAGGGCCCCATCATGTCAGCTGAGCACTTGGTCACACAATCAACAATTAGCACCAAATGAGGGCTCCCATCACATCAGCCTGGTCATGGATGTGCCAACGGAATCATCAGCACAGATCCAACACACTTGTGTAGCAATGTTGCACTGACTACACGGATGAGTCCCTCCCCATTGATGCCCAAACCTGCATGTCCACTGGAGATGGCAACACGGTCAGGGAAGTAGACAAATGCAACGATGGCAGGCACAACAGATGTGCAGGGGTGGAAGCCACAGATATGAAATTGCCAATGTAAGTAGGAAACCCATTGCCAAATACTGAACACATGACACCCTCAGATGCTGCTATTGATGACATGGATACACCACATGATAGGACACATTACCCCTGGACCACATGGGTTCCTGCACAGTAACACTTCATAATCATGAGACCAGATATCACCATCACTGCAGCAAGGGCATGGTTAGCTGCACCAACAACATGTACATCTGAAGCATGAGCACTAGAGAAAAGAAAGTTGCTTTATTCAGCATATGTGTTGTTTGATAACGACGTCCAGAAGAAATTAGAGCAAAGGCCAATGGCCAGTCCATTGTCAAAGTTCAAACAGGGTGACACTGGCAGATGTCACCCTACGCATGCCTGCACAATACCAGGGACAATCCACTAGGAGGGGCAACCGGGGGCAGGCCAGGCACCGCAGGGACAGGATCAGGGCTCACCAGGGGGAGTCAGGGAAGGGGTGGTGGGTGCTGGAGAGCCACTGACAACTGCAGTGGAGGTGTCTGACATGGTGTGTGCCGGCACAACTGGGGGGCATGACACAGATGTCGTGGGTGCCGGCACAACTGCAGTGGACCCTGCAGATGGGGTGGACAGGTCCGCCACTGCAGTGCCCAAGTCAGACAGGGCGGTAGTGGACTCCACTGCAGTGCCTACCTCCAGGGGAGGAGAATGGGGAACAGGCAAGGTGGGTTGGACAGAGGGGAGGACACCCTCACCACATCAGTGGCACAGACAAGCGCAGCGGGGGGTGTGGTGCTGGGAGAGCAAGTGGCAGGGGGAGAAGGCCGGAGCATCTTGGGGATGGTATATCTGTGGGTGGGGGAACCTGGGGCAGGGTGTGGTGGGGGCACCTGTGCAGTGTGGGCCTGAGGGATGGAGGACGGAGACCTTGTGCCTGAGCTGCAGGGCGGTGGCGGGGTCTTGCTCTTAGCACTCCGGGGGACTTGCGGGTGGGGGCCTCAGTCCGTCTGCGCCTGGGGGAGGGTGTCCGGGGGCGAGGGGCACTCTGCTCCGTGTGGGTGGGCTTCCTCTTCCCCCGGGATGCTGGAGCAGCTTCATCGGTGGGGAAGAGGCCGAGGTCACAGAGGAAGAGCTGCTGTGACTTTGGGGTTGCAGGTGAGGCAAGGGAGGGTGCTTTGGAGGGAGAGGGAACTGAGGACTGCGCAGTGCATGTGGATGCGTGTGTGTGTTCCAGGGCCCCATCCCCTGTGAGTCTGGCTTCAGTCCCCTGAATGTGCGTGCGTGTGCGTTTTGTCATTGGCGTGTGTGTCAGTGTGCTGGATGTGTGTGTGCTGGTGTGTGCCTGTGCCAGTGTGTGTGTGCCTGGGATGGGTAAGGTGCTGGGGAGTGTGGATGGAGCAGAGGCAGGAGGGGTGAGGGACCGTTTGAGGAGGGACACTGCTGCCGTCAGGGAGGAGTCCATGGACCTATTGCCCCTCTGTAGGTCAGACATGCCCGATGAGATGCCCTCCATGAACGACACCAGCTGAGTCAACAGCGCGGTGTGCGCATGGAGGACACTCAGCATGGCTGTCTGCCCTACATGGAGCTGGCGAAGGAGGTACACAGACTCCTCACTCAGGGCAGCAGGGGACACAGGGGCAGGGGGTGCGGTGCCTGGCCCAAAGGAGACACGCTCCCGGACATGGGAGCCTCCACGGACCTGGGGAATGGGAGCCGATGGGAGGGCGGTGGTGGTGCTGGTGGTGGCGGGGACAGCAACACTAGCTGGGGTGTGGTGGCTGCTGACACCCGCCTCCACAAGGGAGTCATCCTCCGAGTTGCTCTGGTCCTCAGCTGAGGTGGATGCTGCTGAGGACTCCTCGGTGTGGCTCCCCTCGCCCTCCGTGCCACTGGGTCCCTCCGACCACTCCTCGGCTGCTGACCCAGTCTGGCTCTCCGGCTCCTCCTGGTCCGTGGAGCTGTCCCCTTCCGTGGCCGTGGATGTATCTGCAAACAATGGGGAAACAGACAGACATCAGTCACCTGCACATAACGCACACACCACTGTGAGCACAGCACATCACAGAGCAAGCCCTGGCATCATTAGTTGTACATTGCTAAAAGTGCACTAATTGAACAGGAGAAGTCAATTGTCAGTCTGATGCCAAGCATGGCACTCACATCCCACATGGCCTTGCACCCATCTGTCTGGTGTCTGTTGGATTGCAACACCCCAGTGTTGACACATGCACCAAGTACACAGTAGTTGGACAGTGCAGAGGACACGGTGTGGACACATCACAGCTCTTGCCACTGAGTCAGTACAGGTTTACGGATGTAAGGGATGCCCAGAGTCAAATAGGAAATGCATGTGATGCATACCAGCGACAGACACCATGATGCACCCATGTCCTGATAGCCAGCGCCACTATGGTGTGCATGTAGCACATGTCACTCCCCTGCAGGATCACCAATCAGTAGACACATGCCATGGCGGAGGCATGACTGCAAAGTCATACATCACTGTCTCAGTGATGTATGACTTTGCAGCCAGACAACAACACTCTGCACTGTGTCACAATAGTAGGTCATGGGGAATGCAAGTCCTGGAGCTGCACAAGTGCACATGTACATCCCCCCACAACACATCCTCTTAACCCTCATCTGTCCAGGTCATACCTATTGGACATATGGGAGACCTGTGACACTACCCTCTGAACCTGAGCCCCTCACACTCTGCTGTGCATGGGGAACAGCTGCCTGAACTTCACATTTACATGCCCCATTCTGCATGGGCAGCTGATCAGACACCTATGTGTCACACAAGTATCGTCTCCTATGGTCACATCTCCAGTGGCATGCTGAGCCCCTACCAAGAAACTCCACAGCAGTCCTGGCGACTAATCCACAGCACACTGACACAGGGGCAGACACCTGAGGGGTCAAATCACTGTGCACAATGTGTCCGCTGATACACGGGAGTGGGAGTACAGAGTGTATTGCATGGCCTGGAGTAGGCATGACTGTCCAGCCCCACATGAATGAGGGATGAGCCCTGGACTGTAGGCAGCTGGCTAAGTATGTGTGACACACGTCATATACATACTCCTGGGGCCCAAACATTGTTCCCACCCGCAGCATGGGTGTGTGCCAGGTACCCCAGCCACATGTGGTGGATCAGCTCAGCAATTGGACCACAGATCAAAGTAACACGCTGAATACATGTCAGAATACAGGCATTGTGTAAGCAATGGACCCACCCATGATGCCCACCACAGAGTCAGGGAAACAGATGCTATCTCCCACCTTGAGTCAAGCAAACTGCAAGGACACAGTCCTAAGTGACAGAATTCCCTGCATGTAAGGGCCACACCTGGGTATCAGATGAGGAGTGGGCAGTGCACAATAGAGGGACATGGCTCCTGGACAACATGACTGCTGTACTGTGGCAGTTCAACCTGGCCCGAGGAGGGCACATAGCATGTTAGACAGAGTACACAGTGCAGTCTTTGACTCACCCCCTCCTTGCTGCTCTCTGGCCTTCAGCTGCCCATCCAGGTCTGGAAAGACCACCGCCAGGATCCTGAGCATGTGGGGGGTCAGGGTCCGTGTTCCGCCCCTCCTGCGAGGAGGCGACAGCTTCAGCTGGACCCGTGCAATCCTCCGGGTCCAGCCCCGAAGGTCCTGCCACCTCTTTTGGCAGTTGCGGATCCGGCGCTTGTAGACCCCCACGGACCGGACAGCCCGGACGATGTCCTTCCAGATCTCATGCTTCCGATGGGCAGAAGCCTGTCAGGATGACAAAGTGATAAGGCCATTACTACACATGCAACATATCCGTGCATGACACAGTTGCATATACATGTCGCAATCACAGGGGCACATGGTGTACCCAGGCAGTGCACGGCTGCCCATGGACAGTTTTCCAGAAGTCACTACATGGTATCATTGCATGGGGAGTAAAACCCTGTTCAGAAGCACTGTCACTGCACCATACCTGTCCAGTGCAAGTCACTACACACTATGGGGGGTGACAACTACTCAGTGAGCCTGCTAGCCAGTGGTGTGCTGACTCTCAGCCTTGCTAGTCAGACAAAATGCACATTCAGAAAGGCAGTGCACAGAACACTCACCTGCTCCCCTGGTGTCCCATACAGCTTGCTGTACTGTGGAAGTAGGCTGTCCAGCAGGGCCTGGTTCTCCTCAAGGCTGAAGGCTGGGGCTCTCTCCACAGTACGTGCCATTGCAGGGTCCAGAGGGGCAGAGACAGCAGCAGTGCAGTGGCAGATGTCGTCCTGGAGCATGTAGTGCAGGCAAGTGGGCTCTCAGGGGAACATGCAGCAATATATATGTGCTGGAGAGGCAGATACTGTCCCTTGTGTCCAAAGTGATAGGTCCAAGTCGTTTGCATCTTCTGAATCTGGCCAATCCATGGAATAGCAGCACCAAAACACGCCCACAGCATCCTTCAAAACTTCAACTTCATGACATACATGATTTTGCAACATTGTTGTGGGTGACCAACTGATTTTCCAGCAACCGACTCGTTCGAAATTCGAAAACGCGTCCGTTGCCAGGCAAGCCCATTGTCAATGGGTGCGCACCGATCGGTCCATTGAGGTACAACGCGCACAGGGGTACAACGCGTACCCGCACACATTGAATGCAATGGGCCGGCCGGAGGCACCGATCGGTCCATTGCTGTTCAATGCGCACAGGGGTACAACGCGTACCCGCACACATTCAATGCAATGGGCCGGCCGGAGGCACCGATCGGTCCATTGCTGTTCAACGCGCACAGGGGTACAACGCGTACCCACACATTGAAAGCAATGGGCCGGCCGGAGGCACCGATCGGTCCATTGCTGTTCAACGCGCACAGGGGTACAACGCGTACCCGCACACATTGAATGCAATGGGCCGGCCGGAGGCACCAATCGGTCCATTGCTGTTCAACGCGCACAGGGGTACAACGCGTACCCGCACACATTGAAAGCAATGGGCCGGCCGGAGGCACCGATCGGTCCATTGCTGTTCAACGCGCACAGGGGTACAACGCGTACCCGCACACATTGAAAGCAATGGGCCGGCCGGAGGCACCGATCGGTCCATTGCTGTTCAACGCGCACAGGGGTACAACGCGTACCCGCACACATTGAAAGCAATGGGCCGGCCGGAGGCACCGATCGGTCCATTGCTGTTCAACGCGCACAGGGGTACAACGCGTACCCGCACACATTGAATGCAATGGGCCGGCCGGAGGCACCGATCGGTCCATTGCTGTTCAACGCGCACAGGGGTACAACGCGTACCCGCACACATTGAAAGCAATGGGCCGGCCGGAGGCACCGATCGGTCCATTGCTGTTCAACGCGCACAGGGGTACAACGCGTACCCGCACACATTGAAAGCAATGGGCCGGCCGGAGACACCGATCGGTCCATTGCTGTTCAACGCATCACTGTACATGTGACTGGCATATGTCAGCATGCCTGTCTCAGATGGACATATGCCAGCCACAGAAAGCTCCCAGGGAGTGAGGGGCACACCTACATCACGACAGCCTGTCCAAACCTTATCATAAGGCATGTAAGGCTGCATTTCCTATTGTGTGTATGTTGGTGTACATGTTGTCCTGTGGGTGTCACCTGTGGGCAGCCACCCCCAGGCTGTGCACGTGTTAATGGGGACAGGATCCTGGGTGTTACGTGTACGTGACCACTGTGATGTGCAACTGTTCACATCTGTGCATGTGCCATGGTCACATTTCACAGTGGTGTTTGTGTATGTCATGTCACATACCCCGTGAGTCCCATGTGGGACGGTATGTTTGAGCCAGGGTGTCCCAGTGGCACAATAGTGATGGCCCTCCACAGTCTTTGTGCATGTAGTGTTTACAATGTCTCTGATTTCATGTGCACAATGGGAGACAGTCTCCACATCCACGTTGTGTGTGCATGGACTCTGATGTTGTGCGTGTGTGTCACAGACGTCCATGGCTCTCCTGCCATGGCAAGTGTGGCCACTACCTGTGGGGGTCATGTTTGTTTTGTTGTGGTGTACACATGATACTCCAGGTGATGCCAGTGTCCATGTGGCATTACAGGGTCCCTGGGAATGTGCCTGTCGTTGAGCTGTGGTGCCTGGGGCACATCTGTCCTCACATGTCACTGGGGGGTGACTGTGACACAGCATCATGATATCCAATGGGCCAACCTGGGACAAATTGATGCCACCTGTAGGACCGTGTTGACAGATGTTGGCCATGTATGTACCATACATGTCGTTCCGGTACTGCACACTTCATGTAGTTGTGCCTCATGATGATGTATGTTGGGATCTTGAGTGTGTTCAATGCCGCATATGTGGGGTGACTGACGATCTTGCTTACTTCTCCTCTGCACTGCAGGGCTCCTGCTGTCCATCGGCCATTCCCAGACCTGGCAACGATGGTGGAACGGGACAGCATCCGACGGTACCGCTTCACCAGGCAGCTGATTGAGGATTTGGCAGTGCAGTTGTCCCCACATTTGCAGCCTGGCCGGCCGTATCCTACAGCGCTGACCCCCAAGGTGAAGGTGATGGCAGCCCTACACTTCTTTGCCACCGGTACCTTCCAACATACTGTGGCGTCTGCTGGTGGGATGTCACAGACCATGTTCAGCCGTGTGCTCCGCGATTTCTTGGCGGCAATGTTGCTCTTCCTGAACCGGTACATCTATTTCCCTAGACTGCGACGACTCACTGACGTGAAGAGTGACTTTTATGCCCTGAGGAGGATGCCGCATGTCATTGGCTCCATTGATGGGACACATGTGGCTTTGGTACCACCACAGGCCCAGGAGCAGGCCTACAGGAACCGCAAGCACTACCACTCGGTCAATGCACTGGTGGTGTGTCTTGCAGACATGACCATCACACACGTGTGTGCCCGTTTCCCTGGTTCAGCACACGATGCCTTTGTGATGAGGAGTAGTCGCATCCCCAGGTTGATGGCACAGATGCAGAACCAGCGTGCCTGGCTTGTCGGTGTGTACTGACTTTGTGCCATTGTGTGTGATCTGATCTGTAGTATTCCGCCCACTTTTCCAAGTCAGCTGATGTGCACTTGTCTGTCCGTAGGTGACTCGGGATACCCCAACATGCCGTGGTTGCTGACACCCCTCAGGAACCCTGTGACACCTGCCCAGATGCGCTACAATGAGGCACATGGTCGGACCAGGAGAGTGATTGAGCGGACCTTTGGTCTCCTGAAGAGCCGCTTCCGCTGCCTGGACAAGACCGGAGGGTCCCTCCCATATGCCCCTGCGAAAGTGTGCAAGATTATCATCGTCTGCTGCATGCTCCACAACCTGGCAGTGCGGAAGGAGTTGCCTCTCATCCAGGATGACGATGACCAACATCCGCCACCTGTGGAGGATCCTGGCCTGGACCACGATGCCAGTGACGATGATGATGATGATGGTGATGGTGATGTCCGCACACAGCTCATCACCAACTTCTTTAGCTGAATGTGAGTAACCTGAGGTGTCATGTGAATGATGTGAGTTGGCATGATGTGTGGGTGGTGCTCTGGTGCTGTTGGAGTGTGTCCATGGGCTACTTGACAGGATGTGTGTTGCGATGTGTGGTGACAGGTGGGCTGTACTCCCCAACAGTGTTGACATGCTAACTTGGTTCTGGGTGGGTATCTTGTAACATGTATTGTGCATGAGTTTTGCTGTTCTGTCCTGTACTGCATTGCTTTTGACTGTGTGTCATTTCTGTCCTTCACAGGGTACTTTCAGATTCGTTTGGTCAACTGTGTCCACCGACGACGTGATTGCACATCCAGGCTGGTAGCTGTTGTGTCCCTACAGGTGATGTGCGCCACACCCATGGACTTCCTTCTGTCTACAGTTGTTGACTGTGTGCCCGCTACCAGGTGGGGTTACCTTGCATCTGTAGTGGTTACGGCATGTTGCTACTGTGTAATAAACCTGTGCTTCACTTAGTGATGTGCGTTGTCTGTGGTCACACATTTGACTGCCATTTGCTTACTGCACCTGTGGGCTACTTGACTACAACTGGGAATGGGTGTGGTGTCTGTGCATTGCACCGTCTTCCCTGGCAACATCAGTGTAGGCAATGAGTCAGATGGCCTAGGTGTGTATGTGTTGTGTAGCCCTGGTGGTGTGTCTCCCTCATATGTGTCACGTTGCCTGTACTCACATGCCTGTGTTGTCCTTGCTGTTGCAGTTCGCATACACAGTGTAATTTTGCAGTTCATCATCCCCATAACAGCACCCACGTTGGAATCACGACAGAGGCAAGTATGGTGTATTAGTGTGTTTATTGTGATACATCTGTGATAATAGTGCATAGGATGGATTGTGCTGTACATGAATCTTGCAATCCCAAGTTCCTAGATGAATTGAAAGTCCAGGTACACAGGATCCCCAGTATCGGGCCACAGTTGTCTGACACATTGTTCCAACTTGTACTCCCCATGCAATGTGTGGGAGTAGTGTTGCCATCAACAGGGTGAACAGTCTGTGCACAAAGGCGAAAATCCAGAACAGGTTCAGGCTTCCTGGGAGTTGCGCTTGGCCATCAGCCTCTCACTTTCCCCTCCTCGGACGACCCCTCTTCTTCGGGGGGGCCCTCAAGTGCAGGCTGCTGCGGTGCAGGGGACTCTCCGCCAGAGTCCTCCTCCCTCCCTGTGGCAGTTGCAGTTTGTTCGGTACCAGATGTTGTTGGCACACAGGGAGGTGTGGACTGGTTGCTGTTCATCTGGCGGAGGCATTGTAAAATGTCCCTGTGCACCGCCGTCATCTCATGTAGTACATCCCACTTGGACTCCACGCGGGACATGTGGGAGTCCACACGTGACATGTGTGACTCCACGTGGGACATGTGGGAGTCCAAGCGGGCATGATGGGCAGCCTGCTGCTGTTTGATGTCTCTGAGGAGCCCCACTACCTGGCTGAGCTCTCCGGTGCTGGACTGGTACGCATCAGCTATGCGTACCAGTTGTGGGTCTTCATGCACACCAGCAACGTCTGCAAGCAGCGACCTCTGTCTCCCACCCCTCCCACCACCCCTGCTGACATGTGCAGTGTGTGCAGTTGCACGCACAGATAACCCTGGTCCACCTTGGGGGGGGGTGGTGGTGGTGGTGTCCATGGCCCCAGGTTGGTCCAGGGTCACTGCGCTGGTGTTGTTCCTTATTCTGTCCATGTCGGCAGGGATGGTATTCGTGGTGACAGTCGTTGGAGGGGTGGGTGCAGGGGGTGCAGCTGGTGGACCTGCTGGTGCTGCAGCTGGTGGTCCTGCTGGTGCAGCATGTTGACTTGCACCGGATGTGCCAGGTTGTTCTTCATCGTCCGAGGAGGACAGAGGCTGTACGACGCCAGTGAGCTCGGCATCCTCTTGAGCCTGGGACTGGGACTCCTCAGCGTCTGCTGCTGTGTCCCTATCATCACCTGTTTTTGGGAGACACAAACAATGTATGTCATGTTTCTGCAGGCATCAGTGGTTGACACACCTGACAGTTGTGACTGTGCCTCGGGGTGCGGGCCTGTACATTGTATTGTCCTAAGTCGTCACAGTCAGGGGTTGATATTGGTGTGGCACATTGTCCTGCATTATTTGGGCATTTCTATGTATTCTCTGGGGTGTGAACATGGTCTGCATTGATTGTGTTTGGTTGACAGCCAGACCTCCTTCCCACCCACCCACCCACCCAGTCAGTTATCCCACCATGGAACGTGCTTGCATTGCAGGGAGTGTAAGTTGTCTCTCAGGATGTCAGTCAGTGGTGTCCTGCTGTTTGTTGGTGCACAGTTGGCAGCAGGGCCTTGTGCTCCCCACAGCAGTAGCCAGTGTCAGCCATCTTGTGAGTCCTTCTCCACTCCCTGTGATGTGAGCATGGTTCAGGGTGGTGTTGATGGGCCAGTTGTGAGGCTGAGCAATGTCTGTGACTACGACTCCCATCATGCTATTGCCTCCACCCCCTTCCCAGCATGCCCATGCTTCCTTCCTTTTGACTCTGCTTCCCTGTGGGGTGGGCTGGCTGTGCTGACAGGATGGCTGGGAGTGTTGTCCTGGCAGTTGTTTGGCTAAGAGTCCCAAGAGTGTCCCTGTGCTTCACACAACATAACCCAGGGTGGTGGTGCTTTGTGGGATCTTGTGTTAGGATGGAGGGCATTGCATTCTACCAGGTGGGTACTGTGGAGTTTGTGTGGGGGGGTGTGAGGGGAGGTGCTGGTGACTATGGTCAGTGCTGCAAGTCCCCCTTCCCACCCAGCCAGCCAGATATCCCACCATGGAACGTGCTTGCATTGCAGGGAGTGTAAGTTGTCTCTCAGGATGTCAGTCAGTGGTGTCCTGCTGTTTGTTGGTGCACAGTTGGCAGCAGGGCCTTGTGCTCCCCACAGCAGTAGCCAGTGTCAGCCATCTTGTGAGTCCTTCTCCACTCCCTGTGATGTGAGCATGGTTCAGGGTGGTGTTGATGGGACAGTTGTGGGGGTGACCAATATCAGTGACTACGACTCCCATCATGCTATTGCCTCCACCCCTCTTCCCAGCATGCCCATGCTTCCTTCCTTTTGACTCTGCTTCCCTGTGGGGTGGGCTGGCTGTGCTGACAGGATGGCTGGGAGTGTTGTCCTGGCAGTTGTTTGGCTAAGAGTCCCAAGAGTGTCCCTGTGCTTCACACAACATAACCCAGGGTGGTGGTGCTTTGTGGGATCTTGTGTTAGGATGGAGGGCATTGCATTCTACCAGGTGGGTACTGTGGAGTTTGTGTGGGAGGGGGTGTGAGGGGAGGTGCTGGTGACTATGGTCAGTGCTGCAAGTCCCCCTTCCCACCCAGCCAGCCAGATATCCCACCATGGAACGTGCTTGCATTGCAGGGAGTGTAAGTTGTCTCTCAGGATGTCAGTCAGTGGTGTCCTGCTGTTTGTTGGTGCACAGTTGGCAGCAGGGCCTTGTGCTCCCCACAGCAGTAGCCAGTGTCAGCCATCTTGTGAGTCCTTCTCCACTCCCTGTGATGTGAGCATGGTTCAGGGTGGTGTTGATGGGCCAGTTGTGAGGCTGAGCAATGTCTGTGACTACGACTCCCATCATGCTATTGCCTCCACCCCCTTCCCAGCATGCCCATGCTTCCTTCCTTTTGACTCTGCTTCCCTGTGGGGTGGGCTGGCTGTGCTGACAGGATGGCTGGGAGTGTTGTCCTGGCAGTTGTTTGGCTAAGAGTCCCAAGAGTGTCCCTGTGCTTCACACAACATAACCCAGGGTGGTGGTGCTTTGTGGGATCTTGTGTTAGGATGGAGGGCATTGCATTCTACCAGGTGGGTACTGTGGAGTTTGTGTGGGGGGGTGTGAGGGGAGGTGCTGGTGACTATGGTCAGTGCTGCAAGTCCCCCTTCCCACCCAGCCAGCCAGATATCCCACCATGGAACGTGCTTGCATTGCAGGGAGTGTAAGTTGTCTCTCAGGATGTCAGTCAGTGGTGTCCTGCTGTTTGTTGGTGCACAGTTGGCAGCAGGGCCTTGTGCTCCCCACAGCAGTAGCCAGTGTCAGCCATCTTGTGAGTCCTTCTCCACTCCCTGTGATGTGAGCATGGTTCAGGGTGGTGTTGATGGGACAGTTGTGGGGGTGACCAATATCAGTGACTACGACTCCCATCATGCTATTGCCTCCACCCCTCTTCCCAGCATGCCCATGCTTCCTTCCTTTTGACTCTGCTTCCCTGTGGGGTGGGCTGGCTGTGCTGACAGGATGGCTGGGAGTGTTGTCCTGGCAGTTGTTTGGCTAAGAGTCCCAAGAGTGTCCCTGTGCTTCACACAACATAACCCAGGGTGGTGGTGCTTTGTGGTCTCTTGTGTTAGGAGGGAGGGCATTGCATTCTACCAGGTGGGTACTGTGGCGTTTGTGTGGGGGGGGGTGTGAGGGGAGGTGCTGGTGACTATGGTCAGTGCTGCAAGTCCCCCTTCCCACCCAGCCAGCCAGATATCCCACCATGGAACGTGCTTGCATTGCAGGGAGTGTAAGTTGTCTCTCAGGATGTCAGTCAGTGGTGTCCTGCTGTTTGTTGGTGCACAGTTGGCAGCAGGGCCTTGTGCTCCCCACAGCAGTAGCCAGTGTCAGCCATCTTGTGAGTCCTTCTCCACTCCCTGTGATGTGAGCATGGTTCAGGGTGGTGTTGATGGGCCAGTTGTGAGGCTGAGCAATGTCTGTGACTACGACTCCCATCATGCTATTGCCTCCACCCCCTTCCCAGCATGCCCATGCTTCCTTCCTTTTGACTCTGCTTCCCTGTGGGGTGGGCTGGCTGTGCTGACAGGATGGCTGGGAGTGTTGTCCTGGCAGTTGTTTGGCTAAGAGTCCCAAGAATGTCCCTGTGCTTCACACAACATAACCCAGGGTGGTGGTGCTTTGTGGGATCTTGTGTTAGGATGGAGGGCATTGCATTCTACCAGGTGGGTACTGTGGAGTTTGTGTGGGGGGGGTGTGAGGGGAGGTGCTGGTGACTATGGTCAGTGCTGCAAGTCCCCCTTCCCACCCAGCCAGCCAGATATCCCACCATGGAACGTGCTTGCATTGCAGGGAGTGTAAGTTGTCTCTCAGGATGTCAGTCAGTGGTGTCCTGCTGTTTGTTGGTGCACAGTTGGCAGCAGGGCCTTGTGCTCCCCACAGCAGTAGCCAGTGTCAGCCATCTTGTGAGTCCTTCTCCACTCCCTGTGATGTGAGCATGGTTCAGGGTGGTGTTGATGGGACAGTTGTGGGGGGGGGCAATATGTGTGACTGCGACTCCCATGATGCTATTGGCTACACTGACTTGGCCAGCATACACAGAATTCCTTCCTTTGGGTGGTCTTCACTGTGTGTTGGTGTTGTTGTGGTGGCTACATGTGTGGATGTGTGTGTTAGTTCTATTTGTGCCACTGCCTAGCTGTAGTTGTGGTTGTGTTTGTACATGTGTTGGCACAGTTGGATGTGACTTTTTTGATGGCATGTGTTGTGTTTATCTGACTGACATACACATTTTGGGATGATTCTGTTCTAGTTGCTGTGTAATTGCTATGTGTGCATGGTTTGACTCTCCCCTTGACAGTGATGTGTGTGTTTTGTGGCAGTTTATTGTGTACATTTGTTGTGTACTCACCAGGCTCTGGGATGTTCTCTAGTCCATATACGCTCACTGGCGGAAGGATGGCCCGCACCTTCTCCTCCCAGGGCCTGAGGTATATTGGCTTGGCAGGAGGGCCACTGCCGGTATGTTGGCTGTTGATGTAGTCTATCTTCAGCAGGTCCCGTACCCTCCTGCGCACGTCATACCACCTGTTCTGGATGTCCGTCTTTGTGCGCCGACATGGTGATTGTGCGTTCACCCTGTTGATGATCCTCTCCCACATCTTGGTTTTCTGCGACATGGGGGTCTGTTGGACCAGAGTGCCAAACAGCTGTGGCTCCACCCTGAGGATCTCGTCTACCAGGACTTCCAATTCACAATCTAGGAACTTGGGATTCTTCTTGGGGGCATGGTGATGGGTGGTGATGGTGAGTGATGTGTGTGTTGGTGTGCAGGTGAGGGTGTGTGAGTGTGTGTTTTGCTGGGTGTATGTGAGGTAGGTATTTGTTGGTGTGCTGATGGTGTGTGGCTTGTGTGAGGGGTGAGCTGTGGGTGTGTGGTTGCTTTCTCTTGGGTGCTGGCAGTGGAATGGCATTTGCAAAGGCTCATGGTAGTGATTTGTGTCCTTTATATAGGTGGAGTTGTGGGTGTGTCTTTGTTCTCTGTCCCCACCCCCCCAGTATTTATTGGCTTGGTAATTGCTTGTTTGGCCTTTTTTTGGGTGATTTTTCCTTTGTGCTGTTTGTGTATGTTGGAAACGTTCTTGTGACCGAGTCGGACCCTGCATTGGTCTCGTACGGTGTTCTCCGTTTCGTTCACGCTGTGTTTGTGCAGTTTTGTATGCTGCGTACGCGTCGGTCGCGGTGTATTGTGTTGCTTCGGCTCGGTTTTGTATGCGTGTCGGTCGTACGGCTTGTCCTCCGTCCGACTCGGTCGGGTTTTTCGCGCCTTGCATCGTACTTTGCGGGTTGGAGTTGGCGGGTACGATTCGGTCGGATTTGTTCCGGGTGCGTGTCGGTCGGTTGGATTCGCGTGTTTTTCCGGCCGGATTGCTATTTTCCGAGCGGCTCGGTCGGTCGGCTTGGTTTCCTGACGTGTCGGTCGGATTTATCGCGGCTTGCATCGTACTTGGCGTGTCGGGCGCCACTGGTACGTGTCGGTCGGTAATTTTTCCGGCTCCGAGTCGGTCGGTGCTTTTTCCGGCCCGAATCGGAATCGACCCCTTAGTATTTATAAAGCTAAATCCTTTCTTATATTCCGGATCATCTATAAAAATGACCGGAACATTCCTCACCTGAAGCCCCCAAGGAATGGTGCCAGCCTTCAAATGTTCGAGCAAAAAATGCCCATGGAGCTCTGTACGTATATGTTTTTTATGGAGGCGGATTAATTTTTCGGCCTCATTCTGCTGCTTAGCAGAGGTGCTTAATGAAATCGTGGAAAAAGGAGAAGGAGCAGATATTAAATTCTGGATATGAGTTTCCGTGAAAGACAGTGTGTCTTTCTCTGCCATTCTAGGTGGAATGTGTCCACCTATGTAGCACTGATCGTAATTATTTAAGTGACTGGTCACCAGATCCCTGGCATCCACACTCTCGCAGGTAAACACCCGCACCTTAATTAGACTAGAAAGGAGTTAGGGCCTAACTCCTTTCTAGTCACTTTTAGAAAACTGGCATTTTCCTGCCGTAGCCATTTAGTGCCAGATGTACAAAGCATTTTTGTGGTTGCAAATGGCCAGATTCACAGAATAGGGCTGTTTGCAACTTCAAAATTCTTTTTCAACTGTACAAAAGGCAAAGTTTGATTCGATAACTTGTTACCGAATCGCAATTTACATTTGCCATTCGGTATTTGGAAGCAGCGTGTTTAGGGCATCCCTGCCGAATAACGAACCAGTATGGTATGTATTACTGTTTTGCAACTGAATTCCGATCGCAAAACATTAATACTTGACCACCAGTTTAAAAGTGGTGGTAACCCATTTGCAAATGGGAAAGGCCCTCTGGGAATGTTAAAAAAATCTTTCTTAAGTTCCTGTTCCTAAAATATGAAACTTAAACGTTTCATTTTCTTTTTTAAAAACATCCCGTTTTCCTTTAAGGAAAACAGACTGCATCTAAAAAAAAAAAATGTGACCTACCTCATTAATATTCATGAGGTAGGTCGATTTGCAAATTACCAGGAATCACTATTTGGGAATACAAAAATGTATAAATTAGGAATACCGATTTCATAATTGTGACTCGAAGATAGTTGTAATTAGGAAAATGGTATTCCTAATGTTTGTATCTCTGGCCCTTAGTGCCTGCAGCCTGTCTCTGGGTCACATGACTAGGTGTAGTTGGCAGTTGGTCTTTGTGTATTCCTCACAGAGAGCCACACGCAATAGAGAGCTTAGATGTGCCAGATGGGCCATCACTGGCAGGATGGGAGGGCGAGGCTGGGCACAGCCCTACTTACACCTGAATAGGTTGTGTTCTGCCTTCACACAAAGGATTGCATACTCCCTATAGTTAGTCTGGAGCCAGGGTAGGGGAGGTAGGAAACTTGAGCAATTCAAAGGGAAGCTTCTGGAAGTTTCTCCCACTTCAAAGAAGGCACCAGGTATAAATATTTGACCTCAGACACCCACTCTTCAGTACACTTCTTGACCTGTGGAAGACTGCCAGGAAGAAGGACTGCTATGCCACTCTGCTGGACTCCTGCCCTGCTGTGCTGAACTGCTGACCCCTTGCCTGGATGAGAAGGACTGGCCCTGAAACCTGTACCAAGGACCACCAGAGTGACTCCAAGTGCTAGTCTCTTGCAACCAGCACCTGGACTCTGCAACTGTGAGTTCTACCCTGCCAGGTGGTGCCATCTCAGTCCTGGACCATTGGAAGTGGGCCTGAAGGTGCTCTGCTAGCCCATCTGTGGATCTAGCAGAAGCAGCACATCTCCTCCACAGCCCGTCGCATCTCAAGAAGAACCGACGCATCACCTCTGCTGTAGGGACTTCCCCGACTCCAGGATTCTGCATCGCCTACAGCAGCCCATTGGAACCGCCGTTGTGTGACACATCTCCACACCAGGACATCGTCTCACCTAATGCAGCCCGTCCAAACCTTTTCTGCGCAACGCATATCCACACAAGGACATCGCCTCGTACTTTGCAGCTCCACGGAACCGTGGCTGCATGACGCATCTCCTCGTCCGGACCTCTCATTGCCTCTGCAGCGACGCATTCTTGACACTGGACTCTGCATCTCTACGCAAACAGGATTTAAGGTACTCTTGTTAATCCGGAGTAAATGAGTCTCTGCAGCCGGCCCACGTTCCATCGTGGTTGGCCTGAATGTGAGACTTTGTCCCAGTCTAGCATGACCAGATAACCACAGCTGGGACTTTGTTTGCTTTTTGGTGCTATTCTCACAGAAAGCTTTTAAATTGCAAATCATTGGTTCTACCTATTGGATTTTTGTAGTCGTTTTGGTCTTGTTTAATGTATTAAAACTTACTCTATTTTTCTAATCAGTTGTGGGATTTTTCCTGTGTTGTGTTTTTACTTTATTACTGATAGAAGTGCTGCATAAATACTTTACACATTACCTCTAAGTTAATCCTGACTGCTCTGTGCCAAACTACCAGAGGGTTGAGAACAGGTTAATTTGGGGTTTGCTTGTGACTTCACCCTGACAAGAATTATGTTTGCTGCTTGAGTAGGGTTTCACCCCCAAACAGTAACCCAATTTCTTACACTGTGTCACTGGAAAAACTACGCAGATTTATTATGACATACTTGGTGGGTATGGATCTGTCATATACGGAACTATGATAATTTGTATAATTCTTTATTTAACAGAGGACTGTGGAATTCAGACCATAGTTGTTGAATATGTTCAACCGATGAACACTCCATGACAGTGGTGGTCCTAGAATGAAGCAAATATTGTGGATTCACATATACGAATAACATCATGTATCCCTTTTGCTTTTCCTTCTTTCTCTCGTTATCATTTTTAATTATTTTCATGAGACTGAAGTCAGCTTTTATTATAGTACTTAGACATGATACAACTAAAGACATACAAGATCAGATGAATAACTTTTATTTGCATGTGCCAAAGTACCACATTTATTGTTATTTATTGCTGGCAAGGATTCCTTTGGTTTTATGGAGTGCAATAAAGCAATTTTGACACAAAAGTCTTCCATATACCTGCATGGCAACTACAATGTTGCAAAGATACCACAGACATCTTTTACACTGCAGGCAGGAACAGGATGAAAGTTATGCTTTTCCTGCTATCATCAGATTGACAGCAATGAACTGTAGAAAGAAGCTCTTTTGCGATGCAGTTCCCCATGTCTGGCCGTAGCTGGATGCCTACCAGGTCGGAGTCTCCCTATACTACCCGTTTTACTCCCCACTGGTGCCCGACAAACAGTGCTTAATTTGTAAAAAAAAAAAAATAAGCGCCAGGGCTCTCATCAGGAGGCCTCAGCACCACATATTGCCCTTGTTATGCTGCCACTGAGAGTAACAACACGACTTCTAACCATCACACTCCTACAAGTGTGACAATTCGGACTATTTCAGGCCCACAACGCTATAAGAAGACTTGGCAGCAGGAAATAGTCATTTTTAATGTATTTTGAATGAATAATTATTACCTGTTGTTGTGGTCATCTCTAAATTAGCCATACAGTGCCACATTGTGACACACTGTCACAAGCACAGGTGTTGACAATTAAGTGCAGGTGCCGAGCACCGGAAACCACTGGTTCAAATTAAGCACTGCCGACACATCTCTATCCACTTCTCATCCAAGTCTGGGCGAATTACTCCTTTTGGAAGTTGAAATTCCTTCGATCAGGAGGTGGGAGTCTAGGGTAGTTGATTCAGGAACAAAGCAATGTGTAGCAAGTTGGATGAAGGCTCAAAATGTCTCTAATCAGGAGTTGAGGGCATCCAAAAATGGTGATCGTTAGTGATGCTGCACAGTGCTTAATTTGAGCCGGTGGTTTCCAGTGCCGGCACTTTATTGTCAACACCGACACTTATGAAAGCCTGCCACACTGTGGCGCTGTTTATCTAATTTTGTGATGAGCACAACCACAGTTGTTTAATAATTCAATACACATTAAAATAACTAATACCTGCCACCCAGAGCTACAAGAATAGCTTGGGTGGCAGGTATTAGTCATTTTTAATGTATGTTAAAGGATGAATTATCGCACTTGTGACATGTGATGGTTAGTAGTTGTTTTGGTACTGGCACTGGCAGCGCTGGCAGGGGCAATGGATGGTGCAAGCTGCAGTGACCCCCTGACAATGGCCTTGGCACTTATTTTTCCCACAAATTAAGCGTACAGGACTGGGTACTGTGATTATACCATAAAGCAAGACTACCAGGTGTTTTGTAAAACAGGATGCGAGCCCAGGACAAAAAGTTAGCTAATGAAAGAATTGCAATAAGATTCTACCAAAGACTTGAAGTTGTCTCTCTTGGCTAGAAAGATTGACTACCCAGAGCAAAGTGGAAGAGAAGGATAAGATAGGAATACAGATGTCACTGTTGTAGCAATGGTGCCATGGACTTCATGAAAACATGGAAATGGACCCCGGTGCCCTGCTTGGGAATTAAAAACTGCTATAATTGGGGTGCTGTGGGTCCCTTCAACCCCAGTGCCACAGCAACTGTTGCACTAATGAGAGCTACAAACAAATCAAGCATATTTTAAAAAGGGTTCAGCACCTGAAAAAAAATAAGTGTCAGGGCCCTCGTCAGGAGGTTACTGCAGCTTGCACCACACATTGCCCCTCCCAGCACTGCCAATGGCAGTACCAACACAAATGCTAATCATCACAATCCTGCAATCGTGACAATTCAGTCTGTTACAGGCCCTCAAATCTATAAGAATGGCATGAGGGGAGGCAGTCAATAGTCATTTGTAATGTATAATGAATCAATAAACAACCTGTATTGTGCTTATTTTTAAATTAGACAGCACCACAATGTGGCAGACCCGGTGTTGACAATTAAGTGCCAGTGCCAAGCACCGGAAACCACAGTCTCAAATTAAGGACTGATCTCAAGTAAACTATTTAACCTATAGACATCTCTGTGTATCGAAAGTATTTTGTAACAATTGTATTGAGTAACAATTGTATTGAGCAGTGAAGTGAAAATAAAATGAAAATATGGATAAACACTGTTTTATCCAAAAGGGCAGGGTGCGTCAAGGGGTGCTGTGGTATCTTCTGTTCGAGGGGAGGATTATCTTTATCGCCAGCACCCCTCTCTTTCCTAGAAATGATGTTCTCACCCATTCGGAATGCTGTAGAATGTCGCCGTACTGAAGGTTCTAAGTCGAGCTCCCTGCGAGGAGACGGCTGTTGACACCGGCGTTGCGAGCTGTGGCTGAGGGCTCTTAGCTGTCAACCGAAATAAAGCTTCTTCGTTACACCATCAACGTTTCCTGTGACTCTGCATGCCTGCGTGAACTTGAATATTACACTGGCGACTGAGGACGGGCACAGGAACACTCAAGGAATTTGGCCTCAACACGCGAGGAACATCAGCCGTGCATGATTGGAAGGCTGCGGTGCCGTGAGTAACTAACTGAAGAGCCACCTGCTGTTTGCGAGACTGTCTGTATTATTCTTACTCCTAAGCATTCCGGGCACCTTAATTGAACTGTCACCGCTCGGTCCCTCATCTCCTCAGGGAACCCGTCTGTCATTTTGCGCTGCCTACCCAGTACCAGGCAGGCTCTTTTGTGATCTCTGGTGTGGTTTTCGCCCCTCTTCCTCTCACCATTGCGCCATTTGTCAAGAACTACTATTCTCCTCAGCACCCGCCTCTGAACGCTGTGTGAGGTTCAGTCGGGTCAGCCTCTCGTTTACGCTGCTGTTTGCCCCCGCTGTTTGTTGTTGTGGGGAGTTCGGAGAGAGCTATTTGGACATTGCAGAGCCTTTGAATATTGTGCTCTCGCAACCGTTTGGCTCAGTTGCTGCAACAGCCTGGCCCCTGCATTTACGGCAGTGATTGGAGGCGCGACTCAGAACAGGACACGGTGCTTTGAAGACAACCCCAACACGCAGTTTGCCTTCCTTCAATAATCTGATAGAGAGAAGTTGCGTGGAGAAAGTCTTGGCCGGTCACGCTGACTGGCACAGCTTTTGATGTGTGTTGTCTGTGAGGAGCCACCCACGAAATACTTGGCATGGAGTGCGAGACGGTCACGCTGACTGGCACAGCTCTGTATTTCTTCGAATCTGAGAGGAATCTCGAAAGCAAACCACAGAAGATCTAGCCGGTCACGCTGACTGGCACAGCTCTGTATTTCTTCGAATCTGAAAGGAATCTCGAAAGCAAACCAGAAGATCTAGCCGGTCAAGCTGACTGGCACAGCGACACATAGCCTTGACTCTAGCAGTATTGATTTGAATAAGAAGTGTCAACATCACCTATGAAGGAGTACTCATTACTTCCTCTATCTGCTCACGTTTTCCTGTTCCCATAAGTCTACAGTCACTTGTTTTGGTTTTTTTGGTACACTCAATTTTTCCTCTCAGTCAAGGCATCAGGTGGTGAAGAAGACTGGTTAACTACTTTCTAACGCAATTGAGAACAGGCTTTTCCTCTTCCAGTGCAGATACTGAACAACAGCGCCATCTAGTGGAAATTTACTTTCGCGCTGTTTCATTGCTGTAGTCCTCTTGTCTTCGCATGATTTTATTAGTTGACTTTCGTTGTTCTATTGTGTTGGCGTTTATTGTAACTAGTGGGTGCTGTTGAGCATTAAGGGACATAGAAAGAAGGTAGTTCCACTATTCTGTCATTTACATATACCATGCAGAATGTTACACCTCCACCATTCTTCTTGGCCACCCAAGGGGAGCCAGCTCTAAAATGGAACAAGTGGAAAAAGGTTTTTCACAACTATGCAGTGGTTTGTGGTCCACATTTAGGATTAGAAAGGAAAGTAGCATTATTGTTACACTACCTAGAGGCTGAAGGTCAAGAAATTCTAGAACGTCTCCCCGACTTGAATGTAAATGATGCCAGAGGTTTAAACAAATATGAAATAAGCTTTAAAAAACTAGACATCCACTTTTTGCCCAAAATTAGCACCATCATGGAACGGTACCATTTTGGGAAAAGAGGACAGAAAGAGGGTGAGACAGTAGAAGAATTTGTGTCTGAGTTAAGGAAATTAGCAGCTAGTTGCAAATTTGGGGGGGCATGTGAAGAAAGAATAAGAGATCAGTTTCTATTAACATGCAAGATAGAAAGAATACGCGAAGAGCTATGGCTAAAAGATGACCCACCTCTGGGGGATGTGTTAATTGTTGCTAAACAGGTTGAGCACATGATGCAGTGTGTCAGTGAAATTAAACAAGATTGTGAAGGGAAGACAAAAGTTAATGAAATATCGAGTGAGAGCGAAAATGTACTAGTGGTTAAAGGTGCTAAAAGAGATCAGAAGGAAAACAGAGGAAGATGGAGTTTCAAAGGTAATTGCTACAGGTGTGGTAAAGCAGGCCATTGGGCAAATAGCAAGGAGTGCCCTGCGCTTAAGGCAACTTGCAACAAGTGTGGAAGGAAAGGGCATTTTAGAACCTGCTGCAGGGGTAATACCAACTACAAAAGGAATAATAGAGATGACATAACACGAGTCTGTGATGAAATTGTGTTGCAAGTTGAGAGTGGGGCTGCGAGTAACCCGAAAGACTTCATAGCTATTGAAGAGACAGAGATTGAAGTCATGTTTGACTCTTGCTCTAAACTGACCATTATTTCCGCAGAAGAATTTGAGAAGGTGTCAAGGGGCAAGTTGAAACTCCAAAGAATGGATGTCAGGCCAGGGGGCTACGGTGGTCAACCCACACAAATGAGAGGTTTCTTTTGGGGCACGGTTGGCTATAAAGATAGAGTTGCTGTTACCAAAGTCTATGTGTCAAAAAAAGGGGACAACATACTGGGGTGGCAAGCGCAGAAGGCTCAAGGTATCTATCTCAATCCAAACAAGAACCCGCAAGTTTTGGTACAAGAGGTGGGCAAAACACACGTGGGGATTGAAGATGAGTTCAAAGAGATGTTCTCAGGACAGTTGGGCTGTCTCAAGAACTATGCGCACAGAATCAGAATCAAAGAGAATGCTAAACCGGTTACAGCCAGAGTCAGAAGTCTGCCTATATCTATGCAGGAACCTGTGAGAGAGGAATTGGAGAAACTGTGCTGTTTGGGAGTGATTGAGCCAGTGGAGGCCACGGAGTGGTTGGCACCCATAGTAGCAGCCAAGAAAGGAGATGGGGCTGTGCGTTTATGCATAGACCTTAGGGCACGCAACAGAGAGGTCATTGTAGACAAGTATCCCCTCCCTAACATCTCCCAAATGATGAGCAGACTAGCTCATGCCAAGGTCTTTTCTACTCTGGACCTTACATCAGCCTATTATCAAGTCAGGCTACACTCAGAGTCACAAGAACTCACGGTATTTGTCATGCCCATGGGGGCCTACAAGTTCAAACGTATGCCTTTTGGACTTGTTTCGGCCGCAGCCGTCTTCCAAAGGACCATGAGCAACCTTCTAAAAGGGATTCCGGGAGTACTATGCTACCAGGATGATGTTCTGATCTTTGGAGAAGACAGCACACAGCATGAACGCAGACTCAGACAAGTCCTTATGAGATTCCGTGAGCAAGGTCTTACTGTGAGGAGGGAGAAATGCAGGATTGGGTGTTCTGAGATAGAATTTCTAGGACATAAGGTAACAGCGGAAGGGATACTTCCCAAAACAGAGCTGCAGAACACCATCCTTAATCTGACCCCTCCCAGAAGCAAGGAAGAGGAGATCAAATCCTTTATGGGTATGATTGAATTCTACAGTAAGTTTGTTCAGAATTTTGCTAGACGTACATATCAGATTCTCAATCTACTCAGGAAAGGGATCATTTTTGACTGGCGTGAGTCATGCCAAAGGGAGTTTGAAGAACACCAAGAAAAGCATTGGCTGAGGCACCTAATCTCAAAGCTTTTGTTCCTGGCAGGAGAACAATCATAACCACTGACGCTAGCTCTAAAGGTTTGAGTGCAGTTCTGACCCAAGAAGGTGAAATGGGGGAAGAGACTATAGCGTTCGCCTCTCGTTCTCTGCGCCAGGCAGAGTACAACTACTTGGTGATTGAGAAGGAGGCTCTTGCTGTACATTGGGCCATCAACAAATTTAGAGATTTTGTGTGGGGGGACAAAGTTCGACATAAGGACCGATCATAAACCCCTTGTCGAAGTCCTTACCAAGAAAGGGTTAGATGCCATCTCGAGCAGAATCAGGAGGTGGGAACTGAGCCTCAAGAATACACCTTTGGGGTCGAATATGTACCAGGGGTGAGGAACTTGGCCGCAGACTGTCTCTCGCGTCTTGTGAAGGAAACTCCTGAAGGGATCAAGGATGTCAATAGGCAAGGTGAGGAGGACTATGAGATGAGGAATGAGAATGTGTGTGTCATCACTCAAGGGGCAGTGGATGAAGAACGGTGGAAGGATGATTTGAGTGCAGATGTGCTTCTGCAAAGAGTGTGTGAGAAGACCAAGGGCGGCTGGTCTGACCTAGACAAGAGGGAAGAGTCTCTCAGGCCATACTAGATGGTTAAGGATGAGCTCTCTGTCATGGACAGTTGCCTTTTCCGTGGTACAAAGTTAGTTCCTCCAGGAACTTTGAGAGAGATTCTGGTTAACTTGGCTCATGAGGGCCATCTGGGCATTACCAAGACCAAGCAGAGGTTACGCCTGGACTATTGGTGGCCAAATATGGATTTGGAGATAGAGAGGAAAATAAGAGAGTATGTACCATGCTCCTCCAGTGACAAGATACTTAAACAACATACACCTCCCATACATTGCAGGTCACCATCAGAAGGTCCGTGGGCTGATGTAGCTCTAGATATAGTAGGAACATTAACAGGAGAAAATCGCACCCCATACATACTAGTACTCATGGATTTATACTCCAGGTGGCCTGAGGTAAAGTTTGTGTCAGAGATCACAACCAAGTCAGTCATCGAGTTTCTACTTGAGGTGTTCCTTCGTGAAGGCTTACCCAGCAGTATTCTGATGGATAATGGGGTGAAGCTCTGCTCTAAAGAAATGAGGGAGTTCCTAGAGTGCAATGGGATCAAACACAAGTTGTGTGCTCTCTACCATCCTGAGAGCAACGGGATGGTTGAAACATTTAACAAGACCATCAAAAAAGCATTCAGTTAGCTAAGGCCAGTGGATTGGGCTGGAAAGATGAAGTTGTCAAACATCTAGAGGCTTACAGGTTAACCCCCCATCAAACCACTAACATGACACATTTTGAGCTATTGAGAGCTAGAAAACCTAACTCTAGATTGGTACCAGGTTGGATGAAGTGGTACAAGGGGTGGACCACTCTTACTGAGGAGACACAATGGAGAGACAGAGAGAGGAAGGCCATGGCCGATAGAAAGAGGAGGTATGACAAAACACACGCAGTAAAAGACATATAATTCAAAGTGGGTGACCTAGTTAAGGTCAGAGCTCCGACAGGGAGACCGAGCTGGTCAGAGTTCATGGAACCCACGAGAATTATTAAGCTATTCAGAAATGCAGTCAAGACTCAGGATGGGCTAATCTGGAATCTGGGTAGGGTGGTAAGATGCACTGCCCCCCCAGCTCATATGGACACACCTAGAGGAGTGGAGTCAGGTAGGCCAGGGTCTGCCATTTCTTTTGAGTCTACTGACGCTGGGAAGACCAGTACTCATCGCAGGTTGAGTGGTAGAGTTGCTTGTCGTCCCAAATATTTGGAACATTATGTTGATAAGTAAGCCTGAGCTTTCTTTTGTTCTATGTCTTGCTATTTCTCTTTCTTATTTCCTTTAATTGTAGAGGAGGGGGATGTGTGGTATCTTCTGTTCGAGGGGAGGATTATCTTTATAGCCCGCACCCCTCCCTTTCCTAGAAATGATGTTCTCACCCATTCGGGATGCTGTAGAATGTCGCCGTACTGAAGGTTCTAAGTCGAGCTTCCTGCGAGGAGACGGCTGTTGACACCGGCGGTGCGAGCTGTGGCTGAGGTCTCTTAGCGTCAAGCGAAATAAAGCTTCTTTGTTACACCATCAACATTTCCTGTGACTCTGCATGCATGCGTGCACTTGAATATTACAGGTGCTCACTCAGCTGTGGTAAATCTCAATTTCAAAACTCCCAGAGATAAAGATTCCGATGCTGCAGAAGGAAGGAGGTTCAACCCCTCCTTGCCCTTTAGAACAAGGACTGGAAGAGGCTGCTTCAACAGTGTGAGCAGCAAAGGGCCTGCAAACACCTTAGGAGAGGTTTCTCATAATAACCTGGGGGTAGGAATGCAACATGCCTAAACAAGTGACATGAGCTATCAACATATGCTTGGGTTCTCCTATAAGTCCAAGGGTTCAGGATAGAGGTTTGGGGGTTTTGGTGGAAATCAGCAATTGGTTCATTCCAGGGGTTCTGCCATAGTTTCTGCCGTGTCCCTCGTTGTCCCAGCCTACAAAGACCACACACAAGGCTGGTGAGTATGCTGAAGATTCTTTATTCTTCCTCCTGATCACTGTGCACGCAGGCACTTCCTTCCTCCTCGTGGGGTACGCAGTGTAATGACCCCGTCCCTAACTGGAAGTGTTGTCCGGTGTCTGGTCCCCTCCCATGTGTCCTGTGCAGGGTCCTAGTGTCCGCCTGCACATCACTCCGACATCTCCCTCTTTTGTGGAAAAAAAGGAAAGAGAAAAGAAACGAAACTCAAAGAGAAAATAAGACTGAGAAGAAGCAAAAGAAGAGTAAGAAAGAAAGAAAAAAAAGAGAACATAATGAAAAATAAACACCAACACACACCGTGAAAAACAACGATGTTCATTGTTTGCTTTGTCTCTAATGTGGCGACCTTCTGTCCCAGCATTATTGTTCCTCAATGAGCCTTTTTGGTCTTCTGCTCACTCTCTTTTGGCGGGACATTTCTGTTTTCTTGCTTTGTACCTCCCCTGCCGCTCTAGCCCTGGCCGGTCCTTCGCTGCTGTGAGGTACTCTTTCCACACATTCCTCCTCTTCACCTTTTAGGGCTTTTGTTTTGTTCCTTGGCAGTGTCTCTCCTTCCTCATTGTCTGATGTTCTGAATCCTTTGAAGTGTGAACTATTTCTAGTGATGCAGTAAGGTACTGATGCTGCCGGGATCATGGGCCCTTTCACGTTTGTTATCGTTAGTGGTGGACACGAGAAAGGACTGTCCGACCGCCGTGCTTGCCATTGACACACTAGTGCTAAATCACCTTGTTTTAGTTTGGATGCTGTGGCATGACGCCGTGCATTGGCGTACTGTTTCATCTTCGTCCTTGCCTCTCTTTCAGCAATGTTGCTGTGTTCAGGTGGCACTTTTGCTTCCAGTTGAGATAACCTGGTCCTGCTTGTTCTCCCCAGCACCAGTTCTGACGGGCATCTTCCTGTGGAATTGTGCAGGGTGTTGCGGTAGTCCTGAAGAATTTGATACAGTGCTTGACCCACTGAAATTTGTTCCAATTTTGCACGTTGGAAGGTCTTTTCATCATCATCATCATCATCATAGCTTTATTCGGATAAAAACATATCCATTAAAGAATAGGCTCATACAATATTGGGGAGAGGAGTTGGCCCAACGGCTAGGGAGGTCGACCTCAAATCTGGGGAAATCACTTAATCTCCCCGTGCCTAACAAAAAATAAATGTGTCCTCATGTCACGCAACTGGTGCTCGTGTAAAGCACTCTGATACCCAATACCTTCTGGTCAAGTTCGCGCTATATAGAACTCCGTAAAAAAATGTATATATATATATTAAAAACATACAAAATCATGATATTTTAAAAAGGAAATCACATAACAATTCAATACAATGCAAAGCTATTAAAGTGCAATTATACAGTATTCATGGAGTTGCGTGATCAAACGGCAGTTTTCAAAAAGGCCCCCAATCGGATTATTAGCTCGTCCTCTGTCAATTTGAGAAGGGTCTTACATGCATCTCTGTGATCAACGTAAGAACGCTTCTTAAAGAAAGGAAATAGGAACAATTTTGTATATTGTGTGTAGTACTTGCAGAAAAATAAAAAGTGCAATAGGATTTGGCCTGAGCGCCCTTCGCATGGACAGTGAACAAGATCAAGATTAGCTTGAAAGCCCAGGGGGAAACATAGTAGGTACTTAACGGTGCCTGACCTTAGACGAAAGAGAAGACCACGCTCCCAGCGACCCATAGGTTTAATCAAATAGCTAGCCAGTTGTTGGTCATTCTCAATGTTCAGATACAAGGTCACGCTCGGTTTACTGGACTCCTTGGCCAGTCTATCCCTGTAGTAGTACTTGTATAGGGCCGCCCGAAGCTCCTTTTTATTTACAGTGTCTAAATCATTAGGGTTATCAAAAACATGTCCGTGGGTAATCCTACGTAAACTGGTTCTCACCTCTGCTACCCATGGAATGTCCATACCTTTCTCACATTTAAGGCAATCTGCTGTATTGTCCCTGGTGAGGGCCGCCGCCATATTTTTCCATATAGCTAGCCAAAATAGAGCCGGGTGCGCTCCGATATAGTCTTCAACGTTCTGTAATTTTAATTCACTATAGCACACATATTGGGGCAAAGAGATTGGAGCGCCCAGGAGCTTACAGCAAAACCTGTTCTCTTCATACTGGATATTATGGCAATTAGAAATGCCCCAAACCTCTGCGCCATAGATTGCTATGGGTGTACACTGGGTTTTAAAAAAAATTAAAATAGGTCAAATGCCCCGACCCCCCCAAACCCCCGGTTGGGGTAAGCTAAGTACTGTGTTAATTGACTTAGAAAATGTATTCCTGCAGTATGCAGTGTGGTCCGTCCACACACCATTAGCAGCAAAAACCAGTCCCAAGAAAGGAAAAGTGCTTGTGCTTTTGTACACTCTGATTCCCAACAGAGAGGGCATTTATTGTGTGCTTTTTTGGTCCACAGGCCATAGTAAAAGAATTTTTAAAATTAGTACACAAATCTAAGGAGGCCATAAAATCCACAAAACCCCATACTAAAAGACGTAGGGCTTTAGGAGTGTGGCCCATTAAAACCGCGTCATCTGCGTATAATAGGGATGGGAGTATAGAGCCAATAATTCTTGGGACTTCTTTGGTGAGGGTTGTTAAAAACACATGTAATTTATTAATATACAGAATAAAAAGTAATGGAGCTAAAACACAACCTTGCCTTACCCCTCTAAAAACACCAATATCGTTAGAAACTTTCCCATGTGTATTAATTCTAATCCTTGCCTTCATGTCTCTATGTAAATAGGCTAAAAAAATGCACTAGTGTCTCATCCATTCCACTTTCCAAAAAGATAGACCACAGCCGAGATCGAGTGACAAATTCGAATGCTGAGGTCAAATCCATGAATGCCAGATATATCGGTGAACGTTGGGCGATGGTATATTTCCCAGTTATAAAATTTAGATGAATACTCTGTTCTATTATACCCACATTATTTCAAAAACCATATTGGCAGGGGTGCAAAATGAAATTCTCCCAAGCTTTGATCTTGTTGTACAGGACCCTACCCAGGATTTTCAGTGTGGTGTCTATCAAGGGAATGGGCCTGTAGCAGCCTGGCTGGGAACGGTCACCCTTTTAAAAAAAATTGGTACAATGACAGAAGTTGACCAAGTGCTTGGTAACGGGGAACAAACTAGGTTATTAAAAACGTTAAGCAAAAGTGGGGCCCAGATTTCTGGTTTGTGTTTGATGAGGTCTATGGGCACCCCGTCAGGTCCCGGAGCCTTATTGCCTATACTCTGATTTATGGCTTCCTCCAATTGAGACAGAGACATCATTACTCTCTTGGAGATGGGCAGCTGAGATATATCATTATCATGAGGCGAAGCTCTGTATATCGCTGAAAAATGTGCTTACCATGCTTTGCTAATTATGTTACAACTAATTGGTGTTAACATCTGGCCCATCACTCGCATATCTTTTATGGCTGCTCAAAAAAGTTTGCCGTTCTTTTGGCTCGCAGTATTGGCAAGCAAATCCCATCGTTGAACCAATATCTCTTCCTTCCTCAATGAGGTGACCAATTTATATTTTTTCCTTAACAGGTCACCGCTTGCAGGCACCTGGATTTGGTCGCCAGGGCCTGTCGTAACTGTCGGTTTACTACTGAACATTCGTGGTTAAACCATCTAGGGCTATGAGGAATTGAACGGGCAGGTTTCATTAATTCTGTCTTAATAATTGAACAAAGATTACAGAATGCAGTGACTACATCAGGATTGGGTTTGTACGCTATCAAACAAACCTCAAACAATGCAAGATTCTTCCTGACCACTTTATAAAATAATTGGGCAGGATCAACTCCTCGCCACACCAAACGTAAATTATCGGTGGAGGGTTCCATATTCCTTGCGCCACACTCGATTTTGTACTCGGGCTTCAGGGGACAGTTTAAATGCCACTTCAATCGGGTTATGATCCCTGTGGTGTGTTGCAACAACTTTGCCATCCAATAAAAAATCCTCTAGATTAGAAGAGATAAAAATATAATCAATTGTAGTAGTGCAACCCCTGCCTCTAAACGTAGGTTGTGGTATATCATTATTATTAAAAACAGCGACGTCCATAACATTACTCAGATTGCGGGTTATCAAGTGTTCCATCAGCTCTGTGCCCCTATTGCAGGTTTGAGCTCTGCTGAGATTGCTAAAAAAAAGAATCCTGGAGGGCCAGTTTGGCATTAAAATGGCCTCCCAAACAAATACCAACTGTATTATTATCAAAATCATTCGAGTTCCTTAAGGCAGTAATATGATTAAAAAGGTTAATGAATTTAATATTGGATTTTGTATAAAAGTTTTTATTATAAAAATTAATCAGGTATAGGGTCATACCCCTTTTATATCTTATAACCTGGAAATTATCATTATGGGATGGTATAGCCTTAACACAGCCCCTTGCTGCGATGTTCATCCATATGGCTAAACCACCAGAGGGCCGTCCCGTTTTGGGTGATGGTGCAAGAATATTATAACAATCAAACCCTTTGAGGTATATATCTTTTGTAGCCCAGGTTTCCTGAAACATTAAAATGTCATATTGCCTGATTAACTGCAGCCAGTCGGCTAATACTATCTTTGATTGTAGGCCGGCCAAGTTCCAACTAAGTATTTTCAAGACCTGGTTATCACAAACCAGTGCCCCCACTGTGTCAGTTTGGGCATGCGTCAGGGATACATGCAACAAGCGTGTAGGTAGTGAATCGGCCCACCAACTATTGATGATATCAGTCAGTCCTGGGCATCGAGATCGGTTAACACTGCAAATTTATTCTGATCAGCTAAGGTAGATGGTCCTGGCATAATAAATCTTAGAGGTGGTTTATAAAAATAGCCTAGGGGTAATGACTAAATTTTAGTGTGTCTAAGGGCGGAGGTCTCTTGTTGTCTTAATATCGCCTTTACCACAGAGGGTCTGCGAAAGTTTATTACAATAAAATCCCCTTTTAGCTGAACCGCCAACCCATCCCACTCTCCGAACCATGATTATCTCGTTCATATTCAAAACATTAAACTGTTTGTTCTTAGATAACCAGTCAACACATTTGTTACGCAGTTCTCCCTAAGATTCGTTCTGCTGTGCCTTAAGTGGTGGCACTTCTACCAACACCAGGACATAAGGGCAGGCAGCTGGAGGCAAACTTAGCACATCCATATTGATAGAGTTAGGTTTAGTTTTTGGGTTGGGGAGAGGAGAAGGGCCATCCCCAAATAGGATATGCGAGCAATCATTTCTTATGGGGTTATGTGATACAGTTGCATTCAAGGACTGTCGATCAATCAATTGTGTACATCTCTTAGAGGAAAATACAGTTGAAAGACCATCTGGCAAACACTGATCCCCATTATCTAGACTGTTTGGGGCTAAAGCACTTGGCAAATGATTGCCCCCTCCCGCCATGGCATCGATATTAGCAACCGTTACCTGGTTACAAAGACTGTCCATCAAAGTCTCTAGGTGATCCAGGCATCCATCAAAGGATTGAGTTTCTTGTCTATTAAATCTCCAACCCGGGAGCGTAATACGTTGATAAGAGACTGCCCTATATCAGGTGACTCAGGTGTAGTTTCAGTCTGGGTGTAAAAGGATCGAGTAGCGTCGCCACTTGAGGGTTTGGCCACAGGATGTGGGCTGAGTGATGGCTGTATCCAGGAGATTAAGTCACTTCGTGGTGCACCAGTACGTGGGGACTGCTTCATTTTAGTACAAATAGGCTTTCCTGATGGCCTTTTGCATTTCGCTGCCACAGTTACAGAAGGGGCAGTCGTGATATGTTGATTCGTGGGAGGACCACAGCCAAGGTCATCAATGTCACCGATAGGGGGCTCAGAATTAAGATCAGTCACAATATGCAGGGAATCACTACCATTTAACATAGAGACAGATGTAACACCACTACCGGGTGGTGTCTGTGTCGCCTCACACCCCAAAGACAATCTGCGCTCTCTTAGTTCAACTTCATTGGTTACAATATTAACCACCCTCTCCAACATACTGTCAATGGTGACAGAAGGACGTGTATTTGTGGGTCCTGCTCGTTTCCCCATAGTTAATAGTTTTTGCGGATAGGAGCTCTCACCTTATACTGTTGCTGCCTCAGGTGAAAGAGGGGGGACCAGCCCAGCCTTGTCTGTCCACAGAAGGTCCCACTCTTGGCCCTGTCTTCGCCCGGGCGCGTCCCGTGCTGCGGGAGCCCTGCCAAAGAGATAAGGGTGCCTCCGGGCGCGGACGGCAGCGTCGGCGGGGTCCTGCCGCAAGTGTGCTTAGTGTGTGCAGTCCAGCCCCCCTGCAGCAAATGCCTGCTGAGAGTTTCTTAGTTCCTGCACTGCGAGAGCCCTGCCAAAAAGATGAGGACGCCTCTGAGCACGGATGGCAGCGTCGGCCGCGTCCTGCCGCAAGTGTGCCAGGGGCGTGTAGTCCAGCCACCCTGCAGCAAATGCCTGCTGAGCGTTTCTCTGTCTTTTTTAGGGACTATGGGAGGTTTGGGGTCTGGCTCCAATGTTTGTACCAAGGCTTTGGGGTCTATCCGTGTTGATCCGCAGATGTCTGATGACAAAAAAGTCCAATCCTACCGCCCCCCAGGGGTTCTGTCCATCCAGCGGAACCTCGCAGTAGGGCCGCCTGTGAGAGTTCCTGCTCCTCTTGACTGCCCAGAGGATCTTCCCCTGCCAGTTACTCCCCTGCTAGTCGAACGGCCGCAACGTGCAGTTTTTGGTGTTATTTTCCTGTGATGTATTCCCAGATATGCCATGAACCTGCAAAATTCTTCTGAAAATGGTGGCCCATTGTCTGTCTTTAGTGTCAGCGGGGCGCCCCATGCTGCAAAGATGTTATCTAGTATTGGTAGGGTGGCAGTTGCTGATGTTGACGACACTTGATGTACTATGGGGAACCAGGAGTATTTGTTGATGAGTACTAACAGGTGGCCCCCGATGTCCAGTGGCCCATAGAAGTCATACCGCCCGGGGGGCTCAGACATGCGTAGTTGTTCTGGCTTTGCTGGCTTTCCCGTTATCTGACATAAGTGACAGTTCACGATCATGTCCTCCACCAAGCGATCAAGTCCCGGGACCCATATCTTTTCCCTTAGCATTTTTTTGGTTGCCAGACTCATGTGCCAGCTTTATGGTCTGCCACCGTAGTGATTTAGGTATCACTATCCTTGTTCCTCGAAGTAGAAATCCACGTTCTGTTTCCTACAGCTCCTCTTGTATTTCTTGGAACGCCAGAATTTCTTCTCTTCTGACTCCTTCACTTAATGGACTGCTGTTGTCTCCACCTCTGTTGTTGTATAGTGCTTTTGACTTCTTGTAACGTGGCATCATTCATTATTTCTTGCACCAGTTCATCAATTGTTATTGGGGCAGATGTGTTTGGTCGTAGCACAAAGTTGAGGTACTGCTGGGATCCGGACTCATTCCTTTATGTGAGAAGATATGGCCAAAGAACATGAGTTCTCCCTTACCCAGCTCGCATTCAGAGTCAGGCCAGCGAGTTCCAGCTGGCTGCGGACTTCAAGTAGTGCCTTGTCATGCTCCACATTCGAAAGACCGAATACTAAGGTGTCATTGCTGTACTTTATGATTAAATCGTTTTTATTGAGAGGAAGTCAAAGCGAAGGTACACAGCTTACTGCCTACATCCATTGGCCGGCAGAGCAAGTCATAAGTAGCAAAACACAGCGATTCTGCCACAACCCGGAGGCCGGCCGCGAAATAAGCCATATTGCAGTAGGATAGATTGCCACATCCTAATTTTCGAGTGATGAGTGAAGGTAACCAAAGCAAAGGATAACAAAAGGGAAACAATACCCAAACAAATCCCACCCCCACCCTCACCTCCCACCCACCACCGCACCAGTTATTACTTCGATCATATGTTCTGCACCTTTAGACCTAGGGCTTGATAACGCACCACAATCATTTCGCCGCTTTCTGTTCAGTAGCCAGCCTCTCCAGTGGAAGCAATTTAAGGATCTGAAGATACTTAAGGCAGGTAACTTCTCTCATATCTTTGGACAACAGTTGTAGGAAAGGCGCCCATAGCTTTGCATACTCCCCCCCCCTTTGCCCTCCACCACAAGAGACATGCGTTCCATGGCTAAAAGAGACCAGAGGTGATGCACCCAGAATAGCACCTCAGGTGTTACAGTCGTGCCCCAGTGTGCCAAGATAACCTGTCTAGCTGCCAGCAGCGCTAACGTAGGGATCTTAACGGAAAAGCCTTGGGGTGTGGGAGGCCAAGGAAGGTGTATTCCGGGGAGCGAGGCATATGAATGCCAAACGCTTCGTCTATGTTGTCTAGGACCTCTGCCCAGTAACGTTGTAGCTTAGGGCAGTGCCAAAGCAGATGAGCTAGCGTACCAGACATCCCACATCCTCTCCAGCAAAGGTCCGTTTTGCTTTTGTCCCAGCCGTGGATCCGGGCAGGAGTGTAGTACCAATATGAAAACACTTTAAAAGCGGACTCGGCCCCGGCGGTGTTGTGCGCAGTGTGATGTGTTCTGTAGAGTATATGTTCCCATTCCTTAGGGGTTAGTGGCCGGCCTAATTTGGTTTCCCAGTGGACCTGCCCCTTTGTGCGCTGCTCAGTGGGACGCGCAGTAAGCATAGCGTATAGTTCAGAGATGAGACGACGATCATCGTTTTTGCGGAGCAACCATTGTTCAAATTTGGTGAGAGGCCTGGACATGTGTGCGTAATTGGAAGGCGCCGTGATCCAGTGATACAGTTGGCGGTAGGGATAAGCATCGGTCGCTAAGAGGCCATAGTCTCACTTAAGCTGAGCAAACGGAAGCAGCCCTTCGGTATCAAAGAGAGACCCCACTCTCTTACACCCCTCCTCGCGCCAGCGCTGAAACACCACCGAGTCCTGACCCGGAGGAAAATCCGGATTATCTACAATGGGGGTCATAGGCGAAGGAAAGGAGGTCCACCCATTCTTAAGGGCCACCTTATCCCACACCTTAAGCGTCGGAGAGGTAACAGGGGAGGAGTAGAGCTCCCAAGCCCTGTGCTTACGGGGTAACCACAATTCCCTCCAAATATTGACGCCGGCAACGGACTGGTCCATGAAGTTCCAGTGCTTGCTGGAGAGCGGCCTGTTCCATTCCACCAGATACCGGAGGCAGGCTGCCTGGTAGTAGCCGCTAATCAAAGGCAAGCCCACCCCTCCCTGAGTTTTCGGACGCGCCATCTGGGTGATTGAGAGACGCGGCTGTTTCCCCCCCATACAAACTTATTGATGAGAGTCTGTAATTGCTTTATCGCCCGGGGCGGGGGAGCCATGGGAAGCATTTGGAAAATGTACAGGATGCGCGGGAGAATTGTCATCTTCACCGCTGCGATCCGGCCAAACCAGGCTAAGCGCAGCCGTGACCAGGCGTCCAGTGCCTTAGTCGTCTGTTTTAATAGGGTCGTATAATTAAGCGTAACCATCCGGGCGATGGTCGGGGCAAGTCTAATACCCAAATACAATATGTCCCGCTGGGACCCCTGGAATGGGAATTGTTGCTGCAAGGCATCCGTCAGTTCTGGGGGAAGCGATAAATTCAGAATATTAGATTTACCCAGATTAACCCTAAACCCAGACACGGCGCCAAACGCGTTGAGTTCAGCAAGCAGGGCAGGCAGGGATGAATGTGGCTGCGTAAGGGAGAGGATCACGTCGTCCGCGTAGTGACTTATTTTATGAACATCTGCACCAAATTTCAAACCTACTATGCGCTCATCCGCTCGTACACGTTGAGCCAGAGGCTCCATATAGAGCGCAAATAAAAGCGGGGATAGTGGACACCCCTGCCGCGTCCCACGAGAGATGGGAAAGGATTCTGTCCTGCTGCCGTTAACCCTCACAAAGGCCGTGGGTGCACAGTAGATGCAGCGAATCCACTTACGAAAGTTCTCCCCAAATCCGTAGTGACGCAAGGCTTCAAATAAATAAGCCCACCCCACCCTATCAAATGCCTTCTCAGCGTCTATAGACTGCCCGACCGCTGAATGCTATCGACGAGACTATAGACTGCCCGACCGCTGAATGCTATCGACGAGATGGAAAAGCTGCTTCGTGTTGTCCCCCCCTTGTCGTGTGGGAATAAATCCCGATTGGTCAGGATCAATGAGATTGGCCATGAGCGGGTTTAATCGCGTCGCTAAAATACCCGCGAATATTTTTGCATCGATATTAAGGAGGGAAATAGGTCGGTAGGAACCGCACTCCCGTGGATCCTTCCCGGGTGTCAGGATTACAGAGATCGACGCCTCAGACATGGAGGGTGTTACCTCTCCCGTTTCTAAAAAGGAGTTAAACAATTTAGTTAAAAAGGGAGCCAGCTCCCTGCAGAAGGTCTTGTAGAAGGAGGCCGAAAACCCATCGGGGCCTGGCGATTTGGCCAGCTTCAGTCTAGAGATAGCCGTGATCACCTCCTCTATATGGATTACGGACTCAAGCTCCTCTGTCGCGGCCTTGGGGAGAGGGGAGATCTCACAAGCCTCTAAGTAAGCACTTGGTTCCTGCGCCGGCGGGTCCTGCCCCGTGTATAGAGTGCTATAGAATGTGCGAAATGCTTCTACGATATGCGCATCCGCGCTCTGCTCCTCTCCAGTTTGGCCCCTGATCGACTGAATCAAAGTCGTTTGCGTCTTAGCGCGCAATCTGTGGGCCAAAAGTTTACCACACTTATCACTGCTAAGGTAGAATTTGTGGCGGAGGCGGAGAAGGGCATATTTTGCCCTGTCAAGGTTGAGGTGCTTCAACAGGCGCCTACGATTCTCCAACTCCCTCCACACCCTCGGAGCCCCCGTGCGCTTGTGGATTGACTCGAGTTCCCCCACCTCTTGCTCGAGTTCGCTGCGCTTCTCTTTTCGAAGTTTGTTATGTGCAGCTGAGATGGCAATAAACTCCCCCCTAGTGACTAATTTCAGGGCTTCCCATACGGCCGACAATGACGTGGAACCCACATCGTTAAGCAACAGGCAAACATCTCTTGTCTGCCTGATTCGTTGTACCGTATCCTCCGAATGTAAGAGAGTCTCTCTGAGGCGCCACCCGGGGGGAAACGCCCGCGAGCGCTGCGCAGGGATGCGAACAGTAATAAGGGCGTGATCCGAGAGAGAGCGGGGCTCTATCGTGGCCGTATGTAGGTGATGTAGCAAGGATGCAGAGGCCAGGAAGTGATCAAGCCGAGCAAAGGTTTTATAGGCCGCTGAATAGTAAGTGTAATCCCGTTCCGCAGGGTGCTGCAAGCGCCAAACATCATGTAGCCCATTGTCCCCTAACCATGCCTTACCCGTGGAATAGAATGCCCGTTTGATGTGTTCGGTGACCTGACCTGTCTAACTCTGTGTTCATTACTAAATTGAGCTCCCCTCCTACTAATATCTCCGGAGACGAGAGAACCTCCGTGAGGGCTGTGCGGATGAAGGGTTCTTGCTGCGTGTTTGGAGCATATATTGACGCTACAGTAAGGTGCGTTTCTCCCCACTGCACTCTAATCGCTAGTAGACGCCCCTTTATCTCTGCCACAGTTGCTATAACCTTCCCCGGGAAGTGCGCCCCTATCAGGATTGCTACGCCATTCTTTTTAGACGGGCCTGCTGACCAAAATTGTTGTGGGAAGCGCCTAGTACGCATACGTATGGTGTCTTTGGAAAGAAGGTGCGTCTTTTGAAGGAGACAGATATCGCCCTCAACATTCTCGAGTAGGGATAGTACTGCTGCTCTTTTCACCGGGTTGTTGCGGCCCCGCACATTAAGGCTAACTACCTTAAGGTCCCTTCCCATCCGATGAGTGTGGTGAAAAGTTATCTAGTGCGGTTACCAATCTTTTACTAGGTCTGCATCGAGAGACGTGTCCCCCCTCTATCTGAAAGAGACAAGCTCTAAATGTCAACTGGTGCGGTAGTCCCCAACAGACAACCCCAGCAAATTCAAAACCTAAAGAAAAAACCCATATCAGAACAAATACAACGACAGAAACATGACCAAAGTTCGTCACAAAAAAGGGAAGGATCCCAGGAGTCATGGCTCAGGCAGCCGCCCGGCCCATTGCAGGCCCAGGTCGTACCCTCCCGCCCGCGGAGAGGTTGTCAATAATCTTCTCAGGACAACCATCTCAGCCCCCTCGGCACCCATTCAAGTGTCCATCCCCATGCATATCATTGAAGACCTCAAGGGGAGGCCGGACGATCTGACGGCTGCGAGAGTGAAGAGATCACCGCCTCCCTCTCTTTATCCATTGTGGCCTGATCAGGCTTCCGAACGGATGTTGCCTTCCCAATGCGTTGCCATCTTGCCAGGCGGTGGAAGCCCTGGTCTCCAGGCCTATTTGCTTGTTCCGCCGTGTGCGCGTTATTCAGACCGAGGACTTCCAGTGCCTCCGTCACAGAGCGGATCTGGTGCAGTTTCCCTCGGAGCTTGAAAATAATACGGAAGGGGTGGCCCCATGAGTAAGGGATGCCTTGATCACGCAGGTGCGAGGTTACCACCTTAAATTCACGTCTCTTGAGTAGAGTGGAGGCCGCTAAGTCCTGAAAGATGGCTGGTGTCTGTCCCCTGAACTGTATCGGATGAGCCTCTCTCGCCTTCCGTATGATGCGCTCCTTTAATTGAAAGTCGTAGACACACACGAGGATGTCTGGTGGCGGAGCTTTGTTTCCACGGGGGAGACCCACCCAATGTACCCGGTCCATTTGGATGTCGGCTGCATCATCCTCTCCCAGGATCTGTTGGAACAGCGCCCCGACGTAGGCCCTGAGATCATCTCCTTCTTCACGCCATGGTACGCCTCTGATCCGCCGGGAGCGGTTCTCCAGGTCTTCGGCATGCGCCTGGAGATCAAGATGCTGTTCCTGGAGGCGCAGCATATCTTGCTGTAGCTGGTGGAGTTCTTCTGCCCGGCTAACATCGTGTTCCTCAAGTGTGGCCACTCGTTCTCCGATTTCGTCCACATCCCGTCGGACCTCACGGAGGTCGGCCGCGAGCTGGCCCTTAAGGTCCTGTATGTCCTCCTTGATGGCAGCAAAAAGCTTTAACATAAAGGCTTTGGTGGCCGGGGTCTCGTTGCCATCCGCCGCACCGGCGAGCTTCTCACCGGCCGAGGAGGTCGGTCCGGACTGCTTCTGGAGCAGCTCCTTCAGTGTTCTATCTTTCTTTACACGCGCTGAGGCCTTGGCGCACGGGCTCAGCTCCAGGTGCCCACCTTATTCTTGGCTCACAGCTACCGCCCCGCTCAGTCTGCTCTCGTCTCCTTGGGGCCGGACCCCCACCGCCTCCCTTTTGCAGCTCACAGCTTCTTCAGGGGCGGGCACCCATCGTCCAGGTGAGCCCCAAGGCCTGGAAAGGCGCGCCGCTCAGGTCCACCGCCGGGGAACCGGCTATCTGGCTCTTTGAGACGTGGGAAGGGTGCTGTCCCCAATGCAGGCACACCCCAGCGGGCTCCTGGGTACCCCGCTATTGCCGCTCCAGAGGGATTGCGGGCCCGTCTAGCGCTATCCTGCCCCCCTCTCTGTGTATGTTAGCTCAGTCTCTGTCCGTCCGCTCACAGCCCTGGCTGCCCCGGACTCCAGGGGACCTCCTCTCTGCTCAGCCCCAGGGCAAGACCCCTCGTGCGCCGCAGGTTTGACTCACCGGTCTTCGGGCACGGATCACAGCTAGGCCCGCACGCCACCGGGATGCAGGGCACACAAGATGGCGGTTCCGTCAGTTTTTGCCGGCTAGGCGCCGCTCCAATGGTGGTTAGTCACACAAAGCCAGGCCGCGGACGTCGCCGCCGCTGCGGTGTGCAGTTGCATCAGGCAAGCATGGACAAAAGCGCAGGCGAGGCGAGGGCCACACTCACCGACGAACTGCTGGTTGGCGCGGAACCCTTCAGACGGTCCACAGCTGGGCTGAGCGCCGGTCCTTGTGTCAGGGTGAGTGGGCTGTCAGGGTGAGTGGGCTGTCGGGGCCTTTGCTCCTTCAGGCTTCGCGTGGAGAGAGCCTCAGATTCAAGGCCCAGCAGTCTCATGCCCACAGGCTCGGCCAGGCCACGAGTAGAGGCAAGATGGCAGGCCGAGGGTGAACCCTCTTCTGGGCGGTCCCAATGTACTGTCAGAGCACCGGGCGAAGTATTGGACACCAGCCGGGCAGATCGCTAGACCGGGAGCGCTCTCCGATGCTGAGAGACGTATCACAAGGCTCCCGAGTCTGCTGCCACCAGCGTGTGGGCCCGGCTAGATCAGGGAAGGCAGCAAAATGTCGGGCGTTACAGCAGGCCAGCAGCAAGGCCGCCCCAGCAGCGGAAGGGCAGCCCGGTCGCAGGATCGTCCGGCCGGCAGTCAGGGCAGCCCCTCAAGCCGAGTAGGCGCTCCGGATCTCCTCCGCCCGGCGCCGACGCAAGGCTCACCGAGGCCGCGTCTCGTGCGCTGCCACGTCTGCCGTCTTGTCTGCGGGAGCTCCGCTGCGGGCCCAACAGGAATCCGATGAGGAGCGCACCCACAGTCGTCGGGAGATCCCGAAGTAGCGCCGGAGGAGGCAGTAGCTAGTACCGGTCAGTTATCCTCAGTTTTAAGACCGGGGGATGGGGCTCCTACAAAGCTGAGAGTCGGCGGGCTGGAGGGACAGAGATTCGCGTCCTACCATGCCGCCATCTTGGCCACGCCCCCCATTGCTGTACTTTAGACTGTTTTTTACTGGCCTGATCACCCGCATCACCATCTCTAGAAAAATTTCAGCAGCTGCCGATATTCTGAAACATAGTCGCTTGTAGCGAAAAAGACCCATGTGGTGGAGAACGTTATGAGGTTGCGGGATTACTGATCAAGCTCCAGTTGATGTTAGCCTTTGAATAGATCTAGTTTTGAAAATATGCAGGCTCCGGTGAGGTAGCTGATCATGTCGTTCAAATGAGGGCCTGGGTGCCTTTCTCTTTCAATTGCCATGCTTTGTATGCGCATGTCGACACAGAGGCATATTTTTATTGTGTTTTTCTTTGGTACTGCCACTATCGGAGATACCCATAGAGTTGGTCCTTCTGCCGGCTGTATGATGTCCTGCATCAGTAAGCTCTTTAATTCTTCTTCCACCTGTGGTTGTAAGTGCACGGGCACTCTTCAGTGGTTTTTAGCCACTGGCTTGGCGCTTCGTTGATATGCAGTGTTATTTGCGTGTCCTTCAGCCTCTCTAGTCCTTGTAGGATTGCAGGGTGTTCTCTCAGAATTTTGTGATGCACAGACATGTGTTGCCACATGTGATATGTCATTGCTAGGAGGCCCGTGACCTGAGCAGTGACATTGCTTAGTAGACATGGCGCTGGTGTGTCTCCGTGTAGGGCATGTACATCTTCTTTCACAGACGTTTTGTTGTGTGTTAGTGTCTCTACAAATTTCCCTATGCTCACCACTGGTTTCATCACCCCCCATGTGAAAACATCGACAGTGGATGGTGACAAAGGAGGCTTGTGTTTTATCTTCTCATATTCTTATACGCACATAATGTTGCATGTAGCACCACTGTCTAGTACAAACCTCGTTGTGGGACTTCCAACCTCAATGTCTACCGTCGCTGTCTTCTTTATGTGTTGTCTCCAATGAGCTGGATATGTTCGGGTGTTCGATCTTGTGCTGGGACATCTGACATTAGATAAAGTTGTTCCATGATCTCATGTGCATTTGCAGCATTGGAGTCAGCTGACGCACTGCGGGTTTTTGTATCCATGTGCCATCCATATCTGCTTGGAGTTGATCGTTGTTTGGCGGGTCATCCTCACTCCGTTTTGAACTGTCCGCCCATGCAGACACTCGCAAAGTGGTTTTCACAGTTGCATTTTGGACATTTGTGTCCCATGGCAGGGCAGGCAACAACATGCAGGAATTCCAGTCCACAGCGATAGCATGACCTATATTGTTTCTGCTTCCGTGGCGGTGATGTTTTGTCATGTCTTATAGCATTCCCAATGATGGATTCAACCCAGATCTGTGACTGGGGGTGAGTGCTTGAAAAGTTTCAGCCCTCCGTCCATAATCTCCTTGTGTTTGGATTGTTCGCCCTAAGTTGGCAGGGTATGCCCAGACGTGGGTCCCTTGCTCACTTTGCCACTGGATTCAAGCTAGCCTGGCTGATGAGGGGCGTTACCCCGAAACCGGCCCCAGGATGCTTGTTTCCGGTCCAGGGAAGACCTGGCTTGGCAGTTCGAGCTGGACTGCTCCCATGACAAAGAGAAGCACAAGGAGACCCTAGAGGTCAGACGGGACCAAGGGTAGACATATATTAAGAGCAACAATGGTCCCATACATATAGGATAGGTAAAGTATCACAATTTTTACAATCAAAAATTGGAATTATACGTGTGTTCAAAGATTAGAAACAATTTATTATTAATGAATTAGAGGCACAAATTATACAAAAAGGTGAGTGAGCAGACCGTGACGAGGTAAAAGGAAATCAGCCGATTTCCTTACCACAGGCAAGTGACTTAAAAAGTGACTTTTGAGTGATTAGAAATGTAAATAAAAAGTCACAATTGATTAGCATCTCATACTCAACAATACGATACAAATTATAGTATAGAGTTAGAGACGTGTGTCGACGACGTTTCGATCCCTATGAGATAGTGGGATCTCATCAGGACAAGGCGATAGAACGAGTGCCTGGGAAGTTTGCCTGGGTAGGTATAAGTAGAGAGGAAAGGGAAGGTAGGAAAAAGGGAGAATAGGGTATGGATTAGTGGAAGGCAAGGACAATTATGTATATATAGGTCACAACAACCTGATATTTAAGAAAACAAAATTAAGCAAGGCATAAATTCAAACATTTGGTACATGCTGCGATAGAGGATTACGAGAAAAGGCGAAGGTTTTGCCAGAAGGAAGAGTCCAATTAAAAGGATAATAAAATAAAAATAGATATAGAGTAGCGAGCGTAGGGCCAAGGGTGTGCTATGGCGGAATCCAGTTGAGTTATAACCTGGTTGGCCGGTAGATACTGTACACATTAAAGAAAGGTGGTAATAAACAGGCATGGAAGAGGAGTGAAATCGTGGTAGGTAGGGTTGGTCCGTGAGGAATGGCTAAGGGGCGAGGGTGCGGTAAAAAATTGCGCTGGTTTAAGAAGGGTGGCATGCAAGCACAGTGTGCCGCCGGTGGAGCAGAGGGAGGTCCGAGAGGAATGGCTAAGGGGCGAGCGTGCGGGAACCACATTGCGCTGGGTTTAGAGCGGTGGCATGCAGGCACGGTGTGTCTCCAGTATAGCGGAGGGGGTGGGACTTACAATAAGCACAGTGAGGATGCAAAATCGATGAAGATGCAAAACCGATGATGAAAGGACGTCCGGCGGCCGGCATGTAGCTGAGACCTTGTGGCGCTAATTAACGCGATCGGTCAGAGTCCAGTTCAAGGGGAGGTGCGGATATCCCGTCCGGGATATTATAACCGGGAACTCAGTAGGGCAGGAATTGGCACCTGTAAGTAAAAGCGCACAGTAGTGAAAAGGGGTAGGGGAAGGAAGTAGAGGGAGCGGGGAAGTACGCTTACCTGCGTGAAGGTAGAGGGAGGCGGCACGGAATTGTAGGTCGAATCCCAGCCGGGATCGAAGTGGAACAGTGTCCACGTGGGGTTGAGATCGGCACCTAGATAAGGGGAGCGGGGGTTAGATGCAATTAGAACTAGGGAGCTCCAGTAATTGGGCGCTGGAGTGCGGAAGGCTTACCTCAAGGGGCGCGATGCCTAGTAGCCGGTGAGCCGGACCTCGCGTCCTTACAGCAACAGCGGTGTGTGCGGGTCAATTGAGAGGTACGTGGCCAATGATGCGAGTAGGCTGGCAGGTGAGGGGAGGGCTATATAAGTCCCTCCCTCTAGAGGGAGACTGCGAATTAGAGCACGCGCAAGGAGTGGAAATTAGTGCGGCCATCTTGGAACGGAGTGAGGGTGATGAAGTGATGTAGTGGAAAGTAAGGGGAAGGTAGGGCTAATTAGCAGATGTATTCAGGATAGCGGGGATAAGAGTGTAAGGGGAGTATTCAAAAGTGCCAAAGGATTACATAGACAGAAGATAGAGAAACATAAGGATGGACCCAATATAGAGGACAGAACAAATTCGAAATGTGGTTACAATTCAGAAGTTATGGAACATTAGAGAACACAACATCTGTTCATCAAGGTAAGTTATAGCAGGTTTGTCCAGTCCTCCAGGCGATTCAGACCTGTATGGAGGCTGTCAGTGCGAATTATCCATTTTAGTTCTTCCTTGTTGAGGATGCCAGCAATGTTTGTATTCCTTGGAGGCTGCTGGATCACGTTGATCACTTGCCATCTAATGTCATCTTCAGTGTGATTCAGGCAAGTGAAATGTTCAACAAGTGGCGCACATTTCGAATTTGTTCTGTCCTCTATATTGGGTCCATCCTTATGTTTTTCTATCTTCTGTCTATGTAATCCTTTGGCACTTTTGAATACTCCCCTTACACTCACCGGCTACTAGGCATCGCGCCCCTCGAGGTAAGCCTTCCGCACTCCCCGCGCCCACTTACTGGAGCACCCTAGTTCCAATTGCATCTAAGCCCCGCTCCCCTTATCTAGGCGCCGATCTCAACCCCACGTGGACACTGTTCCACTTCGATCCCGGCTGGGATTCGACCTACAATTCCGTGCCGCCTCCCTCTACCTTCACGCAGGTAAGCGTACTTCTCCGCTCCCCGCTCCCTCTACTTCCTTCCCCTACCCCTTTTCACTACTGTGCGCTTTTACTTACAGGTGCCAATTCCTGCCCTACTGAGTTCCCGGTTATAATATCCCGGACGGGATATCCGCACCTCTCCTTGAACTGGACTCTGACCGATCGCGTTAATTAGCGCCACAAGGTCTCAGATGCCTGCCGGCCGCTGGCCGTCCTTTCATCATCGGTTTTGCATCTTCATCGATTTTGCATCCTCACCGTGCTTATTGTAAGTCCCACCCCCTCCGCTATACTGGCGACACACCGTGCCTGCATGCCACCGCTCTAAACCCAGCGCAATGCTGTTCCCGCACGCTCGCCCCTTAGCCATTCCTCTCAGACCTCCCTCCGCTCCACTGGCGGCACACTGTGCTTGCATGCCACCCTTCTTAAACCAGCGCAATTTTTTACCGCACCCTCGCCCCTTAGCCATTCCTCACGGACCAACCCTACCTACCACGATTTCACTCCTCTTCCTTGCCTGTTTATTACCACCTTTCTTTAATGTGTACAGTATCTACCGGCCAACCAGGTTATAACTCAACTGGTTTCCGCCATAGCACACCCTTGGCCCTACGCTCGCTACTCTATATCTATTTTTATTTTATTATCCTTTTAATTGGACTCTTCCTTCTGACAAAACTTTCGCCTTTTCTCGTAATCCTCTATCGCAGCATGTACCAAATGTTTGAATTTATGCCTTGCTTAATTTTGTTTTCTTAAATATCAGGTTGTTGTGACCTAGTTATACATAATTGTCCTTGCCTTCCACTAATCCATACCCTATTCTCCCTTTTTCCTACCTTCCCTTGCCTCTCTACTTATACCTACCCAGGCAAACTTCCCAGGCACTCGTTCTATCGCCTTGTCCTGATGAGATCCCACTATCTCATAGGGATCGAAACGTCGTCGACACACGTCTCTAACTCTATACTATAATTTGTATCGTATTGTTGAGTATGAGATGCTAATCAATTGTGACTTTTTATTTACATTTCTAATCACTCAAAAGTCACTTTTTAAGTCACTTGCCTGTGGTAAGGAAATTGGCTGATTTCCTTTACCTCGTCACGGTCTGCTCACTCACCTTTTTGTATAATTTGTGCCTCTAATTCATTAATAATAAATTGTTTCTAATCTTTGAATACACGTATAATTCCAATTTTTGATTGTAAAAATTGTGAAACTTTACCTATCCTACATGTATGGGACCATTGTTGCTCTTAATAAATGACTGTTCCCATGAGGGACAGGGTCAAGACTGATTTGCCTATAGCTGGGTCTGAACTGGGGTGGCGAAGTGAGCTAAAGAACGATGATGGATTCAACCCAGATCTGTGACTGGGGGGTGAGTGCTTGAAACGTTTCAGTGCTCCGTCTATCATCTCCTTGTGTTTGCATTCTAGCATTCCCAGCCATGCGATTAGCTTGTTCCACTGTCCGCGCTCTCCCATTGTCCATCTGCCTGGCATGTGCTGTGGCTCTGGCCTCTGTGCGTGCCATTGTTAGTATTTTATCTAATGTGCTTGGTTCTGTTAGTATTCTTGTACGAAAGTCAACTGATTGACAGCCCTCGATGATGTGCAGTCATAATGCCGTCTCATTGTCAAATGTATCAAATTTGCAGTATGTGACCAGTTTGCGCAATCTGGTTGCGAAATCGTCAAGGGACTCCTCTGCCTGTTGGCATGTTGTATTAAATGTGTAGCGTTCAAAGTCTACGTTCCTCTCGGGGTCAAATCTGTCAGTGAGACACTTTATTAGGCCTTTGTATGTTGAGATTCCCTCCGGCTGGAACATTACGAGCAGATCTTCGACCTTATCACTCACGAAGTTTAAAAACAGATCCCTGTTTTGCTCATCTGTGTTATTTTTGCATGCGGCGCGCATGTAACGTTCAAACTGTCTGATCCATTTCTCCCAGCGAGCGCCTTTTGTCTGAAAGTCTGGACTGCTGAAAATTGCGCTTGTAGTTCTGCTTTCATTTCATTCCTCTGACATTGCAGTGGTTGCACTGATCCGTTCCTCTTTGTTGACTTGCTGGTGGGCCTTTGAATTTTGTTGTTGGTGTGATGTTGGAGAGCTTTTAATTCTTTGTCCCTACTTTTTTTTGTTCGTTTTTCTATGGGCACACTTTTTATTTGCTTAGAATTCACTGTTTCTGACTTTATAATGGCCGCCGGGGCTTTCTTCTTGCTGATTGGCACCTCTGCCTGACTGTAAAATGGCCGATGAGGTCTCGCAAGATCGAGACTTGGCCTTTTCCAGGAGTTCCTGACTCCAAAATGGCCACCGGGGCTGCCTGACTTGCTGCGCGCCTGACCTTGTAATGGCCACCGAGGTCTCACGAGATTTCAGTTTGCAATTGAAATCTTTGCGGAAGACTCGGGCGGCTCTGTAGACGATCGACAGGCAGCTGCAGCCACAGCGATGTGCACCGCTTGCTGGTGGGAGGTCGCAAGAGAGTTTTTCACTTATTTAAAGGTCAGCACATTGCACAGCATGCTGGTGGGAGGTCGCAGGAGTGTTTTTGCACTTTGATAAAGGGAATCGTGTTGGCGCTTACCGCATTTGTTCTTTTTTGTGTTCCACACTGTGTGACCGAGTGGGCTCCTGACGTCGCTTCTTCTTTTCCTTTGGCAGATGGACCAAGGTGGGCTCCTGGCTCCGTTTTGATTTGTGCGACTGAGGTGGGCTCCCGACGTTGGTCCTTCTTTTCCTTTGGCAGACGGACGAGGGTTGGCTCCTGGCTCTGTTTTGATTGCAACTTGCAGCAGGGGCAGGGTGCACAAGCGTCTGGTATCCGTCTGTTATGATCCCACCTATTCATCACCAGACGTTGTGTCCCTCATTGTCCCAGCCAACAAAGACCACACACAAGACTGGTGAGTATGCTGAAGATTCTTTATTCTTCCTCCTGATCGCTGTGCACGCAGGCACTTCCTTCCTCCTCGTGGGGTATGTAGTGTAATGACCCCGTCACCCTTCCCTAACCCGAAGTGGTCTCTGGTGTCTGGTTCCCTCCCATGTGTCCTGTGCAGGGTCCTAGTGCCCACCTGCACATCGCTCTGACAGTTTCATATGCTTTCAGACACTCAACCACACACAACTTAGGGTAATCTACAAAGGCTGGATACGAAACCGATCTTGTATTTGTTTTGGTTCTCCTAATTATAGAAAAAGTCACCCTGTCCACAGGGCTGGACTGATCGTACCGGGCATCGGGCATGTCAGTCTGGCCGGTTTTGTTACTGGGGGCCTGTTTTGCAGCGTTGCTGCAATATCGCTCCCAGTTAAAAAAGCAGCAGTGCTTCACACTTGCGCCCCCCGTTTCACCCATGGGGCTGGTCTGACAAAATTGCCAGGGCTGCTTTGAGTTTCCAGTCTGGCCCTGCTTGTCCGGAGTGAACATGAGACCAGACAAATCTATGGCCCTGTCATCTGACAGTCTATTGCGTGAGACACAAAAAGGTAGCCAGCTTGCTGGAGAGTTCTTTTCAGGACAAAAACCTGTTGTCATTCCATGAGAGGAAGAGATTTAGAACTCTAGTCACGTCCCACAAGCCAGCATACCTAAGTGCTGGAGGGAGAGACAGATGCACACCATGCAGCATCTTTCACACAATATGATGCTCACCTAGCTGTAACCCGTCCACAGATACAAAATTGCAGAGAGGAATGAATTTACCACCTTGTAAGCTCTTCCCTGGTATGCCAGTTCCAATAGGACGTTCAAGACATGAACAAGGCTGGAGCCCACGGTCTCCAAACCCCGCTGTACACACCAACATTGACCATGCTGACTTGTATCCTTTAACCGGGCTGTCAGCTCAAGCCCTCTGGAAGAGTGAGGCCGCTTGCTTCTAAAGGCCCGGGACCTTCCATTGTTGCCTGAATCGTTTCTCCACCTGTTAATATCAAGCCTGGTTCAGGGCTGTTTGGGTCAAGCATCAACCCAATGTACCTAAATCCATCCACCCAAGAACCGGTGGACCTTTTGTTGCTATATACGATTTCCTCAATGCTTTTTGATTCTTGAATTTCAATAATCATTTTCTGAATCCTAATAAATCAATCAACTCTCCTATAATGCCCTCCGGATTAATAGCTGGTGGTTCTAGGTTTTCTCCCAACGCTTCTATAAAGTTTTCTCTCCAGACCCCTACATTAGTATACAGTGATCAGCGACTATACTCCTCTTCACACCTTCAAGTGTCATCTCAGTGCTTTTTTTTTTGTAACCCTGTGCCCAATGGCGCCTCCATTTTCATAATTTACGCATAAAAAACCTTTATCACTTCATTTGTTGAAATCACTACAGGTGTTCTCCTCTACCTTGACATATTTAATTTGATTACTTCTTTTAGTTTTGTCATTGCCAGTTTTTCCCTACAGACTCTGGTGTTACTCCTTACAATACCACATGCAGAAAAGCTTTGAGTGCGGACAAGGCTTACTGTGAGTGAGGTGATCTAGGCTACCACACCTATTACACTTATTTTGCATTTTAACGTTTACTTAATCACTACTATTAGCACTTTTCGTGTAAACCTTATTAAACTTGTTAAGATATCTATTCTTCCTAACCCATTCTTTACTTTTTTATATTTTGGCTATTTCTACATTCACATCTTCTGTTACTACAGACGTTGCACTCCTTCCCCTAAATTCAGCTCTTTGCACAATTGCATCAACATTTTTGAGTGAAAATTCCCCATTAACGCACAGTCGATCATGAATGCTGACTGGTATCATTGACCTGCATTATCACTTGACCTCGTATTAACTCTTTGGGGCAGATTTACAAATACTGACGCATCTCTGCATATCAGCAGAGATGCGTCAGTTAAGTTGCGTTACGTAAAAAAACCCTTGCGCCACCATGGATGCGTTGCATTTACAATGCGGTGTACCGTGGCGCAAGGCTTGACAGATGCGTGACGCATCTGTCATCGTAAAGGTAAAGCAATGCTGGAGTCGCATCGCAAGCGCGACGCAACTCCAGCACTGCTTCAGTATTTGCTGTGCTGTGCTGTGCTGCGTCACTCCTTATGCCTGCTTCAAGCAGACGTAAGGTTTTGACGCAGCGGCGGCGTAAAAGTGACTCAGTGAAATCTTGTAGATTTCTCTGAGTCACTTTAACGAGGCTTTCTTGCGTGGGAATGCCCACCCTGCATACATTATACCTGACGCAGGTATAATGTGACGCAGGGCTTTACAACGTGACGCATCTCCCTAGATGCGTCACGTTGTAAATTTGTCACAACATGGCGCATTGTTTACGACGACGCTGCGTCACAGAAGTGACGCAACGGCGGCATAAATGTGTCGCAAGGGGCTTGTAAATCTGCCCCTTATTGCTTAGATGTGACCTCTTACTTCAAATTCTGTTAAAAAAAGAGCATATTTCAATAATCTACTCAGTGTGACTTTCCTGTGGTTGAACAGATGATTTTCATTTTCCTTCAATGACCCATTAGTCCGCTAGCTCAAAAAAGAGTTATCTGCCTTATCTCGTTTCTTGAATCTTCCAAAAGCCTTGAATCTTACAAAAGCCGTGATTCTGCGCATGGGCTGAAGGCTGGGCTGCGGCGGCGTCGCCAATTTATAGAGATGAGTCGTGGTTGAGTAACAAATATAAGACTCTTAATTAGCAGCCCTGGTGTCACAGCTTACCCACTCCGTGGACATGGACGTCACAATCTTGATGCCTACACAAGAACCAAAACAAGCAGGACAGGCAGGGATAGCGGAAGCCAGGACGGAGGGGCTGGGGATGAGAGCGCATATTGGCAGACGGTGGGGGCAGGCAGGAGTGTTGATGGGTGAGAGGGGCGAGAGCAAGAAAATACACGCCCTCCTGTCAGGCGCGCGACTACCGTCGGACTGAGAGGGCTGCTCTACAGTTCTTGCAAGTGAGCTGCTCAGCCCCTCACGAATGTGGCTGTCCGCGGCCCCCACAGGGGGGCCACCTCAGCAGGGTGGCCCTTTAGTGCCATCTTGGCACCACCCACCCGCTCTAGTGTTCAGAGGGGTCTGCGAGCCCTCGGCCGGGCGCCTCTGTGACGTCCTTCCTGTGCGCCGGGGAGGGTGGGAGGGCTTATATGCCTCCCCTGCCTCTCCTGGCGGTCTCTTTTTCCCAGCCACGCCGTCTGGTTTGGTTGTGCTGCTGGACTCGGTGTCCTGAGGTCGTGCGGTCTGCCGCGTCGGGAAGCGAGGTGAGTGCCATCAACCCCTCCACCCCCCCCCCCCCCGGTCCCACCACGTTGGCCATGGCCCGTGTGGGACCCCGTCCCAGTTGCAAGTGCTCTGGCCAGCCCTGCAGGATATCCGATGGGTCGGTGCCTGCGCCCGGGGTTGTGGCGAGGGATTGGGACGGGGGCAGGGCAAGGGGGTGTCTCAGCTTCCCGGCCTCACGCCGCGCAGGCCCGAGAAGGCAGCTCCAAACGAAGGAGCGTTTTCAGCTCCTATTGCCACCCTCTATGCATGGTCCTTCTCGGCATCAGCCCCCCCCCCCCTTATGCGGCAGAAGCGATGATTCAAGGGGCGGCAAGTGGCACAGTGTGCCCGACTACAGGGGTGTACCGCCATGGGGGGTCTTGCTCGACTTCAGTTGGGTGGCTCCCTACGCTCTGCGATGCGCGCGAGGGGTTCAGCCGGTGGTGCACCGGCATCCTTATCGAAGTCCCGGACTCGCCGTTGGGGCTTTAACTAGTCCCAGCAGTGGCCTCCTACCACGAAAGGGGTCTGGTCTCTGGCCCTCGACCTGATGGCCTGTTCAGGCTGAGTGGCCGGTGGACACTATGGAGCACGCGGTCACTGGGGTGAATGCCCAACTTGCGGGTCGCCCCTTTCGCCTGCAGCATGTGATACGGTTTCCGTCCCCCCTTTACGAGCGAGGTGCCGGCAGCAGGTCGCGTGATCTTGCCGAGGAGAGCGGGGGTCCAGATCTGGGGGTACAGTGCTGTCGAGCTGTACTGCTGCGGCATTCCGGGAGGAAGCGCTGGGTGGTGCAGGATGGCACATCGCGCCGATTGAGGAGAGGCCCTGGTCCGTGAGTCACCGTGCCTAATGGTTAAGGTATTAGACTCTTACACTCAAGATTAAGTGTGCAATTTCCATTGTTTCTGTTTCTTCATTTAAAGGTGTAGGCAATGGTAATTTATTCGGGCACACCCCGGTTTCACGACATTGGTTATTTGGTGAGAGAGCGGTGCCCATGGCGGCTCCGACACACGCAGTTTGGGAGGCATCCAAGGGGGCGGGAACTGATGTTCCCCCTGGCTGGGCCTGGTGTGGTCCCAGCAGGGCGCGGGTGGCGGTGCGGGCACAGCCACCCGCCACCGCAGCTGCGGCCTGCAGGCGGTAACCGTAAATGGTTTAATGTTGCTTTTCCGGTTGCTGGTATTTTGTGGGCGGATGGCTGAAGGGCTAAGGCGCTGCGTTAATAGGGCGAGTGAGAGGATGTGGCCTGACGGCCAGAGCTCCCGACACTGGTGGGGTAAATCAGGTTCGAGCCTCGGGGTCGTGTCCGCATCTTGCGGTCTGGGCAAATCACTACGTCTTCCCACGCCTACCGATAATTGATACAAGCAAGGTCCTTTCGCGCTTTTGATATGCGAAGAGTGAAGGCCGCTTTGGCTTGCCCGCCTTGTGAGTGGGCTGCGCCGAGGGCCCGCCCCCTGCCTTCAGCGGCGTGCAGTGCTTTTGTTATGAGGTAATGAGCGCTGTCCCGCCTACTGGGATTTGATATCGTGTTAGACAAAACTGCGGGATATGCATGAGTTTGGGGAGTTGCACAACGTGACGTTTGTAAAGTTGGTACAAGCAAGTGTTTTATTTGAGTATTCAATGGCAAATAAAATGTATGATTCTAGCCATCCACATGTTACTCCTGCAGTCCCAGTGCGTCAGAATAGGAGTACACTTTAGAAGTTTGCCACGCACATTCGGGGGCAAGCAAGGGTTTTCCATGCACAAATGTGATTTGCTTTCACAAAAGAAGCGGTTGTCCTGAAGAACGTTCTGTTCCGCAGAGAAGTACCACGGCCACAGCACATATGTTGTTGCCCACACCATGCTAATGCAACAGTTTTCAAGGAACTTTTATAATGGGAGACTGGGCCGGTAGGGTTATAACACTGTCCATCTCTCCCCAAGGTACTATATATTCGGGAGCCCCGCTCAAGCTGCATCAAGTACGACGGACCTAGGCCACCGGGCCGCGCACGGGTCGGAAGCAGTAAGTTTGTGGATTGGGACAGCTGAGGCTGAAGGGGCAGGCGGGGGCTGGTGTGGTACCAAGCAACCATGGAATGCACGTTGGCCTCGCCGGTATTTCGCAGCGCTGAATTTGAGCAGGTGGCAACTGTCACAGGCGCTCATGATTGTCGCTACAGGGGGCCGCTGTTTTCGTAGTTTGTTTCTGTACTTTAAAGAAAGGCACAACAGTGTTTTATTTTCATCATACATTTCAAACAATTTACCAGCTGTTGGGGCACCAAACAGTCTGAATTGTCGCACTTGAGGGTCATGGAGTAATGATGTGGGCACTGTCACTTCGCTTTATGCCACCGATGCAGGCTTTAACAAGTCCATAGGTGCAGATTCGAACCTGGGACCCCTGTGCGGCATTATGCCGGTTGCATGTAAGGCATCTACCCAGACCTGGCGATGTACAGAGGGGATGTTGACTGTAGCCGTGAGTAGGGGGCAGCAGCTGCGACCGCAGCTGTTGTGCGCTGCCGTCATAAGGTTAGAGTGTGCTTCAAGCTAGCAGATAGTGTGACTGCATTGCTCTTTATCTCTGCAATTTGCTGGGGTAATCGCATGGACCCGGGCGCACTTCCAGAGGGTCGATAGCATAGGCGGGAATATTTTCTTGTAAAGACGTCCTCTTATCGCCTGATTCACTCAGTGGGCAAATAGTTTGTCTGGTTCGCACCAAACTGTGAAGGGTTGCATTGGTGCCTGTTTTGTGTCCCCAGCTATTGGCACAGAGACTATCGGTTTGGTCCCCTCAGTGTTAGGGCCGGCACACTGCAGACAGATCCCCAACAGATGCTGGGTCTCGGGCTCACTCTAAGCAGCGCTGTGCTCCCTGCTGCCCTGTCTTTACGGGGGAGCCGGCTCCCCCCCTGGTATCATGTTGTCGGTATGTATGGCTATACTCCAGGCAATATTCAATAGCGGGAACTCCACCTGACGGTGTTGGAGCGCCTTGCAATGGGACCAGTTACATAATGATCTTGAATAAGCTTTGCAATCTGAGACAGACTCCGATGGTGGTGATTCTGGGGCCGCGGTTCCTCGCCTTTCATTTTGGGGGGAGCAGGGGGTCGGTGGTCCACAGCTAGTCTGGTTCGCGATCTCCCCCGGTTTTCTGGGCACTATGCAGTCACACGTGGACCAAGGCCGGGGGCGAGAGAATGAACTGCTGTGGCGGTCACCCTAGTTGGAGTGAGATTAAGGGGGTGATCTAGCAAGCGTTTTGGGGCGTGATCCCGCCCCCCCCTCCCATTTGTGTGGTCATGCCGCGGACTGCTCTTTTGTGCGGTTGTGGGGGGGAGGCAGCCTGAGGGGGTAGAAGCTGCACCCTAGTCCCGGCGTGAAGCCAATTGCACACAACACTATGGTGATAGGTGATGGCTCAGTTGGGCACGAGGTACTTATGATATGCGCCCTGCTTACGTGTAAGTAGGGTACACTGCTGATTGAGTGGATGCATAGGTGGTATGCTAAGTAAGTTCCTACCAGCAGCAACAGGGTTGTGCTAACTGAGCACTAGGAGGGTGGGCCAATTGACCTAGTGAGTTATGTAATCCCTGTGATGTCATGATGAGGTTTGGTAGCACAGGGTAATAGGGGCAGATGGAATTAAGTTCCTCTTGAATGGATGATACGAAGGGTAATTAAAATAACCTGGTATGGAGTCTCTCCTGTAGTGTGCATAGGTCTCTTATCCATCAATATTTTTGACGATCTGGTGACCCGCTTTTAGGGGATGCCCAGGGTTCTTGGTGGGGCGAAGTAATGTTTCCAGTACACCAAGATACCCGTTGCTTAAGGCCTCATGCCCCTATTGCTTCAGCCTTGGTTGGGCGCACCATATTGGGGGCCAGTCACTCACACGTATAAACCGTCGGTTGCCCACGTCAGAAAGACTTTTCTCACACCTAAGATCACCTGGATCCCATATAGCTGGTGATAGGTGATGGCTCAGTTGGGCACGAGGTACTTATGATATGCGCCCTGCTTACGTGTAAGTAGGGTACACTGCTGATTGAGTGGATGCATAGGTGGTATGCTAAGTACGTTCCTACCAGCAGCAACAGGGTTGTGCTAACTGAGCCCTAGGAGGGTGGGCCAATTGACCTAGTGAGTTATGTAATCCCTGTGATGTCATGATGAGGTTTGGTAGCACAGGGTAATAGGGGCAGATGGAATTAAGTTCCTCTTGAATGGATGATACGAAGGGTAATTAAAATAACCTGGTATGGAGTCTCTCCTGTAGTGTGCATAGGTCTCTTATCCATCAATATTTTTGACGATCTGGTGACCCGCTTTTAGGGGATGCCCAGGGTTCTTGGTGGGGCGAAGTAATGTTTCCAGTACACCAAGATACCCGTTGCTTAAGGCCTCATGCCCCTATTGCTTCAGCCTTGGTTGGGCGCACCATATTGGGGGCCAGTCACTCACACGTATAAACCGTCGGTTGCCCACGTCAGAAAGACTTTTCTAAGATCACCTGGATCCCATAAGTCCACTGCCTCCAGGGGGGTGGCTGCCCACTGTAGCACAGGGGGGCTAGGTCTTGCGGGCTTGTAGCACGTTGTTAATGGTGCAGGATCATCATTGTTTCACTCTTGGATACCGGGACCTCACGACCAGGTCTGACTTGTTGGATGTCAGTTACCAGCCCAAGGGGGGGGGGGGAAGCACAATTTTTTATTTACTCTGTGCTGTGTTATGCTTAGTACAGTTCCTGCCAACAACTATGGGGTTTGTGCTTCTTGCTGTAGGACGGTGCCCGCTTGACCTAGTGTGTTATGTATACCTGTGATGTCAGGATGAGGTTTGGTAGCGCTGGGTAATAGGAGCAGATGGTACCAAGTCTCTATTGGGTGGACGATACGTAGGGTAATTAAAAATTGCCTGGTATGTAGTTTCTGCTGTAGGTGCCACTGTGGGAGCGCGGATGGCACATTAAATTTACACTGCCTCCGGGATAAGCCAGTCTCTGCCTAGCCACCGAGGGGTGAGCAGGAGTCAGCATAAGGTGCACCCCCTCTCCTGACTAGAGGGGTGGCTTCGGCCAGGTTTAGGTGCATACCCTAGCCAACCAGATACTCCATGTACAACATGGGTAGAGAATGCCCATGAGTGGTTTGCAGTCAATTCGCAACCGCCCCACTGGGCGAATGTTTTAGGCCACAAGGTTGTGGATGGCTCTTGCGTGGGAGCCTGGTGAAGAGCCAAGGTCAGGCTAGGAAGTCTCATGCTTTCGCCACACTGTTGCGGCCCAGTCACAAGCGCATTGTATCAGGGTGAGCTGGCTGTGGGGCATGAAGCGCCAAGGCATCAGTAACACTGAGCGGCTTGCAGCCAGAGGCGGTATCCGATGCACGGGGCATTTGTTAAGAGTAGAGCCCCACTCAGAGGTACCGCCTTTAGTTCTAGGAGGTCTGTTGGCACCGCCTTTCAATGGAAGCCATTGTCTAGCGGGCTTCTCTGAGCAGAGCATTTGCAGGCGTAAGTTACAGTATCCGCTACCATTTCAAATGTGCATCTTTCACAATTTACCCAGATAACTGGGACGGGAAGTAAGGTAGGCTGGATACCTCTTGCTTCTACCTGCATTGGCATCTTGGCAGGAGTGATTGTCAAAGGGATTGCACTTCATCCAGGTAATGTTAGCACACATCCACACCAAGCCGATCGTTTAAGGTCCCTGGGCCGCACTTACACAGCCCAGTAGGAGCCCCTTGTGGTGGTCAGTGCCAGGTATTACTAAATTGAACTGACAGGAGGCGTGACTGTGGGTTTCAACAGCAGAAGTTTGGGGAGAGCTAGACTCCACCCATGGTCAAGGTGTAGGTTTTTAGTTGGAGTGGCACTCTTATTTGACCCGGGGTTCATTGCTACACGAGGGCATCACTGAGTTGCAGCCTGAGCACGGGCATTGTGTGCTTCCCAGGGAGCAGCAAGTGAAGGCAGGGCCCTTCCCTAATCTGGCATCAGAACACAAGTAGTCAGGGCCTACTTGTCTGTTGGGTGACTTGTGTAGGCACAGGTGTAGTGGTCACTCCACAACTACACAGGAGGGGTGAGTTCTTTCCAATGCATATATTGTTTCTAACCAGAACTTACTCCATCATTGTGTTCACCAGAGTCCAGCAATATAAGAGGCCTGTGAAATTGTCTGGTCAACGGGGTAAAGTGTACCCCAGAACGGAGGGTAGGTGACATGTTGCTGCAGTTAAGCTCAAATGTCCCGCCTGGTTAGCTATATTAGCCACCCTGGGGGGGACGCTGTCAGCCAACATAGTGTGCTGCTGTCCCAATAAATGGGGAAACAAGGTGTCAAGCACAAAGGCTACGATGTAAAAAGAACATTTGGCACGTCCAGTATTCAACAAAAATTAAAATTTAACGGAGCAGGTAATTTTCCACTGCTGGGGCTGCACAGGGTGGGCAGTGTGACCCCTCCCCCCCTCCCTATTTGGGAATAATCTAGTATAGTAGGACTTAGTCAATCCTGACTGTTAGGTAACATATTGCATACAGTGCGCACTGCATTAAATCAGACAGATTCACTAGGCTGGTATGCCTAGGGGGTTTCACCACAGGGGGAGCTGAGCGGGCGAAATTCCCATAAGGAATAAGGGATGCACGGCAAGTGCATGAGGACACCCTCGCGCATTGTCAGATACTTCTAGTCATGAACATTCCTGTGCGTCATGATTTAGCAATCAATGGGACTGTGCAAATGTTAAGTATAAACCTTCTCGCCCCAATAGCCAAATCAGGCAGGCGGGTTGATTGGAACAGAGATTGACCAAAGGGGGGGGTCCCCCCCCCCATTTTCTTAGGATACACCTAGGGGGCAACGACATCATTGCCATGATCCAAGACAGATCAGGCAGGGAGGGGGGCTGAGGTTGTCCTGGAACCACTAGGAGACCCCAGGTACTGCCCTGTGGCAGTAGTGAGGGATTACATGCCCGTGCGCCCAGCGGCTCAGGGTTACTCCTGATTCATGCAGACTCTGGTCCCCTGACCAAATTTCAGATTGACCGGGTCATGGGCGCCTGTCTGGCCCTGACGGGCCTTGCCTGCCCCGACAAAACATATTCCAGCCATTCATTTCGAATAGGGGCAGCCACAGCGGCATTCAGGGCGGGCATGGAGCCAGCGGGCATAAAGAGGGTTGGGCGCGGGCAATCGCGCTGCTTCGAGCGCTACATTCGCCCCTGAAGGCCCAAGATGTTAATATTACTATTGTGTGCCGTGATGTAGTAAGCGTGACTATGTGTGACTTTAGAGATGATAAACAAGTTTTTGAAAATGGTGTTCGTTGTATTCACCAGGTTCCCGGGTATGGGTGATCGGCCATTCATTCGTTGCCAGGCTGGCTCAGTGGGCGGGACGCAGGAACTGGATGCGGGGGTTTACGCAAACACAGTTGGTCTGGATGGAGCAGCATCACCTCCAGACTAGAGCAAAGGCTGGCCCTAGGGGGCCCTCTCCCCAGCATCCTCGTGATCCACCTGGGGGGCAACGACCTGATTCCCATGGGAAGGAGGGCACTATTACAATCAATGAAGTCCGACTTGGGTGAAATCAGCAAACGCTTGGGGCAATGTGAACTTTGGTGGTCGGAAATAATCTCTCGCAGGAAGTGGCACGGGGCCAGGTCCTGCGAGGCGGTGGAACATTCTCGCAAGAGGGTCAATGGTGCCATGCGTAAGTTCACTGATCAGAGGGGGCTGGGTTTCATCAGGCACGAACTGATCCAGTCCTCAGTCGAGGGCTATTTTGTGAAGGATGGGGTCCACCTGTCCCCGGTGGGGATGGACCTGTTCCTGCTTGACTTGCAGGAGGCACTGCAGATCGCGGGTTGCAAGTGACTTTACTGCCTGTGTGTGGGGGGCTCTGGCAGCGACGGGAGCCGCCTCCAGAGCTGTGGCGGAGTTACAGGGCGATCTGGAAGCAGACTGGTACAGTAAGGGTACCTCTGCGGCAGACCGGTACAGTAAGGGTACCTCTGCACGGCACAGTAGGGGTGCCAGGGCCAAAGACCGGGAGCCTCATGGCAGGTTCCGGGAAAACCGCGACGGCGCCCCGTTAGTCCTTTGGGCGGTTGGGGGCCTGACCAACCGGGGGTTTGCCCTGCTACGCTCCGCCCTGAAAAGGGCGTGAGTAGAACAAACCAACGTGTCACGTGATCCGGAAGAGGATTGTCTAAGGTAGCACTGACGGGGTGCCCCACAGTGCTGGCTCACCAGGCGGGCGGGGGCAGCATAGGTTGGCACAGCTGCCCCGCCCTTGGATCGCCCGTAAGATAACCCACATATTGCATACTCCTGTATGGAATAAACCTGCAGCAATATTTTCCCACTACAAAGTTGTCTTGTGTATTTATTTATTGCATGCTCAGACAAGGGGGGGAGAGGTTGCCAATAATGGCACTATGTGGCTGTCCGCGGCCCCCACAGGGGGCCACCTCAGCAGGGCGGCCCTTTAGTGCCATCTTGGCACCACCCACCCGCTCTAGTGTTCAGAGGGGTCTGCGAGCCCTCGGCCGGGCGCCTCTGTGACGTCCTTCCTGTGCGCTGGGGAGGGTGGGAGGGCTTATATGTCTCCCCTGCCTCTCCTGGCGGTCTCTTTTTCCCAGCCACGCCGTCTCCCGCCCCACCTCTTACCCGGCGTCCTGGCTGGGGGTCAGGGTATCCTGAATGTTTTAATGTTTTCCTTTTGTGTTGCAGGCGGAGTTACAGGGCGATCTGGAAGCAGACTGGTACAGTAAGGGTACCTCTGCGGCAGACCGGTACAGTAAGGGTACCTCTGCACGGCACAGTAGGGGTGCCAGGGCCAAAGACCGGGAGCCTCAGGGCAGGTTCCGGGAAAACCGCGACGGCGCCCCGTTAGTCCTTTGGGCGGTTGGGGGCCTGACCAACCGGGGGTTTGCCCTGCTACGCTCCGCCCTGAAAAGGGCGTGAGTAGAACAAACCAACGTGTCACGTGATCCGGAAGAGGATCGTCTAAGGTAGCACTGACGGGGTGCCCCACAGTGCTGGCTCACCAGGCGGGCGGGGGCAGCATAGGTTGGCACAGCTGCCCCGCCCTTGGATCGCCCGTAAGATAACCCACATATTGCATACTCCTGTATGGAATAAACCTGCAGCAATATTTTCCCACTACAAAGTTGTCTTGTGTATTTATTTATTGCATGCTCAGACAAGGGGGGGGGAGGTTGCCAATAATGGCACTATGCATCTGTTGTTTGCAATACTCCGTCTGATAAAGGATGGATTGGAAGGCCTGCATTGAAATTTGTGTGGAACCTCGACCGCAGTAGCACCTGTTTCAGCCATCTTGTGACTTGGGGTGTGTCTTCCCACAAGCTGTCCAGTTTCTTCCACTGTGTGTCCAGTTCTTGTTCAGCAGCTCTAATCCGGAGCCTGTTAAGGAGTATAAGGCCTATGCCCAGAGCAGATTTGCACTGCCGGACCGCGAGTAGCTACTTAGCAGAGGTGGTCTTTGCCATGGCTTGGAGCTTCATTGCTATGCCTGCAGAGGGAAACACCGTCCAAATTTCATGTCCAGTTTTGCTCTCAAGAATTGAAGTTTCATCACTGGTTCCACAGAGGACTTGGCAATAATTAGTATCACTACTAACTTGCAAAACAGATAGATGCAGGGAGCCGTAGAAGCCTGGCTTCTTCCCTTGATGGAGCTTTGACGAGCCAGTAGTCCAACTACACGTATACTTGGTGACCCTGTTGTCTGAGGAAGACTGCAACTGGTACTAGGCACTTTGCGAAAATCTGGGGTGCTGATATGAGGCAGAATGGAAGCACCTTGAATTGATAGCACTGTCCGCTACTGAACAGCAGAGGTATCTCCTGTGTTTCTGGTGTATAGGGATGTGGAAATACACATCCTATAGATGAGGAAAGATCAGGTTTCTCCTTCCTGAACACTAGAAGAGAGCTTCTTGCAGCATTACCATGGACAAATATTTTTCAGGAACTTGCTCATCTTCCATAGGTCTAAATTAGGCCTCCATTATCCTGTTTTATTCTTCAGCAAAAAGAATCTGGAATAAATGCTGGTTTCTCTGGGAATCTCGGGGCAGTTTCTATCGCTCACTTAAGAATTTCCATTTATAGCTCTTAACCAGTAAAGATGTTTCTTCTTGTGTAGGCAAACAAGTGGTTGTGTACAGGTGCACAATCTACTGAACCAATTGTTGCAATGTTATGGACTCCCATATATATATGCAAAGGGGGGGGCGCTAGGTGGCGCACGACCAAGATGGCCGCGCACCAGTGAGGCTCTGGACGCCCGGCAGCAAAATCCGATATTTATCCTCAGTAGGAGTTGCAGCACAACCATTCTGATGGCCCAATGACATTCAGGAGATAAGCGGCATTGCTCCGATACCTGTGGCATCTCTGGGAACCCTCGGCGGGCGGAGTGCTGAGCTGGGAAGCCGCGCCCGGACGGACGGACATATGCAGTGGACCCTGCCGGCGGCTAGTATATCAGGAGAGCGTCGGGGATTCCACGTGGCGTTTGGGCCGCTGATCGTGGGCCGGGATCTCGGACGGCCGACCCCTGCCGCGCTGCTGAGGGGGAGCTCCGATGCCAGGAGGGCCGGGTGGTGAGTGAGCGGACCCATAATCCTGGGGAAAAAACGTAGCGAGAGCTTTGCCCGACCCGGCGGCACCGGCCTGGTGTCGGGTGCCCGGGTGTTCTCGGAGGTCTGGAGGGTGCTGTTGCTGCGAGGTTGTCCTCTTCACGCTCCGTGGCTTGGGGGGCCTGGAGGCTGGGCCACTGCGGGACTTCCTTACCCCTGATTTACCTGAGTGGTGGGGGGACTGTGCAGAACTGTGGCGGCATCCCCCCCTCCCCCCCTGAGGCATGGCGTAGTTGCGGAGACTGCCTCGATATGCTCACGAACATGCTCCCTGCCACTGTGATGCTGTGATGACGGCGCCCTCCTGCACATGAGAGGGGGTTGTATTTGAAGCACCCTCTGCTTGCTTCGCCCGTACTCTGCCCTGTGTCACGGGGGCCGATTGGGACTTGACAGGTGTCCGGTGCTGCCTCTGGCGTGCTGCCGTCCCTCATTGCCCTTTGCGCTGGGTGTGCGTTGTAGGGCCGGCGAACCTGGGGCCTAGTGAAGGGGGTGCTGCGGCTTCCCATCCATAGCACCTTGGAGAATTCGGTGCCTACTTGTACCTGCTGAGATTGAGATCCCTGTCTGATCTAATTGGCTGGCGAATACGGCTATAGCTGCCCCCCCCAAACGTCGCCTTTTTTTCTCACGTGAACCATCCATCGATACACTCCATCATGGGGAAATTGGATGGCAAGCAATCCAAGCTCCCCTTTGAGACTAAGAGGGCGGTCACGCGCTCGGCGGCTGAAGAGCTTGAGCAGGATCCGGATGGGCAGGCTTCGGGCCCATTGCCCTCCCCAGCGGACGACGTAAAAACCCTTCTATTAGCTATGCAGCATAGCCTCAATGAACTCTCCACCAAAATGGACTCCATGAATGCCCGCATGGACTACATCGTCCTAACAGTTGACAAACACGGCGAACAGCTTAAGGAGGCTGAGCAATGGATTTCGGACAACGAAGACGCTACTACTGCGGTCACTCAACAGGTAACCCAAATGGACAAGCTGTTAAAAGTGATTGCGGCGAAGAATGAGGATTTGGAGGCCCGCAGTCGCCGCAATAACATACGCGTCACAGGAGTCCCTGAAAGTACGAACACGGGACGGATGGAGGACTTTGTCGAACGCCTGCTGAGCACCACATTTGGCAGAGAGGCATTCTCCTCACAATTTATAGTGGAGCGTGCACACAGATCCCTGGGCCCTAGGCCTCCCCCCGGTGCGAACCCTCGGCCGATAATTGCCCGGCTCCTTAATTATAGAGACCGGGACACAGCGTTGAAGCTCGCCAGGGAGAAACAACAACTGCAGTTTGATGGAGTCAATATTTCCTTATACCCTGACTTTACCATGATAGTGCAGGAGGCCCGCCACAAGTTACTACCGGCCAAGCACAAGCTACGAAAGCTGCAAATTGAATATGCCTTGCTGTACCCGGCTCGCCTGCGTATCATACATGATGGTAAACATTACTTCTTCACGACGGAGCGACAGGTGGATGACTTTATTCGTGATCTTAAGAAGAATGCACCCTCGCAACGCTCGCAGGAACGACTGTCCCAATCCCCTCCACTGGGTTGCGGCTGAGAGACTGTCTCCACTATTTCAGATGACTTTGCCACCTTGAGTGATAGAAATGTTATTGTAAAGGGTTTCCTAGTTGGTTACTGGGTGTTTGTCGCTCAGTCATGTTGCAGTGACCACATTTAATTGTCGAGGGCAAGGACTATGTACCCTCATAAGGGAATGGCGGATTCTCCAGCTTCACCGCTCTGGTCAGATAAGTGCTGTCAATTCTTTTGTGTAAATGTTTAGTACTACCTAAGGGCCCACGCCTCTCATTATAGTTACTAGCTGCACTCTTAACTGTTGATTAATATGCTGTCGGACACCCTCCCCTACCCCACCCCACGTCCCTGTTGCTTGACTCCACAGTCATCGGAACTCTAGTTTTCCTTCTCATTCCTGTGGGGTGAGGGAGGTTTTCGTTGCCCACCAGCGCACCCCCACGCGGGTGTTCCCCTTGTATTTCATGTCCACTTCCCGTTCTTTTGCACGGTTGCAACTGACAGCCTTAGGGATGGGTGGGATACATAATACCGGTACGATTGGGGTGCCGATGTGGGTGGGGGTGGTACTGGGATTTTGTTTTATTGTTATGTATAAAATGTACGGTACAGGGGCAATTGCGGGCTCAACACTTGAAGATATCTCCCCGTCCTTACACGGCAGATTACACGATAATTGCGAATACTACACGGCTGAATGTCCACTCACGATAGGCCACTGACACTTAATCTAGTAACCTGGAATGTTAGAGGCCTAGGGGACCCCCGGAAACGTAGGCAGGTATTATCATACTTAGATCGCCACCATGTCCACATCGCAGTGTTACAAGAGACACACCTGGACCCCACCCGCGACCCCGCATTTGCCAGCAGGTGGGCGGAAATTCGGGTGTTCTCCTCCTACTCCACTTACTCTAGGGGCACATTAATCCTCATAAAACGGGGGTACCCTTCATCCTGGGAGGTGCGCAGCAGGACGCGTCAGGCCGTAGTTGCATTCTGTGGGGGATGCTGGGTTCTCAGTCGGTGACGCTGGTGTGCTGTTACGGGCCTAATATAGACGACCCTGATTTTTATACCACGCTCTGGGGACGCATCATCCAAGTGGGCTCTACTCACGTTATCTGGGGGGGAGATTTTAATACGGCCCTCTGCCCTGCTGTGGACAGATCCAACACACTACCCCAACACTACACGCGGAAACGCGAGGCATTGTCGGGCATACTTGAAGCGCATGGTCTTACGGACGTGTGGCGGCATATGCACCCGGATGGGCGGGAGGGCACTCACTACACTGCGCTACACACCTCGTGGGCCCGACTTGACTATTGGGTGGTCTCGCGCGGGGCGATCTCATGGGTCACACACGCATCACATCTAGCCCGAACTCTTTCCGACCACTCTCCAGTACTCATCTCGCTGACCCCTCTCGACACACTCGCTTCTCCTAGAATGTGGCGCCTCAGGCCGGAGGCCTTGCTGGATGCCGTGTTTAGGGATGAGATCGGTACTGAAATCACTGAGTTCTTCCGGGTCAACATAGGCTCTGTCTCCACGCTGGGTACAGTCTGGGAGGCTTTTAAGGTCACCATTCGAGGCTCTTGCATGGCCAAGAGCTTCGGCGTTTTGCGTGATCTCCGTCGCACTCTTCAGTCGCTTGAAACGGAGCTTAAACAACTTGAGAGTGAGCTCTGGGGGAATAACTCCGGACAACGTCTGGCGACATTTCGAGATAAGCTATCTGAATACAATCATACTGCTGAGTCAGAGGCGAAATTTCGTGGAAAGTACCACACAGCGCGTAGATATGGTGAGGGTGGGCGCCCGGGCAGAGCTCTTGCGCAGGATATTCGCCGGCCGCGTTTCTCAAATTATGTCCTGGAACTTAAAGACTCCACTGGTGGGCGACACCGAGACAGCCGGGACATTCTCCGCACCTTTACCGCCTTTTACACTGATTTATATAGTAGCGGACGCCGGGAGTCTCCGGACTTTACCCATTTTTTACAGGATATAACCCTTGGCTGGTTGGGCGACTCCCAAAGGGAATTTTTGGCTGCACCCTTTGAGAACGATGAATTACATACTGCCATTATGCAAATGAAGTCGGGGAAGGCCCCTGGGTCGGACGGCCTACCCATCGACTTTTACAAAACCTATATTGCTCAACTTCTACCTATCCTCAAACAAGTCTTCAATGAAGCTCGGGAATTGGGTCGTCTCCCCTCTTCCATGCGGTTGGCTTTGATCTCCTCTCTTTTGAAGCCCGGCAAAGCCGCTGATTGTTGTGACTCATACCGACCCCTCTCTCTTATAAATACGGATGCCAAACTACTGGCGAAACTTTTAGCTAACCGCCTCAGTCTCCTTATGGAGAAACTAGTCCTGACGGACCAAGCGGGATTCATCCCTGGTCGCGCAACAACACACAATTTACGCACCCTCTTCTCCATATTACGATCGGTAGATCCAGAATTGCCCATGGCCGCCATCTTTCTCGATGCTACCAAGGCGTTCGATTCGGTGGAATGGGACTACCTCTTCGTCATTCTTCAAAATATGGGGCTGCCAGTGGGATTTCTTTCTTGGGTTCGGCTCCTATACACTGATCCTAAGGCTCAAGTCCTCATTAACGGCCACTCCTCGTCTCCATTCCCCATCACTCGAGGCACGCGCCAGGGATGTCCACTCTCCCCCCTCCTTTTCGCCCTTGCGGTGGAACCGCTCGCGGCGAGACTCCGGCAACACCATAATGATAAGGCACTTCAATGCCCGATCCGTCCTATTCTCATCTCCTTATATGCGGACGATGTGACGATTTATGTGAGAGAGCCCCAAGTCAATCTTAGCCCGTTGCTCCGAGAGTTTGTCCGATTCGGGGGGCTTTCGGGAGTAAATATTAATTGGTCTAAGTCCCAGATCTTCCCTCTCACTCCATCCGTGGCCAGATTTGTTCCAGACTTCCCTATCGAGTGGTGTGGGGAGGAGGTGAGGTATCTGGGGATACAGATCACTGCTGACCGCGAGGAACTGCTGCGTCTGAATTATGGACGTACTGTGGAGAGCATTCGAGAGAGTGTCACGAGATGGATAGCCCTGCCGCTGTCTATTGCAGAGCGTGTCTCTCTCATAAAAATGGTCCTACTTCCCAAACTCCTTTATCTGTTTTTAAATATACCGGTACATCCGGGGCGACATTTCTTTGCTCTCCTCCGCTCTGAATCAATCCGTCTTACCTGGGGCGGCAAGCAGCCTCGGGTCCAGTGGGATACACTCACTCGGCCATATTCACAAGAGGGGTTCGACGTCCCGGACTTTGAGCTCTACTATCACTGCGCACAGGCCCATTACGCCCACTATTGGTTCCACCCTCCCAGATACATGCCACAAAAAGCGACAGAGCAGTGGTTATCTGATCCTATTCCGCTTGCCGGCGCACTCTTTGCTGATGTCCCACCGCGCACTGACGATTCATCGCCAGTCACCAACACTATACGAGCGTGGCGGGCCATCTCTAAACGCACCCGCACTGCCATGCTCTATTCACCTCACCTTCCATTAGTGTATCACCCAAAAATACCCCTCCTACAGGAGGGAATTTTTTAAAAAACTCGGCTGAAATATGGGATCACAACGTGGGGAGACCTTTACCTTAATGGCCGTTTCCGCACATCACAGCAGCTCTTCTCTGGGACTTCGCCGTCTCCAATGGATCTGTTCTTATATGTTCGCCTTCGCCAAGGCATTAAAGAACAAACACCTGATTTTCCCCAGGAGCCGCAGGAGACTGTCGCGCTGCGCCTTACACTCCAAGACAATGGGGCCTCACACCTCGTGTCCTTGCTTTATCGCACCCTCTCCACTACTCGGACTCTTGCGCAGGACACTGCCCGAGACAAATGGTCGGCTGAAATAGGTACTCCCTTAACTGATGAGCAGTGGCTCTACTGTTGTATGCAGACTGAAGAAAGCACTTCTAGTAGTCGCCTCCGTATATTGCATTATAGATTTCTTCGTCGCACATATTATACCCCGGTTCGGCTCTGCCGATATAAGCTCCGAGACAATGATAGCTGTGACCGGTGTGGGGCGGCTAACGCAGATTTCCTCCATTTGGCCTGGGGCTGTGCTGATGTCCAAGAATACTGGAACCAAGTGCTTACAGCCCTGGATCATATGTCCATGATGAATATTCCACGCACCCCCCTCCTTGCCCTATTAGGCTACACAAAAACAATTGCCGCACCTTATCGGAGATTCATTTCCTTTAGCCTCCTCCTGGCCAAGAGACGGGTGGCCTGCAGGTGGGGGCGGGGTAGAGCGCCCAAATTTAAGGAGTGGCTGCGGGATATGGTCTTCTGGCAGGAACAAATACATACTTATGCTGAGCTACTCCCTCTTTCCTCCCGCCCCCGTGATTACTGGGGGCCCCTTACGGAATACTTGCTGACACACCCTCTGGCTGACGCGTAAACTCCCATAGACTGTGTGGTGCCACACGATTTCTTACAGATCTCCCCGGTCACAATTTCTCCCTCAAGGTACCAACTTGCCCAATATGCATGTGTCCCCAGTCGTTCGGGCCTGACTTGTGTCATAAATGTATTACTCGGGACATCCAAAGTCCACTTATGTACCATAATCTGTTAAAACTTCAGGACGTGAGGTGGATGTTTAGATTTGTAACTGCTAAGGATGTATTGACCAGTGATATGCTAATATGCCTGTACCTGTCTCTTTGCCAATGTATTTGAAAATGAATAAAAAAAATAAAAAAATAAAAAATATATATATATATATATATGCAAAGGAGCTCCCTCACATGCCCAACCAATGTTATGGCGATAAGAAAGACAGTTTCCAACATCAGAAGCCGTAATGGAGAACTATGCAGGGCTTAAAAGGGTGCACATCAAAAAAGTGAGAAGTAAATTCAAGGTTACCTTTTTACATTTATTAAGTGCTAGCTTCAGATTGAGAGCAGGTAGAGATGTGCTGTTAACACTCAAATGAATTGCAATTTAAAATTCTCTTTAATGGTAAAGTTGGCTTTTAAGTTACAATTTTGAAAAAGCCCCTTTTAGAAAGCTGGGCTTTTCTTACCGAAACCAACTGTACCTTCCTGCTAGTGTCCTGGGTCACATGACTGAAAGGCTCTGCTATTGGCGAGTTTATTGCTTCCAGACAGTTAGAACAAAGGAAGCCTAGGTATGAGGGGAGAGTTTCTTCCCGACAGTGCGCCTGGGGAGGAACTGCTCATTGCCCTGATTAGCATTTCAAAGGACCCTGTCTGCAACACACACAAAGGAACTAGACACCAGGCCTGCCCTTGATTTCGTCACCCTAGATAGTTAGGAGCCAGGACCAGGGGAAGAGCAACAACTAACCAGAACATGTTTTAGGGTAGACCAGGGAATTCCCTCACACAGAGAACAAGACCAAGTAGAAAATTTGAAGTTCAGAACCACTCTTTAGAACACTCCTATATCTGTGGAAGATTCAGAAGAAGGACTGTCCTGCTGCCAGGAGGACTGCTTTACTGTCTGAAGAAGGAATAATGGACCTGCTTGCCTTGATCCCAGGCCACCCACAGGGACTTGAAGGGTCAGACCTCCTGTGTGAAGTGCAGGACCCTGCACTTTGAGCCAAACAGTGACAGCATGCAACAATGTCAACACGAAGCTCCAACGACAACCGGATCTTCGTGCTCCAGCGATAATTGAGACTTTGCACTACAGCAATGACCATCCGCGACACTCAACCTGCTCCTCACGCCGGCAGCCTCTCCCTCACGGTCCCCTTCAACGCTAACGGAACTCTTCGTGCCAGACTTCAGAAGGTAATTCTTCAGTGGGACTAACCTGGTCACTGTATCTGTCCTGCACTCCATCACAGTCAGAACTCGTGATTTGCCCCGGTTTAGCATGACCAGATAACCGTGGGTGGCGATCTGTGCTTCTTGGTGCTATTTTCACATAAAACGTTAAAAATTAATATCTCTGGTTTTACTGATTGGATTTTTGTCATTCTGGTATCATTTTATTTATTAAGATTTACTATATTTTTATAAATTGGTTTGGGATTTTTCTTATGTTGTGTTTTCACTTTATTACTGTTTTTGTGCTACATAAATACTTTAAGCATTGCCACAAAGTTAAGGCTTACTGCTTAGTGCCATGCTACCTAGAGGACTAAGCACGCGTTAATTTAGTGACTTTGTGGTTCACCATGACTAGGATTGTAGCTGAATAGGGCTTCCACCCCTCTCAACCAATAACCCAATTTCGTACAGTGGGCTTGACTGGAGGACAGATGCTCATGCCCATGAGTTCTGTGTATCACATTCTCCTGGCCATATCTGGTGCTACTAGGATGATTTGGGACCAGTTGTTCCCAACTGTCAGAACTCTGGGCAGGAAAGGCAGCGGCATGATGGCACACACACTCGAGTCCCGAGCTCCACTCTAAGCAGAATGTGTCTAAGAGAGTCTCCTTTGGAAATCCAATATGCAGCAGTGCTCACATTTTGCATTTTTGGTGGCAGCAAGAAGATCAAGCCAAATGTTTCCCCATTGATGGAAGACACACTGCACCACCTATTGGCCTAACTGCCATTCATGATCTGCTAAGGTTAGCGATAACGCCAGGTAGTTCAGCACCAGAGAAATTCCCTGGTGGTTCAGTCACTTACAGAGGCATAGAACCTCCTGGCACTAGACTCAAGACCTCACCCCGCCCTGCTTGTTGCAGTTCCACATGGCAGTGATGTTGTCCATGAGCACCAGCACCAGTCTTCCTCTCATGATGCGTATCGAGATCATGATGCGTATTGAGACTGCCGCCAACTCCTCTAGGGAAGCTTTTAACATTAAGGGCCATATTCCCAAGAACGGCGATAACATTATCGCCGCTTTAGCGGCAAGAAACTGCTGCTAAAGCGACGATAAGGGGCTTTATCTTCGCTTTAGCTGCAATTTCCTGCCGCTAAAGCGGCGATAATGTTATCGCCGTTCTTGAGAATATGGCCCTAAGTCTTTTATTTCCTCCGATGCCTTTAAAAGTGCCTTTCACCCCTCACTGGATCTATATAACAGGCTCTCAGATTTTTGCGATGAAAAAATCAAAAAACTCTATTACAATTTCCCCGGGGAAGTCGACACAATAGACCTTTTAATGCTGCCTGCATGTCACTAACCTGCATTGAGTTTTGCTTAATATCAGAAGACGACTCGCTTGAGGAATTGCTGAAATGCAAATCAGGCTCTCCAGAGGAACATTGCCCTCCGCATATTCTCAGAATGGTTGTACAATATGTAAATCCTTCTCTCAAAAAGATTTGGAACGCCTCCCTGAAATCTGGTATCTTTCCTGCTATCTGGAAACAGGGGTCTTGCTTCCGCTCCTGGAAAAACCCAATGCGGACTCTAGTGTGCTTAGAAACTTAAGGCCCATATCACTTCTGCCAGCTCAAGCCAAAATCTTGAAGAAGCTACTAAATTGCCAACTCTCATCCTTTGTTGAGGCAAATGGTTTGCTATATGACAATCAATCTGGCTTTCATGCTGGATACAGCACTGAAAATGCCTTTTTGGAAGTATCGGAGTCTGTGAGAGAAACTCTGGGCGGCGGGGCCTCTACAATGATCGCACTGTTAGACCTGTCGGCAGCGTTTGACATGGGGGCACACTCCATCTTGCTGAACAGATTAAGCCTACTTGGCTTTTGGGGCACAGTTCTGTCCTGGATTCAATCTTTCTTGGAAGAGCACTCGCAGCAGATCTTCCTCCGTCCTTTCTCTTCCTCCACTAAACTCTTAGTTTATGGGGCACCTCAGGGGTTGGCACTCAGTACCCTGCTTTTCAAACTCTACCTGGACCCCTTGGCCACTTTCATTGAGATCTGGGGAGTGAAGGTAGTATTCTATGCTGATGACACGCTTAAAAGGCACAGTCAATTGGATGGATTCCACCTTTCAAAAATTGAATACGGATAAAACCGAGGTCCTCTTCTTCAGCAGGAAAGACATCACCGCTACCCCCTCCATCCCCCAGGAAACCTCAGGTGGCCTGCAGAACTGAATCCTCCCCAGTGCCGGCTCTATCTGCAAGAAACCTGGGCATCTTCTTTGACCCTGACCTCTACTTCACTGTCCAGATCAAGCAGATCTCTTCAATCTGCTTCCTGAAGCTTAAATCAGTTAGGAAGCTGCTACATTTGTTACCGGAAGAGACCCAAAAAATTGTGATTCATGCTCTTGTGACATCTCGTCTGGATTATGCCAATATCCTCTATCTGGATCTTCCTGCTTTTTTGATCCATAGACTCCAGATCATAGAGAATGCGGCTGTTAGGCTATCCGGTGGGTCCCTTTCTACCAATACATTTCACCTTATATGAAGCAGCTACACTGGCTCCCTGTGGTGAAAACAATTTAATGTAAGGCCCTTCCCCTGGCTTTTAGAGACCTGATGGGCAAAGGCCTCAGTTACCTGCGAAGTAGATTCGTCAGGTACCGACAGGAGAGATCCCAGAGATCTAACCACCTCCAACTTATGCTTATCCCCAGGTTCGCTAAAGCCCTTTGTGGAGGCAGGTCGTTTATGGTACTGGCGGCGAAGATCTGGAAAACCTTACCAATTAAACTTCGAATCACCAAGTTCGAACCCTGCTTTAAGAAAGAATTACAAACCTGGCTCTTTGACCAAAATTAGACAGGATATTCTGGTTAACAGTCTCTCTCCTTTTGAAGCAGCCGAGCGCTTTACAAATGTCATTGATTATGATCAGGATGACCTTCAATGCCAAGCAACTCACTCTCAACTCCAACAAATTGATGTTGAGTCTAGCTTCTGCCAAAGGCCTCTGATCCCCACCTCTCCCAGATGCCCTCCCCCAACTTAGCAGTGATGCATCTGTCACCACTGTCAAATATTGGCAGGGTAAGGAGAGAGGACTGCTACTGACAGTCGCGGTCCAGCAGCCCCCCACTGCAGATCTCTTACAGTCTCCTCTGAAATCTGGATACAGTCCCACAGATCCCCAGGTGCTTTGCCTACTGGAACTTCAGGTCCCACTGCAGAGCCCGCATTTGCCATCTAGTATTTTACCAACAGAATGCAGGAGACCAAAAAACCCAACAGCCTCTGAGTCCTCCGCACTAAGATCCAGGACATAGGCTAAATTGTCGGAATCATAGCCTGAATGTCCTAGACACTCTGCTCTGGCAGGAAGTCACAACACTGTACTGTATTCAGAAGGGCTCCATTGAAAGGGAGTATCTGTAAAGGGCACACTGAGAGTGAACGCCAATGATATGAGGTGTTTTGCTCCTGTCTGAAGGTGGCTGATGACTGGCTGGGGCGAGCCCACCTTCAACAGCCAGTTAATTTATTTATTTTGCAAAAGAGTTTCAGTAGTTATAATCATTACAACAAGTAGTCATGCCTCCATTCACGCACTATTGGAACATAGTACAGCAGTGTCATTTTGACTGATGTAAGTATCCACCCTGCCAATCGGTTTCGGACTAATACAAAGACAGGTCAATCAAAATAGGATGGTCTAGGGGCAGATACAGTCAATGGAGCACATGTCCAACTACATGCCTAAACACAGCTGCAAATGTACACTATGCAGTAACGAGAAAAACAAAACAATTGAGGAAGTAATCAGAAACTTAGTATTGCCTGCTAGAGCGGCTAGCACTGTACGACATATATTCCCGGTAAGGGGAGCTGGATCAGTGGGGTCTCTGCCTGGGTAGTAAATATGCCACATGCGGAGAAGATCAGGGGACTGGGACCAGGGCAGATGGCGCAGGGATTACTTTTCGTCTGGGAGGGATCCTATTCAGGCTTCGCTATCCCCTTCACTCTCTGAGGGGAGACAATTCTCTCCATGCAATCCATCGTAGGGCAGTCACAATATTAAGCCCCATGCTTGTGCATGTTCTAAGGGTCGCAGGTCGCTCAAGGCCTCCTACCGGAGGGTTAATTCCTCACAGTCCACCTATTTCAAAACCTCGGCACTCCAACACTGAGGGGCCAGTACACAGGGGTCTTTCCAGGTGATTGCAACCAGGCAATGGGTAAGTATTAATGTCAGGTCAATAAATGTAGATACTATTGTTTTTGCTTTGGGCTTAGGCCCAACAAACAATAGTCAGGCCTTTTAAGTATATGACAGCCCATCGCCATATATCTAACAATAGTTTCCCAGCATTGGAAGAGGGCAGGGTACTCCCAAACCATGTGATATAAATCTACATCTACTACTTTACATCTCAGGCACTCCGCCTGCGTCCCTAGGAACATCAGATTAATTCTCTTACGCATACGGTATGTTCTATGTAAGAAACAGTATTGGATGAGCTTGAACCTAGCATTCCTTGACAAGGAGAGGGTGCATCCAATATAGTGGTCCAATGCCTGTCTGAAACTGGAATCTGCACATCAGACACTCATCTGTCTCGAAAAGCTCCCAAGTTACCCATGGCTTGTCGAAGAAGAGATTTATATAGCGAGGTAATGGCTTTGATCGTACTATATGTGGTCATATAACCTGCAGGGCGTCCTGTGTCGGTGGCTCATCAGTTCCAATACGCCAACACGCCTGGACCACAGTCCTTATAGCCCCATAGGTTAAGAAATGGTGGGGTGGGGGGGATTTCAAATGCATCTAGTAGAGTCTGGAAGTGTCTGAGCGTGTCATTCTCAAAGAGATCGCCAAGAGTTGCGAGACCGGCCCCAACCCAATCCTGCAGTCCCCTCCAATCACACCCAGGGTTCAAGATGGAGACCGCCACCAACACGTGACCCTTAGCATAGGGACATTTAACGTGTTCTCTGTAGTACCTTGGTCCAGGCATACTTAAGTGTGTCATTCAGGATGTTAGGCGTAGCACCTTGTATTTTGACAGGCTTGCTGTGTGCCACACTAAAGCGATTTTGAGGCTGCTGGAGGAGCGGGCAACTGAACTACAGTTGTTCCTGATGCCCTGGTCATTGTCTTTGTGTGCCGCAGTGTCAGCCACCAAAAGACTGGAAGACCTGCTGGAATGGTTGACAGCTCTGGCGTTGGCAAAACTGAAATCCCCTGCCATAGCCATGCATAGGGTGAGATACCTTGTGGAATTGCCGAGGGGGGCACCCTCCCTCCCCCCAAGGAAAGTGTTGTGGCCCTGCTTTCCTTTAACTGCTCCAGGGCCGATTCTGCTTTATGGCCAAAAAGGCAACAGTCATCAAATGGCATGTCTATTATAGAGGTCTGGACATCCCTGGAGAAGCCCGTAGAACTTATTCAAGCGTGGCGTTGAACTGCCACACTCGTACCCATCACCTGATGTAAGCAGTCTGTCGTATCCAAGCCAGAGGGAATAAAACAATTGGCCACGCTGTGGCCATCCTGGATAGCTTGGGTCAGGGATGCCGACGTTGCCCTCAACTGCTTGTAAAACGTGGGCGCTGTGTCCCATAGGGAATGGGATTAGTGGCCTAGAGGACAGCTGGCATTTACAGATCGCAGACCAAGGCTCGTAGAGAAAAGATGTTGTAGGAGGCTGGCTTAGTATATGGTGCACACTTATTTAAGTGAAGCACCCTGCACTAATCCAGGCAACCCTTATGGTGATTTTAGTGGTCTTAGACAATCATAGAAAACGCTATCTAAGTAGTAGCGGTGGAGAGCAGCCTTCAGGCTTAGTCCAGAAGGAGTGTAAAGCAGCTTGTTTTACCAGTACTAATCATAAAGTGTAGGTTAAGTAAAAAAGAACCCCACAGCGTAGTTATAAAAATATGTATTTATTATAAACACTAAGTCATTGAGATATCTCCTACCCAGAGATATAATCACAATACACACAATACATCAACAATAGAACAGGTAAGTAGCACAAATACACAGTGGTCTCCAGGGGGAGATCAAACCATATGCTCATAAAGTGGAATGCAAACCACGACCAAAGTCGAGACTGGACCCAGAAGACTTAGAAGTGCCGGGGACCCAAGGAACCACCCAAGGTAAGTACCCAGGAACCCCACGGAGGCGGTTTGCAGAGTGGAAACATGACCCCATGCTCAATACAAGTCAATGGGGAAGTCGCGGTTGCAGTTTTCAAGAAGAAGGACCCTTCCCAGAGGACCCTGAAGAAACCCCATGGACGATGGAAGGTTGGAGAGTCACCCCACCCATGGATAACCCAGGAACCAGGATACCTACACCTGGAAAGCCGGGTGCATTGTGTGAAGTGACATCAGAAACCGCCGTAGACCACAATGGAGGACTTCAGTGAAGATGCTGCTGGCGAAGAAGGTGAAAGAGTCCTGTGGAATCCAAGGGTGGATTCTTGAAGAGGAGTACCTGCAAGCAGAGGGGACAGAGTCTATGCCACTCGATGTTGTATTCCGCTTTAGGTGTCCGTATATAGGTTTTCCTGATACATATCCTATATAGGCACAATTCGCATTGCCCTTATATAGGCATAAGATCCCAGTCCTTATTTAGGCATTAGCCATGCAATCCAAATACAGGCATGGTCATCTACATCCGTCCACCCTAACGTCACAACGAGTTCTTAGAAACCAGACCCTTAAGCTCTTGGGAGTTCCCCTAGCACAGGATTATTGATTTCTCCAAGGACTCATTTATTATGCATGAACCGCTATACCTTAAGGGTTCATTCCTGACGTCTTCCACTGCCCGACTTTACGTCAATGCTAACATTCCAAGGCACCTACCGGGTATAAATATACCTTCCCTTGCCCAAGCAAGTAGGAGGAGACCTCGACTTTAGAGGAGCCCGTGTCCCGGCCTGACGCACTGACAAGAAACGCTGTCATCCCTGCTCGCAGAGAATCCAGCTTCCAGTGTTCTGACTCCCTTCGCGGGGTGTTAGAGTTCGAGACCCGGAAGGAGATTCCCACCTCTCTCATTCTCAAGGTATGGAGCCGACTAGAACCTAGAGGGACTCTTGGCATACTAGACTTGGCATACTAGACTATAGACTACCATACTATAGAATACTTCACCTACTTCTTACCTTCCACTACACTTAGGTTAGGTATACTGGGGTAGAACTAGTTAGAGAAGCATCTTATGAGTACTCGCATTTTTAGCTTATGTTATTTATGTATATGAATATATGTGTCATAGCTAAAAGATAATGCTAGCGCAGTATTATTTCTTTCTACTGCTTACGCTGTACATTATATATCTTGCATACTGTCTTATGATTGTGACAGCGCATATCTCTTACACGAGAAACAAGACTGTTCAATAAATCCTTTTATTGAAACGCCCGTCTATTCTTTCTGTGTAACTCTGAAGAAACTAAGCATGCACGATTAGCTGAGTGAAACTGTTATCTATTGTTTCCACGATTCTGAGAGTGTTCCGATTCTAAAGGGAAACAAAGATGTCATGTTTATGCGGTTGCCAGAAACTACTCCCTTCTTGTTTACAAGGAGTTTCTAGTGGCCTCGGAGTTAGCTGGTACAAAGTAAATTAAGTTTAATATACTCGATAGGGACATACTGACCTCAGTCCTATGTCAAACCTATAGGGTATATTATTCCAACGCGCAGAGCCTATTAGGGAAATAGGAACTACACTCCATCGCGAGTGACCAGGAGGCACGGAAGACCAATGACCACCAATGAACAAAGATGCAGGAGAGTTGACGGTGCCCTTGTCGCTGCAGCTGCCGACCAGGCGACGCTGTGGAAGACCAGGAGCCGTTCATGAGCTGTCCCACGTCGGAAGTCGAGAGCCAGGGGGCCGGTGTCTGGTGGGAGCACCAACAAGCATTGGCAACAGCAACAGACGAAGAAAGCGAAGAAGGTGCAGTGTCGGACCCGCAAGGTCCAAGGGACTCACCAAGTGCAGGAAAGTCAGAGCAGGCCCCCAGCAAGCAGGGGAGCCCACTGGAGCCAAAGACCCATAAATCGCAAGTCGCAAGAGGACCTCAAGCAGCTCACCAAGAATGCAGGCCCACGGTGTAGAGGATGCGGTGAGGACAAATACCTTGATAGCAGGAGATGCTGGAGGCTGGAGCTTCTTGGAGCCCGAAGATCTCTGGAGAAGAGAGTCAACAAGCCTTGGCAACAGCAAATCTATACGGAGCACAGGGGTACTGCTCCAGCGGTTTCGACGAGGGATACTGACTTCAAACTTGCTGAGAAGACAGTGCAGGCCTCGAGGGAGTTGCAAAATAACCACCTGTGCTGCTGAGCCTTTGGGAGTCCATAGGACGTCGGGAACAGCAGACTGGTCAGCTTAGTTGCGGTGCCTGCAGATGCAGGGGAGTGACTTCTTCACTCCAAGGGAGATTCCTTTGGGTATCTTGGATGCCCACAGGCCTGGGGAAGAGCCAGTATGGAGCATAGGCAGAGACAACACAGAAGACTGGCAGGACGATGAGACAAGGAGCAGCAGGGGTCTTCCAGATGCAGTCTTGGTTCACAAAGCAAAGTCCAACGTGCCCAGACGGTTGAAGATGAAGTGGTTTCGGATCTGAATCTTGACCCATGACTAATCTGAAGAGCCACCCACAGGTAAAGCCTTAAATACCCCAGGGAAAGGGTTGGGATGATTCAGGGGTCCCTCCCAGAGGAGGGGCTGGACAGAGGGGAGGATACTCCCATGTCCTTTGTCCGGTTTCGCGCCAGAGCGGGAGCCAACTGGTTCCAACTGTAGTATGCAAGGAGGGCACCAAATGTGCCCTTCAAAGCAGTCTGGTGGCGCAGGCAATTGCCCTCACCCCAGCTCAATACACTAAGTCCTGTCTGGGAGGTGGTTACACCTCCCTGTGACAGGAAACCTATTGTCCTACCTTCCCCTGCTCGAGCCTGGCTCAGCAGCAGGAGGGCAGAATTGTGTCTGTGGTCGCAGCAGCACTAGCCTGCTGTAAGACCCTGAAAGGCTGGTACCAGGAATACAGGGGGGCTCCCTAGGGGAGCCCCCCAGTACATGGGATCCTGCATCCAACACTGGAATCGGTGTTGGGGTAGGATTCCAACATGTTTGATAGCAAACATGACCGGTTTCGGTGCAGCCAATATATAGTTTTCTTGTAATTGACTTGATGTCCACTATATGTCTAAAATGGCTGACCACACTTACAAAGCCGGGAGAATCGACTCCTAGGTTTGTAGGGGGTGTCCTGCCCTCACACTTATAACCAAACACCCTGCCTTCAGGATTAATAGGCCTACATTAGGGGTGACTTATAGGATTTAAGTGCAGTGACCTCAGACATAAGGAAAATATCTGTTGTGAGTGGTACTAGCTCACACAGGCTGCAATGCCAGGCCTGTAGTCACAGTTTGAGTGGTCTCTCATGAGTGGTATAATACATGCTGCAGCCCATGGGAGACCTCTGGTGTACCTATGCCCTGGGCACCTCAGTGCCATATACAAGGGACGTAGAAAGGTACACCAGCAGCCAATTAGGAAGGTGCCAAAGTACTTACCAAAGTCCAATTTAGGGAGAAAGCACAGTGACTGATTAGCAGGATCCCAGTCAGACTAGTCAGAAAAACAGAATGACACCAGCAAAAAGTGGGGGTAACCATGAAAGCAGATCCTACTTTCTTACAAATATGTTTGGCAAATGGCTCTATTTTTTTTTTTTTAATACCAGATTTGCCTTACTGGGGGTTGTCTGCACTAGCAACCTCTCAGGCGCTGGATGTTGTGTCAGAAGGTTAGGGTTACCTAGTGGTGGACGATGATATTGAGCAACCTGCCTTTTAAGTGGTGGTCCCAAACATGGTTTCGCCCAAGAAGGTACCAGTTGGGGCCTCATTAAATGGTTATAGAGGCTTTTAGGGAATTGACGAAGCAGGAATACCTCTGTCTGAAGAAATTAGTTGCCTGTAACTGTAGTTCTCAAGTATTGGAAGCTTTCATAGATTCACATGCTTGAATCATTCCCCGTCGTCCAGACTAGAAAAAAGGGCCTAGGCTGCTTAGTAACCTATCATAGTCATTATTAAAAAAAGAGACCAAAGTTTTACCTTAACCAATCAGCATGAATCACCCTCTAGAACACTCCTGAGAGAAGCCCAGTACCCCAGATTTTCAAGCAGTATTGCTAGCATTAATATACTGAGATAGAAGAACGTGAGCTTCCCCCGGGGAGGAGGGTGGGTCGTATGTGAATCTATGAAAGCTTCCAATACTGGAGAACTACAGTTACAGGTAAGTAACTAATTTCTTATTTCAGTATTGGAACTTTCATAGATTCACAAGCTTGAATCAGAATAGCTAGCAGTTTAGTAGCACATTTACAATAGCACTGACATTCTTAATAAGTATATATCAGTTTATCATTACAACATGCAATCAATAGCAAATATAATAACAGTAATAATGGGAATAATACTTAGGAAATATATTTCTTCAAGCATCAAAAAGAAAATCATATTGAACTAGGGAAATGTGCATACAGCAATAGTGGTAGGAGGGTAGACAGGGGTGGCTCACCTTAATGAAAAAGATGTTGGAGTACTGCTTGGCCCACCGCCCTGTCGTTTAGAACTACTAAATCCAAGCAGTAGTGTCGAGTAAATATGTGTCTATTCTTCCATGTTGCTGCACAGTACATCTCAGGAAGTGACACTCCCGCAAATAAAGCTGTAGAAGTAGATACAGCTCTAGTGGAACGGGATCGGACTTTTGAAGACAAAGGTCTGCCTGCCTTCTCATGGCAATATTGTATGGCATTTGAAATCCACCTAGAAATACTTTGCTTGGAGAGCTGGAAACCTTTTCTTGGAGCATAGTATGCAACACACAGCTGAGAAGTCTTGCGAAAACCTTGCGTCTTTTGTAGGTAAAACTTAAGGCAACACTTGACATCATGCTAGAGAAGAGCCCTCTCTGCTGCTGTCGAGGATTTGGGAAGAAAGTTTTAAGAACCACAGGCTCATTAAGATGGAAGTCAGTAGGGACCTTGGGTATGAATTTTGGTTGAGGTCAAAGCACAGCACAGAGTAAAGCCAGCTTCCTTGACAGGAACTTGAACTCGGCTTTGTGAATCGGTTCAAAGGGAGGTTTCATTAATTGCGAAAGGACAGTGTTCAATTGCCACAACGGAGGCAGAGGCTTTATAGGAGGAAAAACACGAAACAGTCCTTTAAGGAACTCTTTGATTATTCTAGAAGTCCATAATGGTGGAGAGGAAAGTGATCTTCTAAAATGGGAAATGGCTGTTAAGTGAACCTTTATCGAACTATGCTCTAAGCCTGACTGCGCCAGATGCAATAGATATGGTAAGACTTGCTCTGGAGAGGAGGAAAGCGGATGTATCTCTGCTCAATGGCACCAGATGCAGAAACGTTTCCATTTGAGATGGTAAGATTTGTTTGTAAAGTCAGCCCTGGCACTGGCTAAGATCTCTCTGCACTCCCTGGGAATGTTCAAATGCTGGAATTCATTGAACTCAGGAGCCATGCCGATAAGTGGAGGTGCCTAAGGTCCGGGTGTAGGATTTGTCCTTGGTTCATTGTCAGAAGATTGGGAACGACTGAAAGCCGGATGTGTGGAACCTGGGATAGGAGAAGCAATTCTGTGTACTAGTGTTGATGTGGCCAGGCTGGAGCAATGAGAATCAGTTTGCAGGGTTCGACTTTCATCTTCCTGAGGACTCTTGGGAGGAGAGGAATGGGAGGAAAAGCGTAAGCAAAGATGCCGGACCATGCAATTGACAAAGCATTACCCCATGACCCCGGTTGGGGATGCCAACTTGCAAAGGACCGGCATTTGCAGTTCCGGGGAGTTGCGAACAGATCCAAGTCTGGTCTGCCCCAGCGAAGGGAGATCTTGTGTAGGGTCTGCTGGTGTAGTTCCGACTCATGGCATGATGTCGTGAGCCTGCTGTGTGTATCTGCAGCAGTATTTTGTTTCCCCGGAACATGTTCCGCTTTGAGGCAGATTTTTTGAGTTATAGCCCATTCACATATCTTCTTGTGATTCCCTTGAAAGCGGACAAGATCTTGTGCCGCCCTGCTTGTTTATAAAGTCCATTGTCGTGGCATTGTCCGTACAGACAAGCACTGTTGAATGTTGTATTCTGGAAAGAAAAGCTTGGAGAGCCAGATGCACTGCTTTCAGTTCTAGTAAATGTATGTGGGATTGACTTTGAGTCCGATGCCACTTGCCATTTACTTGGAGCTAATGGAGGTAAGCTCCCCATCCCTCAAGGGAGGCATCCGTAGTAATTACCAATGGTGCCGTTATTTGTTGTAGGGATAGCCCTATTGACAGATGATTTTTGTCTGTCCACCACTCTAAGGCTTTTATCATGCATGAAGTCACTTTGATGACCTGCACCCTCGCCCAAGGAAGTCGTGAAAAATCTAGGTGTCTAGGTGGACAGGGGACTGTCCTTTGAAACCCAAACAAAATCGGTGGCAGGGGCCTGTTTCGGGCTTCTGCGTGGAATCAAGCCCCTGTTAGGGTTCTTTAATTCACAAACCCGCCAGAGCATCATCCAAGCAACGATCCTATCTAGACTAGATTATTGCAACTCTCTCTATTTAGGCACAAATAAAGCTGGAATCCAGCACTTACAGAGGGTACAAAACGCGGCAGCACGATCCCTTATTGCTCTTCCCAAATTTTGCTCGGTATCAGAGCACCTACCCAAATTACACTGGCTATCTGTCGGAAAGAGAATACACTTCAAGACACTATGCTTAGCTCATAAAATTCTCATTAAACATGCCCCGTCTATCCTTTCTGGCCTACTTATGTCATACTCACCATGACGCATGTTGCGATCAGCAGATCTGCGCCTAGCATGCATCCCCCGAGTCAATAGAGTACGTGCTGGTGGCCGGTCTTTCAAGGTGCTGGCGGCTACACTATGGAAGTCATTACCTGTATCCAACAGAATTATTGACAACCACCTGGCCTATAGAAAGGCTATAAAAACTTGGCTCTTCCTAAACTAATCTGACAGCTTCTAGGCTCAACATCCAGCAATTATTCAACCTGTATCTTGGATTCTTTTAGTGCTGGGACGCCCCGACGCTGGGGCAGCCAAGCGCTGTACAAATCCCGTAACATAACATGTCGTCGAAGGAGCCGACGGATTGTATCCACTGCTTGTCCAGCTCCTCCTGAATGGGTCGCATTTTGAGGCAACAGAATGGAATTAGCGGTATGCATGATGACATAATTCCCAAGAGTGATTTGTAAAGTCGGACCGAAAGATACTTTTTTCTTCTGATGGAATTTGTTAGCATGAGAGGAAGTTGTTGTTGTTCTTCCAGAGGATACGCCTTTAAGCATACTGTGTCTAACTTGGCTCCTAGAAAGACAATTGTTTGCGATGGGTTCTGTTTGGATTTCTGTAGGTTGAGAGTAAGACCCAACTGCCGGAAGAGTTGTGCAGGCCTTTGTGGACGCTTGCGCTGCTTTCTTGGAAAGTGACTTGATCAGCCAGTCGTCCAGATATGGAAAGACTTGATGTTGTCTGAGAAATGCTGCGACCGGTGCAAGGCACTTTGTAAAAATTCTGGTTGCGGATTTGAGACCAAAAGGGAGCACCTTCAATTGGTAGTGGCGTCCAGCAACCATAAACCTCAGGTATTTCCTGTGTCTTGGGTAAATGGGTATGTGGAAATAGGCATCTTGGAGGTCTAGAGAGGGCATGAAATCGCGCTGGTTTAGGAACTTTAGTACTTCCTGCAATGTGACCATTTGAAACGATTGTTTTTTCAAGTAGATTTTGAGGTTTCTGAAGTCTAAAATTGATCGCCACTGCCTTAACTTCTTTCTGATCCAAAAGAAACGGGAGTAGAAACCTATGCTCCTGTGGGAGACTGGGACCTTTTCGATCACTCCTTTGCGAAGTGACCTCTTGTTGAAGAGCCTTAAGATGTCTCTGGAGGGAGGGTTGTGGTGGGGTTATCGGTGGTTTTTGGCTAAACTCCAGTGTGTGTCCAAATTGTGCCAGGAGTAGAGCCCACCGATCTGTGGTAATGGTTCACCATTGGTGGAGGTAGTTGGAAATGTTGCCTCCAAGGTAGGGGGGGGTTGAACGAGGAGAATATGGAGGAGGAGGAGTTGGAGCTAGAGCCTGCAAAATATAATTGTCGACTGTTAGCATCTTTGCCCACCCGTGGTGTTTTTCCCCTATTTGATCTGACATAGGATGCCTGAAGTGGTTGTCTCTGCTGGAATTGGGGACGGTAAGACTGAGTATTCGAGGAATAGGAAGGGTATCGGTACTGCTGATACCCCCCTCTATAGGAAGGCTGTCTTCTTCCTCGGGATCCACGAAAAGGAGCTTTCCGGAACTGCAGCGTCCCCAAAGACTTGGCGGTATCAGTGTCCGCCTTGATCGTTTTGAGGTCCTACTCCACATGACTTCCAAAAAGAGCTTCTCAGTCATATGGGAGGTCCAAGATCTTATTTTGGACTTCCGGACGGAATGAGGTGGCGTTGAGCCAACTTTGTCTTCTAAGCACTGCCACCCCTGCCAACTGCCTGAATCCTGTGATGGCGACGTCCATGGCCAAATCTATGATCTCATTGGATGCTCTTTCTCCTTCATACAAGATATTTTTTGCCTCCTCCTTGGCATCCTCCGGCAGTTGGTCAATGTAGGGAGCAATGTCTGACCACATCTGGCGATCATAGTGTCCTAATATTGCCAAAGAATTCGCTGCCCTTACTGTTAGGGCTGACATTGCCGAAAAACGTTTGTTGATGGAATCTAGGCGTCTGCCGTCCTTATCAGGAGGATCAGAAAAAGGTGGCGCAGGATTTTTTGAGCGGCGTTGAGCAGCTTGCATGACCAAGGAATCTGGTTTTGGGTGCCCCGTGAGACACGCTGCCACATCATCTGTAGTTTTGCATTTTTTTGTCAAGGCGTGGAAGTACCACCGGTATAGAGGACGGGGTTTTCATAATCTTAATACCTTCTTCCCAGATGTAGTCAATTATGGGTATAGCCCCGACAGATTTACAAAACGGTTCCTTGAAATCATACAAGAAACAGTCAGATTGTTTTGAAGGCATTGGTAAAGCAAACCTTTTCGCTGCATGCTATAACAGATTGTGAAATCCCTCTTTGTCCTCTGGCGGAGAATCTACTAGAGGAGGTGTTGGTTAAGCAAGCAAAGACATCATATAATTGTCCCATTCTGTGGCTGTGCCGCAAATTTCTCTTTCCTCCCTCTCTTCATCCGAAAAGATTGCTTCTTGGAGAGTGTGGAGTATTTGGAACTGATAGTATCGTAGGAGTAGTCAGTTGTACTGGTGACCCCACTGGTGGAGGTGGAGATTTCGTAACAGGCACTGAAGGTGGGAAGCGCCAGCTGTAATCTTCTAACATGAATTGAAGATCTGAGAGTAATGCAGATGGCATTGTCACCATCTCTTGCTGATACTGCTGATGGCACGGTTCCGGTTGGGCATGATAGACCTGACCATGATATTCTTGCTCATCCTCTTCATCATCATCCAGCTGACACTTAAAGTGCAAGTCAGACGGACTATACGTATCTCCAAAAAGGCCTTCCTCTTCGGATTCTTCCTCATTGAGGAGATTAGTGGGTAAAAGAGCTGTAATTTTACTGGGGGAAGTATGTTCTGGGGTAATCTCTCTTCCCCTATGTGCAGCAGTAGTCGTCGTCTGTGAAAAACACTTTGGCGACGGTGATTTGGTCGTCGACAATGATTTGGCACCGAAGGAATTTTCATCAACGAGAGGGCTTTCGTCGATGGTTGCATTGTCGTTGATAGAGGTGGACTCGACGGCGACATCTTCACTTCCGGTAATACCTTTATTTTTGTCAACGACGGTGTCTTCATCGACGGCGGTGACTGCGTCTTCGTTGACGGTGGGGTCTTCGTCGACCTTGATTTCTCCGTCGACGACGACTTCATTGACAGTGGCTTCTCCGTCTACGCTTTCAATGTCAGTTTTATTTTCAAAGACAATGGGGCCTTCGTCGACCGTGGCGTCTTCGTCGACTGTGGCATCTTGGTCGACCCTGGTTTCTCCGTTGACAACTTAGTTGACGGTGGCTTCTCCGTCAACGCTTTCGATGTCAGTTTCATAAGACAAGTGCTTTTTCGACGATGGGTCAACCGACTGATGACAGAGGAATGGTGGATGAAATTGGAGTCTGTGTCGACGACAGAGATGTCGAAGATGAGAGGGCAGTAGAGAAAGTAGTAGACGTCGACGTCCCTGAAGTGCGGCCTTTCGTCATCGACGGTGCTGACCAACCTTTCTTCGCCAGCAGAGAGCTCGTCGACTACCTGTCTGAAGGTCGTTTGAAAGTCAGTTTGAGCCCTGGAGGTGGAGTTTTAGGCTCAGATACAGTCTTGGACGACTGTTCTTTTTTGCGAGACCCTTTTTGCGCTCTGTAGAAGAGTCACTAGAAGACTTCCTGGCACATTTAATATAAGACTCCTTATCTGAGTGTGATGGATACCTTTTGAGGGAAATGTTTGAAGAAGTAGACTGCTCGCTTTCAGAGTCAGACACAGTATCAGACCTGGTTTTCATCTTTTGGTGCCAAATGAGAAGATGTCCTTCACGGTCTCAGAGTCTTATTTGAAAAGGTGCTACATATTTTGCAGTCTGACTCCTTATGAGATGGGTACAAACAATAAATGCAGTCTCTGTGAGGGTCTTCTACATATAATTTCTTCTTCAAGCAGGTGGCACACTCTCTGAAGAGAGCCTTTTTTGCCTTGACCCTGGTTTCTCCATTGACGACTTAGTTGACAGTGGCTTCTCCGTCAACGCTTTCGACGTCAGCTTCATTTTCAAAGATAAGTGCTTTGTTGACAATGGGGCAACCGACTGATGAAGATGACAGAGGAATGGTCGATGAAATTGAAGCTTGTTTCGGCGACAGAGTTGTCGGCAATGAGAGGGCAGTAGAGAAAGTAGTAAACGTCGACGTCCCTGAAGTGCAGCCTTTCGTCATCGACGGTGCTTACCAACCTTTCTTCGTCAGCAGAGAGCTCGTCGACTACCTGTCTGAAGGTCTTTTGAAAGTCAGTTTGAGCCCTGGAGGTGGAGTTTTAGGCTCAGATACAGTCTTGGACGGCTGTTCTTTTTTGTGAGACCCTTTTTGCGCTCTGTAGAAGAGTCACTAGAGGACTTCCTGGCACATTTAGTATAAGACTCCTTATCTGAGTGTGATGGATACCTTTTGAGGGAAATGTTTGAAGAAGTAGACTGCTCGCTTTCAGACTCAGACACAGTATCAGAACTGGTTTTCATCTTTCGGTGCCAAATGAGAAGACGTTCTTCACGGTCTCAGAGTCTTATTTGAAAAGGTGCAACATATTTTGCAGTCTGACTCCTTATGAGATGGGTACAAACAATAAATGCAGTCCCTGTGAGGGTCTTCTACATATAATCTCTTCTTCAAGCAGGTGGCACACTCTCTAAAGAGAGCCTTTTTCACCTTGTCTGACATAGTTCAATCAGATTTGATGGCAAATAAACAGATATAAAGACTGGAACATATATCTGTCTAAGAATATATATCAAATGAAATTACTTTCCTGAAGAATGAAGTCCAGAAATCTTCTGTCAGAAGTTGTAGATTGAGAAAAGCTGAGCAGAGCTCAGTGGAGACTCCCTAGCACAACATGTGGTAGAAAATCTGAGATACTGGGCTTCTCTCAGTAGTGTGCTGATTGGTTAAGGCAAAACTTTGGTCTCTTTTTTAATAATGACTATGATAGGTTACTAAACTAAGAGGCCTAGGCCTTTTTTTCTAGTCTATACCTATCATGGTACTACTATATTAAAGGTACCGGGGACTGCCATCATGGCGACGGGGAATGATTCAAGCATGTGAATCTATGAAAGTTCCAATACTGGAGTAACAATAGTTTCCACCTCCACAGTAGCACTTTAAAGGCCTAATACTTCTGCCACTCCCTCACCCTAAGACTTTTATGGCCTAATACATCACCACTGCACCATCACCACCACAATAACAGCAGCTAAAGAGACACTTTCGGCAGTGGCAGGGCCAGGAGGAGAAACATGGTCAGTATCTGGAGAAGTATCCAGGCTACTGGCATCTTGTAGTTCTTCCTACCTATGTTCCTCTTCATATTTGGGAACAAAATCATCCCAGTCATTAAAATTGTGATTGTGCGAGTCCATGCCGAAAAGACTGTGCAAAGTATGGGGCCTACTCCATGGTAAGAGCAAAGTATCATACTCAGAAGAGCTGCTGGCAGTGCTCCAGTGGGATCAAGGCATGGCCTCAGTCAACGTCGTGGTGTATTCAGGTCCAAGTCTCAGAGCACAATGGGTTAGGAATCCTCTGCCGGTGTCAAAGTGAAAGGAACAGGCACAGCTGGTGGTGCCGGAACCAAAGTCGGCACCGGTGCCAGTGCTGAACTCTAAGCAGATTTGAGAGGCACAGACAATGCTGAGGGCAGACCCGCCAGCAGAAGTACGACTGCAGGGCCCCTATGGATCCTTGGGGTCCAAAGGCATGCCAGTGGGCACCTGCAGTGTGGAAAAAATATGCAGCATAGTCTCGCTATATGCCTCGCATTGGTGTAACATCTTCAATGGACCTGGAAATTTGGGGTGCATTGGGACTAGACTGAGGATCAGCTCCATTGGAGATCTGGAGCCAGGAGTCCGGGTGGCGTGTTGACACCTTTTAGCCCTCTCTGGAGTTTAAGAGTGGTGGGAAGGGGCAGATTCCCCCTTCGATTTCTTATGCTTCTTCTTGGACTTAAGACTTCAACCGCAATAATGCTGTGGAAACAACCCCTTGAAGGGCGGGAGTGCGGGGGAAATTAGACCTTTCTTTCAACCGTTCATGGCGGGAAGTCTCCGATGTTTAGTAACATACAGTTTTGACTTGCTGTCCTGTAAGGCCTACGGATTCATCTGTGAACACTCGTCACAGGCCCTGGAATCCTGCCCCGACCCCAAGCACCACAGACCTACTTCTTGAGGTGCTGTCACAGACATCTCTGTGCCTACATGACTTTAACCCTTGCACATTGGAAAACGTTTGCAGAAAGGGTCTTGAAAAGACAATGGTCTAGTTCCAGATCCACGTCTGAAAGCGCAGAGAAAAAGGAACCAACATCAGCATGCATGGATAGCACTTATATGAGGCTCAGCTTGTCACTTCTGAAGCAGACGACGTAGGTGAGGAGCACACCACAGCACCTGCTGGCACACAAGAGTCCTGCTTTATAGTTTACTGAAGCAGTCTGTCGCCTAAGGAATATTCACAAGGTGAGGAATATGCCTTCAGAACAGGCAATACATTACCATCCTTTGGTAAGATATAGCCCATTCATTATTGCCTCAATTGTCACCTTTTGGGAGTTCTCCTTCAAAATCTGAATATTTTTAATCTAATAAGCCGCCTTCTCCCATGTCCTTAAGTGTTGGTGTAACCAGTGGGTGTGACACAGCTCTGGGAGGTATTCTTGGTAGCACAGAAGGTGGAAGAGGTTTTGTGGGGGAGAATAGAAATGTTTGGGACTGAGGACAGGGCAGGCGTAGGATGCTCAACAGCTTGTTCAGCATCCTATGCCTATCTTTGAATGGTATCCATAATATACTGCAACGTTGTCAAAAACCAAATAGGCACCTGCATGACCCCTGGTTCCTTACAGTAATGATGAGGTCCATAAAACTGATGAAGGATGTTAGCTGGGAAGTCTGTGGCTAATACTCATAGTCCTGTAGACTTCTTCTAAACCCTCTTCCTCACATTCAGCTGCATAGAATCGTATTCCGACTCAAACACAATATCCGGGTCGCTGCGAGCTGAGAATCCAGAATCTGAGTGGGTAGAGATGCGGTTGCCTTTAAAGATGAAAAGGTAACTGATGTTGCGAAATCTGTCATGGTCATTGGGAAGGTAGTAGGCATCATTCCTGGGTTTGCTGGTGGAAGAATGGTTGTCAATAGTGGAAGGAGAGACATCCTTTTTTTAAATTTAATAAAATGTATTCAATGTTAACATAACACATACAAAAGTACAATCACATGTCCCATGCTGTACTTAGGGCATTTAAATATCACATCATTTGGTACACAGCAAACTATTTCCATGCAGGTGAACAGGGAAGAGCCAAGATATTTAACCATCCGAGGGGCCTTCAGGTGAGTTCTCACGCTGTTTTATCAGCAGGTATGCGGTGAAAGGGGCCCAAATGTCTTTAGGTCTTGACGGAACTGGAAGTTCCTCAGCATATTGGGTCAACAGATCTCTACAATATGTAAGATCCACTAACCATTGTTTCAATTTTGGGACCCCTCTACAGTCCCAGTGTTGGGCCACTTTCCTTTTTGCGAATAGGAGTGCTATCGCCACCAGTCTCCGATTCTGAGGTTTTAAGTGTCCAATAAGTTACAACAGACACAAATGCGGAGTACAAACCACTGTTTCCAGTACCATATCAGATAGCACCCTTGTAACCTGCTACCAAAATTCTTGGATTCTTTAACAGCCCCACGACAGGTGTATAAAGTCTGCATCTGGCATTTTACAACGTTTACATTTAGCCGACTCTCTCAGTCCATATCTATGCAACTGCTTCGGAGTATGGTACAATTGTTGTATATATTTTAAAATGAATAATGCACAAATTGCAATTAGCTGTTAGGGATCTTGTTAGAGCGCAGCAATATTCCCAATCCTTCCCTGTGATGGGGATGTCAAGTACCTCATTCCACCTTTCCATACCTCTACTAAAGTCTGGTGCAGTGTCTGCCTGCATCGCAGTGTATAATCGGTTGACCAGTTTCGCGCTGGAAAAGTTGGCAAGCATGACTTCTAAAGATTTTAGTGTCAAGGGCGCTCCTGGGTGTAATGAGTTTAAGGTTTTGAAGGCCTCCTTCAATCTGTGATATGTGAATACCATCAGAGGGGTAATAGATTTTCGTGCCTGAATAGCCTCTAAAGTGAGGAATGTACCTTTCGGGTATGCATCTCCTATTGTGACAATACCTATATATGCCAGAATAGAAAGCGCTTTAGGTTCTTGGGAAACGGAAATGCCAGGGTGGTATGCTAGTGGAAGTGCGGGAGCATACAGTGGTAATTTCCCCGCCCGAGCTGCTAGCGTCTGCCAGGCTTTAACAGTACAATCAAGCATACTAATTTCCTGGCTGAAATTTAATGATTGCGTCCGTGGTAACAGAGCAGTGAGCGGTGCAGGATGCGCTACGTCTGCTTCTACAGCTACATGAGGAAGGAACTTTGGGGGATAATACCAATAATGTGTAAAATGTGCTTGTGCACATAGATAATACAGGTAAAGGTCAGGAGCCCCAAACCCCCCTGTGTGTTTGGCCTGGTAAGTACCTCTCAACGACACTGAGATTGTTTTCCTGCCCAAGGCAACCTAATCAGAGAGAAGCGTAGATTTGCAAAACATGTTTGGGTCAGGCAGAGGGGGACATTAGTGAATAAAGAAATCTTGGGAGGATTACCATTTTTAGAACCGCCACCCTGTCCGCCAGTGATAGAGGTAATTTAATCCAGCATTCTACCTGTTCCTCTAATTTCATTAACGTGCTGCCATAGTTTTCTCTGAGAACAATCTCAGGGTCTTTATGAATCCATATGTCCAAGTACTTGACTGCTGCAACGCTCTATTCGAGCGGGAAATCCAGATGGTGGGGCACCGTACTAGCTGTCAATGGGAAAATGGTGATTTATCCCAATTTATACTAGGACCAGAGAGCCGTTCATATGTAAGATATTCCCTTATCAAGAGATTTAACTGCTCTTCGGGGTTACGAACATAAAGCACCATGTCATCTGCGTACAGTGATATAACGAAAGGCCGCTGCCTAAATCTCAGTGCTGCATCCGCATGTTTCTGACGCACTCTACATGCTAAGGGTTCCAACACAAGTTCAAAGAGCAATGGGGACACTGGACAGCCCTGCCGCGTTCCTCTGTGTATCGGAATCAGTGAGGAGTGACTATTGTTGATGAGTACTCTGGCTACCAGGGCCGGGCACAGTAAACTTATCCATTGCGTAAATGCTTGCGGCATCCCCATAAGATGCAGCACATCAACCATAAATCCCCACTATATAAAATCAAATGCCTTGGCTGCATCGAGTAACTCAGCCACAGCTCTGATATTCAGGTCAAGTTTATGTAGTACGGCAAAGAGAGTACACAAGTTATGTGTGGTAGAGGGGTCTGGGACAAACCCCCGATTGATCAGGGAGCACCAATGCAGGCAACAGAGGTCGCACTCTTGACGCTATAATTTTGGCTATGATCTCTGTGTCTATATTCAAAAGTGACAGCAGTCCATACGACTCGCATCTCGCTGGATGTTTGCCTGGTTTCAGAAGTGTTATCACAAGTGCTTCACGCAGCGTCGGAGGGAGCATTTTTTTCTTATATGCTTCCACATACATTTGATGTAAGTTCGGTGCCAGCAAATCTGAGTAGGTTTTGTAAAATTCACTAGGTAGCCCATCACTACCTGACACCTTACCGCCAGGCAGCGTTTGAATTGCCTCCTTCACCTCCTCTACTGTAACCGGTTGCATCAAAAACTCTCTTTACCCTGGGGACAACCAAGCAAGCGCCAGCTCCTCCAAATAAGCGCGTATCTCGACCCCAGTGGCAGCCTCTCGGGGTCCATATAATGATGAATAGTAGTCTACAATTTGGTCTAGTATTTCAGACGTATTATAGCATTTTGTCCGATCCTGCCGTTCTAGCTCAGTGATGAACTCTTATGTACGCAGGGCCCTGATCTTGGAGGCTAAACTTAGGCCAGGTCTCCCACCCTCTCCGTATGCTCTAGCCACCCAATGCCAAGACAAGTGTTTTATTTCTTGATCTGCCATCTTGTTATATTCAGAAATAAGGTCCCTTGTTTCTGCCAGAGTTTCCATGCTTTGGTTCACCTCATATTGCCTTTCCAGCCACCCTAGTGTCTTCTCAATTGTGTGCATCCTGGAACGTAGATCTCTCAATACACCCGCCTGCAATCCTATGCATACCCCCCGTATCGTTACTTTAAAAGCTTCCCAGAGTGTGCTCACCCCCTCCACAGATCCCTCATTTTCCATAAAATATTGAGTAATAGCCTCCTGCACCCCTTCTCTGAAAAGTGGGTCCAGCAGCGAAGTTGCCTGCAGCCTCCCCTGGAACAGTCGAGCAAAGCGTGTGGGGACAGCCAGGTCCAGCACCACAGGTGACACCGACAGAGTTCGTGGAAGGTGTGCAACACCATTCACCCAAGCAGATGCTCTCCTGGATATCAACCAGTAATCTAGTTTGGACCATGTTTTATGTACTGAGGAGACATGTGTACCCTCCCGTGCCAGGGGATGCTGCGCTCTCCAGATGTCGACTAGCTTAGGAGTGTTCATTATTTCATGTATAACTCGTGCTGCTCACTTCCCTTGCCCCTCAGTCACCGCACTACGATCTTTACTAGGATCTAGATAAGTGTTTAGATCCCCCCGCCCCCCATAATATTATTTCAGGTTGCCGGGGCGTAGAATTTATTCTGCAATCGTCGATAAAAATCAGGGTCATCGACATTCGGCCCATACGTCGTGACAACAGTAACAGGCGTTCCACAAAGAATACCCTGTATTCGTGTAAAGCGGCCTTCATCATCCGACTCCGAGTGTGTAAGTGTAAAGAGTGTACCCTTTTTTACTAATATAATCACTCCCCTGGCATACGAGGAGCATGAGGATGCCGCCCTCACCACCGCCCATTTTGACTCCACCCGCATCTCTCCTATTCTCGTGAGAGGGGTCTCCTGCAGTAATGCCAGTTGAACCTGGTGCCTATCTAAATAAGCGAACACCTGTCAAATTTTGGGGGGGTTATTCAGCCCCCTGACATTCCACGTCGGAAGCTTAACCCATTCTAGCATTTATTGTACAACAACTGGACATATGTTCGCCACTTCCCTTGAAGTTCAACCATCCTTGTGTGTGTGACATAACTGCCTAAGTTCCTGTGATGTACTTTTCGCAAACAAATAACCCTCATTCCCCCCTCCCACTTCAGCATCCCAATCATGTCAAAGACATTCCCAATATAGCATAACATCAAATAACTAGATTCACCCGGATATCTCTAAGATTCCCCATATTCAAATACCGAAATTACAACAGCTATGGGGTGTACCCTCATAGGGGCAGCTGGAGGCCTTGAGTCCCACCCCCGGCACGGGGGTGGCCGGACAGAGATTATAGTGGGTAAGTATCGACATGTTGTATCACGTGTGCTGGTTACTAGCAAGTGTTTATTGATCCGAACGAGCAGCTTATGCATATTACATTGCCCGGTGAGCCCCATCAATCACAATGAGCAAAATTATAGCTATAGTGCCATATGTCACCTCACCACATTTCCACCCCCCCCCCCCAAATATCTTACAGCTGTCAAGGCATGCATGCAGTACGATGCAGTCCACCGCTGCAATCTTAAAGCATACTCGCATCATCTCACACTGTGAAGTCCGCTACGCTTATCACAACACCAAATAGTTACAGCTGGGGAAGAATGCAATTAGTCAATCAGCTCCATCTATGAGGGCAGGACATCGGCAACCCTACCAGACGCCAATGCCAACAGGCATCAGCAGTTTTTTGCTAGGTGCTCGTCCGAACCCCATTTAGCTACCTTGCCAGTACCATAGTCAATCCGACTGCGCAGGAGAGGTCGTGGCTTTTGCTGCGCATGTTTCAGAAATTCTATGGCCGCTCCTGGTGTGGTGAAGATCTTTGTTTTGCCCTCATGCATGATTCGAAGTCGAGCAGGATAAATCACCGTATATGGAATGTTTGCTGAGCGGAGTCTCTTCTTGACTGTAGCAAACTCTCTGCGAGCCACCTGGACAGAAACGGTGAAATCCGGGAAAAAAGCTATCTCGTTCCCCCCGATAACTAATATTCTGCTTTTCCAGTGCCTAGCGCCAAGACAGTGTCACAATCCCGGCAATTTAAAAGCCTGGCTATAATAGGCCTTGGGGGACGGGAGGGGGGATATCCTGGTGGCGGTCTGGCGGCAAGTGACCTGTGTGCCCTCTCGATAATCAGGACCTGGGAGAGGGACGCTCCAGGCCAAAGATTCCTTTTAACATCCCTTCAATGTAATCCTCCAGACAGCCCTTATTGGTGCTTTCTGGGACCCCCATGATTCGGAGGTTGTTGTGCCTAGAGCGCGCCTCCAAATGCTCATTTTTGGCTCTTATATCTTTCAAGAGCTTTTCCATATCGCGGCATTTGCTCGCAGTCTCATGAGACTCATCCTCCACAGAAGAAATCCGCTGTTCTGCTGTAGTGAGATGCGACGCCTGTTCATCTAGCTTGGAAGCCATGCTATCCATTTGCAACGTTAGTGTATCTATCTTGCTGTCTATGGCCTGAAGACTCTGCTGTATTGCGAGCAATGTGGTTTCTAATAGGGGTGTGTCCGTCTGCCTGTCCTCCATTTCCGTGCCCGAGTGGGCTGTTGAGGGGCGCGCCGATCGGCGAGATTCAAAAGTTAATCTTGACTGTTGCTTATCAGTCTTGCCCATAGTTGCAGTCCACACAGTTCCAGAGTCAGATTGGGGGTGTACAATATAACAATTGCCAGGATATATAGCCCCCTATGAACAGGCCTACATGCCGGTGAAAACAGCACCTCTCACTTGGCCTACAGCAATCCCCTGCTCAAGCGCTCTCTCACCTCTTTCATCACAGATCACTAAGCTCAGAAATCCCAGGCCAGCAATGATCATAGCTCGTGTCGTCTGCCCCTCTCTTACCAAGGGCGCCATGCACTCACCGCCAATTCCATCATGCGATATCCGCCCACGCATACCACAGATGCGGTGAGAGGAGAAGGTAGATTCACATATATCCTAGGCCTCACTTCGTCAGTCTATGGCTACATTGAGGCCCCTGCGCCGTTTAATGCTTCCTCCACCACCGTCACCCGTAGAAACTCCGATCTGGGGCCCCTCCGCTTCGTTTCACCTCAGGCCGCTTAGGAAGCACTCCTCCCACAGCCACCACAGAACTAATAGCAGCCACCCAGGTTATGCTCTCCTGCCGCCACAGGTCTCACCAGCTCCCGCAGCTCCGCACTTGTTGCATTCTTCACAGCAGGTGCAGTACTGCTCCAATCAAATGCTCGCCATTTGCGTTGGAGTTATGCAGGAGAGCACCAACGCTTGCTTCACCTCCCGTGCTCTGTTTCACCACGTCCCGCACCAGTACTCTAAACCGAGAGGCCCACGCACAGTCGGACCTCTCACAGTGCTTGCCCATCCAGCACAGGCCACATAACAGCTGCAGCTTCTCTAGTCGCTTGCGTACTTGCGACTCCCATGCCGCACTTCTCCGATCGTGCAAGACTGGGGATCCTTCACCATGCAGGCAGACAGACGCAGCAGAACGCCGGTGCTCACGGTATTAAAGCCAGGCTATCGACTCTGCAGGACACAGCCTCTCAGTTTCCACCGCTGCCGTCCGGGGCCGCCATCTTACTTCACTGCGCAATAGTTCTTGGCACCATGCAGCCCCTCCGTTTAACGCTTTCAGCACCTCTATTTATCGTGCCCTGTTCCTCCTCCACCACACTGCTAGATTCGGCGCGCTAATTCCACCGATTCATACCCATATCGCGGATACCTGACAGATTACTGTTCCCGGCCGGCAGAGCTGCACTAAAGTGCGGCCATCTTGCAGTGGGCTCTCTAGCGGCCCCCCCCCCCCCCACCACCTAGGAGAGACATCCTTGATGTGGTCATTGATGATAGTCTTGTTGTCGAAGGTCCTATTGTCATCGACAAGGGCTTGGTAGCTGACAGGGTCCTCGACAAAAACCTTTTCACAGTCGTTGATGAGGCCTGCCCCATGTCTCAATGGGTAGGTCATTGACCGGGTCGCATATGTCTGTGGCTTTTCCGTTGTGAACGAGGATGACTGAGACTTCGGCAGTGAGAACTGCAGTTCAGACAGAGGCATGGGAGCTGGATTTTCGCATCGTCTTTTGAGCAGGTTGGTATACACACCCCTTGGAGTTTTTTTTTTTTTAGGAAACTCCAGTTTTTTTCCTGTGAGGTGGCAGCTGCAGGTGCTTTAGATTGCAAGTCCAGCTCTGGAAACGCTTCCTTTTCTACACTGCTTTTGCGGAGTGCTCGGTGCAGCACTTTTCACAGAATCATTCCCTGGGGAGAAAGCTTCCCCTTAGATGGAGAGCATTTCTTTTTCTCCAGTAAATATAGTGTGAATCTCCTCTCCCTACCTTTTAGTTTTTGAAGGAAATGTTTTATAATTTTTGACTCATGAAGCTTTGTGCACTAGAAAAGGCAATAAATACACTGCACATATTTTTCATCATTATAGCTCTTTTTCTGTCCTCAGGCAGAATAGGATTTGAAAAGAGACTTTGTTTCTGTTAGTCATGACGACAGCTGGTGACAGAGGAGAGGTCACCCTGGTCCAAGAAATGCAGATTGTTCACAAAATTACCCTAGAACAACTTACAGCAGGCTGAAAGCTAAAGAAAGTCCTGGCTGATAATCAGGGTGGACCAGGAAAGTAACAGGATGAAGTCACTGAGAGGTTAAAGCAAAGCTCTTCCTTGGGGTATTCCTCATAAACTGAGTTATGGTGGCCTCTAGAGAAAGGGGGAGAGCTTAGAACTTCCACCTCATTGGCTGAAGTTTGGGTTGTTTCAGGTGAGATGGATGCGCTACTAAATAAGCAGCTGTTGAAGCCTGCGGCCATTTTAACACCGTTTACTACCATTTAAAGTTACTGGGGATTCCAAGCCAAACGACGTGGAATGATTCAAACATGTGAACATAGGAAGGCGACAATGCTGGATAAGCACATGATTTAGTTATGCTTTGAGCTTCAGGAAATTCTGGTTGTCAAAAGGAGTGAGGCAGTCTCTCAACTGTACATTAAGTTCCACACTGAAAACAAAGGGCTTTCTGAGGCTTGAGCCCCGTTGGATTCCGGCCTTTTAAACTTGTCAGTAATTCGGTCTCCCTCAGAGCTAGAGCCTTGAAAATGTACAGCACAGCTGCAGCAGATACCCAAATAGCTCTTTGCTCATCAGGTGTTGTATATGCAGTCTTCAGTATGCACTCATGGAATGAGGACATAAAAGTGAGAGTAATTATTTTAAAAATTTCTAGGACCTTCCAACCGGACATGGTACTAAATAATTTATTAGGGGTTTCATATAATGAGGACTAGACCCAGAGGGTGTTCAGAGATGCATAAAATATGAGCAACAAATCGCACACAGATCTGGAGATCAAAATAACACCAGTCCAGTAAGACGAGACAAGCATGCCAAGCTTCCAACAGCATGACGATATTAAGGCACCATTAGCAGACATAAAAGTTACCCGAAGTTCGTCAATTGGATGAAATGTAGAGTTTTAAAAACCAAAGCAGATCTCTGGATTGTTGCAGCTCACCAGAATCCCAAGTAGGGTGAGCACCGATTAGATATTCCACTATATATCAGACATTGAAATGGTTATTGAACTGAAGCACAAGTTACTTACCTTCGGTAACAATAGATCTGTAAGAAACATTAGTTAGTGATAGATTCCTTACCTTAGAATACCCCCAGGCGTCAGACTGGATCCGGAAACTTTTCGTCGGCAGTACCCCTGCGCGTCGGAAGGTGGCGTCGTGCGGCTCCGCGTCCGTCGTTGGCGTCGTGGTCACCGAGATGACGTCGCGGCAGCTACTTAGACGCCGCCCTCGCGCGCTGACGTCAGTTCTGTACACGACTTTCCGCGCCAGGAACGCAGAGCCATGCAAGATACTGACCACTGGTGCATTGAAACTAGGGCCCTGAAAGGGAGGACCTTAACCCTAGAAATCAGTTCACAGAACGGGGAGGATGGGTGGGGCGGTAAGGAATCTATCACTAACTAATGTTTCTTACAGATATATTGTTACCGAAGGTAAGTAACTTGTGCATCTGAAAGAAACACATTAGTGATAGATTCCTTACCTTAGAATAGATACCCCAGCAATACCAACCCCTGTGGTGGGTCTGCGAACCAAGATCACACTAGGAAGTCCCGGAGAACAGAACGGCCAAAGAAGCAGTCTCTTCGTACTTGGCTGTCCAGGCAATAGTGCTTAGTAAACGTGTGCAGCGAGGCCCACATAGCTGCCTGATAGATGTCTTGTAAGGGGACACCACGTCCCAACGCCGTAGTGGCAGCAGTCACCCTGGTAGAATGGGCGCGCAGCCCCAACGGAGGCTCCTTCTTTGCCAGAGAATAACAGGCTTTAATACACAAGACGACCCATCTGGAGATAGTCCGCTTGTGTACGGCCCGACCTTTCTTGTTGCCAACTAAGCCAACAAAGAGCTGGTCATCCACCCGGAACTGTTGTGTGCGACTCAGGTAAAATGAGAGTGCACGTTTTGTGTCCAGACGGTGGAGCCTCTCTTCCTCTCTGGAAGGAGGCGGAAAGAAGGTGGGCAAAGTGATGGTCTGCCCGATGTGAAAGGCAGTAACAACCTTCGGCAGAAAGGATGGACGTGTCCTGAGGACAACCTTGTCCGGATGTACAGACAGAAAAGGAGGTTTACTAGAAAGAGCCTGGAGCTCACTCACTCTCCTAGCAGAGGTGATGGCAACCAGGAAAGCAGTCTTCAGAGTTAACAAGCGAAGAGGACAGTTGTGAAGAGGCTCAAAGGGAGCGCACATTAAGTATGTGAGAACCAGGTTCAAGTCCCACTGTGGCATTACAAAGGGAACAGGAGGAAAAAGGTGAGTAATGCCTTTGAGGAATCTGTTAACAACAGGGGACTTGAAAAGTGAGGGCTGATCAGGGAGCCTGAGAAAGGCCGAAATAGCAGAAAGGTAGCTCTTGATAGTGCCCAGAGCAGAGCCCTGCTGAGCCAAAGAAAGAAGGAACAGTAGGACCTCAGAAAGAGGGGCAGAAAGGTGATCCACAGACTTTGCTGTGCACCATGCCACAAACTTGTTCCACCTGCAGGCGTATACCAACTTAGTGGAGGGACGCCTGGCTGCCAGAATGACATCACAGACTTCAGGAGGCAAGTCGAAAGGAATCAACTGCCACCGCTCAATCTCCACGCAAAGAGGTGGAGACTGGACAGGTTCGGGTGGAGGACCGCCCCCTGCTGCTGCGACAGAAGATCCTCCCGAAGAGGCAGTCAGATCGGGGGATCGACGGTCATACTGAGTAGCTCGGGATACCAAACTCTTCGAGCCCAGTCCGGAGCCACAAGAATGACTTGGGCCCGGTCGCGCCTGATCTTCTTCAGCACTCTGGGCAGAAGTGGTATAGGCGGAAAGGCGTACAACAGACCGCAACTCCACTCGCAACGAAAAGCGTAGCCGCGCGAGTGCCGCCTTGGAAATTCCAACGCGCAGAATTGCTGACATTGCGCGTTCTCTTCGGTGTCGAATAGATCTAACCAAGGCTCTCCCCACTGTTGAAAGAGACCTTGCGCCACGTCCGAGTTAAGACGCCATTCGTGATCCATCATGCACCTGCGGCTGAGTTCGTCCGCCCTGGCGTTCAGTGAACCTGCCAGGTGTTGAACCACCAGGGAAATGCTCTGATGTTCCAGCCATGTCCAGAGGAGCAGAGCCTCCTGACATAGGGTCCACGACCCCACCCAGCCCTGTTTGTTGCAGTACCACATGGCGGTGGTGTTGTCTGTGAACACCTGCACTACTCTCCCCTTGACAGAGGGAAGGAATGCCTTCAGTGCAAGTCAGATCGCCCAAAGCTCCAGAAGGTTGATATGGAGCCTGGACTCCGCCGGAGACCAGAGGCCTCTGATCTCCGCCTCTCCCATGTGGCCGCCCCATCCCAGGAGGGATGCATCCGTCACCACTGTGTGCTCCGGTTGGGGGAGGGATCTGCCATTGACCCAATGCCGGTTTGTGAGCCACCACTGCAGCTGGTGTGCAGTGCCCTCTGAGATCTGGACGTAATCGGACAGGTTCCCCTGATGCTGCGCCCACTGGGACTTCAGGTCCCACTGCAGAGCCCGCATATGCCATCTGGCATGAGTGACCAGCAGGATGCAGGAGGCCATGAGGCCCAGCAGCCTCAGGGTCATCCTGACGGAAACCCAGGATAGAGGCTGAAAGATCAGAATCAGAGCCTGAATATCCTGGATTCGCCGTTCGGGAGGATAGACCCGAAAGTGCGTCGTATCCAGAACCGCTCCGATGAAGAGGAGCTTCTGAGAGGGAATCAGGTGCGACTTCGGCACATTGATGGAAAACCCCAGCAAATGCAGGAGATCGGCCGTAGTCTGGAATAGATCTAACCAAGGCTCTCCCCACTGTTGAAAGAGACCTTGCGCCACGTCCGAGTTAAGACGCCATTCGTGATCCATCATGCACCTGCGGCTGAGTTCGTCCGCCCTGGCGTTCAGTGAACCTGCCAGGTGTTGAACCACCAGGGAAATGCTCTGATGTTCCAGCCATGTCCAGAGGAGCAGAGCCTCCTGACATAGGGTCCACGACCCCACCCAGCCCTGTTTGTTGCAGTACCACATGGCGGTGGTGTTGTCTGTGAACACCTGCACTACTCTCCCCTTGACAGAGGGAAGGAATGCCTTCAGTGCAAGTCAGATCGCCCGAAGCTCCCGAAGGTTGATATGGAGCCTGGACTCCGCCGGAGACCAGAGGCCTCTGATCTCCGCCTCTCCCATGTGGCCGCCCCATCCCAGGAGGGATGCATCCGTCACCACTGTGTGCTCCGGTTGGGGGAGGGATCTGCCATTGACCCAATGCCGGTTTGTGAGCCACCACTGCAGCTGGTGTGCAGTGCCCTCTGAGATCTGGACGTAATCGGACAGGTTCCCCTGATGCTGCGCCCACTGGGACTTCAGGTCCCACTGCAGAGCCCGCATATGCCATCTGGCATGAGTGACCAGCAGGATGCAGGAGGCCATGAGGCCCAGCAGCCTCAGGGTCATCCTGACGGAAACCCAGGATAGAGGCTGAAAGATCAGAATCAGAGCCTGAATATCCTGGATTCGCCGTTCGGGAGGATAGACCCGAAAGTGCGTCGTATCCAGAACCGCTCCGATGAAGAGGAGCTTCTGAGAGGGAATCAGGTGCGACTTCGGCACATTGATGGAAAACCCCAGCAAATGCAGGAGATCGGCCGTAGTCTGGAGGTGGGAGACGACTGTCCTGGGCGAGCCCGCCTTCAACAGCCAGTCGTCGAGATAGGGGAAGACTGGAACCCCTGATCTGCGCAGATGAGCTGCGACCACCGCCATCACTTTCGTGAACACCCGAGGGGCGCTGGTAAGGCCAAAGGGGAGCACGGTAAACTGAAAGTGCTCTTGGCCTACCGTAATCCGCAGGTAACGACGGTGGGCCGGCAGGACGGGAATGTGGAAATATGCATCTTGCAGATATAACGCTACCATCCAGTCTCCAGGGTCGAGGGCAGACAAGACCTGAGCCAGAGTTAACATCTTGAACTTCTCCTTCCGGAGGAAGCGATTAACGTCCCTGAGGTCCAAGATAGAACGCAGGCCCTTGTCCTTCTTGGGCACCAGAAAGTAGTGGGAATAACAACCACGTCCTACTTCTGGCGCAGGAACGCGCTCGATGGCCCCCTTGGCCAAGAGGGCCGCGACTTCCTGTTGAAGAAGTGCCAAGTGATCCCCGACATGCGGTGGTACTGGGGTGGCATGGCTGGAGGGGTAGTCTCGAAGGGGAGGAGTAGCCCTTCGGACTATTTGTAAAACCCACCTGTCCGAAGTGATGGTGCGCCAGTGGGGGAGGTGATGGCGAATCCTGCCGCCCACTGGCGTTTGAAGGGCCTGAAAGACCGGACTAGGAAGGTTTGGAGGCAGTGGTGGCCGGGGTGGAGGTGGACTGACCCGCACACTGGCCCCCTGACCCGCCTCGGCGGGTCCCACGTCCGCGCTGAGACTGTTGCTGCGCAGGCCTGTGGCTCTGAAGCGATCGTGTCGGGGCGCCCCTTCCGTGGCCACGAAAAGAGCGAAAAGCAGAAGGCGGAGGAGGGCACGTGGCAGAAAGGCCAGGGACTTGGCCGTAGCCCGCGAGTCCTTAAAGCGCTCCAACGCACTATCTGCCTTGTTGCCAAAAAGGCGAATGCCATCAAAGGGCATGTCCATCAGGGTGTTCTGGACATCCCCAGAGAAACCAGTAGTCCTCAGCCAGGCGTGGTGACGGAGCGCCACTGTCGTGGAAATCGCCCTGCCCAGCGAGTCGGCGGTGTCAAGGCCACATCGAATCGTGAACTTTGCTGCATCTCTCCCTTCAGCAACAACCTGCGAGAGCACTGTCCGGGCCTCCTCCGGACACTGAGGCAGCACTTGCGCCACCGTATCCCACAGAGAATGGGAATAACGGCCCAAGAGGCATGCGGTGTTCACAGACCGCAGCCCTGAACTAGCGGAAGAAAAAATCTTCTTCCCAAATTGTTCCAGTTTCTTGGATTCCCTATCCGGAGGTGCGGTAGGGAATGCGCTCGGGGACGCAGAGGCTTGGACAACCAAGCTCTCAGGGGTGGGGTGTTGGGAGAGGAAAAGGGGGTCGCCCGGGGCCGGGCGATGGCGTCGGGCCACGTTCCTATACACATGAGCCCCTGTGGGGGGCCTGGACCAGGTGCCCAAAAGAACGTCTGAAAGTGCATCATTAAAAGGAAGCAGTGGCTCCGCAGAGGTAGCCGCCGGCTGAAGCACTTCTGTCAGGAGGTTAGTCCTGAAGGCCACTGTAGGGAGCTCGAGGTGGAGGGCCTCGGCCGCCCTACGCAACACCACGGCGTAACTTGCACCCTCCTCCGTAGCCACGGTAGGAGGAGTGAGCATGCCAAGGTCAGGAGAGGTATCAAGACCACTGGCATCCCCCAGTTCCTCTGCCCAGTCCGGGTCTAACTCACACTGTGCTGTGAGAGGGTCCTCAGACCCCTCCCAGTCCTCCCCTTCCTCCGAAGGCTGATGAACAGTCCGAAAATAAGGAGGATGGACAGAGGGATAGAAGGGTCCCGTTGGAATCGGCGTCGAGCGACGCCGTTCCGGCGCCGTGTCCACTTCGGGGCTGAAACCGGGGACGACGTCGTCCGGTGGGACGGGCGGCGTCGGAAATGGTGCCCGTAGGGGTCGACGTAGGTGGAGGTGTCACAAGGTCAACCGGCGTCGACCGGGATCCAGGCCTGGATCCATGGGGGCCCTGCGGCGCCGGGGCCGGAGCCGACAGCGATGCCGGAGCTGTCGGCAGTAAAGGGCAAGGACCCCCAGTCAAACCCACGGGGCGCGAAGGCGCACCGGCGGGGCCCGACTGCCCAAAGAGGCGAGCCATGGCTGACAGAAATTCCTGCAGCTGGGCCGGAGTTGCCCGACGGACCTGGGAAGGGCGGGTAGGCCGACGGCGACTGCGTAGGCTCCGCCGGAGCCGCGTGGGTGGCACCACCTGCACCCTCAGCCGCGACGGGCGAGGGGAAGTCGTAGAGCGACGGCGCTTCTTCGACTTCTTAGAGTGCATCGTCTTACCTGACACCGAGTGCGAAGACTTCGATCCCGACGAACGATGGTGGTGGCTCCGCGACCGGTCCCTCGACCTCCGACGGGACCGGGAACTTGAGCGGTGTGAAGCCGACTGCCGGACTTCAAGCAACTTTCGGGACTTCTCCCGCAAAGACTTCGGCACCATGGCCCGGCAGTCGGGGCACGACTTGGGGTCGTGGTCGTGGTCGCGCCCCAGGCAGTAGAGACACACGCAGTGCGGGTCCGTCACCGACATCATGCGATGACGTTCCTCGCAGGACTTGAAGCCGGGCATCCCTACGGCACCAGGAGTCGATCAACTAAAAAAAATAGAGACAAAAAGGCCTCAAAAACTCAGTCAATAAATGACTGGGGGTACCGCTCTCTCCGGATCTGCGCTTGCTGGCGCGGAAAAAGAAAGAACGGACGTCAGCGCGCGAGGGCGGCGTCTAAGTAGCTGCCGCGACGTCATCTCGGCGACCACGACGCCAACGATGGACGCGGAGCCGCACAACGCCACCTTCCGACGCGCAGGGGTACTGCTGACGAAAACTTTCCGGATCCAGTCTGACGCCTGGGGGTATTCTAAGGTAAGGAATCTATCACTAACGTGTTTCTTTCAGATACTGTCATTGTCAGTGTTTTATCATCTTCTAGTAGGAAGGCATTGCCATACACTATGAGGCAACAGATTTCTCCAATACTGCAGGAACAAAACAGTTCTGACAGCTTTATGTCGTTTATGGGTCTGCTGTCAGACAAAAGGTATTCAGAGCAAGGCAAGGTCAGACTGGAGTTTGAAAAGATCTGTTGATAGTTTACAATTCAACCTGAAGATCACTCTGTTGCACAGACGTTAGTCATTTCCCCTTTGCTTCAAATGGGAGTTTGCAAAGTAGAATATATCCAACACTATGAATAAAGTGACATCACACAAAATGAGAAAGCCCAGTCAGAGAACCAATGCTTAGAATAAACGGTTAAGTTACAACCTAAATGAGCTGCAAAGAATGTAGAAACCTGACATAACACATCAAACATCAAAAGAGGATATGAAAATGCAATCTGAAAATTTAAAAACCTTGTCTGATACAACACTTAACGCCACTCCTCATTAATAAAGTAACTTTATAATTTCTTCTAGAAGTAACAAATACCTCTATGATAATCCACAAGGATCTGCTATTTTTTTCATTAAAAAAAGATTACAAAGATTCAAAATGCAATTTTAAACACCTTCAATTATCAACTCCTTCACTTCAATTATTCCTCAACATTCACAAACCTATAACGGAGGGAGATAATGAAACTAGCTTTAAAAATTGAGAATCTAATGTACTTGCAGAATCGTGCTGAGCTTCATGCAGTCAAGAAAGTTTCCTATTCCTGGCAACCATCATCACAAACTTGTTCAAAAGTCTGCCATGAACCACAGCCAATTAAAACAAGTCGAATCCAAATTAGTGAACATAACAGATATAAATGCAGGAAGAGAGGAGTCATCATGGATCAACTACAAAAATACACTGAACCTAATCAACAGTTTTGTGACCTTCACTTATTGTATTGATCTGTTTGACGTAAGGAAGCCACACTTACCGATATTAGAAAATAATTCCTCATCTCACTCGATAAAGGCTAACAAGCAGTCCTGATCCTTCTAGATCTCTCAGGGCCTACTACACCATAGACTGTACCACACTGTTGCTTAGACTACAACATTAGTCTGGGGAAAACCTTTTTTTTTATTGTCGAATGTCTGCTGTTTGCATGATTCATCAGTTTACAATACATGTAAAAGATAAATTCAGAAGTTGACTCACTTTTACAGATATCGTAAGTTAGTATCTGTAGGAAGCTGGCTCTGTATATACTATACCAAAGTAAGGTATAATGCGCACAGAGTCCAGTGGAACCCCAAAGGTAGGCAGAGGTAAAAGTAGATAATTCCTTACTCTCTATTTGTGGTAGCATGGGCGAGCAGTAAGGCTTTATCAGAGGGTAGTGTTAAGCATTTATTGTACACGCTCAGTCAAGAAATGATGTAACAATCAAGGACTGAACTCAGACCAATTTGTTTTGTATAAAAATATTATTTAGTTGTATTTTATATTCTAGAACCAAGCCAGGCCTGGTACAGGTAAGTGTAATAATACTTTGCAACGATAATGCAGTTAAATACAGTTTGAATGCAGTTGAATGCAATTGGATTGGTTACAGGTAAGTCTCTTGTTCATAAAACAATTGTAATTACTTTTCAGTTACTTTTTAGATTACTTTGTACGTTACTTTTCAGATTACTTTTTAAGTTACTTTTTCTACTCAGTGTGATATGCCTAAATATAAAACTGGGACATTTCCTAGAGAAAAGGTAAGTAGATCAGTTTTTGTACATTTGCAGTTTCTTAGGGTTTCATACAAACCAACTCCACACTTAGAACAATTTTCACAAGAAAACAGTCAATGCAGTCCTATGGGAGAAAGGAAAATGTTACTTACCCAGTAAGCATCTGTTCTTGGCATGTAGAGCTGTACATTCACATGCTTTGCATACTCCTGCCATCTAGTGTTGGGTCCGAATGTTTGCAAGTTGTTTTTCTTCGAAGAAGTCTTTCCAGTCACGAGGTAGGTGACGCCTCCTTTCGGTGATAGTGCGCATGGGCATCGACTCCATTGTTAGATTGTTTTCTCGCAGAGGGTGAGAATGGAGTTAGTAAAGGTAGAATAGAGATGTCCATGCGTATATATATAAGATAAGAAAGAACTGCAACAGATATAGGTACCCGGGGAGGCAGGATGGCGCATGTGAATTTACAGCTCTACATGCCAAGAACAGATGCTTACTGGGTAAGTAACATTTTCCGTTCGAGGCATGTGAGCTGTAGATCACATGCTTTGCACTACAGTAGTGATAAAGCAGGCCGATAAGCGGGGTGCCTTAGTAATCTGGCCCCGGGAAATGTATTTAACAGAAGGCAGGAATCAAGTTCACAATCAGTAATGGTACTGCCAAGTGAGAGAAGATCCTACAAAATCAACGCAAGAAGCAATGGGCTGGTATTAAAATCTGGATTGGATGAAGGGTTCTTGGGACCAAAGGAATTCGAATTTTTATCAAAACAATATCCAAGGATTCCGGTAATTAATTTTTTGCCCAAGATCCACAAGAGGCTTAGTAATCCACCAGGGAGGCCAATTGTCTCGGGGAGTGATTCCCTCCTAGAGCCAATTTCCAAATACGTGGATTTTTTTCCTGAAACCTTTTTTGATTGATGTGCCCTCGTATTTGAAAGATACCACCGATTTTATCATCAAGGTGGAAGGCCATGAGTTTAATGTTCAAACACAATGGATGGTTTCCTTTGATGTAACCTCACTTTATACGCAGATACCCCAAGATGAGGCACTCCAAGTGATTGAAATATATTTGGAGAGTAGACCACGTCCGACATCATTTATTGTACAGCTTGCGGAGATTGCACTCAAGAAAAACTACTTCAAGTTTGAAGATTTGTTTTACATTCAGACTAAGGAGACCGCCATTGGTTGTCCTTTCGCCCCAGAAATGGCGGTCCTCTTCATGGCACAGTACGAAGAAAGATTCATCTTTAATAACAACTCTTTCCAAAAGGCAATTTTACAGTGGCTGCGATACATAGATGATATCTGGTGCCTCTGGCAAGGATCTCAGGAAGAATTAGACACCTTCCATGGGTGGCTAAACTCGTGACACAAGGATATTAAATTCTGCCTCAATAAAAGCAAAACAAGCCTTACGTTCCTAGATGTTGAAGTTTTCCCACATGAGAACCGGCTGACAACATCGTTGCATCAATGACGGATAAAAATACCATCTTGCAACATAAAAGCGCACATCCAAAGAGTTTGAAAGAAAATCTTCCGTATGGTCAACTATTACGGATACGAAGGAATTGTACCAGGAAAAGTGATTTTGAGCAGCATGCAGCAATTTTCTGTGAACAAATGATCCAAAGAGGCTACCCTAAAAAAATGCTAAAACATTCAACAAAAAGAGCATGGTATACTCCTCGTGAGGATCTTCTCAAAAGCGAAACCACCACTTGAGAGGTTGGTCTGTGTTTCAACATTCAGTCCAGACACTAATAAATTCCGACAAGTTGTTTTAAAGAACTGGCACTTGTTGCAAAATTTAGATTGTCCGTTTGAGAAGCCATTATTTGCAATGAAGAAAAATCAAAGCATTGGACAACAAATTATAAGGGCTGACATATTTCCTCCACAATCAAAAAGCAACTTACTCTCTCAGTGGCAATTAAAACCTGTAGAAGGCCACCATAAGTGTGCGACTTGTGTTGCATGCGACTCTGCCATTGAAGGATCTGAATTTATACATAACGCTATTAAATGGAGACACAGATTTTACGAACTGTAAAACAAAAAAAGTTGTATATGCTGTGGTATGTCCGTGTCCTAAGATCTATATTGGTAAAACCAACCAGCAAATAAACCAAAGAATTACGCAACACTGATCAAGAATAAAGAAAAAAGTAATAACTGCACCTATGGGCGAGCATTTTTGTCGAAATCCGATAGTGAGAAAGAATTCAAGTGGACGGTGTTGTTTGTTTTAAATACAACAAAGCGCCCAATTGATATTGATACAGCCTTACTACAAAAGGAGGCGTATCTCATTTTGAAATTTAACAGTGTGGCTTCTGGGCTAAATGGAATGACTGAATTATCAAGAACATAATGTTTGGTTCTGTCCAGAAATCACAATGTTTTTAAAGAACCAAAACTCTGATTTCTGCCCAAAAAAACTACATCTCCCATAATACACTGGGGTTGTGCTGGTGTGAGCCTTTGAGGAATAATGCTGCTATTGGTTGTTTTTTAGTCACATGTCAATCCCCATGAGTCATTGCACAGTTAGGTGCTTTTATTCACGCTACCAGGAAATGCCTGAAGCTGTCCGACTTCGAATCGTGTGGCTGTGATGAAAGGAAGGATAAAAAATTAGCTAGCATTCGCGCCAAGAATTTTCAATTCTATTAAGAACACGGAGGCGAGGATTATGCTTTCTCTTTCATTTATTGCCACTCACAGCAGCCAATGAAAAACTTTGTTTTATGTAAATAAACTTCATTTCCCATGATGCACATGTAACACATAACATCCTGTAAGCCCCAATAAGAGCCACCATGACCGGAAATCCTCCTCTTTCTTTGTGCGAACAATAAAGTTCAATAACATAACAATAGTCCAAAACATCCTCCAACGTGGAAGAACAAATCCAACTGGAAATATTGGCTTCTCAACCAGGATGAGTCTTACTCCATCTTCTTCTCCGAACCTGGAAAAAATGAGAGATAGAAAACCCCGTAACTTCTGCTTAAACAGAATATAAATACATACGGGTGGGTAAACATTACAATACTGTAATACAATCGGGTGGGATAACCCTCGCCTCCGTGTCCTTAATAGAATTGAAAATTCTTGGCGCGAATGCTAGCTAATTTTTATTCTATTACAGGACCGGAGGCTTCGTATTATGCTAGTTTAACGCTGTCAAATACCACAGAGGAAATATCACCCACCGGTTTATAATAAAACTGTTTAAAGGTAGACTCAGATGACCAATCAGCCGAATGCATAATGTCTTGAATAGTAGAACCCAACATAAATGTCTTGGAGGCCATGGCGCCCCGATCAGAATGTGCCCCAAATACCTGGGTATCAATACCTGCCTCTTGCATAACAGATTTTAGCCATCGGGCTATAGTAGCCGCGGTAACAGGTTTGTAAGGTTTTTGCAAAGCAATTAATAATTGTACCACACCATCAGGCCGAACAGACCTGGTACATTCTTCGTAAGTCTTGAGACATTGAACTACACAAAGCTTCGTGTTACCAGGAAAAGCATGATATTCCACATTTCGTGACATAGTTTTAGTTCTGGAAGTAATGTTAAAAGAAACTCCTTCTGGAGTGAATACTCTACCTAGAATGTCTAGGGCTTTAACATTGGAGGACCGTCTACAAGCGGAAAGACATAACAACATGGCGAGTTTGGATGACAGTTGTTTCCTTGTTAACAAATTATTTTGTGGCCATTTATTGAATAAGGAAAGAACTAGAGAGACGTCCCACAAGGAAGAATACTTTGGTTTGGGTGGGTTCGCCACCCTAATACCTTTCAACAGCTTACATACTAGCGGATGCATCCCTACTGGTTTACCCTCAATCTGGGAGTGACCCGCCGAAATGGCGGAGCGGAAATTGTTGACAGAACGTATGCCAATCCCTCAGAAGCCTTTTTGGACAAGAAATTTACAACATAGGGTAACTCTGCCCCCACGGGATCCACGTGCTGTTCCACGCACCAACGAACCCATCCTTTCCAGGCTGAAGAATATCTTTTCTTGGTTGAGGGGGCCCAAGCCTGGTTGATAAAAGCTGAAGCTTGTTCCAAAAACCCAGGCATTTGCCAACGTTGCCGGAAAGTCTCCAGGCCATCAGGGACAACTGCCCCGATAATACCATCGGATGCATCTCTCCATGAGGGCCCTGGAGCATCGTTGAGGACCACAGGATCATCCTGGGGGAGTCGCAGCTCGCCTCCAATAATATCGGGAACCAAGGCTGCGACTTCCACAGGGGGGTCACTAAGATCACCTCTGCCTTCTGGCGCATTATCTGCGTGAACACCCGAGGAATTAGTATAAAGGGGGGAAAGGCATAATTCAGGCTCAGGGACCAATCCTGAGAAAAAGCATCCGTCGCCAGGGCTAACGGATCCGGCCTCCAGCTGAAGAACTTGGTCATTTGACGATTCAATCTGGATGCAAACAGGTCGATCTCGCAATTCCCCCAGATCGCCTGTAACCATTGTACTCCTGGATTGGAGTTGCCAATCGCTGTAGTCCTTGAGATGTCTGGAGTTCCAGTCCGCCACTACGTTTGACTGACCCGGGATGTACTCGGCTATGACCGAGATTTGGTGACTCAGGCAGTAATGCCAAAAGTCCTTCGCTATCTCTACTAGCATGGAGGACCTCGTGCCTCCCAGCTTGTTGATGTATTGAACCGCTGATATGTTGTCCATCCGCAAGAGGATGCAACACGAGACTCGCTTGGGTGAAAGTGTCCGGATCGCGAACGACCCTGCAAGGAGTTCTAGACAGTTGATGTGGAGGTCTAGTTCGCTCAGTGACCAACGCCCTCCTGTAGAAATATTTCCGCAGCAAGCCCCCCAACCCCAACGACTGGCGTCGGACTCTATGACGACCTCCGGCAGGGAGCCGAAAATAGCTCTGCCGTTCCACGCCTCCACGTGGGCGAGCCACCACTGGATCTCCTCCCGTACCTCTGGGGAAAGAGGTACCAGATCCGTGTACACGAGGCCCTTCTGTAGATGTTGAATCTTTAACCGTTGAAGGGCGCGATAATGGAGAGGACCCGGAAAAATCGCCTGTATGGAGGAGGCCAACAGACCCACTATTCTGGCAATGACTCTCAGTGAGACCATCTGTTGTGATAACAGGGAGCGTAATTCCTTTTTGATATCCCGAAGTTTGGAGCGGGGAAGCCTCAACTGAGCTGTTTGAGCATTTATGACGAAACCTAGAAAGTCCACCGTCTGGGAGGGACAGAGCACCGACTTGGATTCGTTGATCACGAACCCCAGGTTCTGTAACGTAGCAATGGTCATGCTTAAATGCTGGACCGTCAAGGCTGGAGACTGCGCCATGATGAGTATGTCGTCCAGATACACCATCATCCGAATCCCCTGTTCTCTGAGGTATGGCTTCAGTACCTTGGTGAAGCACCATGGTGCTGAGGAGAGTCCGAAAGGAAGGACCAAATATTCGAACCATCGGTTCCGCCATTGAAATTGCAGGAACCGGCGATGGGGAGGAAAGATGGGAATGGACAAATAGGCGTCCTTCAGGTCCAACCGGACCATCCAGTCCCCCTGCTTGAGGAGATCCTCCAACAGATGGATGCCCTCCATCTTGAAATGTTTGTAAGTCATGTAGTGATTGAAATCCTTTAAATTGAGTACCAACCTGTAATTTCCTCCTTTCTTCTGTACTAAGAAAATATTGCTGCAGAAACCGCGAGGGCCCTCGTCGCAATATGCTATCGCGCGTTTCCGCAGCAATTCTTCGATTTCGGAATCTATAAAATCGCACTCGAGTTGGGAAAAAGAAAGCTGTCTGGGCAGTGTTACCTGATAAGGGGTCTGAAAGAAATCTAGATGAAAACCTTGAATTGTCTGCAATATCCAAGCATCCTGCGAGATTTGAACCCAATTGTGATAGAAAAATTGGATACGACCCCCTAAGGGCAATAGGGAAATGTCCGGAGCCCTTACCTGTAGAATCTGAGGCTTGGAAATCTCCACGATAATTCCCTCTGTGGAAGCACCTCCGATTGAAGCGCTGTCTGGTGGGGTAGAAGGTACCCCCACGGGTGGAGTCCCAGTCGCCACGTCCTTGTCCGAAATCACCTCCTTTGAGGACCTTGGGAGAACTGACGGCCAAACGAGCGTCCTCGACCTCGTCCGGCCCTGTTAAAAAGGCCAGCCTTGAACACTCTTTTGATGCCCGACTGTGCCTTATCGAGGGTCGTGAACGTGCCCACATATTTAGCTACATCTTTAACGAACCGTTCTCCGAAAAGAGACCTGGTTCTGCCGTGGCTAGCTCCGTGAGATTGGAGTCCATACGCATAAGAAGCGATTTGCGTCGTTCTGTTGAAATGGCGCAGTTTGCGTTCCCCAACAGGCAAATAGCTCTTTGGGTCCACCCTGCCAGGATATGGGGGTCTACCGCAGTGTTGGCTTCCTGCGCCTCCAAGGCCATCTCTAAGATTTTTGCGAGGGGTCCAGCGACATCCAGAAGTTTGTCTTGACAGCCTCGCCAAGTGCGATCAATACCCTTTTTAGGGTCCTTCGCGAATTTCTTCAGGAAAGTTAGCAAACTGGAATCTATGTCCGGGGTGTCCGCCACTCTGTCAGTGAGGTCTGGTCTCGGGCACTCTGAACGGAGCCTGTTTCGTACCTCCTTATCAAAACTCCTGCGAAGGTTATCATGCAGGTAGGCCGCAACAGCAGGGGCAGGAGCCCAGTCAGATGACCTGGGATGGACTATATCCGTGGGGTTAAAGGTGAAAGGAGTGGAAATGGTCTGAGAGAGGTCCTCATCTATATTTTTGGACTTCTTGGACCTTTTCTTGGGAGGAGCCTCGTCCGAAGTGTCCGTGGCATTGGTGTCTGTGTCCGTGTCCGGACGCTTGGACTTACTGGACTCAGGAATAGGTAGCGCCGAGAGAGCGGTAGAATGCGGCCAGGACTTATCTCTGGGTTCTGTAGCCGAGCCACCCTTTGTTTGGTCTGCAGGTGAAGTGAAGCCATGACGCTAAGCAAATTTTTCCAATTGCTTCGTAATTGGTTTCAATGCAGTGGCCAATGCCTGCTGCACAGTCCCAGGCACTGCCTTCTCGAGGGCCTTATTCACCGAGTCCTGAACCGAGGCGTCCAGGGCCTCCACAATGTTGTCCTCTAAGGAAGGAGTAGCCACTTCCTCCTCATACAGGTTATCATCCTCTTCGTAAGTGACCCAATCCTCCATCGTGGGGCAGATTTTATAACTATATCTGCGCATAAAAAAGGTCAAGAGGAGTAATGGGGGAGCTAACCCACAGCACAGAAATAATATCAGGTACCTAGCTCCTCAGCAACAGCTGTATAAAATGTTTGCAGCCCACATGGCGTAAGAGAGCCAAAAGAGCAATAATATAAGGAGTTGTGCACACTCCTGGCCCCAAACACACTATTTCAGCCAACCAGGCGTAGAAGAAACTGCTCTGGGGAGAAACAAAAGAAGAATGAACTTTCTAGGCTAATTAGGGCAGTAGCGAGGAGCGCAGCCCAAATCCTACCAAAAAGTAGCCCAATTGGGCTGCGCACGTCGAAACTATTCACTAAGGGGTTAATTCCTGGCTCAGAGCGATGCGGCTGATTAGGGGAGCCTTGCGCTCTTAATTACGCTTGTAAACGCCGCCTAAGGCAGCGCGGTACCGGAGAAACTCAGCGGGAGCCGATACGGCCATCCGCAAGTGAGTAAAACTGTGTTTTCCCGCCGTAGCGGGTTTAAATGCCCCACGCATCTCTGTAAAGCTGCTGAAGGCAGCACAGCACTCCGGCTCCCTCGGGAGACCGATCCAAAGCCCCACTGGGCGTGCAAACCGTTGCGCAATGCTCGCGCGACAAATAGAACAACACTACAGCTAAAGCGCACATAAGCTAAACATAGCGGCGCGATTTTAAATAAGATAATGCCATGCAACTACATAGACGTTTGTGAGACACAGATATGTACTTAACTTTCTGCGTGAGCAGCAAAGAAAGAGGAGGATTTCCGGTCATGGTGGCTCTTATCAGGGCTTACAGGATGTGATGTGTTACATGTGCATCATGGGAAATGAAGTTTATTTACATACAACAAAGTTTTTCATTGGCTGCTGTGAGTGGCAATAAATGAAAGAGAAAGCATAATACGAAGCCTCCGGTCCTGTAATAGAATTAGGTTCTTTAACCCAATTCAAGTAAGTTGACACAGATGCGGCCGTGTAGTTAATCGGCTCGTGGTTGTGTGAATATTACATTAAACAGATGGCTTTGTCATTTTAGGAATGCAAAGCAATTAGAACAAGACGGAAATAATATCTACTCGGGAGGCAAGCACCCGTTCTGGTACGTCTGTTTTTAGCTTTTAAAATCATTCTTGAATTCTGATATTAATGTCAAAGAGCAAGGTCAAGTGACAGCCTTATGGGGCTCTTGAATTTTTCAGATAAATTGACAATCCCTTGAAGATTTGGCTCGCACGGCCTGTGTTAACAACATTTCACTTGTGCAGGTATGCGTGGAAACTTGGCACTTAAATCATTTAGATAAACGTTACAAACATAAGAAAATGACAGTTTATTTCATTTTTTTACTGAAATAGGGTAGGAAATTCACCTCAAGATCCCCTGTGAGCGGTTATACTTGTGAGACCAGCTCCCACCAGGTAATGCTGTTCACATAAATATGTTAGTCTCAGAAGTATTGGAGACTGGGAGTATTGCTATAAAAGATTCTTTTAAAACGAAATCCCCCTTTTTTTTGCACCTTTTATATTTAGATTATACCAACATTTGACAAACATGAAGCCCTGATGAGAGCCCCAGTACTTCTTGCCTGGGATTCGAAACGCGTTGGCATTTAGCAACACCGAGGAGCTGTGAATTAACATTAATTTAATTAGAGGGAAATGAAATGAAAAGTATTTCCCCCTGTTTGTAGTAATTGTTCCCAGTGTTTAGCATTCCTTTGAGGCAGACTGAGTGGTAGCCTCAAGGTTTTGCTTTGTTTAGAAATATGATATGGTGCATTGTAATGTTAGCCATTTGTTTTATGTAGTGATGTCACATGTTTTAATGTTTGTTGTTTATGAATATTGTTGAATCTTTGAATGTTTTTGTAAATTGTTCATGTCTTTGGAATGAACAAGTGTTATTCTTTTCATATATTTGAATTACTGTGAAAAAAAGTATAAAATACTAATGAATGATAAGGGTAAATAAATAACCAGATCAAACTAAAATAGTTGTTGTTTGACCGTTGCTATAAAGAGACAGCACAGAAGTTAAGCAGGTGTCAGGTTCCCCCCCCTTTTTTATGAGTTATATGGCCCTACCTGACCCTGGTTCTTTGGGCCTAACCCCACTTGTTGGTTGCATAGACTATGCAGCAGTATTCTCCCAAAGCGGTGGCTAACCTGTAGCAGTTGCAGTTGTTTGAAAAAGTGTTTTAAATACTGCCTGGCCTACATTAGCTTGTTGCCTCGCTAACACATCTACACAGTAGTGTTTGGTGAATGTGTGCAGTGTAGACCATGATGCTGCCTTTGTCGTGTGGTTTGTGTCCTCATTGTCTGCATTGCTAAGTTGGCTTAGGCCTGGCTGCCATGATGCCTTTTTGCGCACGTTACTTTGTGACTTTGTTTTTCCAGCCTCTGCTTATGCCCGGCTATATTAGAACTGTCTGCCTTTTTGCCTTTCACCTTTTCTCCTGTTCCCTGTGGGTTTCGTCTGCACAACATGTACAAGGTCGAAAAACCACGTCCCTTGTTCTTGCTGATCTGGCCAGTCCCTCGCACTTAGACATAACACTAAGTACAGCTGCACTGGAGAAATTTGTGTGCTTTTAATATTGTGATCTCGCTGTTTGTGGGACTCGGAGAAAAACCTTTCCAGGGAGAAGAGCTGTGCTTGTCTGATGATGTAAACCTTGCATCTAGATATTGAGGTATGAGGGTCCGCCGGACAAAGCCTAGAGGTCTTCTATTTTTATAATAAACTAGTTAATAGCACGGGGAGGGTGGTAAGGTCATTTAGCCCTATATCCACTGCCTTATGAAATGCTTTCCCCGTTTGTATTTTATGGAATTGTAACTATGCTTATTATTTTATCATTATGCATTATGCTGATAGTACTGGCACGTGTACTGTATCTTAGAGCACGATAGTTGAAATAAACATTTTAAACTATACAGTGTCTCTTATTACGCACGTTGTGGACAAGTATGAGTGAGTTATGAAAGGGTGTTCTTGCTCCCGCGAGTCCTGAGAGAGAGAGACCGTGTTCTGGGTTGTCTAATCATTGGTAGCACCGCTGCTAATGAGACGCTAAAGCTAGTCGGATTGGGATTGTGGGTACTAAGGTGCATGGTTGGTTCACCACTATACTCCGAGGTCCTATTATCCTGTGCATAGCTCTGTATATGTGCAGAATCCCTACAACATGGCGCCACCAACGTAGTGGGCTGCTTATCTGCGAGACGCTTGAGTAGTGCTTGTCCACAACACCCTTCGCATACGCTTCCGGAAACGTGTGTGAGGGTGATACCTCCTATATTGACGTTTTTATAGGTTCTTTCAAGCTTGAAGTTATTAAAAGGTGTTTAATTAACCCTATTTTGCGCTGCCTCATATTAGGTTGTCGATCATTTCTGGTCCTAATGGCGGATATAAATATACCGGCACATAGCCGCGCTGCGGGCTCATTTACTGGCTTATGGAGTGCCTGACGCGGGTGTCTCACTCATCTTTGTGGTGCAGGCTGACTCGGCTCACCACTTTGAGGTGTTTTATTCTTGGGTCACTTTTCCGGCGGTGGATGGAGCAGACGATTTGTTCCTTGAGTACACAATCACTGCCCTACCCAATGCTTATCGGCCTTATCAGGCTCTTGAAGTACCACTTACGGCATGGCAACACCGTATTTGGTTTAATGGCACCCTCCCACATCCGGTCACACCGGTTCGTTGAGGCCCCTTATCTATAGACGGGGCCACTTGGCCAGTTCTGGCCGGGTATACCCCACATCCGCGTTATTTGACGCTTGCGGTTGCTGAACTGCGTGAATTACATACGTATTTGATACGCATTCACATAGCTTTAGTACAGTTCAGGGAACCCCTCCTGGAGTTGCGGTGCATCCAGCTGGACCGGGTGGTGTAACCATAAGTCCCGTCATGGTTAATTCGGTGATGGGCAAACGCCCACAAAATAAGGATGATTTGCCTTATTGGCTTGCAGAAAAATTTGACCAGCTGGAGGCAGTTTTTCCCAATACTTCTCCTGTGGACAAACACAGGATTTTAACGATCAGTTTGCCAAAAGACTTAATTCCCGAGTTGGCAGAATGTAACAACTGGGGTAAGGTATTCGCAGCAGTGTATGCGAAGTGTTTCGGCACTCCTTCCATGACAGTTCTCCCCTCTGTAATTAAACGAGTGCAGGATGAGCATGGCCCTGAAGCGGCTGTGGAGTTGGGGATGAGACTGGTGGGGGTGTTCGATGTAGTGGCTGATTTAATCCTTGCGAATGTCAAGGGCGATGCAGTTAACTTTCAAGTAGCTAATGCTTTGGCTTTAGTCCCAGAACCGGACAGGCCACGCGAATTACCGAAAATTATTGCACAGGCTTATAAAACAATTGGCCGCAATAGTTTGGGAGTTAAGCCTTTTGCTAAAACGCAAACTCAATCGCAGCCACAACAGAAAACTCAATCTGAGAAAGATGAGAGGCCGTTCTTTACTAAAAAGAACTGGAGGTTGAAGAAACAGGGTAAGCAACAGAAGAAACCAGGGTCGCGTGGCGCATCCCCGGTTTCCGTATCTTCTGAACGCACTTATGATTTGCGCGACAGAGCGAGAATTAAATCTCCAGAGAGATTTCAGGTCCCTGATCCGCGTTCTCCTCGTTCTTCACAGGCACCAGCGACCTCCCAGACTGGTGGAGATCGCCAGGATAGAGGCAGGGGTCGTGAGGCTCCACAGGGACGAGACCAACCTCGACAACAAGTCCGAGGGAAACCAGAAGAATTTCCACGTTCTCGCCCACAGTTTCAGAAGAAAGAAGTTGCAGCTTTAACAGCGAGGTATGCCACAGATGGTGAGAACGAGACTCCTGAATTGGACGTGGGCAGTGACGCTCCTAGACAGCGCCGCGGAAGTTACCATAGTGCGGGAGGCACTACGTCCTCATGTGGAGGCAACAGCAACTGACACATTCATTACTGTCGAGACAGCTGACACCAGAGTGGCACCCCCTGACAGACTTTTTGACATTGTCATTCAAATTGAAGGTGATATTGAGCGTGTTATTAAAGGGATTTTTTGGGAGAATCTGACCTCTTCTTTCGACATTTTGTTGGCAGAGGCGGATTGGCCACCCCCATTCGTACTTGCTGCGCGTAGAGGGGAGGAGGTAATCCTTCCGAGCTTTTCTCGTCATGTCCCCAAGGACAAAGCGGAGGCTCTCGCAGCTGAATGGGCTGGGGCCCTGGCTCCGGCGTTATACCGTAATCACGTGGGCTGGGATGAAGACTCTTCCCCCCCATGACATTCCTTTGCGGTCGCTGCCACAGCCACAACCCCAATATCCCATCCGGCGGGAAGCTAAAGGTCCTGTTTCCGACATTCTGACACAGTTAGAATATCAAGGAGTAATTGAAACATGCGTATAACCAATGAATAATCCCCTTTTCGCGGTTTCTAAACCCGATGGATCGTACCGCCTAGTTTTGGATTACCGACATTTGAACTCTCATTGTCGGACCTTTGCGGTGCAAAATACACACAGTTCTGCGCTTGTAGACAGTCTTGTTCGTAAAAAATATAAAACGACACTTGACCTATCCAATGGATTTTACACGCACAACTTGTCCCCGGAGTGTAGCCAATGGAGCGCTTACACTTCCGGTGGTAAACAGTTCAAATTTCGGCGTTTGCCCATGGGCTACAAGAACAGCCCGGGTGTCTTCGCCGCTCGTGTTGTCTCTCTGTTGGACAGCATAGACCCAGATGCGTGTTCGTACGTCGATGATATCTATCTGACGGACGACGAATTATGGCCGCATCTGTCCAGAGTGGACCGCATTATTCTTGAATTTGCGGTCTTAGGATACAAATTTAATTTTGCCAAATCTCACATTGCTGAATTTACCGTTTTGTTTTTGGGCTATGAGCTCAACAATGAAGGTAAGGGCTTAGCACCCCATTTCTTGGAGAAGTGCGCACTTTGCGCCCTCCAACCACCCTGAAGAAACTTCAGTCATTACTGGGTTTTCTGAACTTCGGTCGTACTTACATTCCAGTATATGCCCAGCGTATCAAGCCTCTATATGCCTTGATACAGCCCAACTTTTCGAAGTCATGCTGGCTTCCTGAGCATTCTTTGATACTGCAGTCTTTGCAGTCTGATCTACTTGAATCTAAGTTCTTGTTGACTCGTGATAACCACACAAACCTGGTGATTAGAATCGTTCCAGGGGCAGTGGGTTTCACTTACTTAACCTTTAACGAAGGTGACACAGTACCGATTGCATACAAGTCACATCTTTACACTTCAGCGGAGTTGCGCTTTTCCTCTGTGGAGAAAGTTTTGACTGCAGTGCAAATGGCGATTCTGAAGGAACGCTCACTGGCACAGGGAAAACGCATTTTGGTGGTAACACCATATCCTGCCCTTGAGGCGGTGACGAAGGCAAGTGTACCGAACTCTAAGGCTTTGCATCCCCGTTGGATACAATGCGCTACATCTCTGACGTCTCCGGATGTCACTTTTATCTTTTATTCCTCTCTTCAGACACAGGAGTTCTTACAGTATGAATTTGTTCATCCTCCTCCTCTGTCTTTGCTACCGCTTGAGGAGTACGAATGTATTATACATACCGATAGTTCGGCACAACCGGCCACGGGTTCCAAGCATGCTTATTCCGCAGCATGTGCTATTGTTGCAGGTACTATGGTGAACGGAGAGTTCAAATCGACTGTAGTGCACACTCAGGCACTAGGCGACAGTACTGCACAATTGGCCAAGTTGCGTGCTTTGGTGCTCGCACTTGAGTTCGCTAATCCAGACGTGACGACTCTTATTGTATGCGATTCTTACTACTGTGTTCAATCTTTCAATGACAATCTATTCTTTTGGTCGCAGAATGACTATAGAGATGCAAAAGGCAGCACAATTAAGCATAAAATGCTTTGGGTTCGAGTGGCAGATCTTAAACAATGTCTGCCTCTCACACAGGTGATTCACACTCTTGGCCACCAGCGTGTGGGCGCACACTCTGTCGGTAACGGTTTGGCAGATGAAGCTGCCAAATCAGCAGTAGCCACGTGCTCAGTAGCAGCAGTTACAAGATCCATGACTAAAATAGATAATGATATTTTGGCAGCTATTGCTGCAACAAAGGAAGGTGCTAATTACCCATGGGGTTTCCCTTCCAAATACTCTTATCAATTAGGTCCCGAACAGGTATCTTACGTAAGAATTCCAGACGTTGGTGATCGGCTGATTCCCAACGCGGACCGCAGACCTTCCTTGATAACGGCCGCACACGAAGGCTTGGCTTCGACCCATGCTGGCGTGTCTGCGACGGTTTCCATCTTACAGCAGCGTTACTGGTGGCGTGGTTTATTTATAAACAGACCCGTACTTATGTGCTTTCTTGTGACGTTTGTCAGCAAATCAAGCCTTCAAAGGTTACACGACCACCACAAACACAGCTCTGCATTTCTAACAGAGCTTTTGGGTGTGTTTACCTGGATCACTGCGGTCCTTTTTCTTCTGACACTGCATATAAGTACATCTTGGTTGCAGTGGATTCGTGCACACGTTTCATCTGGGTTTGGCCACAACGCAGTGCTGACGCTCGAAATGTCATAAGGGATTTGTGAGTCTTTGTGGGAATTTTTGCCTGTGGCACCTTCCATTCTGACCAAGGTCCGGCGTTCGCCTCTAAGGCGTACAAGGACGCAATGGGGTCACTGGGGGTGCGGGTGAAATTTTCGTCTCTATATCGGCCTGAAGGCAATTCGATTGTTGAACGAATGAACCGTGACTTAAAGCAATCCTTGCCAGCTAGAGTCTTAGGTACTGGCAGGAACTGGCTGGCCCACTTGTATAGCGTACAACGTGCACTTAATAATCTTCCTAGAAGACCTCTAGGTGGGCGGACCCCATACGAAATGCTCTTTGGCATCCAAATGTTTGTGCCTGACCTTGATGGTCTAGACATGGCGGCGCAATCCGCAATCTTTGATGTAGATAACCATTCTACTATGTTGCAGGACTTACAAGAAGCTCGTGACAAACTTGCAAACGAACATTTACCTTCAGCCACTGACGCTGCGCTGCAGATTCCGGTTGTCGGCTGGCTTCCGAAGGTTGGAGATCTGGTCCGAGAGAAGATGGAGAACAAAAAAGAATTTGGCCCCTCTTATCGTGCACCGGTTCCAGTCCTTGGCTTGAAGGGTACTCGTACAGTCATCTTACCACTGCTTCCTGGTCGCAAAGACAACAGATACATCTCAGTGGACAATGTCAAGCTACAACATCTGGCCGATCCTGAATAGCGTAACACCAGCGGTCTCCTGTCCAGCCATTTCTAGGACTCATGTTTGTAGCCCTCCAGCCCATACGGACACTGATGTTGCCATTGAGATGGTAGATTTGCCTGATCGCCAGCTCGACTACCCGGATTCCCCCTGCAACGAGGAGACCGAGTATACATACCCCGCCAACGAGTCAGTGGCTCACCTGCCAACAACGCCACTGAGCCCAACCCGTTATTCCTTCGATTCGGCTTCCACCTCATCACTCATCCCGTCCAGCTTCAGTATTTTTATATCCTGGTTCAGAGACAATTTTTTGATCCCACCATGGACATACATCTGGTTGGTACTATTCCTGATTTTTCTGTTCATGTCCATTGGCTTTGTGACAGTTTTTTTCTTACTCATCAATGGTCACTATTTACCAGAACGCTCTGCAGTGAACTGTGTCGCTGGAACTTTGGCTCTGCATTCTTCATCTCACATCATGAAGCGTGACCACACATTTGTGAACATTTCAGCTTTCCCAGTCGCTGATGGCATCGTATGGGATGCGTTAAATTTCCAAATTCATGGACCAACCGATATTATTAATGTACCAAATGTCCTCCGTGTTTCAATGGGTGATGTCGTTAAAAGTAATATTCATTCTGACGATTGGGATGTGCATGCCGTTGAATCGTTATTTACTGATTTGAAATATTATGCTGCTTTTAATGCTGAAGATTTGTACATGAATTCGGCAAGTTATGCCGATTTATATTGTTACCAGCATTGGGGCAACCACTTTCTCCATAAACCAAGTACACTTAGGGGTACTTTTAATTACACACAATGGGAACATTGTCCAGCCCCTTTGCCAGGTAGCTCCCACACACATAGAAGTAAATTCACTTACTTTACAGACTTTGATAGATCAAACCCTGGGTCCTATTATTTTAAATTAAATACTTCATCCACTCAGAAGATCATGTTGACCCACACTAAATTGCTATATTCGGGTTCCTTTATGAACGCATTAGCGGTGGGTGGTTATGAACACTGCCGGGACACCATTGACTTAAAATCTATTTGGGGCTCCAAATCATGGCAGGTATAAGGCACGGAAGCCTTGCACCGTGCTTGCCTCATCCCGGCCCAAATGTTATTTTTAAATCATACAATCTATCAAACTACGTGTTGGGGTTTGGCTACTTCCAAACAATTAAATGCACCTTCCATTCCCGTATTGTCTTCCACTCCCAACGAGAGCTTGCATTTCAATATTTCCCTTGCCAATTTGCAAGCTTTGTTTCAGAACAATTCGTTTAATGTCTCTACGTTTGTTCAGTCACCCTGGTTGGCTTGGCCAACAGCATCAAATGCCTGCCAACTGCGTTTTCATGACTCAGCTCCTGGTTACAAACAGGATAGGCCAGATCCGAGGTTTGCTGACTCTCGTACTGTTACAACATATTCCGTTTGTAAATTGTGTAAACAGTGGTTGCAGCACTCTTCATTAGATTCTGTAAAACAACATTTATCCCTCCTATCAGGCAATATTGATCTGTCCGATTTTGTTCTGGGGCCTCGGGGCCCTCGACCTAAGAGATTCATTTATGAAACTTACAATGAACTCTGGAAGCTTTCGCAAATTGAAGCTGCTTCCCGTCTTCGGGAAATCGATCAAGCAAATTTAGAAAAGGTGCTTGCTGTTGTTGACAATAGTATTAATACCCTGTCTTCCCGCATTTACACATTGGAGAATATTGTTTCCTCTGTTGTTGATATAGTACAAGATGATGTTTCTGTGTTATATCATGGTCAGAATCAATTGCGTTCAGTAATGCAGTTTGCGTGGACTTTGCAAACACTTAAAATGGGTAAAGTTCCTTGGCATTCCTTGGTATTTTTTGAACACCTCTGCCTTATTCTTGCCGTTTAATTTAACTGAGAAACAGCAATTCATGTCCATGAAAGATGCAACATACACTCTATTACATATCGAAAAAATAGAGCCCTTACCATTCTCTGTGGCGGAATTGGATTCTGCAGTATGGCTAGTTCACGCGGTTATCGCTTTGCCTTTTTCTTTATTTGAGTTCAGTTCCTGCATGAAAAATTATCCTGTTGGCCGTTTTCAGCCTTTAGGCAGTGCCTTCTTGCATGAACTTTGGTCCCTGCCTTTCCTATACAGATGCCTTAGGGACGGAAAAGAAGTTTTTCTCACAGGAGAGTCATGCGATTCTACTGTGGGTCACTCCCTGATTTGTAAGAACATTAAATTGCACGGGGCTTGTAATGTTTCGGCTCCGAATCTTGCTTGTGTTTTAAAGGGCATTCCTGCTATATCACCTACTTTTACTGTGCTTGCAAATGGTAGCTATCTCCTTCTGAATAATCAGGACTGCTGTTGGATGCTGGCCGGCATCCCCTATTTTGGAACAGTTTCCCACCGGGTTGTGTGCTGCAAAAATTTGCTTTTCCCTCCCCCGCACGACATAATAGAAAGTTCCATTTGGCCTTCCATTCCAACTTTGAAGGCGGATTTCAATAAATTGAGCAGAATAAAGGTACTATTATTAAACCAGGAGGTTATGCTCACATCCACACGGGAGACATTTATCCTCCAGGTGGCTAGTACCCACAGTGAGATACAGGCCCTTTTGAACACAAACCTCCCACAACATTTCGGTGAGCTGATTCACCGTGTTTTCAATGCATCTAGAACCAAAGGTCTTGTGCACTTTTTTAAAGTTGTGGGATCTGGCCTTGTAACGTCCTTTCAAACTATATTTGGTGTAATACCAGCTTTTATTCATTCCATTTTTTCCAGCGTCTTTGGCGGCTTTCCGTTGATCCTCGCCTTAGCGGCTGGTATACTGCTTTTGGTCTGTTTGCTCCGTAATGGCTGCACTTCCTGGGGGGCCTCCTCGACCAAGGTCGACTCCGGATGCTCCGTGAACGCGTCCTCATCGGCTTCGGCATCCTACCATTGGCGACACTTAGTGTGTTCTATAGACTCTCTTTTCGCTTTGCGTATTTCACTTGCGTGCAACCTGTGATGTCTTGCATCCGATGTCCTTTCTCTTGGTCCTTGGATTATTGCCTTTCCAATACATCTCTGTCGGACCCGGATTTTGCCCAGTTGATGGGTCCCTTAGAGGCCCATGAACGGGACTGTTCCGGCAATGGCTTGATGGCACGTGCGGCTGCACTTGGAATCTTGGCGCAATGGGATGTCTGGGCGGCTGCTCAGTCTCTCCTACAACAAAGTTATGTCGAGTATCACGCAAGTTGTCCCGCAATGCTGATCACTGCTCCCTCTTGCGAGGAACATGCCTGCAGTTTCGATTTGTTGAACTGGATGGCGTCTCTTTTTTCAGACTGTTCCAACGATCTCCTCTTGGAAGGTGTGGCGCTTTTTTGCACTTACACTTTTTTGGATTAAGGGGCCTCCGCTTTCGGCGTCCTGCATCTCTGGATTTTTTTTGTTGCCCTTTCTGGCCATTTTTTAATCCTGATTTTTTATACCGTTCACTGTCCTTCATTGGGGACTATGTCTCGGTGGACGTTTCCGCCTTCTGCTCCATCTATTTGAACTCGGTCTTAGTCCTATGTCTTCGCCTATGGACTGACCAGGGGAGGGTGTCGTGTGGTTTGTGGCCTCATTGTCTGCATTGCTAAGTTGGCTTAGGCCTGGCTGCCAAGATGACTTTTTGCGCACGTTACTTTGGGACTTTGTTTTTCCAGCCTCTGCTTATGCCCGGCTATATTAGAACGGTCTGCCTTTTTGCCTTTCACCTTTTCTCCTGTTCCCTGTGGGTTTCGTCTGCACATGTACAAGGTCGAAAAACAATGTCCCTTGTTCTTGCTGATCTGGCCAGTACCTCGCACTTAGACATAACACTAAGTACAGCTGCACTGGAGAAATTCGTGTGCTTTTAATATTGTGATCTCGCGGTTTGTGGGACTCGGAGGAAAACCTTTCCAGTGAGAAGAGCTGTGCTTGTCTGATGATGTAAACCTTGCATCTAGATATTGAGGTATGAGGGTCCGCCGGACAAAGCCTAGAGGTCTTCTATTTTTATAATAATAATGTGAAGTTGAAAGAAAAGCTCTTGGATAGTAAGTGCCTGGAGTTCACCAACTCTCCTTAGGGAAGTGATTGCAATAAGAAAAGCAACCTTGAATGAGAGGAATTGTAATTGACACCTGTGCATCGGTTCTAAAGGAGGACCCATTAACCTTGTAAGGACTATGCTCAATTTCCACACTGGTGCAGGGGGAACTCTTTGTGGTATTACTCTTTTTAGTCCTTCCATAAAGGCTTTAATCACTGGTACTCTGAATAGAGATAAGTGTTGTCTGTTTTGTAAGTATGCAGCTACTGCTGCTAAATGCAATCTAATGGATGTATAAACTAATCCAGATTGCTGCAAGCGTAAAAGATAATATATGATGTTTTGTACGTAAGCATCAAGGGGGTTGATATTATTGTTACAGTATATAAAAAAAACTTTTCCACTTTGCTGCATAACAAGCCCTAGTAGTAGGTCTCCTAGCCTCCTTTAGGATTTTCATACAGTCTGGTGGTAATTGTAAATAACCAAACTCTATGACTTCAGGAGGCAAATCGCTAGGTTGAGTTCTTTGGGATTTGGATGCCTGATTTCTCCATGGCTCTGAGTGAGGAGACTGGAGTTGAGATGCAGCTTTTGGTGTGGAACTACTGAGAGCTATAACAGGGTGGGGGAACCAAGGTTGACGTGCCCATGTGGGAGCTATGAGAATGAGTTTGAGGGATGATTGTCTGAGCTCCCGCATTACCAGCGGAATGAGTGGGACAGGCGGAAAAGCGTAGGCAAATATCCCAACCAGTTCGTCCACAAGGCATTGCCCTTGGAGAGCGGGTGTGGGAAGCTGGGGCATTTTGCTTTTGATGTGTGGCAAACAGGTCTATGTGATGAAACCCCCATTCCTGAAAGTAGGGAAGAAGGATTTGGGGATGAAGTTCCCACTCGTGGATTTGCTGCCTCTGTCTGCTGAGAAGGTCTGCAATTTGATTGTTTACTCCTAGAAGGTGTTCCGCCAGGAGATACATTTTGTGATGTATGGCCCATTTCCAAATGGCTTGTGCTAGGCCTGACAGTTGGAGAGTGTGTCCCCCTGTTTTCGTATGTAATACATAGCTGTCATGTTGTCTGTGCAGACTAGGACAGTTTTGCCTATTAGATGAGTTTGAAAGGCTTTGAGCGCTAGAAACAGCGCTAGTAGCTCTAGGTGATTGATATGAAGGCTCCTGTATTTTAGAGTCCATAATCCTTGGATTGTGTGATTTTGTAGGTGAGCGCCCCAATCAGTGAGCGATGCGTCTGCTGTTAGCACTATTTGTGGAGCAGGGTCGTGAAAGGGCCGCCCTCTGGATACATTTTGAAGGTTCCACCACTGCAGAGAGCGATGGGTGCGGCCGTCTACCAACACTAGATCGGTTAATTGACCCTGCGCCTGGTTCCACTGGCTTGCTAAGCATTGTTGAAGGGGACGCATGTGAAGTCTTGCATGGGGAACAATTGTAATGCAAGACGCCATCATGCCTAGCAGTTGCATGAAGACTCTTGCTGGCAATGATTGGTTGGGCTGAAATTGAGTGAGAAGGTAGTGAATACTGTGAATTCTGGCTGTATTTGGGAGGCTAGAGCTTTGTGAGCATCTATTGTGGCTCCCAGATAAGTTTGCGTGTTTGAAGGCTGTAGATGAGACTTCAACGCATTCATTGTAAACCCTAGTTGGTGAAGTAAATGAATAGTGGTTTGAGTGTGTTGGAGACACATTTGGTAAGTACTGGCCTTGATGACCCAGTCGTCCAGGTATGGGAAGACATGGATGTGTGGTCTTCTCAGATGTGCTGAGACTACTGCCAGGCATTTGGTAAATACCCTGGGAGCAGTGGTGACCCCAAACGGAAGTACTTTGAATTGGTAATGGTGGCACGCTATGATGAATCTGAGGTATTTGCGATGAGCGGGATGAATTGGAATATGGAAATAGGATTCTTTTAAGTCTAGAAAAAGACAGAAAATCGCCATGCTGTAGAAGCGGGAGCACTTGTTGAAGTGTTACCATGTGGACATGCTCTGACAGTATGTATTTTTATTTTATTTTTTATTTATTTACGGAGTTTTATATAGCGCGAACTTGACCCAAAGGTATCGGTTATCAGAGCGCTTTACATAGCACCAGTTGCATTACATGAGGACACATTCATTTTTGTTAGGCACGGGGAGATTAAGTGATATGCCCAGAATCACAGGATATTTCAGCGTCATTGCCGAGACTCGAACCCTGTTCCCCAGCTGCAAGGTTGACCGCCCTAGCCGTTATGCCAACTCCTCTCCCCAAGAGGTTTAGTTCTCGGAGATCCAGAATAGGTCTTAAGGAGTCGTCCTTTTTGTGGATGAGAAAGTACAGGGAGTACACACCTGTCCCTTGATGTTGTAACAGCACAGGTTCTATGGCCCCTTTGGAGAGGAGAGCCTGTACTTCTTGCTGAAGTAGACGCAAATGTTCTGGTGACATTTTGTGGTGGTATGTTTGGAGGATTGTTGGTATGCTCCAGGCAATAACCATGTTGGATAATTCCTAACACCCATTTGTCTGTGGTGATAGATTGCCAAATGGGGAGGAATTGTAGAAGACGTCCAGCCGACAGGTGTTAAATGATCGGGGGGAAGTGTAGGCAAGTCACTGCTTGTTGGGGGAGGGGGAATTATGCGGTGCGGAACCCTTGCCTCGACCTTTGTTAATGGTACCTCTATATCCTCCTCTAAAGAAGCCCCTTGTAGAGGAAGATTGATTGTTGCCCTTGTAAGAGGTGGCAGTATTGTCCAAGGACATGGTTTTGGGACCCCACGGTAGAAGGAGCGATGAAAGGAGCCTTGATTAGAGGGAGACTCCAGAGCTCCCATTGACTTGGCTACCTCTGTCTTTCTTCATTTTTTCCAAAGATTTATCTACTTCGGGCCCGAAGAGATGTTCCTTGTCAAAAGGAATATTTAAAATAGACTGTTGCACCTTTGGTTTTAAACCAAAAATCCTCAACCATGCATGTCTTCTTAATAACACACTAGTGTTGATTTCTCTAGCTGCGGTGTCTGCAGCATCTAAAGCGCATCTTATTGAGGAATTGGAAATAGGCTTTCCTTCCTGAACTAAATCTTGGGCTTTTGCTTTGTATTCATCTGGGAGGTGTTGTAGCAACTGCTCAATTTTGTCCCAGTGTGCCCCATCATATCTAGCTAACAGAGCCGGAGTGTTGGCAATGCGCCAATGATTTGTTGCTTGGGCGGCTACTTGTTTACCAGAGGCGTCTAAAGGTTTTGACTCTTTGTCTGGAGGGGGAGCATCACCTGTAGTCTGTGAATTGGCCCGTTTACGGGCATTAGAGACTACCAAAGAGTCTAGAGGTAGTTGACCTTTAATAAAGACTGGATCTAAGGGAGCAGCCTTATATATTTTTTTATCAATGCTGGGTGTGAGAATGCGAGCTCGCACTGGATCACTAAAGAGGTCATCGGCATGTCTCATCATGCTTTTAAGCATAGGCAGAGTGTGAGTCGCCATATGTGTAGTGCTGAGGGTTTCAAATAGGAAATCTTCCTCCAAAGATTCCTTGTGTAACTGCACCCCATGATATTCTGCAGCTCTTCCAAGTAATTCTATGTGTCCTACATTGTCGTCAGGAGGGGAAGGCTTTGTAGGGTAAAGATCTGGGTCGTTATCTGTAGGAGAAACTGTGTGATAATCCTTCCAGGGATCTATAGGCATAATATTGTCTCCCCCATCCCCATCATCATGAGGTGGTGGAGAGTTAGTTGGTGTAATTAGTAAATGACCCAAAGGTGGAGAGATTGGTGTAGGGGAATGTGGTAAAAGAGGAGGTGGATTAAGGTTAGTACCCACATTCTTTTTCTTGAAAGGAATGAAGAAAGGTTCTTCTTCTAATTCAGGTTTGCGTTTTTGAGGTGACTTAGTAAGAACATGTCCTGTATTAGGATTTATATAGAGTTCCTTCTGTTTTGGGTCCGATTTGGGTATCGAAATTCGGATCCCGCCGCTTCAGCGGCACAGATTTAGATTTCGGTGCCGGGGTGGAATCACTTTTCGGTGCCGAAGGAGGCTTTGACTTGGGCGTCAAGGATTTCCGCACGGAAGCGGTTTTCGGCTTTGAGCCGGACGATTTGGGCTCGGTGACAGTCTTTGGCAGACTCGATCCTGAGCCAGAAGGCTTAGAAACGTGTTTCGGTGCTGAGCCGGAGGGCAGGGCATCGGAATCATCTGGTCGGTGCCGACCGTGGCCCGAAGGCGGGTGTGGGACCGAAGCCTTTTGTTTCGGCTGAATTCCATTTTGGGTTAAGGGGCGTTTGGTACTCACGGTACGTTGACCATGTGGCAACTCTTCTTCTGACATGAAGTCAGATTCTGGAATGGAAACAAGTTCCTCTTGTTCTTCATCGGCCCCTTGTGCGTCAAATTCTTGTTAGGATTCTTCACCGAAGATGTCCGGCGTGCATTCGACGTTTTGACTCTGCATCTTGTGACGTCGAGCCCGACGATCGCAGAGTGTTTTCTTCGATCGGAAAGATCAGCACGCGTTTGTCTTCTTTGTTGTGCTCCGGAGACAAGCACAATTTGCACACTTCGTGTGAGTCGGTGCGCGGATACTTCGCGTGGCACCGAGGACAGAATTGAATGGAGTCCGTTCCATCGACTGCGAGGTGGACCGACGCAGTTAAGCCAGACAGCCTTCCCGAAGATCTTCGATCGAAATAGAGGTTCTCTCTCGACGGATACGATACGCAGAGAAGTGGGATACGCATTCGAAACAATATTGACGCGGGTAGAGTGGATTGCGCACCGAGGGGAACCTGGAGAAATGATCTCGTAGCGTAGCAATACACGTCCGAACCCGATGGCGGAAAAAAACAATCTAACAATGGAGTTGATGCCCATGCGCACTCTCACCGAAAGGAGGAGTCACCTACCTCGTGACAGGAAAGACTTCTTCAAAGAAAAACAACTTGCAAACATCCGGACCCAACACTAGATGGCAGGAGTATGCAAAGCATGTGATCTGCAGCTCGCATGCCTCGAACACAATGTTATCGGTTTAACGGGAAGTACTTAGGTTTGGGAGTTGGTTTTCTGGGGTTAGAACCAGGGTTCCCCCAGGGTCGAGGATGCACTCTCAAAGCACCCTCAGTGGCACTAGGACGGCCGGGTGCAGAGTGCTGAGGCCCAATGTTACCCATTGGGGGTAGAGGCCTCCCGTTGGTGGCTGCTCACGAGAAGGCCACAAAATTGTGGGAGTAAAGCTCCTGGACTTGGGCTCAGGGCAAAGGGGGATCTGATTTAGCACACAAGGTGCACCCACAGCAACACAGGGGCAGCCGGGTGCTGTTTTTGCGTTGGGTGCCCTGTTGTTTTCAATAGGGATACTCCGGTTGCAACAAACACTGCAGGCTCAGGGATGAAGATCTTCTGAAGGAGACCACCAGTTGGAGAGGTAAGTTGGGATGTCTTGGGATGTCGGTTGGGTCACGCAAAGCCATGGGGTGTCGGGTGCAGGGGTGTCTTTTTGCGTCGGATTCTTACCAGCTCCGGTCGCGTGGATCCTTCAGTAAGGGCCTGCAGGCATTGGTTGGAGACTTGAGGTAGGTCAGGAATCACCAAATCCCAGGTCAGAATCGCCGGGAAGACCTCCTCGTGGTGTTGGGCCACTCTGCCTCGGGCATCTGGTGCAGACTTGCGAATTTGGCCGGAGCCAGAGTCTGTGGGTGAGCAAATCCAGTGCTCACGGGAGACTAAGTCTGGTTTGGGAAAGCAGGGCAGGTCATCTGGGATCTTGAGGGCTGCTGGCTGCAGGACACACCGGGATTTTGCTGGAGCAGGTAGAGGTCGGGACAGGCCGGTGGGGCTGGGGCCAAGTCAGTTGGTATCCCCCTCTTCTTCTTTTAGCACGGCCTCTTCAGTCCTTCTCTCTTCTTGTCTGAGGACGAAGGTTCAGGGTTGTCCCTAAATACTAAATTTAGGGGCGTTATAGGTAGGTAGTTGGAGGGGGGCATAAGCTGGTTGGCTGGGTCCCCCTATCTTCAAGATGGCAGGGACTGATAGTTGTGCTTCACCTCGCCTCCCCCACCTGAGGAGTGGGATTGGCGAAGGTGGGCACACCTTCTCCTAACTTGGTTTTCCCGCCCAAAGTGGGGGTTAGAACCAGTGGTAGCCAGTTGCTGGGAGCAGCAAGTGGCTGGGGCAGCTTACAAAGGTTGCAAGCTTTTGAAGCTTCCCCTTTGTGGACCCAGCCCATCCTGGGGGAGGAGGCTTGGCACCTCGTCCCAGGATGTGCTTTGTTTCAGGACCCGAGAGAGGCAGGCTCTCGACCCAGGGGCCCATAAACATGTGTGGTGGTGGCAGCTGGGGAGCACCCACCCAGCCAGGACACTAGAGGGGTGGCTTACCTATGCCCGGGCAGTGGATTGTAGGCATGGCACACAGGGATGTCTTAACTTTGCTCTGCACCAGACATGCAGCCTGGAGAGAGTGTATGTATGTATGTATGTATGTATGTATGTATATATATATATATATATATATATATATATATATATATAAATAAAGGTACAGGGCCTCCAAGGGTGGCACAATAAGTGCTGCAGCCCTTAGAAGCCTCCCCTGGACACAGTGCCCTTGGTACCTATGGTACCTTTTACAAGGGACTTGCATGTGGCCAGAGTTTTGCCAATTGGGTTTTGCAACAGTACAGTTTAGGGAAAGAACATAGCCCCTGGGTACCTGGTTGGCAGGAACCCAGGGCACACTCAGTCAAAGTGCATCAACATTTAGGCAAAAAGGGGGGGGGGGGGCAATGCAAAAAGGGGCACTTTCCTACACACACACCCCCCTCCCAAAAGAGGATGAGACATTGTCTAAGTGGAAGTACCTGGAAAGGTTATCTGCATGGGCATGGGCAGTCCCAGGTCTATGTTCCACTGTAAAGTCCATTCCCTGTAGGGAGATGGACCACTTCAAAAGTTTAGGATTTTTACCTTTTATTTGCATTAGCCATTTGAGAGGTCTGTGGGGTCAGTTTGAACTGTGAAGTGAGTGCCAAACAAGTATGGCCTCAACTTTTGCAGGGACCAAACCACAGCAAATGCCTCCATCTCAACGGCACTCCAACGCTGCTCCCTGGGGAGTAACCTCCTGCTTATAAAATAAACAGGCTGTTCTTGGCCATCATCATTGGTCTGGGATAGGACCACTCCTATCCCTAGCTCAGAGGCGTCAGTCTGCACAATGAACTGCTTGGTGTAGTCTGGAGATTTGAGAATTGGTGCTGAGCACATTACCTCTTTCAGTGTGTCAAAAGCCTTTTGACAGCTAACTGTCCAGTTTACCTTTTTGGGCATCTTCTTGGAGGCGAGTTCTGTGGGGGGGGGGGGTGGGATCACAATGGATCCATACCCTTTCACAAACCTCCTGTAGTACCCAGTCAAGCCAAGGAATGCCCCGACTTGGGTCTGGGGGGTTGGAGCTTCCCCAGTCCAGGATGGCCTGGATCTTGGGTTGTAAAGGTTGCACTTGGCCTCCACCCACAAGGTGGCCCAAGTATACAACTGTTCCCTGCCCTATCTGGCATTTTGATGCCTTGATAATTCGGCCTGCAGTTCTCAGGGCTTTTAAATCTTCCCCAGGTGGATCAGGTGATCCTGCCAGGTGGAGCTAAGGACAGCAATATCATCAAGATATGCTGCACTAAAGTCGTCCAATCCAGCAAGAACTTGGTTCACCAACCTTTGGAAGGTGGCAGGGGAATTCTTTAAACCAAAGGGCATAACAGTAAACTGACAATGCCCATCAGGTGTGGAGAATGCTATTTTTTCTTTGGCTCCTGGGGCCATGCCAATCTGCCGGTACCCTGCAGTTAAGTCAAAGGTACTAAGAAATTTGGCTATCAACTCATCAGCTCCTGGTATGGGGCGAGCATCTGTCTTGGTGACAGAGTTGGGTCCTCTATAGTCCACACAGAACCTCATTTCTCTCTTTCCACCCTGTGGATGAGGTTTGGGGACTATGACCACTGGGCTGGCCCAGGGGCTCTCAGAGGGCTCAATCACCCCCAACTCCAGCATCTTGCTGACCTCAGCTTTGATGCTCTCCTTAACTTGATCAGACGGTCGATAGATTTTGATAGGTACACTGTCTCCAGTGTCCACATCGTGGGTACACCCGTTTGTCTGACCAGGGGTCAAGGAGAAGAGCTTAGCATACTGCTGTAAGACTTGCTTACCGTCAGCCTGCTGTTGGGCAGTGAGGGTGTCTGAATAGACAACTCCATCCACTGACCCATCTGTGGGACTGTAAGAGAAGAGGTCAGGGAGAGGTTCACTCTGTCTCCTGATCCTCATCAGTAACGATCGGCATGGTTATGTCATCCCTGTCATGGAAAAGCTTTAGGCGGTTCACATGGATCACCCTTTTAGGGGTCCTGATTGTGCCCAGGCCTACCAAGTAGGTGACGTCACTTTTCGTTTTTAATATGGGGTAAGGGCCACTCCATTTGTCCTGGAGGCCCTTGGTGCCACAGGCTCCAAAACCCACACCTTTTGCCCTAGTTGGAATTCCACCAATGCAGTTTTTTGGTCATACCAGTGCTTCTGGAGTTCCTGGCTGGCATCAAGATGTTTGGAAGCTTTTTCCATGTTCTCTGCCATTCTGGACCTTAGGCCTAGTACATAGTCCACAATATCCGGTTTGGGTTCTTGGAGAGGCTTCTCCCAACCCTATTTAACAAGACAGAGTGGTCCTTTAACAGGATGGCCAAACAGAAGTTCAAAGGGGTAAACCCTACTCTGTTCTGAGGCACCTCCCTGTAGGTGAAAAGCAAGCATGGTAAGAGAACATCCCATCTCCTTTTGAGCCTTTCAGGGAGCCCCATAATCATGTCCTTCAATGTCTTGTTAAACCTTTCAACAAGACCATTGGTTTGTGGGTGATAGGGTGTAGTAAACTTGTACTGCACTCCACACTCTTTCCACATATGTTTTAGTTAAGCAGACATGAAGTTTGACCCTCTACCTGACACCACCTCCTTAGGAAACCCCACCCTGGTGAAGACACCAATAAGGGCCTTGGCTACTGCAGGAGCCTAAGGGGAATTGCTTCAGGATACCTGGTGGCATGACCCCCCCACCCCCCCTACTACCTACTACCAGTATAAATGTGTTTCCTGAGGCTGTGGGAGGTTCAAGTGGACCTACTATAACCCCAACCACTGGCAGTGGAATTAAGGGGGCCTTTGGGTGTCCACCTGGTTTGCCACTGGCTTGACAGGGGACACAGGAGCTTACAAACTCCTTTACTTTCTGGGACATTTGGGCCAGTAAAAGTGGCTAACTAGCCTTTCCCAAGTCTTGGTCTGGCCAAGATGCCCAGCTAGGGGGATGACATGAGCTAAAGTGAGTAAAAACTCTCTGCACACTTGAGGCACTACCCCTCTCCTAGTGGCACCAGGGTTGGGGTCTCTGGCCTCAGTAAACAGGAGTTCCTCCTCCCAATAGGCTCTGTGGGTTCCACTGACATCTCCCTTTTCCTGTGCAGCAGCTTGCTGCATCAGGCATTCAAGAGTTGGACTGGTCTACTGTCCAAGGCACAGCTGTTCCCTAGTGAGTCCCCCAGGGCCGAAGAGCTCAACCTGGTAAGGGTCAAGTTCCATGGGCTCAGTTCCCTCTGGGGCTGCCAGGTCCTCTCCCTGAGGAGAGGGGTACTGAATCTTTTGCTGTTCAGAAGCTGGTTTCCCATTCTTCTTACCTCTTCTCTTGGATGGTTGGGCCACTCTTTCATGCTCCAACACTTCTTTTGCACCATGTTTTCGGATCTGTGCTCTATTCTTGACACACAATCTCAGGGATGTCCAGCATTGCTTTTTAATTCTACCTCAGCCCATGCTGAGGTCTGCAGGTCGTTTCCAAGCAGACAGGCAGCTGAAAGTTTTGGAGAGACCACTACCTGTTTCAGGCCAGTAACCCCCCCCCCCCCACAGTCTAATGTTACCATACCCATGGCATGGTTAGTAGTAACACTGTCAGCAATCAATCAGGGAATTGTAAGCGCGCTACTCACCCGTGAGGGTCTCAAGGCGCTGAGGGGGGGTCCGCAGATCTGTTTAGCCGAAGAGCCAGGTCTTGAGAGTCTACCTGAAGGTGTTCAGGGAGGGGGCGCGTCTGATGTCTGCCGGTAGATCGTTCCAGGTCTTGGCTGCAATGTGAGAGAAGGATCTTCCGCCTGCTCTGGCTCTGTGGATGCGCGGGGTTTCGGCCAGTGTGAGGTTGGAAGATCGGAGGTTTCTTTAAGGTACGCGGAAGTTGATTCTGTCGTTGAGGTATTTGGGTCCGTTGTTGTGTAGGCATTTGTAGACGTGAGTGAGAATTTTGAAAGTGACCCATTTCTCCACGGGGAGCCAGTGGAGACTTCGTAGGTGTTGGCTGATGTGTTCGTGTCGGGGGATGCCGAGTACGAGTCTGGCGGCGGTGGTTTGTAGTCTGGAGTTTGCGGAGAAGGGACTTGTTGATGCAGGCGTAGAGTGCGTTTCCATAGTCCAGTTTGCTGGTGATGAGTGCGTGGGTGACTGTCTTCCTTGACTCAGGGGGGATCCACTTGAAGGTCTTGCGGAGGATGCGGAGGGTGTTGAAGCAGCTGGAGGTGACGGCGTTGACCTGTCGGTTCATGGAGAGTGATGAGTCGAGTACGATGCCGAGGTTCTTGGCGTGGTCTGAGTGGGTAGGTGGGCTTCCGAGGGCGGTCGGCCACCAGGTGCTGTCCCATGCAGAAGGGGTGGTACCGAGGACGAGGACTTCTGTCTTCTCGGCGTTGAGCTTCAGGCAGCTGTTGGTCATCCAGACTGCGACGTCTTGCATTCCTTTCTGGAAGTTGAGTTTGGCAGTGGTTGGGTCTTTGGTGAGGGAGAGGATGAGCTGGGTGTCGTCGGCGTAGGATACGATGTTGAGGCCGTGTTGTCGGACGATGGCTGCGAGGGGGCCATGTAAATGTTGAAGAGGGTGGGGCTCAGTGATGAACCCTGTGGGACTCCGCAGGTTATTTTCGTGGGGTCGGAGAGGAAGGGTGGGAGTCTGATCCTTTGGCTTCTTCCGGTGAGGAATGATCGGATCCAGTCCAGGGCTGTTCCTTGTATGCCTCGTCGTGTAGTCTGACGACTAGTGTGCGATGGGAGATGGTGTCGAAGGCCGCTGATAGGTCGAGTAGGATGAGGGCTGCGGAGTGGCCTTGGTCCAGGAGGGTGCGGATGTAGTCTGTGGCGGCGAGTAGGGCGGTCTCTGTGCTGTGGTTGCTTCGGAATCCGGATTGGGACAGGTCGAGGACGGCGTTCTCTTCAATGAATCGTGTCAGTTTCCTGTTGACTGTTTTCTCTGCAACTTTGGCTGCGAAGGGGAGGAGCGAGATGGGCCGATAGTTCTTGAGGTCGGTGGGGTCAGCTGTGGGCTTTTTGAGCAGGGGTCTGACTTCTGCGCGCTTCCAGTCGTCTGGGAAGGTGCCTGTTTTGTAGGTGGTGTTGATGGTGCGTTGTAGTTTGGGTGCAATGGCGGCCACGGCTCTGTGGTAGATGTGAGGGGGGCAGGGGTCGGTGGGGGCCCCCGAGTGGATGCTTTTCATGGTCGAGGCGGTGTCTTCGGCCGTGATCGGTGTCCAGTTGGAGATGGTGGGCTGGCTGGTGTTTCTGGGGGGGCGGGGGCCGTCTGTGGCGCCTGGTCGATGAAGTTGTCGTAGAGGTTTTTGATCTTGAGGTGGAAATAGGTTCCAAGCTTGTCGCAGAGGTCTTGGGATGGGGTGATGTCTGTGGCTTCGCTGCGTGGGTTGGTGAATTCTTGAATGACACTGAAAAGCTCCTTGGAGTTGGCCAGGATTTTGTTGTGGGTGAAGTTCCTTTTGGTGGCTCTGATCTGGTTGTGGTAGTCCGTCATGGCGTCCTTGTAGGTGGTGTGGTTTTCGGTTGTCTTGGTGTTTCTCCAGTTCTTCTCCAGGCGTCTGCAGGTGCGTCTGGCTTCTTGGAGAGCGGTTGTGAACCAGGCGGCTTTCCTGGGGCGTTGTCTGTCGGGGTTGCGTAGCGGGGCGAGCTCATCTGCGCAGTTGGAGATCCAGGTGTGGAGTTCTCTGGCTGCGCCGTTTGCGTCGGGTGCCCAGGTGTGGTTGTCTCGGGTGAGGGTGGAGTTAAGTTGCTCGTCGGTAACCTTGCTCCAGTTCCTTCGTGGTGGGCGTGGGGCTGGTTTGGGTGCCTTGGGTTTGTTGATGGCGAAGTGTACGCAGTGGTGGTCGGTCCATGGCAGCTGCGTTGTATAACCGGATAAAATTTTCCAATCAGGTATTGCTCTGGGGAAACGAGTCTCTCTCTCACCACGGTGACACTGGCACCTGTATCCCCCTCAGGGCTTCTATTCTAGTCCCACTTATCCAGGGGTATTGTAAATACTTCTTTAAGTTGGGAGGCCACACAGCTAAAGTGGCAAACTACACTTCACCCTTCAGTGACTAGAACTGCTTCAGTGTGAACCGTGATTTGCTCTGGGCACACTGTTGATCCCATCTGGAGATTGGCTACGCCAGTAGTAACTGGAGTAGGACTAGGGGCCTTCTTGTTAGGACAAGTAGCATCTCCAGTTAAGTGTCCCAACTTCTTACAGTTGAAACACCAGGCCTTCTGGGGATCAAAGTTCTTCCCTTTGTACCTACCATTGGACTGGGAAGAGTTTTGGGACCCCGCCCCCCTGAGCAGGTTTTTGGGGCCCTTTAGAAGACTCTGGCTTTTTGTCTTTGGGATTCTCACCCCCTTTCCCCTGGGGAGGCTTGGTATCCCCTTTCTTTTGGTCACCCGAGTGGCTGTTTTCGTTACTCTAGTCTTGCCCAGTGGTCTGTCTTCTTTCCCAATTCTTGGGGAGAAATTAGACCTAGGTCTACCAGATGTTGATGCAACTTCTCATTAGTGCAATTACTCAAAATATGTTCTTTCATAAAGAAATTGTAAAGTCCATTGAAATCATGCACATTATTTCCAGTTAACCATCCATCTAGTGTCTTAACTGAGTAGTCAACGAAGTCAATCCAGGATTGTTTTTGGGTTTTGTGAGGCCCCCTGAATCGAATCCTATATTCCTCAGTTGCGAGTCCAAAGCCCTCAGTGTTCTTCATGAGGTCATAAGACCCAGCATCTGCCCCTGTAAGGGTCAGGAGTCTGTCCCTGCAGTTACCAGTGAACAGTTCCCAAAGGAGTGCCCCCCAGTGTGACTTCCTCACTTTTATCATTTCACAAGCTCTCTCAAAAGCTGTGAACCATTTGGTGATGCCATCACCTTCCACAAATTTGGGGATCATAAGATGGCTTTCTGCTCCTATTCAGTATGTTTTTCTGCCACCACTGATGGGAGCTAAGCCCATCTCTGCTCTTTCTTTTTCTAGAGCCAGGAGTCTGGTCTCTAGATCTAATCTCTTGGTCAACCTCACTAAGAAGTTGGTCTCCTCATTGAGGCGGTCCTCAATGGACTAAGAAGCACCTGACCCAGCTGTGTGGGATCCAGGTGCTGTGAGTTGTATTCTTGGAGTCAGGGGCACAGGGGCCCTGTTCTCCCTAGGAAGTAAGTGGGGGTGGAAGTTAACCTCATCCCCTCCATCCTCTTCCCCATCTGAGAGGTCTTCACCTTTCTCCAAGGGGTGGTCCTTAGCATACCCTGCCAACAGCTCCTGGAGCTTTTGTTTGCAGGGATGGGACCCCATGGTAACGTTTTTAAGTTTACATAGAGACCTTAACTCCTTAAATTCTAATTGGAGATAAGGGGTGAGGTCGAGCTCCTCAACCATGTTCTCTATGTCATTAGTTATATTTTCACTAATAGCTGGGTTCTTGTTAAGAGAAATTCTAAAAAAAAGTTTCTAACCCTCTTACTCCTAACTATGGGGAGTCTTTATTTTTTCTAAAATTCTAAAGGGAATTAACCAAGGCCCTGACAAGACTTTTAGGAATTTAGAAAAATGTGTCAATTAAAAAAATTCTAAAGACAATTTAATAGTTCTGTTGTGTGATCAGGTGTTGACCAAGTCAGTCCAACAAATGCAGAGTTGTAGACCCCACCGCTGATCCACCAATGTAGGAAGCTGGCTTTGTATATACTATACCAAAGTAAGGTATAGTGTGCACAGAGTCCAATGGAACCCCAAAGGTAGGCAGAGGTAAAAGTAGATAATACCTTACTCTCTATTTGTGGTAGTGTGGGCCAGCAGTAAGGCTTTATCAGAGGGTAGTGTTAAGCATTTACTGTACACCCTCAGGCAAGAAATGATGTCTCACACTCAAGGACTGAACTCAGACCAATGTGTTAGTATAAAAATATTATTTAGTTGTATTTTATATTCTAGAGCCAGGCCTGGTACAGGTTAAGTGTAATAATATTTAGCAAGAATAATGCAGTTAAATACAGTTTGAATGCAATTGGATTGGTTACAGGTAAGTCACTTGTTCATAAAACAATTGGAATTACTTTTCAGCTACTTTTTAGATTACTTTGTATGTTACTTTTCAGGTTACTTTTTAACTTACTTTTTCTACTCATTGTGATATGTCTAGATATCACACTGGGACATTTCCTAGAGAAAAGGTAACTAAATCAGTTTTTGTACATTTGCAGTTTCTTAGGGTTTCAAACAAACCAACTCCACAGAACAATTTTCACAAGAAAGCAGTTAATGCTGTCCTATGGGTGAAAACATTTATCGGTTTCACAGTAATTACTTAGGTTTGAGAGTTGATTTTCTGGGGTTTGAACCAGGGTTCCCCCAGGGTCGAGGATGCACTCTCAAAGCACCCTCAGCAGCACTAGGGCAGTGGGTCGAGTGCTGAGGCCAAATGTTATCCAATGGGGGATAGAGGGCCTCTGGTTGGTGGCTGCTCATGAGCAAGCCACAAAGTTGTGGGAGCAAAGCTCCTGGACTTGGGCTCAGGGCAAAGGGGGATCAGATTTAGCACACAAGCTGCACCCACAGCGGCAGCTGGGTGCCGTTTTGGCGTTGGTGCCCTGTTTTCAATGGGGATTCTCCAGTTGTAACAAACACTGCAGGCTCGGGCCGAAGATCTTCTGGAGGCGACCACCGGTTGGAGAGGTAAGTTGGGATGTCTTGGGATGCCGGGACACCGTCAGTTGGGCCACCCAAGGCCGTGGGGCGTCAGGTGCAGGGGTGTCTTTTGGCATCTGATTCTTCTTACCGGCTCCAGTCGCGGTCAGGGGGATCCTCCAGAAAGGGGCTGCAGGCGTCGGTTGGAGACTTGAGGTAGGTCAGGGATCACCAGAACAGGATTGTCGGGGAGACCTCCTCGTTGTGTTGGGCCACTCTACCTCGGGCCATGGGCGTCAGGTGCAGACTCGCGTATTTGGCCGGAGCCAGAGTCTGTGGGTGAGCAAATCTGGTGCTCACGGGAGACAAAGTCTGGTTTGGGAAGGCAGGGCAGGTCCTCCGGGTTCTTGGGGGCTGCTGGCTGCAGGACACACCAGGATTTCGCTGGAGCAGGTCGAGGTCGGGACAGGCCGGTAGGGCTGGGGCCAAGTCAGTTGGTATCCTCCTCTTCTTTCAGCAGGGCTTCTTCGGTCCTTATTTTTCTCTTTTCTTGTCTGAGGAAGCACGGTTTGGGGTTGCCCCTAAATACTAAATTTAGGGGCGTTACAGGTAGGTACAGGTCAGGACTAATGGGCCCCTTCCTTGGGATGGGTACACCCCCTACTATGCCACCCTCCAGTGGGGAGAGGATGAAGCCTAATGGCTAGGGTGGTCGATCTCAAATCTGGGGAACCGGGTTTGAGTCTCGGCAATGACGCTCAATATCCTGTGATTCTGGGCAAATCGCTTAATCTCCGCGTGCCTAACAAAAATTAATGTGTCCTCGTGTAAGCAACTGGTGCTCGTGTAAAGCACTCTGATACCCGATACCTTTGGGTCAAGTTAGCGCTATATAAAACTCTGGAAAAACCCCCCCAAAAAAGCCTCACTCTGGCTCTGGTTGGCTGGGTCCCCCCCCTCCCCCATCGACAAGATGGCGGTGACAGTTGTGCTTCGCTCGCCTCCCCCACCTGAGGGGTGGGGTTGGCAAAGGTGGGCACACCTTTTCTCCTAACTTTGTTTTCCCACCGATTCTCCCGCCCAAAGTGTTGGTCAGAACCGGTGGTGCAAGTTGCTGGGAGCAGCAAATGGCTGGGGCAGCTTACAAAGGCAGCAAGCCTTTGAAGCTACCTCTTCGTGGACCCAGCCCATCCTGGGGGAGAGGCTTGGCACCTCGTCCCAGGATGTGCTTTGTTTCAGGACCCCCCCCAGCCAGGACACTAGAGTTAGGTCATTTTTCAGGGGGCATCTCCAAGATGCCCTCTGAGTGCCTTTTTCATTAAATCCCACACTGGCATCAGTGTGGGTTTAATGTGCTGAGAAGTTTGATACCAAACTTCCCAGTTTTCAGTAAAGCCATTATGGTGCTGTGGAGTTCGTAATGACAAACTCCCAGACAATATACTCTTTATGGCATTACTGCACTTACAATGTCTAAGAATGGACTTAGACACTGTAGGTGTACAGGGCTCATGCTCCTGTACCCTCACCACTGGTATAGTGCACCCAACTAGATGGGTGGTTGTCCTATGACAGGGCAGTGGATTTTAGGCATGGCACACAGGGATGTGTGTCATGTCGACTTCACTTTGCTCTGCACAAAAACATGCAGCCTGCAATGGCAGAGTGTGTGTGTGTGGAAAAGTACAGGGCCTCTAAGGGTGGCACAATAAGTGCTGCAGCCCTTAGAGACCTCCCTTGGTCACAGTGCCCTTGGTACCTATGGTACCTTTTACAAGGGACTTACATGTGGCCAGAGAATTGCCAATTGGGTTTTGCAACAGTACAGTTTAGGGAAAGAACATAGGCCCTGGGTACCTGGTTGGCAGGAACCCAGGGCACACTCAGTCAAAGTCCATCAACATTTAGGCAAAAAGTGGGGGGCAACCATGCAAAAAGGGGCACTTTCCTATAGTATACAGTAATAAAATCAGGTATTTGCAGTAGTGGTTGCATTCAGAAAAAACCTATTTGTTAAAAAATCAAAAATCCCTTACCATTGTTTCTGCATATAAGTTCTCCTTTTGGTAAGCCTTTTGTTTCTTAGTTAAGCATTCTTCAAACAGTGGGTTTTTAACCTCTTTCCAATGGGATATAATTATCAAACATGTTACAAAACATTTATAAACTACCAAGAGCTTAACTCTTAACTCCCTATAGCAAATCACCAACCGTCTCGAGCTGCCCAACAGAATTGATCAGTCGTCCGGTGTAAGTTTAATACCCAACGAGTTTAGAATGAATGATGACACCTTACTCCATACTCTTTATTCGTCGAGCAATCCCAAATCATATGCACCCAAAGTCTCTGTTGCAGTACATCTTGAGCTACTATTACAAATACAAACTTTCCATTCGTGCATTTGATCGAGGGTGTAATATAACAACCAATGTGCAAATATCTGCATGCGTTTAAGTTTAGTACTTGCAGTGCACTCATTTTTAATGAGGTCATTTCTTTCCATTCCCTATGGTACAAGAGAATACCGGTTTCTTTAATCCAACAGAGAGTTTCTTACTTGCTAAAATTGCCATTCCTTTCTGTGCAACCATGACCGAAGAAAAAGTTAGCAAACTGAAAAGTGACCAGCTAATTGTCTTTTTTTCTTGCTTCTTAATACGAGTTTCATGTAATCGAATTAGGATGTATTTTGTACGGCCAAGCATGTTAATATGGCCTTCCTTTTCTTACTGTTGTTTATCCCATTGTCACTTAAGGATGTAAACTTTAAAGTTTGTGCTAGCCATAAGTTCAGTTCTGTCCATTAATTTGCAACAAACGTGGCAATTTCAACTTCAGGTTTTTTTCTGGCAGGCATCTGACATTTATTTTCTACCACATGCTTCCTCCCTCTTCCAACCCAGCTCCTCCCAACCAGCACATTCCCTACCTGCCACTTCCTCCCACCCCAGCTGAATTCCACCTGCCCTCCCTTCTACTCCATGATGTGCTGATGCGTAGTATTTGTGTGTGTGGGTTTAGACCGTGGCAATAGCCCTCACACCTTCCTTGCAATTATTTAGATTTGGTTGTGATCTCACATTCACAAGCCTAGTAAAGAGTGCAACAGTTCACGTTCAAAGTTTCATTTTAAAACCACTTGTATCACAGCTCCCCCAATCCTAATTTCATGAATCAAGGAAAAAAAACTCCAGAAGGTGGGTGTTTTATTCCCTCCTTCATCGTCTAAGTCTAGGAAAACCAACACGGCCTTAAACTCTACCAGCTCCTACTGTATCAGCTCTTTCATCCGTTATCAAGGCTCACCGGAACTCTCTAGACCGACACAATTGTCTTCACGCAGATTACTGTGTGGTGTTCCCTAACAAAGCTCTTGCAGTTTCTATTTAACTGTGCCTTGCAACACAAATATTAGGTTATCAAATCCACCCCGAGATGCACAGCGACAACCAAAGGTGTACCCACATTTAAATAGATACACTGAGATTACTTAACACCACCTGCAGCCATGACAACTTCCACAGCTAGATGAGACAAAAGCCTTGTCTCTGAATGAAACAAAAGCTGAAATCCTAATCTTGAAAAGATGCAATCACATCATACCAGCCATGGAAGCATTCCACATGCTTCCAATGACGCTCTGGACCAAATTCATATGTGCTGCATTATTCACAAGACTCACTGCAATGAAGAGCGATCATAGCTACATTAGATGGCCTTCGCAATTTTCCAGTCATCATGTAGGCACCTGGTCCCCCATCCTCATTACATTAAATGAAATATGCCAACCTATCTCAGGGGTCGCACGACTTTGAAATCTGGAACGCCCTGGATCCCCATCTTCAAGCTGAGCTCCTTAGGAGTTTCCTGAAGTCTTTCGATCAACAAATGCTAGATTGGTGTTCTCTTCACATACTTTTAAATCCTTTAACAATCAATATTTCTATGTTTACTGTTTGTTTTTCCCTTCTTTATTTTGTATACCTCAGACCGACTTCTTCCGGCAAATGAGGAAATTTGGGAGGGTCCACAGCTGGGAATAGAGTTGGCCAACACTTGGTTCAGCTGTGAATCAAGATGCCTGCTTTGCACTGAAGCAAAGGAAACTATGCATGCACTGTTCGACACAGAGCAGCCTGGCTAGATGAACCTGGGGATGAGTCCACTGCAGGCAGGAGAAAAGCAACCCCCATTTTTAGAGAGTACTCAATCATACTAACCCTCCTGCTGTGTAAGTACTGTCTCCTTCTCTAGTGGTGCTGTGCACTCTCCTACACCCATTCAACTGCTATACCAGCTTTCAGTAGAAAATATAAAGAAACCAGGTAAAATGTGACACCCATCGAGCCAGAACTACACCTGGTGATGAAGTAACCTCTACTGAACAGTACTGTCGCCATCCACTCCACTCGAGAAGTGGAAGACAAAGACATGAAGATGCTATGATAAGAGAAGCTGCAGATCTCACTAATGGTGAAAATGCCTTGATAGAATTCCTGGAGAGCCTCTACAAGAAAATACATAGGATTCAGACCAAATTGATCGCAGACAAGCAGAGATTGAAGGCTGTGACAATCAAATTGTCCTGGAGAAGAGAACAAGGTCTTTGAAGTGTAAATATGCCAAACAAATCCAATGAATCTTTAGTCACTTTCCAGAACTGTGCAGTCATTTCTACTGTTAACCTTGATGATTCAGTGGAAAAGCAGGACAATGCAATGAGGCTGCTGCTGAATGTACACCTGATGCGGTGAGATGACATGGAGGAGGAAACAAAAAAGGAGTCGGATCAAGGTTTATTTAGGAGGTGGGATGGAACTTGGTCCTGGTATTCTGCAGTGTTGCAAGAAGGATGATTCTCTATCAGGAGGAGTAAACGTGATGGAAATGGCACAGCACTGTTTTCTGTACGAGTCCCAACATGAGTCTGTCCTGAGATTGATCAATGGTAAGAGGAAGGTGATGTGTTGTGTGAAAGGGTTTATTTTTTCCTGATGTTAGCCCCACTACAGTGACCAGCAAAAATAAAATGAAAGTACTAAAGGAGTTATGGAACTGGGGTTTTAGCCAGCATATCTTTTCCAACCCATTTAAGGGTAGTCATGGGAAAAAGATCTTCATTGTTTGGTAAGGGAGAGGCAACTATTGCATACTTAGAGTCCCCTTAAGGTAGAGGCTGACATGTCACTTTTTGTGTCTTTTCTCTCTCCTTCAAGTGCTGTATGAGTTGTTTTTAACAGCTGTCACTCGACGTTTGGTCTAATGTTTTTAGGGCAGGGTAGATAATAGTTAGCTATGTTTTTATCCTACTCTTAAAAAGCCATTTGTCTACTTCGCTTTACTAATCACCTATAGGAGTACTTTTTTATGTATGCTACTTTTGCTGGGTTATTTTCCCTGTCTTGCCACCAATAGATGAACATGTTTGATTCTAAGCAACTGTAACATGATATTTTATTTCCTTCTTAAAATCAACATAGTAAAAAAAAAAACATCCCAGGGCAGGAGAATAGGCAATTATTTGTCTTCTGCCAGATTTATATGCTCCCTTCTGTGAAGTACAGCATTCTGGAGTCCTGGAGACCTCCTGGTCAGGGTAACTGCTCCCACCTCATGCAGCTCCACCATTAAGGCACTGCCCCCAGTGACTTCTGGTGATCCAGGTAAGGTGTTTGAGGCCCTCCTCCACCCGCAGGCTCCTGCCTGCGCCTCAACCCTGGTGGTCTAGTGGAAGAGCCTGCTCTTCTGCTAGTCCGCTCTGTGTGTCTTCCTCTTTCTGTTTTTCCTCTCTTGTTATCTACCTCTTTCCCTCTATTTCAGAACAGACTGCGACCTGCGCCAGGGACCCTGGTCCCCGACCCCCACCGCCGGTTGGACCCCAGCACACTCCACGCACTCAACCCTGGACGCAACATCAACTGCCAGCTCTCGACGGCGAGCAACGAAATGGTTACTTACCAGTAGGAGTAGTTTTGCAGCTTGAAGAATTTTCTGGATTCACATGCTGTGCTTTATTTCGCCATCTAGTGGTTGGGTCCGGAATTGTTTTTGTTTTCTTGTTTTTTTTCTTTGTTTTGGTCGCTGTTGACCACCATTTGGTGCCAGGTACGTCCCCTGTGTGACGTCAGACGGTATCCTGGAGGTCGACGTGCGTGGTAGCCATCTTCTGATTCATTTTTTTCTGCTTTGTTTCTATTGGTAGTCCTTGAGATGGTAATTATATAAGTGATGTAATCATTTGATTCCCCACTCGTTTGTTTTCCTTGAGGGGAGGCCGGGTGGGTCGCATGTGAATCCAGAAAATTCTTCAAGCTGCAAAACTACTCCTACTGGTAAGTAACCATTTCGTTTTGCAGCGTGAATCCTTTTCTGAATTCACATGCTGTGCATTAGATTACGTAGCGGTTTCACCCGAGGTTGGGTGGCTGTGGTGAGAGGAATACTTTGCAAACAGGTGTTGAAGCACCTTCTGTCCACTTTGAACCTCCTTACTCATTTGTATGTCCAGACAGTAATGCTTTGTAAAGGTGTGTGGTGATGCCCATGTTGCTGCTGCACAAATAGTGTCAATGGGTACATTAGCCATGAAGGCTACAGTAGCTCCTTTCTTTCTAGTGGAGTCAGCTGTAGGTCGTATAATCAGTTCTTTTTTGGCATAGGCATAACATGACTGGATGGTTTGTACTATCCATTGTGCAATTGTTGCCTTTGTGACTGGTGATCCTGTGTTGGTGTGAGCGTATGTGACAATTGTTTTGCGTATTTATTCTGTTCTTTGTAAATAGTACAGTAACGTTCTCCTTTCATCCAGGGTATGGAGACTTTTTTTTTGCTTTAGTCTTTGGATTTTTGAAGAAAATAGTCAGGAGAATATTTTGATCCAAGTGGTATTTTGATACTACCTTCGGTACGAAGTGTGGGTTTGTTTTTAAAAACACCTTGTCTTTATGAATTTGTAGGTATGGCTCTTGTAGTGTTAGAGCCTGTAACTCACTTACTTTCCGTAGGGAGGTAATGGCGATGAGAAAAGCTGTTTTAAAAGTGATGTGTTTAAGATCTGCCTTGTGCATGGGTTCAAAGGTTTTGTCATTAGTTGTGAAAGCACTGTATTTAGACTCCATGTGGGTACAGGAGCTGCCCTCTGTGGGGCAATCCTTTTTGTTCCTTCTAAGAATCTTTTACTTAGAGGCCTTGTGAAGAAACTTTTGCATGTTTTCCCTTTTGTATATGCTACGATGGCAGATAGGTGCACCTTTATGCTTCAGTAGTTGATGTTGCTGCCCAGGAGATACGTTAGATAAGTGATTACTGTCTCCTGCGTATTGATTGAATCCATCCGATTGTTAGCAGTGCACCATGTGGTGTATCGCTTCCATTTTGCTGCGTAGCATTTTCTTGTTGATCGTTTCCTTGCCTCTCTTGGAATTTCCATAGTTCTTAGAGGCAGTTTGAGGTGACCAAATTCGATGTATTCAGTCGCCAAACTGCTAGGTGCAGTGTCGCTGGTTCCGGGTGAAAAATTTGGCCCTGTTGCACAAGTTACTAACTTGTGTAACGATATATCTGTAAGAGACAGTAGTTAGTGATAGATTCCTTACCTTAGAATATCCCCAGGCGTCAGGCTGGATCCGGAAAGTTTTGCGTAGCAGTACCCTTGCGCGTCGGTAGGCGGCGTCGTGCGGCTCTGCGTCCGTCGTCGGCGTCGTGATCGCCGGGATGACGTCGCGGGCAGTACTTAGGCGCCGCCCCTGCGCGCTGACGTCAGTTCTGTACACGACTTTCCGCGCCAGGAACGCAGAGCCATGCAAGAAGCTGACACAGGTGTCTGAAAAATACTAGGGCCCTGAAAGGGATGTCCTTAACCCTAGAAATCAGTTCGCAGAACGGGGAGGATGGGTGGGGCGGTAGGAATCTATCACTAACTACTGTCTCTTACAGATATATCGTTACACAAGTTAGTAACTTGTGCATCTGAAAGAGACACGTTAGTGATAGATTCCTTACCTTAGAATAGATACCCCAGCAATACCAACCCCGGTGGTGGGTCTGCGAACAAAGATCAGACAAGGAAGTCCTGGAGGACAGAACGGCCAAAGAAGCCGTCCCTCCGGACCTGACTGTCAAGGCAGTAATGCTTTGTAAACGTGTGCAGCGAGGCCCACGTAGCTGCCTGACAGATAACCGGCAGCGGAACACCGCGGCCCAAGGCCGTGGTAGCAGCCGTTGCCCTGGTGGAATGGGCACGCAGCCCAACAGGAGGCTCCTTCTTAGCCAAAGAATAGCAGGTCTTGATGCACAAGGTAACCCAGCGGGAGATGGTCCTCTTGTGCACCGCCCGACCTTTTTGGCGCCCACGTAGCCAACAAAGAGCTGGTCATCCACCCGGAAGTGTTTTGTGCGGTCAATATAGAAAGAGAGCGCACGTTTTGGGTCCAGACGGTGGAGCCTCTCTTCCTCTCTGGAAGGATGCGGAGGCGGAAAGAAGGTGGGCAAAGTGATGGTCTGCCCAATGTGGAAAGCAGTAACCACCTTTGGCAAGAAGGACGGACGCGTCCGAAGAACAACCTTGTCTGGATGAACAGACAGAAAGGGAGGTTTGCAAGATAGAGCCTGGAGCTCACTCACCCGCCGAGCGGAGGTGATGGCCACCAGAAAGGCTGTCTTCAGAGTCAGAAGACGAAGAGGACAGTTATGCAGAGGCTCAAAGGGAGCGCACATTAAAAAGGTAAGAACCAAGTTCAAGTCCCACTGAGGCATTACAAACGGAACAGGAGGGAAGAGGTGAGTAATGCCTTTTAAGAACCTGTTAACAACAGGGGACTTGAAAAGGGAGGGCTGATCAGGGAGCCTGAGGAAGGCCGAGATAGCACAAAGATAACCCTTGATGGTACCCAGGGCAGAACCCTGTTGGGCCAGAGAGAGAAGGAACAGAAGGACCTCAGAAAGAGGGGCAGAAAGGGGATCCACAGCCTTTGCTGTGCACCATGCCACAAATTTGTTCCACCTGCAGGCGTATACCACCTTAGTGGAGGGACGCCTGGCCGCCAGAATCACATCACAAACTTCGGGAGGCAAGTCGAAAGGAATCAACTGCCGCCGCTCAATCTCCACGCAAGCAGGTGTAGACTGGACAGGTTCGGGTGGAGGACCGTCCCCTGCTGCTGCGACAGAAGATCCTCCCGAAGAGGCAGACGGATCGGGGATCTATGCTCATATTGAGTAGATCGGGATACCAAACTCTTCGAGCCCAGTCCGGAGCCACAAGAATGACTTGGGCCCGGTCGTGCCGAATCTTCTTCAACACTCTGGGTAGAAGTGGTATAGGCGGAAAGGCGTACAACAGACCGCAACTCCACTCGCGACGAAAAGCGTCGCCGAGCGAGTGCCGCCTTGGAAATTCCAACGCGCAGAACTGATGACATTGCGCGTTCTCTTCGGTGGCGAATAGATCTAACCAAGGCTCTCCCCACTGTAGAAAGAGTCCTTGCGCCACTTCCGAGTGAAGACGCCATTCGTGATCCATCATGCACCTGCGGCTGAGTTCGTCCGCCCTGGCGTTCAGAGAACCTGCCAGGTGTTGAACCATCAGGAACATGCCCTGATGTTCCAGCCATGTCCAGAGGCGCAGAGCCTCCTGACAAAGGGTCCAAGACCCCACCCCGCCCTGTTTGTTGCAGTACCACATGGCGGTGGTGTTGTCTGTGAACACCTGCACTACCTTCCCTTTGACAGAGGGAAGGAATGCCTTGAGTGCAAGCCGGATCGCCCGGAGCTCCAGAAGGTTGATATGGAGCCGGGACTCCGCCGGAGACCAGAGGCCTCTGATCTCCGCCTCTCCCATGTGACCGCCCCATCCCAGAAGGGACGCGTCCGTCACAACTGTATGCTCTGGCTGGGGAAGGGAGAGGGATCTGCCCATGACCCATTGCCGGTTCGAGAGCCACCACTGCAACTGTTTTGCAGTCCCCTCCGAGATCTGGACGTGATCGGACAGGTTGCCCTGGTGCTGCGCCCACTGGAACTTCAGGTCCCACTGCAGAGCCCGCATATGCCATCTGGCATGATTGACCAGCAGGATGCAGGAGGCCATGAGGCCCAGCAGCCTCAGGGTCATCCGTACCGAAACCCAGGATAAAGGCCGAAAGATCGGAATCATAGCCTGAATATCCCGGACTCGCCGTTCGGGAGGATAGGCCCGAAACTGCGTCGTGTCCAGAACTGCTCCGATGAAAAGGAGCTGTGGAGAAGGAATTAGATGCGACTTCGGCACATTGATGGAGAACCCCAGCGAGTGCAGGAGTTCGGCCGTAGTCTGGAGGTGGGAGACGACTGCCTGGGACGAGCCCGCCTTCAGCAGCCAGTCGTCGAGGTAGGGGAAGACTGAAACCCCTGCCCGGCGCAGATGAGCTGCGACCACCGCCATCACTTTCGTGAACACCCGAGGGGCACTGGTAAGGCCAAAGGGGAGCACGGTGAACTGAAAATGCTCGGGGCCTACCGTGAACCGAAGGTAACGCCGGTGGGCCGGCAGGACGGGGATGTGGAAATACGCGTCCTGCAAGTCCAACGCTACCAACCAGTCTCCAGGGTCGAGGGCAGTCAAGACCTGAGCTAGGGTGAGCATCTTGAACTTCTCCTTCCGGAGGAAGCGATTGACGTTCCGGAGGTCCAAGATAGGACGCATGTCCTCCTTGTCCTTTTTGGGCACCAGAAAGTAGTGGGAGTAGCAACCACGCCCTACTTCTGGGGTCGGAACATGCTCGATGGCCCTCTTGGTCAAGAGGGCCGTGACTTCCTTCTGTAGAAGCACCAAGTGATCCCCTGACATGCGGTGGAATTGAGGTGGCATGGCTGGGGGGTGGTCTCGAAGGGGAGGGAGTAGCCCCTTCGGACAATGTCCAAGACCCACCTGTCCGAGGTGATGGTGCGCCAGTGGGGAAGGTGATGGCGGACCCTGCCCCCTACTGGCGTGCCGTGCACCTGAAAGGAGGGACTAGGAGGGCTTGGAGGCCGCGGACGGGTTGGAGGTGGTGGCCTGACCCGCACGCTTGTTGCCCGATCCGCCACGGCGGAATCCACGTCCTCGGCCACGCGAAGACGCCTGCTGCGCGGGCCGGTGGCTGGGCTGCTGACGTGAAGGGGCGCCCCTACCGTGGCCACGATAGGGGCGAAAAGCAGAAGGCAGCGGAGGGCGTGTAGCAGAAAGGCCCAGGGACTTTGCAGTAGCCCGTGAGTCCTTAAAGCGCTCCAACGCATGGTCTGCTTTGGACCCAAAAAGACCGACTCCATCAAAGGGCATGTCCATGAGAGTATTCTGGACATCCCCTGAAAAACCAGTGGTTCTCAGCCAGGCGTGGCGCCGGAGCGCCACCGTCGTTGCAATCGACCTGCCCAGCGAGTCGGCGGTGTCAAGGCCACAACGGATAGTGTATTTGGCCGCATCCCTTCCTTCCGCAATGGCGCGGGAAAGCAGTGCCTGGACCTCCTCAGGGCACTGGGGCAAAACATCCGCCACCGAATCCCACAGGGAGTGGGTATATCGGCCCAAAAGACAAGCGGTGTTAACGGACCGCAAGCCAGCACTGGAGGAAGAAAAACCTTTCTTCCCAAACTGATCCAGGCGTTTGGATTCCCTATCCGGAGGAGCGGTAGGGAAGGCGGTTTGGGAAGCGGAGGCTTGGACAACCAAGCTCTCAGGAGTGGGGTGGACAGAAAGAAACAGGGGGTCGCCCGGAGCGGGGCGATGGCGTCGTGACACGTTCCGATCCACAGGAGCCCCTGTGTTGGGCTTGGACCAGGCGCCCAAAGAACGTCAGTGAGGGCGTCGTTAAACGGCAGCACAGTCTCCGCAGAGGAGGCTGCCGGCTGAAGCACCTCTGTCAAGATGTTAGTCTTGACCGTCAAAGTAGGGAGCTGGAGACGTAAGGCCCCAGCAGCCCTACGCAACACCGTACCAAAATTGGCCCCCTCCTCCGTAGCCACGGGAGGAGACAGCATGCCAGTGTCAGGAGAAGTATCCAGACCACTGGCCTCCCTAGACTCTCTGTCCAGTCCTCATCATACTGACAGTTGCGTGTCAGAGGGTCATCAGACCCCTCCCAGTCCTCCTGGTCCTCCTCTGGTTCAAAATAAGGAGGAGGAGGGACATTTGGGACCCAAGGTCCCATCGGCGCCGGAGCCGGCGTCGAGCGACGTCGCTCCGGGTCCATGTCCGGAGCCGGAAGGAACTGGGGGACGACGCCGCCCGGAGCCCAGGGCGGCGTCGAGAACGGCACCGGAGACATCGGCGCCGGCGGAGGTGTCGTGAGGTCGACCGGCGTCGATGGGGGTTGTGGAGCCGGGATCGAGGCCGGGGCCGAAGCCGGAGCCGGGATCGAGGCTGGAGGCTCGGGCGACGCCGGGGACGGAGCCGCCGGCGACGCCGGAGCAACCCCATCAGGGCCCGCGGGGCCCGAAGGCGCACCGGAGGGGCCTGAAGGCCCGAAGAGGCGGGCCATGGCCGACAGGAACTCCTGTACCTTGGCCGGATCCGCCCCCGAACCCGGGAAGGGCGGGTATGACGGGGGCGACTCCACAGGCAAGTCCGGGGCCGCGGGGGCGGTGCCGGGAGGGGCCTCAGCCGAGTCGCGAGACCGGCGAGGCGAAGTCCGAGAGCGACGATGCTTCTTGGACTTCTTGTGCTTAGACTTACCGGACGAAGAAGTCGACGACCGGTGTGCACTCCGCGAGCGACCCCTGGACCTCTCACGCGACCGGGGCTTCCGCGGAGCCGAATGCCGGGCCTCGAGGAGCTTTCGAGACCGCTCTCGCAAAGCTTTCGGGTTGAGGGCCTGGCATTCGGGACAAGACTCGGTGTCGTGGCCTCGGCCGAGGCAGAAGAGACACTCCCAATGCGGGTCGGTGACGGACATCATCCGCGCACAGGCGCCGCATCGCTTGAAGCCGGGCATCCCTACGACACCTTAAAGTTGAAAAAAAAAACCAGTGAAAAAATCACCAAAAAGTATGGTCAAAAATTGACCAGGGCACTGCTCTTCCCGGATCTGCGCTTGCTGGCGCGGAAAAAGAAGAACTGACGTCAGCGCGCAGGGGCGGCGCCTAAGTACTGCCCGCGACGTCATCCCGGCGATCACGACGCCGACGACGGACGCGGAGCCGCACGACGCCGCCTACCGACGCGCAAGGGTACTGCTACGCAAAACTTTCCGGATCCAGCCTGACGCCTGGGGATATTCTAAGGTAAGGAATCTATCACTAACGTGTCTCTTTCAGATGCATTGTTAGCAGATCCTTGTCTGCTTTGATCCTCATCTTCCCCTTGGATAGTTCCAGTAGGGTTGAGTACCATGTTTGCCTGGGCCATTGAGGGGCAATGAGAGTCATGTTTGCTCCCGTGTGTTTTGCTTTTTCTAGTACTCTTTGTATTAGGGGTATCGGTAGAAAAGCATAAGCAAATGTCTGTGACCAGTTGAGTGAAAGTGCATTCCCCTTCGACAAGTGAAACCTCGAGGCAAAGGACTGGCATTTCTTGTTCTGCATTGTTGCAAACAGATCTATCACTGGAGTTCCCCAGTGATTGAACAGGTATTGAACTGCTGTTTCAACTCCCATTCGTGAGAGCAGTTGTTCTGTCTGCTCAGCTGACTCCTGGCAAATGCACCGTTGGTAGGTTGTTCTCTTGAGCCAGTGCCCACTGCCAGATGTCCTGAGCTAGTTTGCTCAGTGGAAAGGACTTTGTACCTCCTTGTTTGTTGAGGTAGAACATTGTCGTGGTATTGTCTGTCTGGATCAGCACAGTTTTGCCCTGAATGTGTTTTTGGAATGCCTTCAGCGCCAGAAAGACAGTCTTTATCTCCAGATAGTTGATGTGTTTTATGGAATCCTGTTCTTTCCATTGACCATGAACTTTGAGCTGGTTGAAGTGTGCTCCCCAACCGTTGAGGGATGCGTCCGTGGTGATTGTTACAGATGGAGTTGGGCTTTTGAAAGGTCTCCCCTGTGCGCCATGTTGTTGGATGCCCACCATTGTATCTGTGCTTGCACCCTTTCAGTAACAACCACTAGATCTTCCCAACTCCCTGTGGCCTGAGACCAGCTGTTGGTAAGCCATTCCTGGAACGGGCGCATGTGTAGGCGAGCATGAGGAATCAGTGGGATGCATGATGCCATCATGCCCATCACTTTCATGACCTTCCTCACGTTCAGAGATTGTCCCTTCTGGTAAAGGGTCACTTCGTGGTGGATAGCTTGTATTCTCTTTTGTGTTGGATACGCTTTTGCAGATATTGAGTTTATTCTTGCTCCTAGGAAAGTTTTTTTCCCTTTCTGGATTTGTGGGTGATTTTTTGTGGTTTATTGAGAAATCCAGTTTTTGAAGCGTTTGTACAGCTGTTTGAATATGATTTCGGCATGCTTGTTTTGAGTGTGCCCTTATGAGCCAGTCATCTAGATCGGGATAGAAATCGATTCCTTCCCTTCTCAGATGCGCTGCCACTGCTGCCAGGCACTTTGTGAAGACACGTGGTGCTGATTTTATTCCGAAAGGCAGTACCTTGAATTGATAATGTGTTCCGTTGTGTAGGAATCATAGGTACTTTCTGTGTCCTTTGTTCATAGGGATATGCAAGTAGGCTTCTTTGAGGTCTATGGTCGCCATGTAATCCCCCTTTTGCATCTGTGGGATTATTTCTTGCAGGGTACACATTTTGAAGCGTTGTGTTAATATGAACCTTAGGTCAGAGTGGTCTTGGAGACAGATCCTGTTTGGGTACCAGGAAATATGGGGAGTAGTTTCCTGCAAACCACTCCTGTTTTGGCACAAATTCTATTGCGTATTTTTGTGATAGTTCTTTGATCTCTGAATTTAGCAATGTTTGTTCTGATTTCAGGAATTTTCTTGCTTTTGGTGGGTTTGCCAGTGGTGTCTTCGTCAGCTCTATGCAATACCTGTATTTTACCAAATTTAATATCCAATTGTCCGTTGTGATATTTTGCCATTGTTTGAGGAAAAGGGATATTCTTCCCCCCACTGGTGATTTGTTTGGGTCCTATTCTGCAAACGAGTCAGTTGGAGCCATTTCCTCTTCCTCTTGAGGTTTGGCCTCTCCCTCTGCCTCTTGCTCGAAAGGGCTGCTTCTGCTGTTGCTGCCAACCCTGGTAGCTTGACTGCTGCCCTGTTTGTTGTGCCGAGCCTTGACTTTGTGACTGTTGTGTCATTTGCTGCCCCCCTGGCCAAATGCGCCTCTTCCAGTGGGCTTCTTGCCATTGAAACCACCTCTTTTAAACAAACCTCTCTGCTGCAGGGCTCCCATTGCCCTTGCCGTTTCATTATCTTTTTTAATCTGTTGCAGAGATTCATCGACCTCTTTTCCGAAGAGTACGTCTCCCGTGAATGGTCTGTTGATGATGGAAGTTTGAACTTCCTGCTTGAATCCTGATATCCTGAGCCAGGCATGTCTTCTCAGGATGGTACCTGTGCACATTTGCCTGCTAGCAGTGTCTGCTGCGTCGAGTGCTGACTTAAGGCAAGTATTTGCTACGTTCTTGCCTTCCTGGATGATGGATTTTGCTCTTTTTTGTGTTCTTCTGGGAGCTTGTTAAGAAGTTCTTCTATGTCTTCCCACTGTTGGTGGCCATATCTATTCAGCAAGGCATTAGAATTAGCAATGCACCATTGCGTAGCTGCTTCCTTTTCCATTTTCCTCCCCACTATGTCCATTCTTTTACTCTCCTTTTCTGGAGGCGGCCGGGTATTGGAGACTGCATTGGCTCTCCTTCTGGCTGTGGTGACAATGATTGAGTCTGGCACCGTGTTCCCTTGAATGTACTTAGGGTCCTTTGAGGAGGCTTTGTACTTTTTCTCCACTCTGGGTGTTATTCCCTTGCTTGTGGCTGGTTCCTTGAAGGCTTCTTTGCCTTGAGCCAGAATACTGGGAAGCATAGGTAGTTACTGAACTCCCTTTGTGGCAGGGGCAAGGGTTTCTAATAGGAAACATGTGTCTCCTTTGTCTTCCTCGAGGTTGACTCCTAACTGGTGTGCTGCCCTCTTGACTATGCCATTATAAAAGGCTATGTCATCTGGAGGCGAAGCCTTCGAAGGATAACTGCATATCTCCTCCTCGGGGCTTTCGGTGTCGATTTCGTTCCACGTAGCCTCGCAATTTTTGGAGATTTCTTCCTCATCAGGAAGGTCTTCGTATTCCTTGGTGTCTTCGTCTCGAGATTCTGGAGTGGGAGGTGATTCGAAGATATCGTCTTCTCCTCCTCTGGCGTCTTCCGCCTCTTCAGCATCGATGTGCTCTGGTTCGGCGACCAGAATGTTTTGTTTCAAAGACCAGAGTTTTCGGGATTCAAAAATCCTTTAGGGATTCGAACTCTCTTCTTTTGAAGAATTGCCGTCATCTCCTCTTCGAGCCTTTTTCTCTTCTTTTCGACCTCGAGAGCCCTCTTGGCGTCGGAGGCCGGGGATTTTCTCTTTTTGCTTGCGCCTACGTCCGACTTCGACGACGTGGCGCTTTTCTTCACGGGTTCAGCTTTGACCCTTGGTTTCGGCGTCTTCTGCGATTTTACCTCCTCGGTAACCTTCGGTTGGGTTCCGTGGGGCTCTTTCAATCGCGGCGGACCTTCGATAGCCTTTTTGCTTGGTGTCGGGGCTGCCTTGGGTTGCGCCTTGTGTTCGTGGCCCTTCAGTTCCGAGGGGTGTGCATGGTGTCTTACCTTTTCCGTCTTTGTTGGCTCGCTCGTCTTTCTGGATGCCAGCCTTTTCGGAGTCCCCTTCTTGAATTTCGACGTCCGACCCCTCGTGCGTCGATTCTGCTGGCACTCCGTGTTCGTCCTCGTCGCTGGAGGAACCCAGCTCTGTGAGGGGCGTCTTCCTCGCTGTCTGCAACATTGTGGCGTAGTGGGCCTCTCTCTGCTTACGGCGGGTTCTTTGAGTTTTCGGCAGGAACTTCGCGCAGGCCTAGCAGTTTCTGTGGTGGTGGTCTTTGGGTAGGCAGAGGTTACAGACGTCATGCGGGTCGCGTTGAGTGAATTTGTGGTGGCACTTGGGACAAAACTTGAAAGGGGTATTTTCCATGTCCCCTACCTCGCCATTTGTGGACAGATGAGGTCCTCTGTGGTATCTGCCCCGGAGCTTCGCCGGAACTGTGATCTTCTCGCCGGTTACGACGTCGATGAGATGAGCTTCGCAGTGATCTTTTTTTCGGTTTTCTTGAAGTTTTTGGGGAAAATCTGAAAAATCTTCGGAGCTTCCCGACTTGCTTCCAGACCCAACGGTGTAAAAAAGAATCTGAAGCCGGCTACCACGCATGTCGACCTCCAGGATACCGTCTGACGTCACACAGGGGACACCAAATGGTGGTCGACAGCGACCAAAAGAAAGAAGAAAAAAAAACAAGAAAACAAAGACAATTCCGGACCCAACCACTAGATGGCGGAATAATGCACAGCATGTAAATCCAGAAAAGGATTCAGGCTGCAAAACACCCAAGGCCCAATCTCCTGCCACCACTGCCGCCGCACCTTCACCCACCTCCGTACCCAGACACCCACCCTCAACCCACCGGACGCCAACGTACACAAGCCTCTGAGCTGCATCCTCCTCAATGTGCACCCCCTGCATAGACACGCAGTAGAAGTCTGGGACCACCTCCAAACCCACTTGCCAGACGTTGCCTTCCTCACGGAGACCTGGACCAACGCCAGCTCCGCACCAGACATTGCAACCGCCATCCCCGACGGACACAAGATCCTGAGGAAAGACCGCCCGAACCGCCTCGGAGGAGGCCTTGCCATCGTCCACAAAAGCTCTCTATGACTAACAATCACTAACTCGGACGACGCCTCACCCCCTCATGGAACACATCCACTTCCAGCCCAACCCCAGAAAGACGATCCACGGAACTCTCGCCTACAGACCGCGGCCCCTGTTCAGCAATGCCATTGCAGACTACATCGCTCCCCACGCCCTCGCCTTCATGGACTACATACTGCTTGGAGACCTGAACTTTCACCTAGACATCCTCAGCGACCCCAACACCACCGCCCTCCTAGAGAACCACACCAACATCGGGCTGAACCAACTCGTCCCCACCTCCACAGGATACTCTCGACCCCATCGTCGACGGAGAAAATAACATTCGCTTCAGTCACACCACGGAACCGCTCAGGACGGACCACCACTGCATCCATTTCTACTTCTTGAAACCCACTGCACACAAACGCACGCCACTCCTCCCACGCAGAAACTGGAACAAAATCACCGAACACCTCACCTCCGCCCTCAGCTGCAATCCTCCCCCACCATGACAGACGCCAACACAGCAGCAAACAACCTTCACCAATGGATCGCCAACTGCGCCAACACTCTCGTCCCCCTCCAGAACCCCGCCAGACGACAACACAAAAGCCACCTGGTTCACCACGGACCTCTGAGAATCCAAGCGCTCTTGCCGACGACTGTAGAAAACTTGGAGAAACAGCGAAACCCCGGAATCACGCTCCGCCTACAAGGCCGCAACTACGGCACACCACCAAATCATCAAATAAACTAAGAGAAAATTCATCCAAGACAGAATCCTCTCCAACGCCCACAACTCCAAGGAACTCTTCGCCATCAAACAAGAATTCACCAGATCAAACAGCAAAACCACCGACGTCCCTCCCTCCCAAGACCTCTGCAACAAGCTCTGCTCCTTCTTCCACCACAAGATCAAGACGCTCTAAGACCACTTCGACTACCAAGACCATGGCACCGACCTAACACCCCCCCACCAGCTACGCCATTCCGCCGACCCTCCTCACCTGGACCCCTTCTCACCGTGGAAGATACTGCACAGATGATGAAAAGCATCCACTCCGGAGCACCCACTGACCCCTGCCCGCTGCGCATCTTCCACAGGGCTGCCATTGCACCCGAAAAAAATGAACAATCAACTGCTCCCTTGAGACAGCCATATTCCCAGACGACTGGAAACACGCCGAAGTCAAACCCCTCCTCAAGAAGCCCTCCGCAGACCCGACAGACCTCAGGAACTTCAGGCCCATCTCTCTTCTCCCCTTCGCCGCCAAAGTCATTGAGAAAGTCATCAACACCCAGCTAGCGCACTTCATAGAAACCAACAACATCCTCAACCTTCTCCGAGGGCACCGAGACTGCCCTCATAGCTGCCACTGATGACATCCGCACCCTCCTCGACCAAGGCCACACTGCAGCCCTCATCCTCCAATTCCTCTCAGCAGCCTTCGACACCATCTCCCACCGCACACTAGCTGCCAGACTCCAGGACGCCGGCATCCAGAGAACTGCCTTAGACTGGATTCGATCTTTCCTCTCAGGCAGAACACAAAGAATAAGACTCCCGCCCTTCCTCTCCGAACCTACAGAGATCAGATGCGGAGTACCCCAAGGAGCCTCCCTCAACATCTAAATAGCCCCCCTCGCAACCATCGTCAGAAAACACAGAATCAACATAATCTCATAAGCAGACGACACCCAACTCATCCTCTCCCTCACCAAGGAACCGGACATCACCAGGCACAGTTTCCAAGAAGGGATGAAGGATGTTGCATCCTGGATGAGCAGCTGGCTGAAGCTCAACTCTGAGAAAACAAAGGTCCTCATCCTCGGATCCACCCCCTCCGCATGGGACAACACCTGGTGGCCCCCAAGCTCAGAAACCCACCCACCCCTACAGACCACGCTTGTAACCTCGGCATCATACTCGACTCTTCACTCACCATGAATCGCCAGATCAACACTGTGTCCTCCACATGCTTCAACACCCTCTGCATACTCCACAAGACCTTCAAATGGATCACCCCCCCCCCCGACACCAGGAAGACCATCACTCACGCACTCCTCACCAGCAGACTGGAGTACCGAAACGCGCTCTACACCGGAATCAACAAAACACTGCTCCGCAAACTCTTGACCGTCCAGAACGCCACAGCCAGACTCGTCCTAGACATCCCACAACATGACCACATCACCCAACACCTCTGCAACCTCCACTGGTGTCGAAAAAAGAATAACCTTCAAACTGCTCACACACGCCTACAAAGCCCTCCACAACACCGGACCCCAATACCTCAATGAAAGAAACTCCTTCCACACCCCCCCCCCCCACGAGAAACCTCCGCTCTGCCAACCTAGCAACGGTCCCTCGCATCCACAGGACCAGAGTGGGTGGCAGATCCTTCTCCTACACTGCGGACAAGACCTGGAACGAACTCCCCCTCAGCATCAGACGGAGCCAGACTCTGCACCTATTCAGGTGGGATCTCAAGACCTGGCTCTTCGGATGACCACGGAGCTGCTCGAACCCCCCCCAGCGCCTTGAGACCCTCATGGGTGAGTAGCGCGCTTTAAAATCCCTGATTGATTGGAGTCCAAGTAGGAGCATTCTTCCTTCTATTCAGAATCCAAATTAGTGGGCAAAGCTTCATAGGCAATTTGATACAAGTATTTTAATGTTTAGACCATAATGATGCAAGGCAGTTAATAAAATGTAATTACTAAATTAAGTGTAAAGAATCGTCGCCTTCAGAGCTCCTCAACTAAACATGAATATAAAGAGGATCCAGTTTTGATAAACGTTAGTGCTTCCTTATCAACTAATTGAATGCAGTCTTTTGGTCCTTTAAGAAGATTTAACTTTGGTAGACCGAGTAGAAGAGAATCAACCCCTGTAAGAAGGAACAGTTTGATATAAAGTTGTGAATCCCTGTACAACAGAAATCGGCTAGGGATCCAGAATTTTTAAAGCAGTAATGAACTTGACTTGCATATGAAACTCAACCTAAGAGGGTGTCGCAAAAATATATTTTGTGTTTTAACAGTAGAGGTGGACAGGCCCTTAAGGGGTCCAAACTCCTAAATATGAAAAAGAAAAAAAAAAAAAACACTATCCTCCAGATATTGGTATTCTGGATCTCAGCTGAGGAAATTAAACACTGGAAATTTGAGGTATTTCACAGTGACAAAAGCGAAGTTTGTATCCAGCTAACACAGTGAAATATTACAGAAGGCCACTTCAATTCAAGTATGCTCTACTGCCTCCCAAAAAATGACGGACTGAAGGGTACATATATAATTTGAATTCTACTCATTTTACTCCGGTAAAAAAAGAATACACATGGTCAAATCCTTACACGAAATGAGAAGTACAACTTTTTGACAACTTTCTAATCTGCTCTACAAAAGGAAACAATATAAAAATCCTTTTAGAAACATTGACTGCTTTCTACATGCAGATATCCTCTAAGATCGAAACTAAATTGGGTCTAGCCATAACCACTTGGCTTACAGACTCTTCCTAACCAAAGAACTGCACCCAAAGAAGGATTGGCTGACGTCTTAATGAATATCTTTAACAAAGCACATCAACACTTACTGTAAAGCAAGCAGATAGTAAGGTAATTGTTTGAAACATGATCATAGATCTTAAATGTCGGTGACATACACAAATTATATCCTCTACCATTTAGGTACTTTGACACAGACCACAACAGACAAGCATTTCAATATATTAGGTTAGAGGATTGTGTTAAATGCATTGAAATCATAAACACTGAATAATTTACAAGCTTAGCAATGCTTTATTACCACCTTAAAATTAGTTTTGGCTGAAGTTTTAGGCTGCGATTTTCACAATATCCAGAGCAAAAAAAAAAAAAAAAAAAAAACAAGAAATGTACTTTTATAGCACTTCTTTAGAAACATGTAAAATTTGTTTTGTCACATCTTGTTATTCAGCTTTTTCTTAAGTTGTATGTCCGCAACCTAGTGCACTTTCAAAATTGCTGTGTAAAATAAATAGTGTCAATTCATGAAGATGTTAAGAATCATAACCCCAGCGAGCAGGAATTCAATTTAAACAGAAATCCCATAGAACAGTAATTTCCATTTAGATGATACCATTTACTCCAATTATGTCAGGTCATGTAGAATAAATTCTATGTTCTTGTAGGTGAACACAGAAAACCATCAGTTCTGTCAAATGGTTTAGTTATCTGAAGCAGAGGAACGGAAATCCACTAATCCACTAGAAGATGTCCAAAAAGGGAGATGCCAGAGCCCCATTCAGATGTATATTGGATGATACTGTTTGTGAGTTAGTTTCTTTCTGCATGTAGGGCAAGTGCTGCTGTTTTTCAGAGCATCTCGGAGACACTGGCTGCAGAAGATGTGTCCACATTTTGTAGCAACAATAACTCGCCCACTCTGTGTGATCTACATTTAAGAAAAATTTGAATGTCATTAGAAAAACCATATCAACAAAATTACTCACATTTAATACAGGTTACATAGTAACACATTTGCTTCCAAGGTGAGCAGTTGGTAAACCTAATCAGAACCCCACGGAGGCTTTGTTGGCCCATAATGCATGTTGCGAATTAAGTATTTTTACCATCACGTTGATATTGGTGCAGTTGTATAAAAGGAAAACTATACCCAGTAACCATTGTTCATGGCATGTAGTGGTGTAGATTCACATGCTTTGCATACTCCTGCCATTTAATGTTGGGCTCGGACACGTGCAAGTATTTTTTTCTTCAAAGGCATTCGACTCACGAGGTATAGTGACTCCACCAATTGCTTGTAATGCTCATGGGCATTGGCTCCATTGTTATATAGTTTTTTCCACACAAATGGTGAGGATATAGATGGAGCATGGAGATACAGAAAAGATGACCATGCAAAGGATTATTAAAAAATGAAAGAAGAAATATCTGCATCATTGAAAGGCTTCTGGGAGGACGGTGGGTGAATGTAAATAGACAGCACTACATGTCAAGAACAGAGGCTTACAGACCAAGTAAAAATTTTGTGGCATATGTAGCTGTAGATACAAATGCTATGCACAGACTGTAAAGCAGGCTCCCATAAAGCGATGGCTAGCCCGAGGATGTTGCAGAACATTGAAAAAGTGTGCATAAGACAGCCTAGCTTGTTAGAGAGCTAAAACATCCACACACTAATGGTTAGTAAAAGTGTGGGGAGAAAACCAAGTAGCTGCCTAAGTGTGCCCTGATTCTGTAAGTAAAGATCCGACCGCTTGGGCAGCTTCTCGTGAGGCACTAGAGACAGGCTGAGGAGAATGGTGAACCAGGGCTGCCTGGTCCAGGTTGGGGCACTAAGATGAGAGTGAGGGATATTTGCCAAAGCCTGCCAACCACAAATGAAAGAAGTGGAAGAGGTGGAAAAGTGTAGGCAAATATTCCTAACCAGGACATCCATAGTGCATTGCCCATGAACTGTGGGTTTCGGAACTAGTATGGCAAGTTTGGAGTTCCCACTTATGAACTTTTTGCTGCATTCTGCTAAGCAAGTCTGCAAAACTGTTGTCAACTGTTAGTATGTACCTTATCAGTAGTTGGACTATGTGATGTATCGTCCCCCACCAAATACCCTGGGCTGGAGGGGACACCTGCAGGTAGTGAGTGCCACCCTGTTTCTGTAAGTAAAACAGGACAGTTGTGATCTTTGTATGAACGAGTATTACCTTGTGTTAGATGCAAGCGTGGAACACTTTGATGACAAGCTGGATAGCTGACAATTCCAGGTGGTTGATGTGGAGGCCCTGTTGCTAGGGCATCCACATCCCTTGAATGGTCAATTCCTGTAAGTGTGCCCCTCAACCAATGAAAGAGGTGCCCGTTGTGATGGTCACCTGCGACACTGGGTCCAAAAAAGGCCGGCATGCAACAGGTTGCTGACATTCCCACCACTTCAGAGAGCGAGGAGTAGGGCCCCATATCAACACTAGATACTACCAATATTTGTGACAACCTTGTTGCTAGGCACTCCTGCAACGGGTGCATGTGTAACCTGACATAGGACTATAGCAATGCAGGAGGCCATCATGCTGAGAATGCGCATGACCTTTCTGACCGTTATCTGATAATCTGACCGAAAAGGGGGAAGCACGCTTGGACCCTTCCAGGGTCGGAGTATGCTTTTCTCATGACAGTTAGGTATGGCCCCTAGGAAGGGTTGGACCTGAAGAGGCTGGAGATGAGATTTCATGATCTTGATGGTAAAGACTAAGCTGTGTAAGAGATGTATGGTGGCTTGGGTGTGCGCTAGGCACTGCTGTTCCGTTGCGCTCTTTATTAGCCAATCCTCTAAATAAAGGAAGATGTGGACACCGTTGCTTTTGGGGTGAGCGCTACCACAGATAGACACTTTGTACACACCATGGGAGCTGTGGTCACCCCGATAGGCAGCACTATGAACTGATAATTCTGACCACTTACAACAAACCAGAGGAACCATCGATGTGGTTGGGGATGTAGAAGTAGGTGTCCTTCAGGTCGAGGGCAGTTGTGAAGTCACCTTGCTATAGTTGAGGAGTGACACCCTGGAATGTTACCATGTTATAGTGTTCTGACAGGATGTACTTGTTGAGGTGCCCAAGGTCGAGAATGGGCCTTAGTGACCTGTCCTTCTTGGGAATGAGGAAGTATATAGGGAGTATACCCCTTTGCCGTGTTGTGGGGGTACGGGTTCTATGGCCCGCTTGATGAATAGTGCATGCATCTATCTCCTCTTGAAGCAGACGCTGATGTTCCGGGGACAAGTGTTAAATGGTCGGGTGGGTGGGGTGTAAGGTAGTCACTCTACCATTGTTATTTTTGTACCGTCCTCGGTAATAACCCCGAGAGGATGCCTGCTGTAGCCTGGGGAAGAAACTGGATGCTTCAGTTTTTAGTGGTCTTTTCCCCTCCACAGTATCACGTGTGGCGAAAGGAGCCGTGGCCAGATGGGGTCTGTAGGGCACCCACATTCTTAGCAGTCCGTCTCCTTTTTTTGCCACCATCTGGTCAATTTGCAGGACAAACCATCAAAGAGCAAGTTGACCAGATGATGGTGTAACTCTGCCTTAAAGTCTGAAATACGCAGCCAAGTGTGTCGGCGGGGGAGGACAAGTGTTTAAACCATGAGCGGCGGTATCAGCCGCGGCTAGAACTGCAGCGAATCATAATATTCATTATAATTATACCCTTGGCTACTAATTTCTGACCCCTTTTCTTGTACTATTCTAGGAGGTGTTGAATTAACTCCCCCATTTCATTCCAGAAGGCCCAATGGTACCGGGAGAGTAAACCTACACAATTGATGACAATTCTCTGCATAGCAGACTTGGCAACGACATGTTTCCCTGCTGTATCTGTCTATTTACCCCCCCTGGTCTGGAGGCAGTGCATCCTGTGCCCTGAGAATTGGCACGTGTGCAGGCGGTATGAAATACCAGAGTGTCAGGTTCCAGGTGACCCCTGATGTAAGGAGGGTCAGAAGTGGGTGGCTAATTAATAAGAAAGAGAGCGATCTCAGCCAAAGAGAATCTATGCTTTTATTTTTTTAAATTTTGTTTATTGGCATTTTGCACTTTTACACATACAGCAGTGTGTCATGGAATAACCGATTTAGGGCACAAAATAGAACTTCTATTCAGTTGTTGACACTCTGGTTTGTTCATGTCAGAATATATCCATCAATACACACAGTTTATGTCATCCGTTGTATTTTCCAGTTACAGGCCCCTTCGTTCCCAACATAGTCTCTTGCCAATATAACTTGTACCACAAAGTCCAACAGTAACTCCCCAAACCTCCCCCCATTCCAGTCAGTGCTAATCTAAACCCATGATCATCTGTAGATTTGTTTCATCTCTTATTGAATTGCCGAACCTTCCTGGACCATATCTCAGTTTGTCTTGTACTATTAGGGGCGTTACCTTCCTGAGACCTCTTAGGGTGTTGCTTCCTGACTCCCCTGTAGGTTTGTTATCATGGAGGCCCATGCCAGTCTGTCTTCCTCAGCCTTTTCGTCTTTTCTTACAAATCTCATTCGTACTAACTCTGCAGTTGCCCACTCACTTATATCGCTCATCCAATCCGTATATTTCGGGGGCTGAGGTTGCATCCATGCAATCACCACTCGCCTTTTAGCCAAAACCAGCCCTAGGTTGAAAAAGCGTCTGGTTAGCTTTTTGTTTTTTGGTGCAGGTAGTAGCCCCAATAATATCTGTTTAATCTCTCTTGGTATATTCCAGCCGGTGACCTCTCCCAGACATGTCAGGACCCTCTCCCAGTAGGGGTGCAACAGTGAGCACTGCTAAATCATGTGGAGGCAGTCTGCCCCCTGAGCTTTACATCTGGGACATCCATCCGTGCGAGATTGGTATATTATATGTAATGTGCGCGGGGTTAGATATGCTTGATGCACTAAATTATATTGGAGTAGTTTGAATCGTACATTTGCACTGACCTTTTACACTCCCTCATGCACCCTTCTCCCTTCACCCTCAGTCAAAGGTTCATTCATTAGTGTATCTCATTTTTGTTGAAGTCCAAGAGGTTCCACCTGCAGGTCCTCGCGTAGTGCTCGATAGAGGTGTGAGACGAGTCGCCTAACCTGTGCCATGGATAGCATAACCCGTAATATATTAGTAGTCGGGGGTTCCTCTGGGAATCCCTGCCAAAGCTCCCTCGCTACACTATTTTTCCATATTGTAGAAATTGGCCTGGCCCGAGTTCAAAAGTATTCTGTGCCTCCTCTCGGGAAATGAACTGCCCGCCCACGTAAAGGTCCCCCAGCAGCTGGCAGCCGCCATCCTTCCATCGACGAACAGACATGGAGTCTGCGGTACTGGCGAATAGGCGTATTGCCCATAAGGGCATATCAGGTGCGTATGGGGCCTGTTGTACCACTCGTCTTAACACATTCTCCCATACTTTTGCAACATGTTGTATTATGTACGGACACTTGTCGGGAACTCCACCCCCCAGCATCAACAGTTCAGCTAACGAACCAGTCCCATATATTCAGTCCAACAGAGATTTTTCCCAATAGTCCTCATTGTCTAACCAATGAACTGCATGTTGCAGCTGAGAGGCCATGTAGTAGAACTCGAGCCAGGGCACCTCCAGACCACCCCGCTCCCACGTTCTCTGCAGCACCGTCAGCCGCACTCTTCTTCGTTTTTCCCCCACAAGAGATCCCCAATGAGACTTTCTATTATGGTGAAATATGGTCGTGGAATTATATAGACAGTGTTGTAATACATATAGGCACCGGGGTAGGACGATCATTTTGATGATCGCTATGCGCCCCATAAGTGATAATGAAAACTCAGCCCAGAAACGAATCGATCCTTTTAGCGCCTCTAGTACACGGCCAATATTGAGTTTATGGTATGTGTCTGCTGTATTCGCCCGGTGTATGCCTAGATATCGCGCCCCCTCTTCAGCACACAGTAAATTAATGGGCGGCCTCAACTCCGGCAGGACTGTGGCCAACCTACCCATTGGTACCACCCTGGACTTCTTAAGATTAATATTGAGTCCTGAGATCTCACCGAAGCTTCGCTTTTCTGCCAGAAGTATTGGAACGGAACGCTCCGGCCATGTCAGGTAGACCAGCGTATTGTCCGCGTATGGCGAGACCATATGGTTAGTCTCCCCAAAGAAAATCTATGCTTGTTAGTCATAGTGGGCGTGCTCAACCCCACTTTTGGAGGGAGCACTTGTTGGTAGTGAATGTAATCTTTAGCTATATTCTCAAGATAGAGTTTGGCATCTGTCCCTAGCGGGTATTGTTTTATACTACTTGTGCCATGAACTCAATCCAGACCAGAAACCCTCTATTTCTTATGTAGCTGGTTCAAGACAGCAATGCGGGCCCACCATTAACATAGTACAAATTAGATCTTGAATAGGAAAAACCAACCTGCTCACGACTAATAGCCTAATACTCTAAAACTTTATTCATTACAAAAGCAAGATGACTGCCTGCGCATTTCAGGCCCAATACATTTTCTGGAATTTTCTCTATAACACGACCCGGGAATGGGCTTTCTAGACCCCTTGGCCCCAACAGATTTGTCAATGTGCCATTCTGTTACAGAAAGCTAAATGGACAGCAACCACCCTGGAACCCACTGAGCAGTACTAGAGTGAGATGTGTGTCAGGCAACAATCAATCCTATAAGATATCACAGAGATTTAACTATTGGAACTCCAATCCTTGACCACTATGGAAAGCCGCGCAACACTAGGAAATTAGGGATACATTTTAAAGAATTATTTACAAAAACAAAACCATATCCTAGTGTACACAATATGAATAGTAACTATTATGAATATAAACAATATAGTAGCAACACTATTTACAAGAAGTGTGAATAGCAAAAATACTTTAACATATCGATAAAAAGTTACTTACCTTCAGTAACAATCTTTCTGGTAGATATTCGAATAGATTCCACACTTTGTGAGCAGGTGTCAGAATGGATTTGAAACTTTAAAGCAGTACTCCTCCGTGGAAGTATGCGGTGTTGAGGCTCCGTACCAACAGAGTTACACTTAAGAAATGACGAGGGGAGCCCCATATAAGCACCACCCATGAACGTCGATGTCCGTTGCCATCATAGGCTGTCCAGGCCCTCAGACACAGAGCCCATCGTCAGATTGACATGACCAGCGTGCAGATCTCTAGATCGTGACATTTGTAGATATAAGGGAGTCAAGTTCATAGAATGGTGAAGCGAGGGGGTTGATAAGGAAATTGTGGTTAAAGAGACTATCCACCAGAAAGATTGTTACCAAAGTTAAGTGATGTGTTCTTCTGATAGAGACTATTAACCGCAGATTCCTAACCTTGTGAACAGATACCAAAGCACACCCCCAGGTGGTCGGTCTGAACTGGCTAAGATAAAGTCCTGCAAACCGAGTGGGCAAAATGCCCCTCTCAAAGGACGTAACTGTCGAGGAAATAGTGCTTTGTGAACGTATGTACCGACACCCATGCAGTCAACTGACAAATATCCAGGATAGGTACTCTGTGCTAGCACAGTAGAACAGTCTTAGCCCGGATGGAATGAGCCTGTTAGCATTCTAGAGACTGCTTTTTCACCAGTGCATAGCAAATCTTTATGCAGAGAACATTTAATCAGGAGATGGTCAATTTTTGCGCTGCCTTGCCTTTTTTGGGCCGGAGAACCCCACAAAGAGGTAAAAGCTTCATGTCCTCTTAGGGTCCATACAAAGTCTCTCTTCCTCCTTGGAGGGATGAGGTGGGGCAAAGAACGTGGGAAGGGTGATAGCCTGCCTGACATGAAATGGACTGACCACTTTCAGCAGAAAAGAAGCTCGGGTCCTCAACACAAACCTATCTGGGAGAAATGTCGTAGAAGGTGGGTAGACAGAAAGAGCATGCAGTTGGCTCACATTCGTAGCCAAGATTATGGTGATGAGAAAGACAGTTTTCAATGTAAGAAGACTTACATGGGGTGCCCATTAAAAAAGCGAGAACTAAATTCAAATCCCACTGTGGCATCTCAAGGGTATTGGTGGAAAGAAGTGTGGAAATGTTTGAAGTAAAGAACACCAAAATGCCAGAAATTAAGACTTGAAGAAACTCTCTGAATAATCCTGAGGTTTATTAGGAAGACATCTGTCCACAAGTAAGTACAACCGCAGCATGCCAACCGACAACCCCCCATCATATGGATAATGTTACTTACCCAGTAAGCATCTGTTCTTGGCATGTAGAGCTGTAGATTCACATGCTTTGCATACTCTTCCCACCTAGTGTTAGGTACGGATGTGTGAAAGTTGTTTTTCTTCGAAGAAGTCTTTCCAGTCACGAGGTAAGGTGACTCCTCCTTTCGGTGATAGTGCGCATGGGCATCGACTCCATTGTTAGATTGTTTTTCCGCAAGAGGGTGAGAATGGAGTACGTAAGTGTAGAATAGAGATGTCCATGCATATGTATGTAAATAGGAAGAACTGCAACAACTACAGGGGTCCGGGGAGGTGGGTGGACGCATGTTAATCTACAGCTATACATGCCAAGAACAGATGCTTACTGGGTAAGTAACATTATCCGTTCGAGGCATGTGTGCTGTAGACACACATGCTTTGCATAGACTATAAAGCAGTATGCTGCCAAAGCGGTGGCTAACCTGTAGGTGTTGCAGTTGTTTGAAATAGTGTCTTAAGCACTGCTTGGCCTACATTAGCTTGTTGTTGTACTAACACATCCACACAATAGTGTTTGGTAAATGTGTGTGGTGTAGACCATGCTGCTGCTTTACAAATGTCAGCTAGAGGAATGTTGCCTAAGAAGGCCATAGTGGCCCCTATTTTGCGTGTAGAATGCGCTCTAGGGGGTATGGTTAAAGTTCTCTTTGCTATAGCATGTTTGAATGCATTTAACAATCCATCTTGAAATGCCCGATTTAGAGATGGGATTGCCTTTGTGAGGTGGAGCAAATGCAACAAACAATTGTTTTGTTTTGCGAAAATCTTTGGTCCTTTCTATGTAATACAATAAGGCTCTTCTAACATCTAACGTGTGGAGAGCTCGTTCTGCTATTGAATCAGGTTGAGGAAAGAACACGGGTAACTCAACTGATTGGTTAATATGAAAAGCAGAAACCACTTTGGGAAGGAATTTTGGATTGGTGCGAACAACAACTCTATCTTTGTGGAGTTGAAAGAATGGTTCTTTTAAGGTTGATGCCTGCAACTCACCAACTCTCCTCAATGAAGTGATGGCAATGAGGAAAGCAACTTTCTATGAAAGAAACTGTAGAGGGCAATTATGCAAGGGTACAAAAGGTGGACCCATAAGTCTCGTAAGGACAATGTTAAGATTCCAAACTGGTGCATGTGGAACTCTTGGTGGTATTACTCTTTTCAAGCCTTCCATGAAAGCTTTGATTACAGGGATCTTGAATAAAGACAAATGTCTGTTTTGCAAATATGCAGCTACTGCTGCAAGGTGTAAACGAATAGATGTATAAGCCAGCCCAGTTTGCTGTAAATGCAACAGGTAACAGATGTTTTGCACAGAAGCGTCTAGAGGATTGATCTTGTTATTACAATAGACAACAAATCTTTTCCATTTCGCTGCATAGCAAGCTCTGGTAGTAGGTTTTCTTGCTTCTTTAAAAATAGTCATACATTGTGGTGGTAGATTTAAATAACCAAACTATGATTTCAGAAGCCAAATCGCTGGGTTGAGTTCCTTGGGATTTGGATGTCTGATTTCTCCTAGGCTCTGAGTGAAGAGACTGGAGGTGAGACGTAGTTTTTGATGTGGAACCTCTGACAGTTCTAACAGGGTGGTGTACCAAGGTTGACGAGCCCATGTGGGGCAACTAAAATCAATGCGAGAGATGTTTGCCTGAGCTTCCGAGCCAGTAACGGAAGTAGTGGGAGAGGTGGAAAAGCGCAGGCAAATATCCCTCTTCCGAAGCGGACGGCTTACTACCTACTTTGCTTTCAGCCCTGAAGTTCATTCTTATGAACGAAACGCGTTGGCTGGTATTTTGTATTTGGACACTTATGAAAATAAAGGATTGATTAAGACAACTCTAACAAGACCATATGAATTAGTGACTTATTTGACCAACAACCTTTTTAATATCGAGCGGTGCACCACTCCAAAACGTTGGAAATATCCCTGACCAGTTCATCCATGGGGCATTGCCTTTGGATAGAGGGTGTGGGAACCTGGATGCAAAGTTTTTGCGTTGTCTACTGTGGCGAATAGGTCTATTTGTGAAAATCCCCATTGTTGGAATTATGGATGGAGAACTTGGGGATGAAGTTCACACTTGTGAATTTGCTTCCTCTTCCTGCTGAGGAGGTTGGCAATCTCATTGTTTACTCCTGGAAGGTGTTTCGCTAGGAGATAGATCCTGTGATGTATTGCCCAATACCAAATGTTTTGAGAGAGGCGTGAGAGTTGGAGTGTGTGTTCCTCCCTGTTTTTGTACATAGTACATTGCTGTCATGTTGTCCGTGCGGACTAGGACAGCTTTGCCTATGAGGTGAGTTTGAAAAGCTGTGAGTGCTAGGAACACTGCCAAAAGTTCTAGGTAGTTGATGTGGAGACTTTTGTGATTTTCGCTCCACAGACACTGGATTGTGTAATCTTGGAGATGGGCAACCCAACCGAGAGAGATGCGTCTGCTGTTAACACGATCTGTGGAATAGGGTCTATGAAGGGCTGCCCTTTTGATAAATTTTGTGGGTTCCACCACTGCAGAGAGTGATGGGTGCGGCCGTCTACCAACACTAGATCGGTTAATTGACCCTGCGACTGATTCCACTGACTTGCCAAGCACTCTTGTAGGGGACGCATGTGAAGTCTTGCATGGGGTACGATTGCTATGCAAGACGCCATCATTCTCAGCAGTTGCATGAAAACTCTGGCTCATAACATGTGGTTGGGTTGAAATTGTAACATCTTAGACTGAATGTTGCGAATTCTGGCTGCATATGGAAGAGGCTAGAGTGTCGAGAGTCGATAGTGGCTCCTAGATAAGAATGCGTCTGCGAAGGACGCAGGTGAGATTTCTGTACATTGACCGTGAAGCCCAATCGATGAAGTATGTTTATTGTAGTTTGTGTGTGTTCTAGACAGTTTTGGTAAGTGCTGGCTTTGATGAGCCAGTCGCCTAGGTATGGGAAGACGTGAATACGTTGTCTTCCGAGATGAGCTGCTGCTACTACTGCCAGACATTTGGTAAATACTCTGGGAGCAGTGGTGACTCCTAATGGAAGTACTTTGAACTGGTAATGTTTGCCTGCCATGACACATCTGAGGTATTTGCGATGAGCTGGATGAATTGGGATGTGAAAGTATGCGTCTTTTAAGTCTAGAGTAGACATAAAATCGCCCTGCTGTAAAAGTGGAAGGACTTGTTGAAGGGTTACCATGCACAAGTGCTCTGACAATATGTATTGGTTTAACTCTCGGAGATCTAGAATAGGTCTTAATGAGCCGTCCTTTTTGGGGATCAGAAAGTACAGAGTAAACTCCTGAACCTTGGTACTGAAGTGGAACTGGTTCACTGGCTTCTTTCAGTAAAAAAGATTGCACTTCTTGTTCAAGCAACAGCAAATGGTGCGGCGACAATTTGTGAGAGCGAGGTGGAATATTTGGAGGATTGTTGGTACGCTCCAGGCATTAACCATGTTGGATAATTCCAAGCACCCATTTTGTCAGTTGTTATAGATTGCCAAATGGGGAGAAAATGTTGAAGTCTTCCCCCGACAGGTGTGGAATAGTCGGAGGGAAGTCAATGCTTATTAGAGGAAGGGGAGTTACGGGGTGTGGTGCCCTTACCTCTGCTCTTAGAGTTGTTTCCTTTCTACCCTCTAAAAAAGAGGGTTGGTTGTTACCTTTATACGAGGAAGTGTTTTGGTCTGAAGATGTTGACTTGGACCCCCCTCGGTAAAAAGAGCACCGAAAGGAATCCCTGTTTGAAGGAGACTGAAGTGCTCCCATCGGTTTTGCTACCTCAGTGTCCTTTTTCATTTTTTTGAGCGCTTGATCTAAGTCAGGGCCAAAAAGATGTTCTTTATCAAAAGGTGTATTTAAAATAAATTGTTGGACTTCGGGCTTAAAACTGGAGATCCTTAACCAAGCATGCCTTCTGAGTAAGACGCTAGTGTTGATCTCTCTAGCTGGTGTGTCAGCAGCATCTAGAGCACACCTTATAGAAGAGTTGGAAATTAATTTTCCCTCTTGGACCAAGTCTTGTGCCTTAGCTTTATGCTCATCTGGGAGATATTGTAGCAATTGCTCCATTTCGTCCCAGTGCGCCCTGCCGAATCTGGCTAAGAGGCCCTGCGTGTTGGCAATACGCCAGTGACTGGCATCTTGATTAGCTATGCGTTTGCCAGAAGTGTCAAAAAGTTTTGATTCTTTATCTGGGGGGGAGCATCCCCCGAGGTTTGGGAATTAGCTCTCTTGCGAGCATTGGTTACTACCAAGGAGTCAAGTGGTAACTGCCCTTTAATAAATACTGGATCTGTTGGGGAAGGTTTGTATTTTTTGTCGACTCTAGGAGTTAGGATTCGTGCACGTACAGGGTCTTTAAAAATTTCTTCTGAGTGCCTCATCTTTCCTTTGAGCATAGGGAGTGTTTGACTTGACCTATGTGTGGATCCTAGTGTCTCAAATAAAAAATCCTCTTCTAAGGATTCTTTGTGTAGTACCACCCCATGGTATTGTGCTGCCCTGGCTATAAGTTGCTGATAGGATACATTGTCATCAGGTGGAGATCGCTTGGCAGGGTAAAGGTCTGGATCATTATCCAATGGAGGGTCAATTGTATAATCCGTCCATGGATCCACTGGTAAATGTATGTCGCCCTCATCAATATCATCTTGTCATGGTGAGATAGGGGAGAATCATGAAGTGTAATGTGAAAAGGATCTAAAAGTGGAGGAGGGTGGAAATGGAGGTGGTGGATGAAAAGGGCTGGTGCCAACATTTTTCTTCTTCTTCAAAGGGATTTTGTAATGACTCATCAGGAAGCTTGTGCTTAGAAGGCAGCTTGGCGTGAATATGTCTTGTATCAGGATTAATGTACAGTTTCTTTTGTTTGGGATTCGATTTGGATGGTACAATGTCTATTTTCGGATCTGAAGGTGTTGAAGGGACATCTTTAGTTTTCGGCACCGACGGTTTCGGGGCTGAGATGGAAAGGCTTTTCGGCGCGGAAGGTTTTGGCTCCGAAAGCGGTTTCTTTTTCGCCGTGGGGGGTTTCGGCTCCGAACCGACTGTTTGGAACCGGAAGGTTTCGGCTCCGAGGTGGATTTCGGCCGACTCGATCCCAAGCCGGAAGGCTTGACTACATGTTTCGGTGCCGAGCCGGGAGGTGGAGCGTCAGAAATATTGCCTCAATGCCGACCTTGGCCAGAAGGCAGAGGTGGAGCCGAAGCCTTAGATTTTTGGGGGGTTGGTGGACGGGGCAGGGGGTCTTTTGTACTCACGTCACCCTGTTCCTGCGGCACATCGTCAACGTTGAGGTCTATCTCCAACTCTGTAGCGGAGTTCGACAAGGAGAAGGCCTCATCTTCAGCCACTGAGGGCTCAAGGTTATCATGCTCCGAGTCTTCACCGAAGATATCCGGTGGGTCGTCGACGTGGTGGCGCTGCATCTCCCGACGCCGAGCCAGACGATCGCGGAGAGTTTTCTTCGACCGAAACGATCTGCACGCGTTGTAGTCTTCTTCTCTGTGCTCTGGAGACGAGCACAAGTTACACACCTGGTGCGAGTTGGTGCGCGGACACTTGGCGTGATAGAGGGCAGAATTTAAATGGAATCCATCGACAGCTGAACCGACAAGGTTAGGCCTGAAGGCTGCCCACAAAATTTCCGATCGAAATTTGATTTAGTTGACCGAATCGATAAGCGAAGAAGTGGAAAATGCGTACGAAACAATACAGTCGAGGGTAGAGTGGATTGCGCACCAAGGGGAACCTGAAGAATGGTTTCGGAGCGCAGCAATACACGTCCGAACCCGATGGCGGAAAAAAACAATCTAACAATGGAGTCGATGCCCATGCGCACTATCCCCGAAAGGAGCAGTCACCTTACCTCGTGACTGGAAACAACTTGCAAACATCCGGACCCAACACTAGATGGTAGGAGTATGCAAAGCATGAGTATCTACAGCACACATGCCTCGAACATATATATTGCCTCCCCGTTTGAAAACACACTGCGTCCCCACGCCCCCCTTCACAAGCATAGCCGGTTTACAAAGCTCAGGGCGACACATGAAATACACTCGAGCGATAGACATCTGTGTTTCGCTCGTGCCTACCTAATGACAATGCAGTAACATTACAAATAAAAACACTTGCACACGGCACAGGGCGAACGTGTGTGCGCGCTACCACATAAACCTTTCAAAAATCTCATCACAATAGTGGATTTAAATAAAGAAGGCTGATCCGGCAAACACAAAAAGACAAAAGAGCCAACAAGTAGCCTTTAACAGTGCCCACATCAAGTCCAACACTTTCAGTGGATCAATTTGGTGTGTGCCATACGACGTCTCACGGCCAATATGACCAATGATCTCAGGAGGAAGGTCAAATGAGAACAGACGCTGCTCGATCTACGAGCATGGAGATGAAGCGTGGGCAGGCTCTACTGCAGCATTGTGCCGCTGCAACAGAAGAACCGCCCGAAGCGGCAGCTTGATTGGAGGACAGATGCCTATGCCCAAGAGTTGAGGGTAACACTCTCCTGGCCAAATTCGGTGCCACTAGGATGAGTTGAGCCCAGTCACTCCAGATCTTTTTCAGAACTCTGGGCAGGAGAGGCATTGGCGGGAAGGGATCTAGGAGTCCCAGCACCACTCTAACCGAATGAGTCTGTCAGAGCCTTCTTGGGAGCTCCAACACACAACAATGCTGACATTGTGTGTTCTTGGCAGTGGTGAAAAGATCAAGCCAGGGTTCATCCCATTGATGGAAGGCGCCCTGCACCACTGCTATGGGTAACTGCCATTCGTGGTCCACCAAGCGTTGGCGATTGAATTAGTCTGCCCAGAAGTTTAAAGATCCTGCCAGGAGATTGACTACCAGTGATAGCTTCCGACAGTCCAGCCACTTCAAGAGATGTAGAGCATCCTAGAACAGGACCCTAGATCCCCACCCACTCAGCTTTTTGCAGTACCATATGGCAGTAGTGTTTTCCGTGAGCACCTGTGCATGGTGGGCAGGAAGGCCTTAAATGTCAAGGAAGTGTCCCCACTCCAAAAAGACTGATGTGAGTTTAATTTCACCAGAGATCAGAGGCCTTTGATATCCACTTCTCCCAAATGACCTTCCCCAACGCAGAAGCATCTGTGACTGACAACTGTGGGTGGGGTAAGACGAGGGATCTGTCACTGACCCAATTGCCATCCAGCAGCCACACTGCAGATCTTTTGCAGCCACCTCTGAAATCTGGATACAATCCGAAAGATGCCGCTGATACTGTGCCGACTTCAGTTCCCACGGCATAACACACATATGACATCTTGCATGCTTCACTTGCAGGGTGCAGGAGGATAACAACCCCAGCAGCCTCGGAGTCAACGGCACTGAGATTCAGGACCGAGGCGGAAACATCGGATCATAGTCCAAATGTGCTCAACTCTCCACTCGAAGGGAAAGGCACAAAACTGAACCGTACCTAGAATGACTGCAATGAAAGGGAGTGTCTGCGAAAGAACCAGGTGTGACTTTCATAGTGAAATGCAGCAATACAAGGAGGTTCTCTGTATTCTGGAGGTGGTTGATGCCAGTCTGGGGCAAGCCCGCCTTCAATGGCCAGTCGTCGTGTTAGGGGAAGACGGAACTCCCAACCTCCGAAGGTGTGCGGCTACCATCGACATCACTTGAGCACCCGAGGGACACTGGTGAGGCCGACAGAGAGAACTAAACTCTAAATGCTCCTGGTCCACTGTCCACCACAGGTAGTGCCTGTGGGCTTTCAGGATGAGCATATGGAAATAAGTGTCCTGCAGACCAAACGAGATTATCCAGTCTATGGGGTCTAGGGCAGACAGGACCTGGGCTAGCCTGTGCATCTGGAATTTATAATTCTGCAAGAAGGCGATGAGGGCAAAGTTGTAAAATAGGACGATGATCTCCCTCCTTGTTCAGCACCAGGAAGTAGTGGTAGTAACACCCAGAACCTACTTTGGATTTCAGAACCCTCTCTTTGGCCAAAATGGCCTGCACTTCCTGCTGCAAGGCAGACCGGTAGTCCTCCGTCACTCACCCTGATGGCAGTGGGAGGTGCGGCAAGGGGGTAAAGAAATGGGAGTGCTTAACCCCAATGTACTTTTTTTTTGTACAATGTACAATATGGGGGACCAGAAGCCACTTGTCTGAACTGATGGATTGCGATCCTTGGAGGAAATATTAGATCCTGCCTCCGACAGGGTGGCTGTGTGCCAGGCAGGACATATTAAATCTGTTTTGTGGCCACGGATGCTGGAGGAGCAAAGAGAGGGGTACAGAGCTGCGCATTGTCCCTGATGTCCTGGGCATTGTCTTTGTAAACCGCGGCCTCAGCCGTGAAATGGCTGGGAAGCCTATTGGCAGAGTCTGATGTTGACAATTTGAGAAACGCCTACTGTATCCCCGAAAGGGGAGAAATTGCTGATGGAACTGCCTGGGTGGGTAAACCGGCTCAAGGAACGTGCTGTGACTTTCTTTAAAACGTTCTAGGGCAGAGTCTGCTTTCCAGCTGAAAAGGCAAGAGCCATCAAAAGGCATGTCCATCAGGGATGCTTGGACATCCCTGGAAAAGTTGTAGACTTAATCCAGGATGGCCCCAAAGTGCCACACTCATACCGATCTAACAAGTCGGTCCCATCCAAGCATGATCAAATAAAAAATTTAGCAGTATCCCGGTCATCCTGGATAGCTTGAGTCAGGGACGCCCTGAGGCCTTACGGAACTGCCAGTAAGACTTGGGCCACCCTGTCCCATACAGCATGGGAGTAGTGGTCCAAGAGGCAGCAGCGGTTCACTGATCGCAGAACAAGACAGATGGAGGAAAAGATGCATTTGCAAAATGTCTCCATTCTCTAAGACCCACGATCAGGTAGGGAAAGGCGATGGGATTAATCTGTTGGATTGCACATCAAAACTCTTGTGTGGGATGTTGAGTAAGGAAGTCAGGGTTGCCTGGTGCCAGTCAGTGGCGCAGACTGACCTGCTTATGGACTGGCAGTCCCAAAAATGGTTTCACCAAGGTGCCCAAAAGGGTATCCATGAGGGTTTGTTGAATCGCAATAGAGGCTTTGTAGAGGGCTTGACCAGGCTGGAGTACTTCTGTCAGAACATTGGTCTTGCTCCATAGCAGGGAGGTGTAGTTTTAGCACTTCTGCCTCCTTCCACATAACAGCAAAGCTGGCACTTTCTTCTGTAGCAGGGCCGCAAGGAGAAAGTCGGCCATTTTCTTGAGAAGAATTCAGGCCACTGGCATCTTGTAGTTCTTCCTATTAATTTTCCCCATCATACTGGGGGGACAAAATCATTCCCCTAAAAAAACTGTTATACAAGTCAGTGCAAAGTCTGAGCCCAACCATGTAGTAACTGAAAACAATCTGAAGGGTTGCAGACCAGATGCGCTCTGGTAGGACCAGGGTGCAGCTTCGATCGAGATCACAATGGATTCAGCTCAGTTGAAAAGCACAAAAGGTTGCGACTCCTCCTCTGGCGTCAAAGGCGCCAGAGCCAGCATTAATTCAAAGGGAACCGATGCAGCAGTTGAAGCCAGAACCAAAGTTGGTACCGGAGATGGGATCAAGAGGTACAGACTATTCCCAGGGCAAACTTGACAGTGGAAGCCGACTGGAGGCCCCTGCAGATTGTTGGAGCCTGAAGGCATGCCAGAGGAAACAGGTAAATTGCCAAAGATGTGACTCAAGAAAGGACACAGAAACTTGGTGCATTGGACTAGACTTTGGATCGGCTACGGTAGAGATTGGGTGGCACGGTGACACCCTCGCTGGAGATTAAGAGTGGTTAGAAGGGGCAGATTCCAGCTTCGATTTTTTAAAGCTTCTTTTTAGACTTATCCGAAGTCCTTGACTAAGATGATGGTCTGCCGAGGGAACAAGACCTTCATTTCGGCCTGTCACAGTGTGGAGTCTGATGTTTTGTGACATAAAGCTTTGCCTTGTAGTATTGTATTGCCTTCGGATTCATCTGGGCACAGCAGTCACAGATGCTGGAATCATGCTCCGTCCCCAAGCCCCTTAGGCATATTTTGAGAGTGTCTGTCACAGACATCTGTTCGCAATAGTCCCTACATGGCTTGAACCCTATTTTAGGGTGTGCCTTTTTGCCTGCACACTAGTAAAATTTAGCTGAAAAGGTCTAGACAGACCAAGGAGTAGCTATGGATCTGCATCTTAAGACGCAGACAGAAAAGAAATTAATGAAGTGCGCCTATATGTGGCTGCACGTGTCGCTTCCTAAGCAGAATGATGTTGGCACAGAGCTGCACGACACCACCAACTGACAGCAGGAGTACTGCTTTAAAGTTTGCAGAGTCAGTCCGATGCCTGGGGAATAATTATAAGGTGAGTATTTTCTGGAAGTATCCATCAGAAGGAAAATGCTACTTACCAGTATGCATCTGTTCTTGGCATGTAGAGCTGCAGATCCACACTATGCATAGATCGCCATCTGGTGTTGGGCCCGGATGCTTGCACTTTGTTGTTGTATTGGAATAAGTCTTTGGAAGTCACGAGATAGGTGACTCCTCCTTTGGACAATAGTGCGCATGGGCATCGACTCCATCTTCAGATTGTTTTTTCGCCAAGAAGGGAAATGGAGTTTTGTGAGAAACAGAAAGAGATGTCCATGTATGTTGTATCTAATTAAGATAATACTGGAACAGATAAAGGTAGCCGGGGAGGTGGGTGGGCGTGTGTGGATCTGCAGCTCTACATGCCAAGAACAGATGCATACTGGTAAGTAGCATTTTCCGTTCAAGGTATATGAGCTGCAGATCACACACTATGCATAGATTGCATAGCAGTACTTCCCTTTAGCGGCGACCACCAGTATCTGTTGCAGTAGTTTGAAATAGTGTTTTGAGTACAGCTTGGCCCACACTAGCTTGTTGTTTTGCCTGCACATCTACACAATAGTGTTTTGTGAATGTGTGCGGTGTAGACCATGTAGCTGCTTTGCAGATGTCATCTAAGGGAATGTTCCCTAAAAATGCCATGGAAGCCCCTATTTTACGGGTAGAGTGGGCTTTAGGGGGAATAGATAGTGTACGTTTTGCTTTGTGGTAGCAAATTTGTATACATATGACAATCCACCTTGCAATCCCAGACTTTGATATAGGATTGCCTTTATGTGGTGGTGAGAAGGATACAAAAAGTTGTTTTGTTTTGCGAAAAGGTTTTGTTCTGTCAATGTAGTAAAGGAGGGCTCTTTTCAGGTCTAGTGTATGAAGAGCTCTTTCTGCTATGGTTTGTGGTTGCGAGAAGAATACTGGCAACTCCACAGATTGGTTGAGATGGAAGGGAGAAATAACTTTAGGAAGGAATTTGCCCTGAGAACCACTTTGTTATGATGGAGTTGTAAAAATGGTTCTTGAATAGTTAGTGCCTGTAGCTTATTGACTCTTCTGAGAGATGTGATGGCTACAAGGAAAGCAACTTTCCATGTAAGAAATTGGAGCTCACATTTATGTAGAGGCTCGAATAGAGGGCCCATTAATCTAGTGAGGACGATGTTTAGATTCCACACTGGAGAGGGTGGTACCCTGGGAGGAATTATTCTTTTGAGGCCTTCCATAAATGCTTTAATGGCTGGTACCCTGAATAATGACAAATGTCTATTTTGCAGGTAAGCTGCTATGACAGCGAGATGCAATCTAATGGATGTGTATGCTAGATTACATCTTTGAAGATGCAGCAGGTAACATATGATGTGTTGAATGGACGCATCTAGAGGCTTGATTGTGTTATTGGTACAGTATATAACTAATCTTTTCCACTTGGCTGCATAGCAGGCTCTAGTGGTGGGGCGCCTAGTCTCTTTGATAACGTTCATGCAATCAGGTGGAAGATTGAGGTAACCGAATTCTAGGACTTCAGGAGCCAGATCGCTAGATTGAGCTGTGCTGGATCTGGATGTCTGATCTCTCCACGGTTCTGTGTTAAAAGATGTGGGGAGAGGTGTAGTTTTAGGTGCGGGACTACGGATAGTTCCAGCAATGTTGTGTACCATGGTTGTCTGGCCCATGTTGGAGCAACTAGAATCAGTGTTAGTAACTGTTGTTGCATCTTGCGAACTACTAATGGAATGAGTGGGAGAGGCGGAAAAGCGTACGCAAATCTGTCTGACCAATTCATCCATATCGCATTGCCTTTGGACAATGGGTGTGGATATCTGGCGGCGAAGCTTGGGCATTTTGTGTTGTAATGTGTGGCGAAGAGATCTATCTCTGGATGCCCCCACATTTGGAAAAACGGTTGAAGAACATGTGGGTGAAGTTCCCACTCGTGAATCTGTTGTGTTTGACGACTTAACAGATCTGCCATCTGATTCTGAATTCCTGGAAGGTGTTGGGCTAAAAGGAATATGTTTTGAGGAATAGCCCACCTCCATATGGTCTGAGCTAGTTGAGAGAGCTGCAGAGTGCGCGTCCTCCCCTGTTTTTGTAAATAATACATTGCTGTGATATTGTCCGTCCGGACTAACACAGCTTTGCCTGATATGTGTTTCTGGAATGATTTTAATGCCAGAAAGATTGCTAGTAACTCCGAATGATTGATGTGGAGTAGTTTTTGCTGAGGTGTCCATGCGCCCTGTATGGCGTGATGTAGGAGATGAGCTCCCCATCCGGTGAGCGATGCGTCTGCGGTTAATACAATCTGTGGAACTGGCTCTAGGAACGGTCGCCCCTTGGAAAGGTTTTGGGTGTTCCACCACTGCAGAGAGATGTGTGCGGCCGTCTACCAACACCAGATCTGTTAGCTGACCTAGAGCTTGGTTCCACTGACGTGCTAAGCATTCTTGCAAGGGGCGCATCTGGAGTCTTGCATGCGGGACTATGAATATGCAAGAGGCCATCATCCCTATTAGTTGCATAAACACCCGAGCTGGAAGGGAGTGTTGCGGCTGGAATTTTGTTATAAGGGCTTGCATGCTTGCTATCCTGGCTGGATTGGGGTATGCAAGGCCTCTTAAGGTGTCTATTGTGGCACCTAGATATTGCTGGATGTGGGACGGTTGGAGGTGAGACTGTGAGGTTTATTGTGAACCCTATATCGTGAAGGAGTTGGATTGTGGTGTGTGTGTGATTTACACACTGGGTATGCGACTTGGCTTTTATGAGCCAGTCGTCCAAAGTATGGGAAGACGTGAATTTGTTGTCTTCTTAAGTGGGCTGCTACGACTGCCAGACATTTTGTGAAGACTCTGGGTGCTGTGGTGACTCCGAATGGGAGCACCTTGAACTGATAATGTTGACCGTCCACTACAAATCGAAGATATTTTTTGTGAGCTGGGTGAATGGGAATGTGGAAGTAGGCGTCCTTGAGATCTAAGGTGGCAAGGAAATCGCCTTGTTTGAGTAGAGGAAGGAGTTATTGAAGAGTGACCATATGAAAATGGTCTGACTGTATGTAGAGGTTTAATGGTCTGAGGTCGAGGATGGGCCTCGGGGTTCCGTCCTTCTTTGGAATGAGAAAATACAGTGAGTAGACGCCTGTGTTTTGCTGATGCAGGGGAACTGGTTCTATTGCATGTTTTTGTAGGAGGGAAAGTACCTCTTGTTTGAGAAGCGTTAAATGGTCTGCTGACATTGGACGCTGTTTGGGTGGTATGTTTGGAGGAGTTGAAGTGAGTTCCAGGCAATAACCAGATTGGATGATTTGTCTCACCCACCTGTCCGTGGTAATGGTGTTCCAGACAGGTATGAACTGTAGTAATCTTCCCCCGACCGGAGTGGAATGGTCTGAGGGGAGTGGAGGGAAGTCATTGTTTGGAGGTGGAGGCAGTACGGGTATTGACGTTTTTGCCTCTACCCTTGTTATTATTACCCCTGTAGCCTCCTCTGTAATAACCTCTGGTAGAGGAGGTCTGGGTGGGACTTTTATAGGACGTGGAGGAGTTATCCGTGGTAAAGCCTCTAGAGGCGCCCCTATAAGAGGAGCGACGAAAGGAACTTCTGGGAGTTTGGGATTGCAATGCTCCCATTGATTTGGCTGTGTCGGTGTCTTTTTTCATCTTTTCTAAAGATGAATCCACACTAGGGCCAAATAAATGTTCTTGGTCAAACGGCTGATTTAGTATGGCAGTTTGAACCTCGGGTTTGAACCCTGAAATACGGAGCCATGCATGTCTACGCAAAGGACACTGGTATTAATGGCTCGTGAGGCTGTGTCTGCAGCATCTAGAGCACATCGAATGGAGGTATTTGTTATAGTCTTGCCTTCCTGTATGAGATCATTGGCTCTTGTTTTGTATTGATCTGGAAGGTGTTGTAGTAGGGTCTCCAGTTCATCATAATGTGCCCTATCGTACCTAGCCAGCAACGCCTGTGTGTTGGTAATTCGCCAAATGTTAGCTGCCTGGGACGCTGTTCTCTTACCTGATGCGTCCAAGAGTTTTGACTCCTTATCAGGAGGTGGAGCATCGACTGAGGTTTGGGAGTTAGCTCGTTTCCTGGCGTTAGAAACCACTAAGGAATCTAAGGGAAGTTGCCCTTTAATGGAAACAGGGTCAGCTGGGGCAGACTTGTATTTCTTTTCTACCCTGGGGTTAATGGCTCTAGCCCTTACAGGATCTTTGAAGACTTCAGGAGCGTGTTTGATTACCCCTTTCAACATTGGGAGATTAGAAGTGGACCTTTGAGATGGTGCGAAAGTGTCCATAAGGAAGTCTTCCTCTATAGGGTCTGTGTGTAAATCTACACCGTGGTATTCTGCGGCTCTGTGTATGAGCTGAGTGAACCCTATAGTGTCCTCTGGCGGGGATGGTCTAGATGGGTAGACATCCTGTGGTGTGTCAGGAACATCTGGTGTGCCATAATTGTCCCATGGGTCAGTTGGGATATTAGGAGGGCTAGGTTCTCCTAAGGGTTGATCATCACCCTCGTACTCAGAAGGGTCCTCATCATCCTGAGGTGGAGGAGATTGTGAGGGTATTGGAGATGGAACAGGAGAGATGTGGAGGAGGGGGTGGAGAAGGGATCCTGAAAGGAGAAGTGGCAATGTCTCTTTTCTTGAGAGGGAGTGGAGCTGGTGCAGGTTTGTCCAATTTCCTCTTCCTGGAAGGACTAACCACAAGGCGACCTGTATTTGGGTCTATTTCCAGGATTTGTTGGTTTGGATTGGGTTGGAAAAGCTCCTCCTGTGAAGTGTGGTGTTTCGGCGGCTATTTTTACGGGTCCGAATGCTTGTGTGGCACCAATTTTGGAGTTATTTTGTACTCCCTATGTTTGGAAACGGGAATTTGTCGGTTCCGTTGGGGTCTTTGGAACCGGTACCGGTAACTTTTTCGTCTCCGAAGGTTGAGTTCCAGTGGTTCTCGGAACTGGTTGTTTGCTCGATTCCGATGGTTTTTTCGGTGCCGAATGCGCAGTGCCGGTGGGTTTCGGTGCCGAATGCGCCGATGTGGAACCCGGCTTTGGTGCGGGCGTAGACAGTGGCTTGTCTTTTGGTCTCGGTGCCGGGGATGGGGTTTTGGCACCGAGGGTAGGCTGGCTCGAGCCCGAGCAGCCTGAAGGCTTATTTGTCGACGTCTTGGCCGAGCCGGAAGGCGGGGCGTGAAGTTTTGTCCCGGTGTGCACCTAGGCCCGAAGGTGAAGGTGTTACTGAAGCCTTTGCCGGAATGGATGGTGGGGAGGGGTCGACGTCAGTACTTACGACCCGTTGCCCAGGAGTGATGTCTTCGACGTCGGAATCGTCGGCTTCGGAGGTGCTGATGAGGCCCTCTTCGAGTTGTTCCTGTTCCGGGACATCGACGCCTTCCTGGAAGATATCGTCTGGTATGGATGTCGACGATCGAGCCATGTTTCTTCGAGCTAGACGATCCCGTATGGTTTTCTTGGAGCGGAAAGAGGCGCAAGCTGGACAGTCTTTGGCCTTGTGCTCGGGCGAAAGGCAGAGGTTACACACCTCGTGAAGATCGGCGTGGGGAAACTTGGATCTATATTGAGGACACTTTTTGAAGGGAGTCCTTTCCGTGACCCAAGAAGGCCTGATGGCGCAGTTAGGCCCGAAGGCCTGCGTCGACGACCGGAATGGAAGGATTGGAGTTGTAGAGATGCGTGTCGAAAAGGGAAACGCGATCGAAAACAATACCGACGAAAGGGTGAAGGATTGCGCGTCGAAAGTTAGAACGGTGGCGGCACCGAACTGGAGCGCGACAAACGCATCCGAGCCCGATGGCGGAAAAAACCAATCTGAAGATGGAGTTGATGCCCATGCGCACTATTGTCCAAAGGAGGAGTCACCTATCTCGTGACTTCCAAAGACTTATTCCAATACAACAACAAAGTGCAAACATCCGGGCCCAACACCAGATGGCGATCTATGCATAGTGTGTGATCTGCAGCTCATATGCCTCGAACATAAAGCTTTCTTTATGTCACTATTTATACCACAATTCTTTTTGGATAACCAAACTGATATTAGCACTGTAGGAAGGGCCACATTCAAGTTTCAAAGATGGATCTCACACCTGCATTCCCTGTCTGAACAATAGAGTTAATGTTCAGTAAGAATAAGTTACTTGTGGTAATGCGGAGTGACGCCGTTTGATTATCACATTTTGCTTTCAATTCGCTGCATGATTTCCTTGTAGACGGACCATCTCACAGTTTTTGGGAGTTGCCTGGCTCTCGGTCTCATTGTGTTGGGGCCATCTTGAATCGGGTGCATGCCTGTTTTTACGATGTTTATGGTTTTAACTTTCTCACCTTTTATTTAGTTTGATGTTACTTTGCCAGGAGGATGCTGATTTCAGGGTAGCCTGGGACAGTATCCGAGGGTTGCTGGACCAGAGTTTGTGAATTTTGTTTCTCCCACTGTTTTTAATCCCGCGCCGAAGCGCAAGTAAGCCATGCCTCTGGCACCGTCCCCTGCCTATGGAGGGCTATTCACATGGGCGCATAGCGCGTCTGCGCCACTAAGGCAAGCTCATCTGCGCACGGATCGTGCACAGCACCAGCCCCCCTGCCAGTTTCAGGTCAGAGCCGCTCCCTCTTCTGACCTACTCACGTGAGACTCTGTTGGGCCATAGGTACGCAGGTGAGTCTTCCGTATGCGCTAAAATGAGTCCACTTTCTTTGCCATCATCCCCCAGAGCTTGCTGTCCTAGCTGTGGGGTGTAGTTAGCTGAGCTTGGGACCGCTCTGAGTTTCTGCTGATATTTTCAGCACACTTCCTAACAGTGCGCATATATCCTGTTTGCTAATTAACACGAGGTCCCTCATCAAACACAGGGTGGAATTTTCCTTATCTTTGACCACAGCTAATTTTCATCACTGAAACACGGGCAGACTCTGTCTCCATCCCAGATTTTAATCAACTCACTCCCCCGGGCTAACTCTCCTTTACATTGTATTGGGCAGGCAAACGAGGAGGTGGTATTGCCATTCTATATAGGTCGGAGTTCTTGGTTACTTGGACCACTATTGTGCCTACACTGTGAAGCGGCTTTTATTTAACGTCCGCCTATCGCCCAACCAGTCGTTTAGGGGCATACTCAACCTCCCGGCCCACGGACTCCTTTTGCTCAGGATCTTAGCCGTCGTCTTGAGGATGATATTGTACGGAATGACTTTACGGTCCTTGGAGTTTTTAAATTTTACCTTGAGGCCCATGATGACCCAGACACTGCAGTACTACTACTAACTATGTCTAATTTAGGTCTGTATCAGCTGGTGGAAAGTTCCATGCATCAGGCAGGGAATTTTCTCTAACAATTCTTCGTTAAGCACGTCATCTACCCTCTCCCTCCCCTGGGCTGACCACAGCGCTAATTTCTTTAAAATCTCCTTTAGTCAGGCTGCTCCGATATAGTCAAGCAGCCCACCTTGGACTCTCTTGTGCTTGGCATAGGCTTCAAGCAAACGAGCTCTCAACTGCTGATTGAGACCTCTCCAAGCTTACCGGAGGATGTCGACAGGCCTATTGATTACTATACTCATTGGTTAAGAGTCCGCTTCTACAGCTTTGGCACGGGTAAAAAAGGTCAAAATTAAGCAGCACCTCACCTCCCCCCCCCCCATGGCTCTCGGAGGAGGGAAGGACAGTGCAACAGGCCTGCAGGACGCAAGAGAGATGCTGGCGAAAAAATCACTAATAGGGAAAAGGATAAATATAGGACCTGCTTGTCCAGGTATAAAGCCTCGATCCTCAAGGCAAAATCTGCTTATTTTATTAGAAAGATAGAGCTTGCAGCAAATTCCCCGAAGGAATTATTCTCTACGGTTAAAAAAACTCACCTCTGCCACTGCACCGCTACCCAAAGAATGCAGCCACCAATCTTTTTGCAATTTAGTGGCCAGTGCCTTTCGTCTTAAGGTAGAAAAAGTCTTTAACACCTTCTCATCTCTATCATCTGCCCCTTCTATGGACAGATCGTTGTCATTGGTTACAGACTTAGGCCTTGAATTTAGTTCCTTTTCTCCGCCTGCCATCAGTGAAGTCATCAAGCTGCTCAAGGCTGCCAGATCAGGGTCACCAGATGACTCGTGTGCCCTTTCAGTGGCCAGTTTAGCAGCTGAAACTCTCGGAACTAAGTTGACTGAGCTCTGTCAGCTTGTGTGCTTCTCAGGCTCCTTTCCGTGGGCTTGGAAGAAAGCAGTTGTTCTGCCTCTGATCAAAAAGCCCTCTTTAGATACATATGACCCAAACAGTTATAGGCCCATTTCCTGTCTTCCACTGCCGGGCAAGATTTGGGAAGAGGTATTGAATGCACAGCGGGCGACTACGTTTTGGTCCCAGCACCAAGACTGCTCTTATCAAGGCTACAGTGGAGATCAGGTTATAATGTGACCAGGGTGGCCGAGCTGCACAGATTTTGCTTGATCTACCAGCAGCCTTCGATAAAATGAATCATGGGCTGCTGATGGAGAGATTGAGCGGGACCGGTGTGACAAGGTCAGCCTGGGAGTTACTGAATTCATTTCTGCCTGGCCGAGAGCAATCAGTCAGAATTGGCGGATTCTTTACTTTACTTTTCTCCCTTCCTTGCGGCATCCCCCAAGAGTCATCAATTAGTCCATTGTTATTCAAAATCTATGTCACACCCCTCGCTGAACTTAACACATCATTCGGTTTCACGTTGACATCATATGCAGACGAGACACAGATCGCTGTGTCTCTAGCAACGGATGACTGGGGTGTGGCGTCGTGCTTCTGGGACTGCATGAAAGCAGTCGGGACACTGGATGCTGATAAATTGCCTCAAATTGAATTCCACAAAACTGAGGTATGGGTTTTAGGTGCCCAGCAGTCTTTCTGGACCCTCGATTGGTGGCCCTCCAAGCCTGGTCGCCTACCTACTCCAGTTAGTCGAGTTAAGAATCCTGGAGCTCTCATAAATAATAAACTCTTCTACATGGACTAAACTAGTGCCATACCTTCCGCAGCCTTCTTAGTCTTAAAAATGATCCGAAAAATTCTTCCCTTTTTACCAGGCCATCTCCAGAAAATAGTTTAACTTCGCTCATCATTCCAAGGACCAATTACTGTAACGACCTTCATATTAACTCTCACCAGCAGGTTCTTAAGCTGCAAGCCTTACAACATGCGGCCGCACGGTTGCTGTGCAAGGTCCCCAAACATCAATCTGTTTCTAAATTTATCTCCAAAGTTCACTGACTCCCTATGAGGCAGAGGGTCACATTCAAAGCCTTGTGTATGGGATTCATGGCTCTACATGAGCTAGGCCCTGACTTTTTGAGTAAGAGTTTCACTAGGTATGCGCCAGGTCGCTCCTTACGGTCTTCATCTGCCAAACTGCTGACAGTACCCAGATTTAGATATGCCAACTGGGGTGGTAGAAGCTTCGTGCCGGGAGCTTCTAAAGCATGGAATGCCCTTCTGCTTCACATTAAAGCCCTTCATTATCTACAGGCATTTAGAAAGGTGCTAAAAACCTGGCTCTTTTCCGCTTGTTAACTGTTTTTTCTTTTATTCTGCTCGCTCTACTCAGCTAGCGTTATGACACCCTTTGAGACATACGAGCGCGTTTCAAAAAAACCTAACATAACACAATGCTCTTTCTGGCAGAGACTCAAAATGCAGATTCCTCACCTTCTGAATATCCCCAGGTGCCAGACTTAGTCTGGAAACTTTTGAATAGTATCTCTGTACGATGGTAGGTGGTGCACTCCGGAAATGACATGCAGGGTCAACATAGGAGTCACTCCCGCACGCAGACGTCAGTTGCTTTTGAGGCTGTCCATGCCCCTAGATGCAGAGCCCTAATGTTAAATTGGCTTTGACCAGTGTGTAGATCCCTAGACATGGGATCCAATTAATGGATAGAACCCAATTCACAAAACAGGAAGAATGAAAGGTTTGGTGAGAAATCTGCGGCTAGATAAAATCTCTACCAAAAGATTGTTATCGAAGGTTAACTAACTGAAGATAACGCATCTTTTTAATATGTACTACAGCAGTGAGTGGGCTCAAACCAAGAAGTCATGTAGGACAGAGGGTGTAGAAATGCTCTTCTCTGCAAACAGCTGTGAAGTGGCACATCAAATATGTGAGAACCAAGTTATGGTCCCCACTAAGGCATTATGTAAGGCGAGGAAGGAAACAAGTATTGGAGACCTTTCTAAAAACGAATCACAATTGGTGACTTAAATAATGAGGGCTGATCCAGAAACTGTAAAAAGGCAGAAAGATTAAAGGTACCCCTTAACTGCGTCCAAAACAAAGCCTTTCTAGGGGGGTGGGGTTGAAACGGGGTGGTTGGGGGTTGATCTGCCATGTGTTGCACAAAAACACAAATCTGTTAAAACAAAAGGCATGTACAGTTTTAGTACAGTGACGCCTGGTTGCCAAAATGACATCCACCAGCTCTGAAGGAAGATCAGCGGTGTTCAGCTGTTGACCCTCAATCTCCATGCATAAAGGTGGAAATTATGAAAGCTTGGTTGCAGAACCCTATCCTGTTGGTGCAGGCCAGAGCCTGACTGGAGAACACAAGCCCAGGAGTTCTGAAAACCATACTCTACGAGCTCAACCGGGGCCAACAGGATCATTTGGCTTGGTTGTTCCAGATCTGAACTCAGGGTAGGAGAGGTTTCAGCTAAAAGGAGTACAAGAGTCCTGAGTACAAGTCTAGGTGGAATGTGTCCCCTAGAGAGAGGTGCCTTGTAAACTCCAACGAGCAGAACTGCTGACATAGCTCATTCTTGGTAGTGGCGAAAAGATAGAGCAAATTTCTCCAAATTTGTGGAAGAGACCTTGAACCACCTCCGGGTTTAACTACAACTTGTGATCAGCTAGGCGTTGACGGTTGAGTTTGTCTACCCTGGGATTCAGAGATCCTGCCAGGTGGTTCACCACCTGCAAGATCCTGTGATGGTCCAGCCATTTCCAGAGAAGCAGTGCCTCATGGCACAGGACCTCACACCGTCCTCCTTGTTGCAATATCACATGGCGTAGGTGGTGTCTTTCAGCGCCTGCACCAGGCTCCCTTTGGTGCAAGGAAGGAATTGCACACATTTAGAATTACAAAAAGAGGTGAGCAAAATGCAGACCTTGCCCATTGTAAATAGTGGCAGGATAGTTGGCAGGCAGCAGAAGGAGCAACAAGTCTGTCAACAGGTAGAGAAGGATAACAGATAGAGGGGCTATGGTCACACAATCAGGAAAAGGCTGCCTGGGGAAAGGAAGTGTGAAAGGAGAATTAAAAATACTACAAGCAATTGGAAACGGCAAGTCAAACAATGTTTACATGTACAGGATAGCCAAAAGATTTAAAAAAATCATATCAATGGAAAAAGGGCCTACTTTACCTCATCACCAAATTCAGGTGCAACTACAAATAAAATATGCATCCGCCATATAGTATTGTCTTGTCCGAAAATGTAATTGAAAACTCAGTCAGCAAATACCTGAAAGGGGCTCGTCCAAACAAGCCAACTGGTGAAGACAGACTCAAAGCCTCGTTTTGCATGTTGTATATTGTGATTCGCGCGTTTTTGTGATAGCAGCAGGTCTTGCTAACCAGCCAAACTCTCTACAGCTAGACCTAGAGCAGGCAGCATGGCTGGGCAACATTAGGAAACTAAAGTAGATCCAGTCACTTGCAGTGTGTTGCAGCTTTACACAGAAAATACATTTAGTAGGACTGGGTTGCCATTATTGACAGGATTTCTGATGAGCATGTGTACCTCAAGGTACTAACCAAAACCTTTCATGCAGAAACTGGAATCAGCAACCTAACTTCATTCAAGTGGATCTTTTTATTATAATTCCCTTTTTTTTGTATATAAAGAAACTCAATTATACGTTCTTGCAGAAAGTAAGAGAAAGACATGCACACTCAATACATATAATGAAATGTGTCAGGAAAATATTCTTTTACTAAAGTGCTTTGAATACGGTTATTCAGTCTTTAGGATTATCATTGAGGATCCCATTATGAAGAACTATCTTTGAGAAAGGAACACAGAAGGAATATTGCCTGAGAACAAGGCACCGGTTTTAATAAAAGCAGGATAAAAAAAAGCAGTGACAGTAAGCAAAGCATGAGAGGAAGAGGGGCCAGAAACAGACCACGTTGAGTTGATGCAGGGCTTTTGGAGGCAAAGAAACTCCTCGAAGCAAGCAGAGCTCAGTGACAAGAAAGGAGAGTTCAGAGGAAAACCGAAGACCACGTAACAGGTTATTGACCTACACCCAAGACTGTTGCCACCAGAGTACATTCTCATCTAAAACTAATTACATCCTCTAATGTTCTATGAAAAGTCACAATGTATGTTCAAAAACAGAAAAAAATATTGGTCTGGATGCACTGCAAGGTAAAGGAGTTTAATGTAAAAAAAATGCATTAGCAACATTTTGAAAATCTGATCAGTGTGTACAAGCCCCAGACACAAAGGGTTAAAAAAATAATAACCAAATGTTAACGGCAGGTTAGAGAAACACAAGGTGCATTTACAATCTTCAAAATATATAACCAAAAGTAAACGCACAATGCTTTAAAACAGTGAAGAAAACAACTTCTCAAAATTCATCTAAAAATTAGAAAGAAAAAATAATGAACAAAACTGAAGGTTGTATTCTTACCTCGGTGTGGACATCCATGCAAATTGGACAACTAACTGTGCCGGGAGGCCTAAAAAAAAAAAAAAAAAAGTTTTTATAATGTATCATAATTGTAACTTTTATAGCATACATGCGTCACTTCAAGCACATAAGAATAATTAGATCTGAAAGTCAGTAATGGAGTTAATAAGTAGGCACCAATTTTACTTTACCTGCCATTGCTTCTTTCCTCCAACTTTTGTGCGCCACTTTATCCACTGGAGTGACTAGCAGACAGAGGTCCTAAAAGGAGATTCACCATAAAAATAATTCCACCCCTTCTCTCTGACTTCTGTGAGACATGTTACCTTGGTAGAGGGCATGGGAATGAAAACATAATATGAAACCTACTTGTCTCCCTTTCACTGTCTTCTGGCACGTGGTCAGACTTCATGAGATCCCCTTATATAGTCAGCAGTGCAATTAGGCAGTAGTCTATTCCAGAGTTTTCAAATATCTTTCTCCTTCGAAAGACATTGGGCAATATAGAGAAGTTCTGGGGAGGTTGGAAGCATGATGGGTATGATTAATTTATTCATTTTTAGTTTACATGAGAATTTTGCATCATAAGGTGACAGAATTGGCAGTTTTTTGTTTCAACAGCCTCAGCAGTCAGATGCAGTATACACAAAAAAATTGAATCATACTCTGGAAAGACTTCATCATCCTGCGATAGATATAACAGATATTGGTGTTCCATCCCCAGGAAACCAAGGCCCTACATCGGCTGAAGTGATTTTTCTGATGATGTGAAACCATGGAGGTAAAAACACAGGCATGGTTCTTTGAGCTGCAAGATGGTCGCCGATCGATCTTGAATAAGCCTGTCACCGAAAATCCTTTTGCTATGCAAATAAGCCGCAAAAGCAGCTGTACAATATTCGAGGGCTAAAAACTGCAGGGCTAACTCTTTCGTTGACAACATGTGTGGGTCAGCACAAACCGCAGAATTAACCTGCCCCTTGCATTTTACACTAGGGTGCACTAGTGGTCTTCTTCTTCTGCATCAGGATAACGAACTTTTTTGTCCCAGAAACTCGGAACCTATCCAGTAGAAAGAGATTATTTTCACACACTGGTAAAAGGAGGGGAATCTCTAAATGGTTTCTTTAATAACGTTGATAGATCAGGGGCCCAAAGGTGAGTGAAAAAGATTTTTGTAAGCAAAAGCTCTTCTAATTAACTGGTCACATCATAGCCTAAATCAAACATATGTCCTTCAGGTCTAAGCATTACTTAGCCCATCACAGCTAACAGCCATTGTCATCTTCCGTTTCTAACTGCAAGGACTGGAAGAGGTCCAAGGTCAGAAGACTTTTCTGAAGCCAGGATTCTTCTAGGCTTCTGCAAGTGCTTGGTTCCTCTCTTTCAGTGCTCAGACAAAGCATCTCTCTCACCAACTTCAGCCTTCCACTCCCTCCTCCTTAGTCAGACAAGAGAGTGGCTTACAGCCATTGCCTGAAGCTTGAAGAGATTATCTGGCTGCTAGCCTGTTTGATGCCATCCATGCTTCAAAACAGGTGGACATATCCAGGCTCCCATCTCCAAACACATACGTGAGGTCTCTAATCTACTAGTGCTTGTCCCCCACCCTTCCCCCCCCACTGCTGGCTCTTCCATGTTAGAAGCAAACCTTCTGAGCAAAAGTCTTTGTCCATAAGTTGTTTCATAAGTGTTTGAAAGTCACTTGAAAACAGAGGAGGGAGAGCAGGCTCCTGCTTGAGTAACTATTCCCAGCCATCAACATTTTCACTTCCACCACTGTGGTCATTCTTGCCATCTTGAGGGTATGACAACTGCCACCTTTCAGGATTATCTTGAGGCGGAGGTGAACCCACTCTCAATAGCCTTATTCTAAGTAAAAGCAGCATAGTAATGACTGCAGGATGTGTTGGAGCAGGAAGTGCAGGAGTAGATCCCAGAAGGGGAGCAGAAAACGAAGAGGTGCTGCTGGAAAAACACGTTGATGCCGATACTTCCATAGGAATTAGGTGCTGATAGCATAATACTTGATGTAAATTTCAAATATATTTCTCAAAGAGCCGAACAGCTCCTCCTTAAGAGGAGGTAGCTAGTCTTACTCCTCAAACCTCAATTATCCTATCACCTCTGCTTTCTTGCATGTTTCCATCACCTAAAATGTTGTCATGGCCTATACTCCAACAATCCTGCTTCCTATGCTGGATATATAATTTGATATCCTTCACCAGGTTAACTAATGGCTGCCATGATTTGGGAAGAGGAAGCGCAACGCTAGCCTGCCACCTCCATGCTTCTCATCAGCTCCTGACCCTTGCCTAAGGGCTACCAAGCAATGGGCACAACTCCCCTTAACCTCCACTTCAGCTGACCCCTACAGTTTGAGTAGTGTGGAGCACATTATGCAGCTCACAGCTTTTGCCGACCACTCAAAGACATCAGTACTCATTTGCAAAAGACTGATACATTTAATCACAGAAGCATTGATTTTCTATGTACACAGACTACTTTGAAGGTGTCATTGATGAGGTCAGCTATGAAAAAATATGATAAAGGTTGCTGCAAATTACCTGCACTAGCAAGAATAACCTCAATAACCAATAGATGTTGAAACATTACTGTACCACATGCCAGAACCAGACATCTGAAACAGAAGGGGAAAGAGCAAACCTCACACATAAGTGACAGTCATCCTTGCACTGCAACACATGGTATCAGGAAATACTAACCACAAAGACCCCAGGTTTGCTGGCATGAAAAATAATACAAAGGTCTAGACTCATCACTACCTTATATCAACTATCAATCGAAAGAAAGAGGACACTATAGACCCAAAGACATTTCAGTAGCCCTTCTCATTCATCACATTGATCATTTTGATTGATACCTTAGTTAGTCACTAACTAAGATAGACCAGGCCGCCAGAAGTAGTAAGGGAGTGTGGCATGTCCATACCGCACAGGGTGCAGTTGTTGGTTAAGGGTCCTTAATATGTCAATTTCTAGTTTGTAGTACTCAGTTTCACTGGTGATGGTTTAGTCTATGGTGCTGGTGTTAACTCCTAGGGTGTGGAAGCATGCGGTAGGTGCTGGTCCCCATTTCATAAGAATTGAAACAATACTGAGTATCTGATTATATTTGACTGTACGGCTCAATAGGGTTTTTGCTTATGCTTGCAGGTCAGATTAAACATATTGGGGTCTTAATGATATTGATGTGGCATTCCTGAAGAAGGCGTTTCACGCCGAAACGTGCGTTGACAAGGTATCTAATACAAGCCACAGCATTGGTGAAAAATATGAATTTGTGAGAATTATGAGAAGTTATCCAATATAAGCCACAGCTATTGTGAAAAATAATGATTAGTAGTTGTTAGACGTATTTTATTTTCAAATTGTGACAGAAATATTGAGAATCGGCTTAATATGAAAAAGAAATATGAATGATCAAAATACACAAGACCGAGTTGGAGATGAATATTGTCATATAAAAATTGTTTAATGACTTAGATGTAGGTGTGAATGAGTTGCAAATGAAGGTGTAATTTGGTAAAGGATGTTTTAGCCTAAGATTTCAGTGTGTCTAACACTCTTCATAGTGACTTCTGGGCCAAATTGTTCTAATGATGGAGTAAACGTAGAGGGTGGCGATATATCAGATGCATTGAACTGTCGAGTATCTGGCAGTCAGAGCATGCAAAAAACTTTTTGAGGTGTATTTTCCTGAAAAAGGAGACCATGTCCTGAAAGAGTTCAACTTTATTAACATTAGCATGGGGAACAAACGACAGATGCAGAGCGTACTTCAGGGGTAGCCGAGAACCATGGAAAAAAACAATCTGTGAGCCTAGGTACGACGTCGGTCTACATTAGGGGTGGTGTATCCAACATACCCTCTAGTTATCGGGGATGACGTCACGCATGCTTTGCAACTCCTGTAGCATGGCATCTCATGCAGCAGCTATGGGGACATCACACAGTATGTTGATAAGATGACACGTCTATTAAGCAATACTGAGCATTACAACAGAATAAGGGGAGATCCCATAGGGAGAGTTTCCAAACAAATACATCGCCTGACGACCTAAGCCCTTAATGAAAGAGTCATATGCACAAAAGAACTTTAATTCCTCAATGCCAGAATGGCAAGAATCTATGGAGTCCCCAAGATTCACAAGGATAAGTTAGACCCACCTTTCAGACCCATAGTTACAACCATAGGATCCATTACGGAGCCACTCGCCAAATACGTTGACTCGATTTTGAGGCCTGTAGTTCTCCATAACAAATCATATATAAAAGAGACCTGGCACATGGTTACTTCTATAGAGGACTTAATTTTGATCAGCATAGAGAAATTCTACTGACTCTAGGTATAGAGGCCTTATAACATCCCACAAGAGGCAGCCATTAATGCGGTGGACTGGTTTATGTAAGAACATATTAAAGACGCCCCAACAATCTTCATTCTAGAATGTTTAAAAATCGTCCTTCAAGAAAATACATTTCAATTTGGGGGTGAACTCTACAAGCAAACAAAAGGAGTGATTATGGTCGCTTCATGTGCGCCCAGCATAGCGAACATCTTTATTAGTAGTTTTGAAGAGAAGCTTATTCATAATTAGTTGGCTCGTTTCTTTGAATCGGTGACAAATTGATCCCGATACATTGACAATATATATTTATCTGGGCTGGAATACAAGAGGATTTGAATGAAATCACTGAGTGGCTCAAACTATGTGACCAGAATTTGAAATTCACGGCAAACAGTACTAAGCAACAAGTTGAACTTTTGGACATATTGATATGCCAAAGAGAGGACAAATTAGAAGCGGGCTTGTATGTCACAGAATACTCTACTTCAATAGTTTCCACTACAGAAACCCAAAACAAAGCATTCTTTTGGCCAGTTCCTAAGATGAAGGCACAATTGCACAAATCTTCAGGACAATGATAAGAAAGCCATCACAATGAAAGAGAAGTTTATCACACATGGGTACCCTTGAAGACTGGTCAGTGTCTTACAAAGGAGCGAGATTCTAGGTTAGAGAACATCTTTCACACAATGAACCCAACAAAGTGATCCGAAACTGGCAAGCATCCGCAGGCACTCGGTACTCAACAAAAAAGTACGCCAAATTATCAACTCGAACTGGCACATACTCAATAGTGATGCCGACCACGATACCAGAATCCCCAAACCAATGTTTGGACATCGGCGCAAGAAAAATTTGAAAGATAACAATGTATGATCACACCTTCCTAGAGAGACCAAATTTATTCCGAAAACAATTGATGGTAATATTCCAGTCCAAGGGAACTTCAAATGCAGTCAAAGTATGGCCTGCGCTAGTGCGATGGAGACAGATCAATACATTGAATGGATACACATTACAACTAAGAGCTTTTACCAATTGCAAAATAAGAACGTTGTCTATTTACTCATATGCCCATGTGGTCATGGGTATGTGGGGAGGGACTGGATGCAGTCTCTCTATTCGTCGCACAGATCCGCAGTAAGAACAGGTAAAGTCAACACTCGCTTGGTCAAATATTATATGGAAAAGGGTCACAAACCAGAAGAGATGAAATGGTTGATCTTCGAGAAGATTGTAGCCAAGGAAGGAAAAGATGCAGAGGCGTGATGGAGCAGGGTTTTCGCGAAATGAAACCTGCTCAAATTGAACCCTCAGTAACACTTATTAACTGTGTGCTGTGGAAAACCTATGCGTAAAAAGGGCCTAACATGGAGGAAAATGCTACTGCGTAAGCGCAAACTAAAGCACTGGACTAGGCCGCAAATGCTTTTGACTAATGTAAGGTAAAAGGACTAATGCAGCTTTAATGCATTTATTAACATTTGCTAGGAAAATAATATTAACTCGGATTGCACATGGGTAGATGCAACACAGGTTGGGTGTGTTATGGTATAGCATTATAAGTGATTAATAACGTCATGTGTTTGTTTTCCGTAGAAGTATGGTTTTCTGCTCTGCAGGAAACGTTTGGGTTAATGAAAGAATTAAATGCGGTTTGATTCTAAGCGAGAAGGGGAAGGTGGAAGACAATTGTCCTTCACGGGTCCTATGTGCCTGCCAAGAGTTTGCATGGAGAAACAAAATAAAACTTCGAGAGAAAGAACACTTCCTTTGGAAAAGCGGCGCAAATGGACAAATGTGATACAGAGTTTGTTACATGACCAGGATGGAGGAAATGTGTACTATGACAGCGACTCAAATTTGTATTTCCTGGGCTGGAAGTTGATAAGATGAATAAATGAACAATGAGGTCTCTGAACTAAGAGACATGACGAGAGTGGTGTGACAGTACATCCCCTTCCATAACCAATTGAATGAGGAGAAATTGTTAGTTCCGATACAATTGTGGGTTGGTCTTTTTGGGTTTTAGGGTAGAATTGAGGTTCCCGGTGGGAGGGGGAAGGAGCACGTTGGTGGGTTTTCTTGCGTGAGGAGAGGCCTGTGTTGCTGTCTCCTATTCTTGAGCTGGCTGTTCCTTCTCAGCTGATTCCTGACTTAGTCTTTGCCTCTTCAAATCTTCTTGAGGGGCCATACTACTCTCGAGGCCAGAGAGTAGTTTTTCTATTTCATATTGGGTTAGTATAGACAGAAAACTGAATTTGCATTATTATTTGCAAATGTATTATTGTCTCGGAAACTTTTGTCTCTTCGCCTTTCCACTCTTATGCAGTCAATGAGATGAAATCTATTGTTATTTTTCTAATTTTGTTTCTCGTGATGGTCTATGATTCATACTGTATTGATGTGCATTTTCACATTATTTAAAGTATTATAAATATACAAATGAGTTTGTCTTTTTTAGAGGTGATTATTCTTGAATTATAAGTACAACAGAATTAGGTATTAGTTTGCCAAACCCTGTCAACATAAATAAAGATTGCATCGCCACAAAGTATATGCGGAGATAATGACGATAAAAAATTAGGATTTTTGTTAAGTCCGGTATTACACTCACCCAGTGAGAAGGGACTTGTTGGGTAATGAAATTGGGCCTTGTCTGTGGAAATTTATTAGTCCCAGATCGCTGGATCAGATTTGGTAGCAGCTTGATGGTTTTAATTGATTATTTTGGCAAATTAATGGTTGAATTAATGATTTTGGTTACTAATATGAAATGTTAAAGTCTTGTTTTATGTAGTCTGGAAGTACCGGTACGGAGTTGCCTAAGATCCCGGGATGTTATTTTTGCCGCAGAGGAAGAGTGTGGAAAGTAACACACTAGAGAAGTACTTTGTCTGTTGTAATATTGAACAACGAAAGGTTGTTGATATTATCCAAGGGACATATTCTGAAGTGAGTGAGTAAGCTGGTTGTAATAGTGAAAGTCCTCTTCCAAAACTTTAGAAAGTACACCTAAAGTAGTACCAAGACCTCTTTTCACTTGAGAGTAGAGTGACGCTGGTAGTTATTGTACTGGTTGTAAAATGATCTCTTTGAATAGACAAACTATCTCTTTACTTAGTGGAGCAGACAAAGTGGCAGTGTTTTGTGTCGTTTCTAATAAGAATTTATTTTAAAAGACTTTGTAGGTCATTTGCCGGATTATTTTAAGAAGGGTGGGTCAGTTGTAGGAGTTATACCGACGTCACAAAAAGCCGCGCTGGCATTGGTCAGATAGCAGGTGTGTACACAGGGAGTATTGTGCTGTGATTGGTTGATTGGTGTGAGTTGCGTTGGTATTGGGCGAGTGTGAGCGAATAGCGTGAGCCGAATTACGGAAGGATTTCCTTGATTTTTTTTTTCTGAAATAAGCTAGCAAAAATAGAAAGTTGGAAATGAAGTTGGTAAAGATGATACAGACTTTCTTTAGAAAAGATAGGCCAATAGTTACTAACGAGGGAGTTCCTATACCTCCTCCTAGGTCGCCTGCTTCTTATATGTTGTTGGAGCGTGGATATCATTTGTGTACATGGTTGGAGAATTGGGTGAAGTATACAGACGGTCATGAAGTTTTAGCTTTCCCAGAGCACGTTACCTTTAACATAAGGATTTTGGAAAACTTGAGAAGACGAATGAATTCGTTGAGACCGAATCCCAGACCTTTGCAGTATGAGGTGCTTGAAGAATGGGAACATAAGGTGTACAGGAGAGAGAGAGAGAGAGAGAGAGAGAGAGAGAGAGAGAGAGAGAGAGAGAGAGCTAGGAACGGGATAAAATATAGGAATACAATGAGATGGTATTCAGAGGCTAAATGGGATGCTCAGATGGAGGAGAGATGTAATCACAAAGGGATTATATCCGGTGATGGTTGCTGAAGATCAGGCTGGAGGGAAACGCAAAGAGAAAAAGAATAATGTAGAAGATACAGAACCAGATATAGATCCGAATGAAATTGATGATGAGTTACTGGTTGAGATGTTACTAAAAAGACCTCCGCTGTATCAGGAGAGTCCGGAAGGGATTACTCCAAGTGCACCATTAATTGAAATCGAAGCTTCACAGGTTACAGAAGCTTCACAAGATCCACAATTCTCACAGGCTACACGAGTTACACAGGAGAGAGAGATTGATGAACTTAATAAAGCAAAGGGAAGAATTGACACAGAAAATGAATCAGATGAGTTTAAATGCAGAGGCGTTGTCAGATCCGGTGACAATTGGTCCTATAGTCCCATTGTATAGCGAGGGTCAGAATATTTCTAGGGTGCTTGCATTGACGGTTCCCGTGAATAGTGCTAGGAATGGTGGTAGTGGATCAGGATCAAATGAGATGGGAACATCACTGATTGACATTTCAGAAAACCGGAATGTGATGGAAACCCCAAAGAGGGGTGTGCACATGGATCCTAGAAGATTAATGCAAAATGTGAGAGAAACAAATCTAGAATCAGGGGGTTCAGTGGGTCCTTCATCAGAGGAGTTGGATGATTGGATTAAAGGAATGGTGCCTAATAAGTCAAAACCGAGTATGGATTTAGGTAGACTAAGAGTAGATCTGGAAGAAATGATTATTGGTACAATAAGTCTAGAGAGATTGAGTAAATATCAGGATGAGTTATTATTCTTGTGCAAGAATATTACATTGAGAGCGAAGAATTTGCAAGAGAGGCTTGCAGAAGCTACACAGGAATATGGAGTGAATATTGAGAAATCAAAGGCTTTACAAAAGACAGGTTGGATTTTAGCGATAAGGATCTAGAGAGTTTGAATGCATCTGGTAAACGATTGCAGATAAAAGAATTGATTAATACTCTCAAAAGATGGGGTGAATTGGAACGATGGAAAGGCAGATGGGCGAAAAGGAAAGAAGAAATGCTTGCAAATAAAGGTGTGACTGCATCTAATATGCTTCCGTTAAGAGAGAGACGGAGTCTGCTGAAATGATATATCCAATGAGAGAAGTTCCAGGTGGCGTATATGTTCACATTCCTTGGTCAAGACAAGATATATTGTCTTTTACGAATAAATTTCCCAGATTGAGAGAAAAGCCTGTTCAGTGGTACAAACAAGTAGAAAGGTTTGAAAAAGTTTCAAAGGTTTTGTTGAAAGATTTGGATGGTTTGTTTGACATTGTGGTTCCAGCTGATTGATGGACTGAGTGTAAGATTGCAGTTGATTGGCCAAAAGAAGAATATCCTAGAGATGTTAAAACTGGAGCACCTTCGGAAGAGGTGATGAAGAAATATAATCAAGTAATAACTTACTTGAAGAGTAAGATTTCCCTAAAGGAAACAGATGGGTTAAGATTGACAGGACGACACAGGAGTCGAAAGAATCAGTACATGCTTATTATGAGAGACTTTTACAGGTGTTTAAACAGTATAGTGGCTTTGAGAGCATAACTGAAAAGATTTGGGACATTTTGTGTATAAATTTGTGTTTGGGTTGAAACCGGAGATTAGTAATATGATACAGCAGCATCTGATTTGTTGGCAAAACAAGACAGTAGATAAAATTCTGAGGTATGCAAAATAAGGTAGTGATGATATTGAATCAAGACATAAGAAATTGAAAGAGAAAATGATATGGGCACGGGTGAAAGCAGCACAGCAGAAAAATGGGAATTTTGTTGATTATTCTCAAACAGGTTTTCAAGTGAAAGGGCAGAATCAGACAGGTGCCTAATATGAATGTTGTACCAAATGGTGGTGTTCAAGTGCAGATTCAGGGAAAAGGCAAAGGTAAAAATAATAGAGAAGAAATTAAAAAGAATTATCCTTGGCATGTGTGCGGGAAGATGGGACAATGGAAGAACGAGTGTAAGTTCGTTTTAGGAAATAACAGAATGGTTCAAAACTTCAATCCACAGATGCAGAATGAAGTGGTTATGAATCAACAACAGCTGCAGCAGCAACAGGTAGTTATAACACAGGTACAACAGGTACAAGTGCCTCAAGCTCCTATGCCTAATAATGTGAATGCTCCGGTACAAAGATACAATGCGAATGCTGGATTTCATGCAGGTGATCAGGTTGGTAAGAATAAAAATGTACAAATGGTTTCACAATACTGGTTACAGTGTCCTGAGAGTGATTCAGATTCATCTCAATGACGGTGCCTGAGGGGGGGAGGAAGAGTGTGTGCTTGGCGCATTTCTGGAGGTAGATCAGTCTGGTCCTTTTGTGGATGGGAAAGTGGAAGGTAATGATATTACATTCCTTTTGGACACTGGTGCTACCCGTTCTACTGTGAGAGCAGCAGAAATTCCAAACCTACCCCTCTCGGGAGAAACTATCCAAGTTGTGGGAGTCTCAAATAAGCTTATTAAAACTCCGGTGACCAAACCAATGGTGGTTCACATTGGAGAGTTTAGAGATTTGCATCGGTTTGTAGTGTGTGACACAAGTCCGGTAAACCTTTTAGGTAGAGACTGGTTATGTGAAATGAATGGCACCATCTACTGTACACCAGATGGCATTGCTTTTCAAACGCCAGATGAGGATGTTGCTTTCAAGGTGATGTTAGCAAGACAAGGGACAGAAGTGAACGATTTATATCCTTTATTTACAGCGAAGGCTTTGCCTGTTGAGTTGAAAGATACAGTGATGACTGATGTGTGGGATTTTACAGGGAAAGACATTGGATTAATGAAAGGAGTTGATCCTATTCAAATTTCAGTCAAACAAGGAGCAGAATTTCCAAAAACACCACAGTATAAAATGAGTCCCGAGACTATTGCAGGAGTTACTCCTGTAATTGAGCAAATGATTGAACATGGTATTTTGAGAGAAATATTAGGGAGTCCTTGTAATATTATGGGAATTAAGAAACCGAGTGGCAAGTATAGGATTGTGCAAGACCTGAGAAAAATAAACAAGATTGTGGTACCCTGTTGTCCGATAGTACCAATCCCAGCAGTGATTCTTTATCAAATTCCCTGTGATGCAGAATGGTTCACAGTGATTGATTTGTGCCAAGCATTCTTCTCGATACCCTTACATCCAGATAGTCAATATCTTTTTGCTTTCCAGTTCAGAGACCGTGTTTTGGCATGGTGCCGAGTTCCTCAAGGGTATACAGAGAGTCCTTCAATTTTCAATCAGATTTTGAAAAAGTGCCTGGAGTCATTGGTAATGCCAGAAGACTCAGTATTAGTGCAATATATAGATGACCTATTGGTGGCATCAAGAACACGAGAGGCATGTGTGACAGATACAATTGCTGTTCTGAACCATTTGACAGTAGGCGGGCATAAAGTGTCACCAGCGAAATTGCAATTTTGCCAGAAAGAGGTTCAAGTTTTAGGACACAAAATTGAGAAAGGAGTCAGGAAAGTATCACAAGATCGGATTGCTGTGATCTTGCAAATGGGTCCTCCCAGAACACAAAGAAATTTGAATGTTTCTGGGCATGGTTGGATACTGCAGACAGTGGATCCGTGGTTTCTCACTGATAGCCAAGCCATTACAGAGATTGACTCACAAAGATGTAGTCGATCCAATCCAATTGGATGAAGAAAGCATGAAGGCTTTTATTAAGTTGCGAGACAGTCTTTGTTGAGCACCTGCGTTAGGAATGCCAGATTATTATAAAGATTTTGAGTTGTTCTGTTGTGAGAAAGATGGATGCGCACTTTCAGTTTTGACGCAGACACATGGAATGGCGCGTCGTCCAGTGGCATATTTTTCTGCTACTTTGGACTCAGTGGCTGCAGCATTACCAGGTTGTTTGAAAGCGGTGGCTGCTACTTGTGTGAGTCTTGAGCAGAGTGAATCAATTGTGATGGGACATCCAGTGAAAGTGTACGTGCCACATTCTGTTGAAATTTTGTTGACAAGAACGAGAACGCAGCATCTCACGAGTAGTCGTTTGACTAGATATGAGAGAGTGATTTTGGGTGCTGAGAATGTTACAGTAACAAGATGTAAGACACTGCATCCAGCAACTTTGTTGCCGAGTACAAGTTGTGAAGAAGTGATGGATGAAGCGGATCATGATTGTTTGGATATGACAGAGTTGTGCACCAAACCAAGGCCTGATATAAAAGATACACCATTACCTGAATCAGATTGTGTGATGTTTGTAGATGGTTCTTGTTTAAGGAATGAAAGAGGTGTTTTGCATGCTTCTTATGCTGTATGTACAGTGGCCATGGTTCTTGAAGCATCTTGTCTAAAAGGGGTAAATTCAGCACAAATTTCGGAACTGGTCGCTTTGACCAGGGCTTGCATAATTGGCAAAAATTTGAGAGTAACCATATTTACGGATAGTCAATATGGTTTTGGCGTGGTGCATGATATTGGACAATTGTGGATGCAACGTGGGTTTCTGATTTCTTCAGGATCTCCGATTAGAAATAGCAAAGATGTAAAAGATTTGCTGGATGCATTACAGTTGCCCAAAGAGATTGCAGTGGTCAAATGTCCGGCACATAAATCAGGAAATGATTGTGACCAGTGGGAACAGATTCACAAACCAAGTGGCTCGTTTCTGTGCACAAAATTCAATTTCAATAAACAAAGGAAGAGAGAAAAAGAATACAAATTATCGCTTGATGTTCTCTTCTGTAGAGACACGGGAGGAAATTAGACAGTTGCAGGTAGAGGCCAGTGAGGAAGAAAAAGATCTGGATTAAATCAGGTTGTACACGAAGAGCTAAAGATGAAGTGTGGGAGTGTACAGATGGTAGGCCAGTAATGCCAGACTGTCTATTGTCTCAGATGGCCAGGATGTACCATGGATTGACATGTGGGAAGAGATGCCATGATTAGACTCTTCAAGCAGTCCTGGTATAATCCTAGGTTCAGGGTCATTGCAGAGAGTCTTTGCCAAAGATGTATAGTTTGCCAGCAGCAGAATCCAGGGAGAAAGACTGTTTTTAGTTGGGGACGAATTGGAAAAGCAGCAGGACCGTTTACCCGGTTACAGGCTGATTTCATAGAGCTCCCTCCTTGTAATGGACTGAAATATGTGTTGGTTGTGGTTTGTCTGTTTTCTCGTTGGGTGGAAGTATAGACAACAAGGAGAAATGATAGTTTAACAGTTGCTAAATTGCTTTTGAGAGAGATCATTCCTAGATTTGAATTTCCAGTCCCTTTAAAAACGGATAGAGGTACACATTTTAATAATGAAATAATTCGGATAATTTGCACAACATTAAAAATTGAACAAAAGCTGCATTGTGCCTATCGACCAGAAGCCTCAGGTGTGGTCGAGCAAACCAATGGCACTATTAAATATAGATTATCAAAGGTGTGTGCATCCACAGCACTGAAATGGTCAGATGCTTTACCCTCGGTATTGATGAGTCTGAGAAGCATTCTTGATAAAAAGACTGGATTATCCCCCCACAAAGTCATAATGGGGAGAGCAATGAGACAGCCAATTGTACCAGCAAATCAACTGAAGAATATTACTGATGATCTAGTGCTCGATTATTGCAAAGGATTGGCTGATGTGGTGCGTTCTGTGTCTCATCAGCTTGGAGAAGTTGCAACTTCATCACAGCAAGAGCAAGCACATGATTTAAGTCCAGGAGAGTGGATCCTGGCGAAGAAGCATGTAAGAAAGTCGTGTTTGGAGCCTCGTTGACATGGGCTATACCAGGTAATACTGGTGACAACGACAGCAGTAAAGTGTGGTGGCTTGCCAAATTGGATACATGCGAGCCATACCAGAAGAGTCCCAAGTCCACTTGAAAGACTGGAAGAGGAAGAACAGCAACTGGTGGAGAGTCAAGTAGCTGCAGAGTCTGAGGCCACAGAGCCCGAAGCTACGGATCCTGAAACTGTTGAACATGTGGTTGAACATGAACAAAGCCGAATAAAGTGGGCACCAGCTACTGGGATTCGCAAGACTGCTGTTGAAGTCAATGATGGAAAAGTGTTGAATAAAGACCAAGAGCAAGTGCAACAAAATAAAAAAAACGAAGAAGAGAAGTTGTGAACTTGACACTGATACAGAGGAAACTGTGAAAGTTAGGAAAGCCAGAAAAGGTGATGTGTGGCCAAAAGGAGTGAAAAGACTGAAATACACTCTGAAAAAGAAAACACCGGATAGATAGTAGAAGTATCAAGCTAGACTGAACAGAGCGAGTCAGAGGAAGATACAGTTCGGAAAACAAAAAGAGCAAGAGTTCCGAACAAGAAATATACAGCACCTGAATGGACATATGTGGTGTTGGAAGAAATTGAGCATACAGATCAGAGCAAAGAAAACGCTGGAGTAGAACCAAAGGACGCAAACAGTTACGAGCCACCCTAAAAGAACTGTGTAAATTAGGGTGCAGAAATGTCAAAGTTTATTCGGAGAAGTCCAGAGATCTGAGGCAGAAATTTAATTAAAGGTTGTGAAAACAAAAAAAAAACAAAAAAGAAAAAGAGGGGGTGAAGAAAGAAGCCTTAAAGTGTTTGGATACACTACTTTAGATAGTTTAATAGATTTTTTTTTAGCTTTAGATTTTTCTAGTTTTTCTTAGTTTTTTATTTTATAAATGGCAGATACAACAGAGACTGGATATCAAAATCGTAATTTTAAACGAAGATGTATTAATGCTTGCTTCTTTAGTATTCTATTACTAATGTTGGTGTGGTTAACACTAATCGTTATTGTGCCTGTCTTTATGTTAGCTAATGGAAATAAGAATACTAACAATGTGATGAGTGAGAAGGTAGATTCAAAAGGTCTTAAAGAAGTCTCACATACTAATGTAGAGAGAATGGTAGATGACAGTATCATCAGGATAAGTCAATTAATGACTTTTCATTAAATGTTTTTCTAAGTTGTTGTATGACTATGTGGACACGATGGATCAGAGAGACTATGTGTGCATGCAATTACCATCGTCTGTCTCAGAGGGGGTGACTTACCATCACCTACCTTTAACATATGGAGGGTCTTGTAGTGTACCAACCAGTCTTTTCTATGAGAAGGGTAGCTTACAATATTATTATTCTAACATGGATTTAGTATTTTCAGAAATTCCCATTAGAAAGAACATGAATAGGGTAAGTAGTGCTAAAGATGCAGGGTTTATGGGGGAATTTTTCCATTCAACAAAGTCAATAGATATAGTATACGCACATCGGAATAATCTAACATGTAGTTTGCGGTTTGAAGAAATAGAATTCATTAACATGGTAGAGGACAGAAGGCAAGATTTTAAGAGAAAAGCTGCTGAGCAAAAGTCTCATGTACCTCCATGCGCTTATAGAGAAGGAAACTATAATAAGGGTGAGACATACGCTGCCATGACCCTGGATTGGCATCATAGAGGGAAGCTTTGCTTGCTTAGATTAAAAACTGAATTGAATAACTATTTCATTGGTTCTAGTGAGTGTGATCATGTTTTCCTAATTACGGGAGGATGGGGAATAAGAGGAGGAACTGATCCGGTCTTTCTGGGAATCTATTGTGTGTGTGGTAAGAATGCCTACTATAGGTTGCCCGCACATTGGTATGGATGTTGTTATATGGGTATAGTTTTTCCTAAAGTAGATCACTTAAACAAAAATAACAGAATCAATGAAGTAAAGAATGGATTAACACGTAGTACAAGGGGAGCAAGTTTTTCAGAAATTGTGGGAGATATTTTTGGAGCATTGATACCTTCAGTTGGAGTCATTCTAAATTCACATAAAATTAGAAAATTGTCCACAGTGGTTGATCGTTTATCAACAGACAATGCTGGTGGGTTTTTGATGATTGATTCTGAAATGGTTGCAATCAGGTCTATGGTTTTACAAAATCGACTTGCTCTCGATATATTATTGACTAAAGAGTGTGGAGTCTGTAATATGTTGAAAATACAACAATGTTTCACATATATCCCTGACAAGAGTAAGAGTCTAGAGGGATATATCAGAAATATTACAAATCTTCGAGAAGATTTGGCTGAACTGAAGGTTGATGGTGCTTGGGAGAAACTTGGTAAGAGTTTTTCCTCTGTGGGTAATTGGTTTGCTACTTTTGGAAACAGTGTATTAGGGAAAATACTAACACCAATTAATGCAGTGGCGACAGTGATACTAATGATTTTCCAGATATATAGGTGTTGTAAGTGCAAGAAAGTCACCTGATGTTAAACGAAGAGCGAGAAAGAGAAGAGATAGAATTAGAGGACAGGAAAGGAAATTACTACGAAATGATTAAGGATTTAGACGGAAGAGAAAGAACACTTCCTTTAGGAAAGCGGCGCAAATGGACAAATGTGATACAGAGTTTGTTACATGACCGGGATGGAGGAAATGTGTACTATGACAGCGACTCGAATTTGTATTTCCTGGGCTGGAATTTGATAAGATGAATAAATGAACAATGAGGTCTCTGAACTAAGAGACATGACGAGAGTGGTGTGACAGTACACCCCCTTCCATAACCAATTGAATGAGGAGAAATTGTTAGTTCTGATACAATTGTGAGTTGGTCTTTTGGGGTTTTAGGGTATAATTAAGGTTCCCGGTGGGAGGGGGAAGGAGCGCGTTGGTGGGTTTTCTTGCGTGAGGAGAGGGCCGTGTCGCTCTCTCCTATTCTTGAGCTGGCTGTTCCTGTCAGCTGATTCCTGACTTAGTCTTTGCCTCTTCAAATCTTCTTGAGGGGCCATACTACTCTCGTGGCCAGAGAGTAGATTTTCTATTTCCTATTGGGTTAGTGTAGACAGAAAACTGAATTTGCATTATTATTTGCAAATGTATTATTGTCTCTGAAACTTTTGTCTCTTCGCCTTTCCACTCTTATGCACAGTCAATGAGATGAAATCTATTGTTATTACTTTAATTTGGTTTCTCGTGATGGTCTATGATTCAAACTGTATTTGGTATTGATGAGCATTTTCACATTTAGATAAAGTATTATAAATATACAAATGAGCTTGTCTTTTTAGAGGTGATTATTCTTGAATTATAAGTACAATAGAATTGGGTATTAGTTTGCCAAACCCTGTCAACAAAGATTGCATCGCCACAAATTATATGCGGAGATAATGACGATTAAAAATTAGGATTTTGGTAAGTCCGGTATTACACTCACCCAGCGAGAAGGGACTTCTTGGGTAATTAAAGCAAACACACGGAGATGGACGGAGCGCTGAAACTTTTCAGACACTCACCCCCAGTCACAGATCTGGGTTGAATCCATAATCGTTCTTTAGCTCACTTTGCCACCCCAGTTCAGACACAGCTATATACAAATCAGTCTTGACCCTGTGCCTCATGGGAACAGTCCAGCCCGAACTGCCAAGCCATGTCTTCCCTGGACCGGAAACAAGCATCCTGGGACCGGTTTCGGGGTTTCACCCCACATCAGCCAGGATAGCTTGACTCCAGTGGCATGGAGAGCACGGGACCCACGTCTGGGCATACCGGTCCCACTCGGGGTGACAAATGCAAAAAACAACAATTGATGGACAGAATGCAGAACAATGTCATACATTCGCCCCAGTACAGAGTTCTGGGCCTAAATCCATTGTTTTTTTGCTCACCATGCCATTCTAGTTTGAACCCAGCCATATGCAAATCAATCTTTACCCTGTGCCCAATGGGAACAGTCCAGCCCGAACTGCCATGCCAGGCATGATTTGCATATGGCTGGGTCCAAACTGGGGTGGCGTAGTGGGCAAAAGAACGATGGATTTAACCCAGATCTTTTGACTGGGGGAGAATGTTTGCATTGTCAGCATTCCGTCCATCATTTGTTTGCTGTAACACTTTTCGCCCTAAGTGGGATGGGTATGCCCAGACGTGGGTCCCTTGCTCACTGCGCCACTGGATTCAAGCTAGCCTGGCTGAAGAAGGGTGACATACCCTGAAACCGGTCCCAGGATACTTGCTTCCGGTCCAGGGAGGGCCTGGCAGTTCGGTCTGGACTGTTCCCATGGGGCACAGGGTCAAGACTGATTTGCATATGGCTGGGTCCAAACTGGGGTGGCGTAGTGGGCAAAAGAACGATGGATTTAACCCAGATCTTTTGACTGGGGGAGAATGTTTGCATTGTCAGCATTCCGTCCATCATTTGTTTGCTGTAACACTTGTCTCCTTAGGTGAGCAGCTACTACCGCCAGACACTTTGTGAAGACTCTGGGGGCAGTGGTCACACCAAATGTGAGTACCCTGAACTGATAGTGTTGACCCGCTACAACAAACCTGAGGAATTTGCGATGAGCAGGTTGAACTGGTATATGAAAGAAGGCGTCTTTTAGATCTAGAGTAGATAGAAAGTCGCCTTGCTGTAGGAGAGGAAGTACCTTTCGAAGTGTCACCATGTGGAATGGTCTGAATGAATGTACCGGTTGAGTTCTCGGAGATCTAAAATTGGTCTGAGAGAACCGTCTTTTTTGGGAATCAGGAAATAAAAAGAGTATACTCCCGCCCCTTGATGTTGAGGCGGCACAGATTCTATAGCCCGTTTTAGAAGTAGAGACTGAACCTCCTGTTTGAGGAGGTATAGATGGTCTGGTGATAGTTTGTGGGGTTTCGGTGGAATATTTGGAGGCGTGTTGATAAATTCCAGGCAGTAACCAGAACGGATAATTTGGAGTACCCAATTGTCTGCTGTTATTGATTGCCAGATTGGTAGAAAATCTATAAGTCTTCCCCCGACAGGTGTTGAGTGGTCGGGGGGGAAGTGAAGGCAAGTCACTGCTTTGTGTTGGCGGGGTAGTTGCGTGTATTTGAACCCAGTCCCCTGCCCTTACTGTTAACCCTGTAACCTCCTCTGAAATAACCCTTGGATGGAGAGGGTTGGTTATTGCCCTTATAGGTGGAGATGGCTTCTGATGAGGTATTTTTGGAACCTCCTCGGTAAAAGGAGCGTCGAAAGGAAGCACGACCCTGTGTGAACTGAAGGGCTCCCTTAGACTTGGCTACCTCAGTATCTTTCTTCATTTTCTCAAGTGAAGAATCTACCGCTGGGCCAAATAGATGTTCCTTATTGAATGGGGTATTTAAAATGGAGGTTTGAACCTCAAGTTTAAAACCAGATATACGGAGCCAGGCGTGCCTCCTTAAGAGGACACTAGTGTTTATGGCTCTAGCAGCAGTGTCTGCAGCATCTAGAGAGCATCTTATTTGATTGTTTGCATTAAGTTGCCCTTCATGAACCAGATCTTGTGCTTTTGATTTGTGTTCTGGGGGTAAATATTGGATCAGTTGTTCCATTTCATCCCAGTGCGCACGGTCATATCGCGCTAACAGTGCCTGAGTGTTGGATACGCGCCAGAAATTGGCTGCTTGAGAAACTACCCTTTTCCCCGAAGCGTCAATAAATTTTGATTCCTTATCAGGAGGTGGAGCCTCTCCTGTTGTCTGTGAGTTGGCTTTTTTTCTTGCATTGGACACAACAAGGGAGTCTAGTGGCAATTGTCCCCTTATATATACTGGGTCTGATGGTGTTGGCTTTTACTTCTTGTCCACTCTACGGTTAAGAATATGAGCCCTGACTGGGTCATTAAAAAGGTCATCTACATGCCTGACCATCCCTTTGAGCATGGGTAGTGTATGTGATGACTTGTGTGGTACTGAGGGTTTCAAAGAGGAAATCCTCTTCTAATGACTCCTTATGTAGCTGCACCCCATGATAGTTGGCAGCTCTACCCAGTAACTCAATGTAGCCTACACTATCATCTGGCGGAGAGGGTTTGGTAGGGTACAGGTCGGGATCATTGACTGTGGGCGAATTGGTGTTATAATCGTCCCATGGGTCTTGTAATGGCGGATCATCATCCCTATCCTGATCATCATCCCCATCATCCTGGTTGTCAGGTGTATGTGGTGGTGAATGTTCAGGTGAAATTGGTTGAAGGTGGTGATGAAGGAAGAATAGGTGGAGGAAGAGGAGGAGGGGAAGGGTTAGTTCCAACAGATCTCTTCTTTAAAGGGATGTGATATTCTTCTTCTACATCAGCCCTTCTTTTGAGTCACTTTAGTGGTGATATGGCCAGTCTGTGGATGGATTTACAAAAGCTTTTGTTTCGGATCCGGGTTTTTCAATTGGAGCATCGAAACTAGGCTTTGTAGTTGTTTTCTGCACTTGAGTGTGTTTCGGCGCCGAAAGTTTCGGTGCCGGAGTCGAAACTGTTGATGTCTTTGGGTCTGACGATTTTTTCGGGGCCGAATGGTGGGGGTCGGTGCCGGACCTGTGTTTCGACCCCGAATGTTTGGGCTCCGAACTTGGTTTGGAGGGAGTCTTTTCGGAGCCGGAAGGCTTTTTGGAAGGCTTCGGTGCCGAGCCAGAGGGCGGGGCGTCAGAAGCGTGATCTCGGTGCGGACCGGGGCCCGGGTTGGACCAGAGCCTTCTTTTTAACTGAAATTGTATCTTGGGATGAGGGGGGAGGTTTACTCACGGTACGTTGACCATGTGGGATGTCCTCCTCTTGGTCGGATTCGAAATCTACGATGTCGACCGGGTCATGGTCCTCCTCTGTTCTCATGGCCTCGCCGGCCTCTTCGTCCGACTGTTGATCGAAGATGTCCGGAATGGAGCTTGTGTGCTGGCTCTGCATCTCGCGATGTTGAGCCCGACGGTCGCAAAGTGTTTTCTTGGAGCGGAAAGCCTGGCACGCGTCGCAGTCTTGTTCTCTGTGTTCGGGGGACAAACACAGGTTACACACTTCGTGTGAGTCGGTGCGCAGGTATTTCGCGTGACACCGAGGGCAGAATTTAAAGGGAGTTCGTTCCATCGACTGCAGGTCGACCCGACGCGGGTAGGCCCGAAGGCCTTCCACGAACTTTCCGTTCGCAAGATTAGTTTAAGTACTTACAATACGCGATAGAAAGGGAGACGCGATCGAAACAATACCGTCGAGGGTGAGCATCTTGCGCGCCGAGGGAAACCCAAAGGAAACGGTGTCGAACCGGAGTGCAACGATATACATCCGAACCCGATGGCAGAAAAAAACAATCTGACAATAGAGTCGATGCCCATGCGCACTATCACCTACCTCGTGACTGGAAAGACTTCTTCGAAGAAAAACAAAGTGCAAACATCCGGACCCAACACTAGATGGCGATCTATGCACAGCATATGATCTACAGCTCATATGCCGCGAACCTACACTTTCAGGTACTATAGTCTGAACTTTATCTGTGTGTTTGTAAAATTAAGGGATAGCTTGATATGTCGCCTCAGGTTGGTTAACTGTACCTTAGTTCATTTTCAGGAAAAGTAGTAGTCCAGGTCTCTGGATTCTGGGTAAGGGGTCCCTCTATCTCTACCCTACCTGCACATCCATATCCCGTTTTCTATTGTGGCTTTTGCATCCCCATGGAGGCCGAAGGGTAGGTGTATACTCTGACAGATTGAGATGTGACAGGTATGAAAGGTGTACATAGTTTAAGGATACTTGGCTGCGTAGCATGTCCATACGGCACAGGGTGTGGATGTTGGTTAAGGGTCCTTAATATGTCAATTTCAGGTTTGTAGTATTAGGTTTCACTGGTGTTTTCGTCTATGGTGCTGGCGTTCACTCCAAAGGAGTGGGAGCATGTGGTAGGCGCTGGTCCCCGTATCGTAAGAATGAAAATAAGTTACTTACCTGTAACTGTAGTTCTCCAGTATTGGTATCTTTCATAGATTCACATGCTTGAATCATTCCCCAAAGTGAGAGTCCCACGGTGTAATCAATAGCTATAGTGAAGAAACCTACATAGAGGTTAATGTTCAAGCCATTCACTTTATTAGCTTATTCACTTAATTAAAAAAGACCCAAAGTCTAGCCAATCAGGCAGCAGCACCCTTTAGAACCTTCACCACAAAGGCTCCAGTCTCTCAGATCTTCCAGCACAAGTGTGAGGTAGAAGTGAAGGGAGATAAGGGGAGGATCTATGGGGAGGAGGGGGTCACATGTGAATCTATGAAAGATACCAATGCTGGAGAACTACAGTTGGAGGCAAGTAACTTATTTTCTTCTCCAGTATTGGATCTTACATAGATTCACATGCTTGAATCATAGTTAGCATGTGCAAATACCAACATTACTGTGTTAAAGCGGATGGTGGGAAAGAATTAATTAGAAGTGGGCCACCTTATTGAAATAGATGGCTTAATACTGCTTGCCCCATGGACGCATCACATTTGTCAGCATCATCCAGGCAGTAATGCCGGGTGAAGGTGTGTCTGTTGGCATGTTGCTGCCCGACATATGTACTGCATTGACACACCAGCAAACAGAAAGCTGCAGAAACAGCTCTTGTAGAATGGGCCTTAACTTTGTGGGTTAAGGGTTTTCCTGCTGTTACATGGCAGAATTGAATGGAGGTTGCAATCCACCTTGCTATAGTTTTTTTGGACACTGAACTTCCTTTCCTTAAATTTCCATAGGGCACAAATAACTGATCCGCTTTCTGAAAGTGTTGTGCTATGTAGAAAATAGAATTTTATACATCTTTTAATGTCCAGGGTGTGCAGAGATCTCTCTGCCATTGTTTGAGGATTGGGAAATCTGAAGGGATCTTTGGTAAGAACTCGGGGTTGGTTCTCAATAAGACATTGTCCCATGTGAATTGAATGAGTGGTTCTTTTAAAGTAAAGGCTTGAACGTCACCAACCCTTCTAGCCGATGTTAGTGCCAGAAGTAATGCGGTCTTCCACGATAGAGGTCTTAAATCTGTTTTGTGAATTGGTTCAAATGGAGCTTTCATTAGTTGACAATACTGAGATGTCTAGTTGGGGGAGGTTCACTCACTGTAGGAAAGACTCTAAAAAGTCCCTAGCTGGGGGCGTGGCCAGGCAAGATGGCTGGGTGGACGTGATACACACCAGCTCCGGAGCCCCGTAGCTGTCGGACACTGCTATGCGACAGCAACAGTGCCAAATCTCGCCAGAATCGGTCCGGAACGTGGAGTGACTGCATCAGGGGCCCGGGAGACCAAACCCGGCTTGTTAACGGTGTAGACTTTAATGATCTTCTGAGGCGGTGCGGAGCAAGAGGCCAAAATGGCGCCGAAGGCATGGCCCGCACAGAGCCGGAGGGATGAATGAGGTCGGGCGGCTGTACCCCAGCCAAAAAAGACGAGCAACGGGGAAAATAATCCACCGGCAAGTGACGCGCAAAGACGACGGGTGGGGGGTGGGGCGGCGACAGGCTACCCTTAGAGGCGAAGTACCCATGCGAGCTGGGGGGGTGTACGGCCCCGGAGCATGGCCACGCGTTAAAGCTGAGCCCTACCTGTTTTGACGCGCTGAGGAGGTGAGCGGGGCCCGGGTGGTTGTTGCGGAGCAGCGCTGTGGTGCGGTTCGGTGGGGGGCCCCTCCCGCTGAGTTCATCCACACTGTGGCAGGGAGCGAGTGGGCCCAAAGCTGGGCTGAATTTTGAGTGATGTGCCTGACTTCAAGATGGCGCCCGGAGCGGGGACACACCAGAGATCTAATATGAAGCTAGAATCAGCAATTTGATGGGGTTAGGAAACAAAGGACAATAAGCTGGCGCATATAACTCCTGATTCATAAATTAAAAGACAGCTGCACAACGCTTTGTTACACCCAGAGTCCCATTACGCGCCTGACCCTAAGATGGCCGCCTCAGGCGGAATTCAAAGAGAGTTACTACTGAACTGGCTCCTCATAGATAGGCCACTACATAGCAATAGCCTACACAAAGGGGTCATCGTTTGGATGGGGGTTGCTCGCCCAAGTGAAGAAGGCCTACAACGCTGCCCATATGCCACCGAAAAAGGCGGCGTACAAGGTCTCTAACTTTTTCGCACCAACAGAGGAGACAAGCCCACGACTAAGGGGGGGCAAGCAAGCACGATGGCACTCATCAGGAAGGACCTAGTGGCCTCACTCAGACTTCAAATCTGAACTCTGCGCAGAGATCAAACAAGACTTACGGACCTCTATGGACCAGCTAAGGGCCGATCTCACCGAACGCATGTCTGCCCTCCAGCAAGATGTGGATGCTGTGGGCTCCAGGGTCCTGGAGATAGAGGACCAGACACAAGAGCTGGACACTCGCACTCTGAAGCTACATGAGAAACAGGATCTCCAGACGCAACTCCAACAGGTGCTCATGAAGGCAGAAGATTTAGAAAACCGGTCCCGGAGGGAGAACATTAGAATAAGGGGCCTAGATGAAGGCGCGGAGGGGCCAGATCTAGAGGCTTTCGTTGAGGGGCTTTTTGCTGAGATTCTGAGGCCGTGCCAGCTGAACATCAAGATTGACAGGGCACACCACGTGGGGAACCAGCAATCGTGGGATCGACGACGTACATGCGACATTCTCGTCAAGCTTCACTCTTTTAAAACAAAAGAAGCGATTCTGCAAGCCGCAAGGAAAAAAGAAGAGACCTCTTTCCAAGAGTACAAGTGCCTACTGTTCCAGGATCTGGCCCCCTCTACATTGGTGCGCAGACAACAACTCAGACCGATAACGACAAAACTCCGAGAAGACAACATAAGGGACAGATGGACTTTCCCCTTTGGTCTAGCCTTTGAACTCAATAACAAATCTCACCACATCGACCTGGAGGAAGGTCTCCGCATTCTGGGTCTCCCTATCCCCGACGTTGAGGGTGGCCAAGATCCTGCGAGAAGGCCAGGCGCGACAAAAGGAACCTCCTCCCAATGGCACACGATCTCCAAAGGCAAGCCCAGCCAAAAGTGAAGTTAAAGGGATGAAGAAAGCTACTGTGAGAGAGACAATTTTACTTTGGGACAGCATTATCCCTGAACATGCTAAATGAAGGGCAAAATGTCAACGAAGCCTCATCTGCACGATTCTCACAACCGACTTTACGCAATGGATCATAGTTTAACAAATCTCTATTTGGTCTTCTTTGCACAAAGCAACTGACAGTCGGGGATGCGGGCACTGACCGAGTCGCTGGCTACCATGATCTCATTCTTCAAGACTGAATCTGCTGGGAACCCGTTGGTTACTCAGCTTAAGTTCTCTTGGGTTACATGTTCTTTCTGTTTTAAGGGGGGAGGGAGGGGCCTGGTGGTGGTCACAGGGGACAGTCGGACAAATCATGTAGGATGGGAGTGCAGGGGCTCTCTCCGTTGCCAGCCTGGTCGGTCGCGGACCACGATGGGGGGGGGGGGGTAGTTTGGGAGGGAGGCCGCAGGTCACAAGGGAGATGCATGAGAGGAGGAGGGGGTGGGTGACTACAAGATGGTATCAATAGCCTCATGGAATGTAAAAGGTCTAAATTCACCCCTCAAAAGGCAAAAAATATGGAAGTATCTGATAGCCCACCAGTTTGAAGTGGTAGTGCTGCAGGAAACACACCTTAAAAAAACCGATGAGTTACGACTTCGCCACAAAAGCTACCCCTTAGTCTATAGATCATCAGCCTCTAAACAGAAGGGTGTCGCACTCTTTTTTCACAGCACGGCAAAATTCCAACCCGAGGCCATAAAGGCAGACAGAGAGGGCAGGGTAATCATGGTAAAGGGGAAATTGAGAGGCAGACTCTGCACATTCATCTCCGCGTACGCTCCCAAAACAGGACAACCAGCGTTTTTGACCTCCCTACTAGACCTGATAGAAGGGTTCGCAGAGGGTCCAACGGTGCTTTTGGGTGACTAACCTGATCTGGCATGCTGAAATGGACAGCACTCACCCCAACAGGGCGGCCACAAGCAACTTCCCCAAAGGCATCAAACAGAGAATACATGCCTTAGGTCTGAGGGACGCGTGGCGGACGCTATACCCAACCACCACACGTACATTTGACTTATTCTAGGTTGAGTCACATCTTTATAAGTCAATCCCTACTGGGTTCCCTCCAGGCAGCGAAGATACTCCCAATCACTATATCAGACCATAGTTTTTTTTTTACTTTATTTATTGACACAGTATATCAATATAATCATAGGTGCTCACTGTGTGACAGTACAATCAAGAAAGATACAGTAACATACAAATAACAGTATAAAGTCTGTCATGACTCGAATCAAGAAGGAGAACAGCAGCAGCCAGGCAGGTAGAAATACAAAGGACAATACAATCTCCAAGGCCCCCCCCCGAATCTCAGCATATAACCAGTCGCCGTCCAGCAGCAGGTATCGTAGTCACATCCAGCCTCAACCCCCGCATGAGAGACCCCCTAGGGAGGAGGCACCAGTCTCCACAGGGCATGATACTGTGTAGGGAATCCATCCTGAGCGCATCCCATAACTGCCTAACCTACTCCTGTGGGGACAATGCCCAACTCCAACAGTGAGTCAGAGGCATTTCGAAGGGAGTCCACATAAGTCCTATAGGGACCCCAAATGTCCTTGGGACGCGAGGAACAAGGCATTGTACTGGAATAGACTTCACTATTGGTGTTGCAGTAGGCCAGACTATTCAACCAACTTTGCAAGGTGGGGACTGTCCTACGACCCCAGTGGATAGCGATTTCTCGCTTGGCTAACAGTAAGCCAAGGGATGCGAATTTCCGAACAGTTTTGGGGAAATTTACTGTATAACCCAGAAGTGCCACCTCCGGTGTGGGGATGAGGGATAGTTTGGTCATGTCGCCTAGCGTTTTGTGAACTTTCTCCCAATATGGTTGTAATGTGGGGCAGGTCCAGGTGAGATGAGCGAAATCATCGTGCGGGGTGCAGCATTTCCGGCAGGTGTGCGGCCTAGTCGGATCGAGTCTATGAGCTTTGGCAGGAGTAATGTAAATTCTGTGCAGGAACTTAAAAAGTAGCAGTTTGTGCCGGCTGTTTAATGATATGTCTTTTGTGACTGCACAGCACTTGGCCCACTGATCGTCTGTGATGGGGCGGCCCAAATCACTCTCCCAATCCCTACGGACTTTATCATCGATAACCGGGATCATCCTGGAGCAAGCCTAATAGAATTTGGATATAAGGTGCACCCCACTCTCGCTTTCAATAATATGGGAAAGTGGAGTGAACGAGTCCAGTTTAAGGGGGAACCCAGGGAGCGTTGCCCGCAAAGCAGAATGTAGCAGTTTAAGAACAAAGCTGCCCATGAAAGTAGCTTCCTGGAAGCGGTCGTCCTCCGCTGCTGAAAAGATATGCCCGCCGGGGTACAGGTCACCCAGCTTAGAGATATCACACTTGGTCAGTGTGCGCTGCACTAGTCTCTTACCTGTTATAGGAAGCCAGCGGCCATTTGGGAGAGGAAGAGCCGAGGAGTATAGCACCTGGGTACCCGTGTATCGTTTAAGCTTATCCCATGCCCAGCTGGTAGTTGAAATAGTCTGAACATCGGTAGGGTCTCTGGGCACACCCTTAGGCAAGACAGTAGATAGCCGCTCAGGAAGAACAAAATCTGCCTCCGGGCGGAGGAACGGGATCCTGGCATCGGGGTGATACCATGCAAAGTCGTAGCTGCATTGAGCCACGAGATAATATAAGTGGAAATTCGGAACCCCGTACCCACCTCTCTCATACGGTAAGGTGAGGGACCTGCCAGCGGACGCGCGCCTGCTTACCCCCCCAGACTAAATTGTGTGAGGTGCGACTGTAGCTTTAAAAAGAAACTGTTCGGAAGGGGGATGGGGATATTATTAAAAAGACATAAAAATTTGGGGCGAACAATCATCTTGATAATGGCGACTCTGCCTGCTATGGACAGCGGGAGTCGCAGCCATCTCTCCGCCTGAGCCTTGAGTGCCCCGACTGCCTGCCCATAGTTGAGACGGAGAATCTGGTCAGCAGCCAAGTGGACGTGAATGCCCAAATATTTGACAGAGTCCGAGCACCACTCAAGAGGGAATTCACAAGTCCAATGGGTCGTACTGGGGGGTCAAGGAGAAAATAACCGACTTGCGCCAGTTGCTGCCTAGGCCTGAATATTGACCGAAGCGAAGAATCTCTCGAATGAGCGGTTCCAGGTTCAACTTGGGTTCTCGGACGTATAAAATAGTGTCGTCTGCATATAATGAAACCAGGAGGGGACCGGTGTTAAACTGGAGACCTCTATGCAGGTGTCTCTTCTGGAAGTGCCGAATTAAAGGGTCCATAGCAAGAATAAATAAGAGGGGCGACAGTGGGCATCCCTGGCGTGTGCCGCGGGAGAGAGGGAAAGGTCGGGATATCGTGCCATTCAGGCGAAGTCTCGCCGTGGGGCGGCTGTAGAGCAGTGCCGTGGTAGCTATAAATCCAACCGGCATACCCATGCGGCGCATGACAGACTTGAAGAAAGGCCATTCCAATGTATCAAAGGCCTTTTCAGTATCGAGAAGGATTGCAGCGGCAGGAACCTCCGGGCTAATCCTGTGGAGGACCGAGAACAATGTTCTAAGATTCAAAGAGGTCGAGCGATGAGGGACGAAGCCGGATTGAGCAGGGGAAATAATGAATTTCATCAATTGTGATAAGCGAATGGCAACAATTTTAGCGAGTATTTTATAATCCAAATTGAGTAGGGACAGAGGCCTATACGACACGCAGAGGGTCCGGTCTTTGCCAGGCTTGGGGAGAAGAATGATAACCGCTTCGCGGAGTGTAGGGGGAAGAATCTGTTTCTCCAGGGCCTCAGCGTACACTTCGATCAATTGCGGCGCCAACAGGTCCTTAAAGGCCTTGTAGAATTCCCCAGTAAAGCCATCTAGCCCAGCGGCGGAGGAACCACGGAGAGCATCGATGGCTCCGAGTACATCAGTCTCGGAGATTGGTTCCACCAAAAAATCCTGCATGTCTTTTTCTAGATAAACTAGTGCAATTTCGGAAAGATAAGCTTACTGCGCCGTAGGGTCCCGCCCAAGTTTAGAGGTGTAGAGAGAAGTAAAATAAGTCAGGAATTCGTCGCTAATGTCTGTGATGGAGGTGAGTACCATCTCAGCGGAAGAACGTATCTCGGTGACGTAGGCTTTATTGTAGGGGGGCCAAAGCATCTGAGCCAGTGCTCGTCCCGGACGTTCACCCTCGCCATAACGCCGAGCGGTTTGATACTTGCCCAGAAAGAGGATCTCACGATCAGCTGTGTCTCTGTACTCAGTGAGGAGGGCCAAACGCCGTCCCGCCGAGCCCGAGGACGGAGTGTGTCGCGCCTCGTTATCGAGCTCCGTAAGCTCCTGTTCTAATCGCGCCAGAGTGGTGCGGAGAGCCCCAAGCACTCCCGCGTGTTTGGAGATGCATACACCTCTTATGTATGCCTTAAATCCCTCCCACAAAACTGCCCAAGTGTCAACCGAGCCGGTGTTGATAGCAAAATAGTCTTCAATGGCCTCGCGGACCTCATGATGGAAACGGTCATCATGGAGGGCGCGACTAGGGAAGCGCCATTGCCTCTCAAACCCATCAGGTCGTGGAACCCGGAGAAAGAGCTGGACCGGGGAATGGTCAGAGTATGTCCTAGGGAGTGTCATCAGCGAGTGATACCAGGAGGAGACACCAGGAGAGAGTAACCAATAATCGAGTCTGGTCCACGTGTTATGTTGGCCCGAATAATGTGTGAAGTCAGTGTGGGAAGGATTACGCATGCGCCAAATATTGAGGAGAGAAAATTGGTCGCAAAGGTCAAGGAGAGCACGGCGCGCTCGAGGTTTAGTGTCAGGGGAGTTGGCAGTGCTATCCAATTCGGGATTGAGAAGGAGATTAAAGTCCCCGCCTACCAGCAACAAAGTGGGCTCTAGTTTGGAGAGCTGGGCATGCAGGGAATGAAACAATTCCGGAGAGTCAGTGTTCGGGGCGTAGACACACATCAAAGTAACACTGTGACCCATTAGAGACCCATCTACAATGGTGTATCTACCCTCGCCATCGTTGACAACCGACTGGAGACTAAAGGGGACCCTCTTATGTATAAGATTGGCAGTTCCTCTGGCGTAATTACTAAAATTAGCAAAATACCTGTGTGCGCCCCAACTAGAAGCAAAGCGAGCAGGGTCAGATTTAGGCAAATGGGTCTCCTGCAGGAAGGCAATGTCCACATTGTGCCGAAGTAAATAATGCACGACCTGTCTCCTTTTACGATTGTCACCGAGACCCCGGACGTTCCAGGACATCAATGACAAACTGGAGGGGCCCTAAACAGTTCCCGGCTGAGCCAACTAATGGTTGTGAAACGCATGACAGAGACGAGCACCAACTTTGAGAAATAATCTGTGACAGCGAGCAGAGCAAACAATAATCAACAGTTGCAATGTAATGATAGTCATCCCCCCGCCCCCTACCAACCTTACTGCAAGAAAGGCAAGGCAAACCCGCATTTGAGAACAAGAGATATAGTACCAAGTGACTTTACAGTGGAAAGAAACAACCTTGAAACGGTACATTCGGAAGACCATAAACAAACCCAAGGTGTACACCAGGAGGGGTGGCAACGCCACGACAGTCGACGAACTACATGCAACATATTAAACTGGTGTGTGGTGAAATCCCCATACAGTTTGGCTAAAGCAAAGAAAACAGCGCAGTAGATTCAACCACCTCCGGAACCGGAGAAGAGTTCCATGCTCGTGTTGGAGCCACTATGCGGAGGAGAGGGCCCGCTCCCACCCGCAGCCGCCTGATTGTGGTTCTGTTTGTAGGTGCGACAAAAGTCCTGCACGTCGTTAGGATTGTCGAAGATGCGGGCCCGGCCATGTACCTCAACTCTCAACCTGGCAGGGTACAGCATGCCGTACTTCAGTCCCAAGTTTCTGAGGGTGGCCTTAACCCCATTATATTTGCGCCGGGCCTCCTGTACCATGATGGTAAAGTCTGGATATAGAGCAAGCTTGGAGCCCTGCCATGTGGTATCCCCGCGTTCCCTAGCGAGGCGTAATGCAGTGTCGCGATCTCTGAAGTACATGATACGCGCAATGATAGGGCGCGGAGGGCAACCTGGGTTGGGTCGGGGCCCCAAGGTACGATGGGCGCGCTCCACCACAAAACCGGGGGTAAAGGACTCCCTCCCAAACACATCTGACAATAGAGTCTCGACAAAGAGGTCAAGGCGGCCAGTGGCGGTGGATTCTGGTACTCCCAGGATACGGAGGTTGTTATGCCGACTTCGCTCTTCGAGGTCCTCATTTTTGATAGCCACCTCTTTCATTATGTGCTCCACCCATTTTAGCCTTTTAACAGATTGAGCTGTGCCGTCCTCAAAATCGGAGATACGTGCCTCTGCGACGTCTAAGCGTCTGTCATGGATTTGGATTTTGGCCCCCTAACGCCTCCAGATTCTTGTCAAGAGCGTGGAATCGCCCGTCTAAAGCCCGAAAGCCCGCTCTCATCTCTTGGAGTAGTGCAGTCGAAGGGGCGGAAGAAGCATCCGGACGGTCAGAACCCTGTCCGCCCTCCGCCACGGTGGAACTCTCCTCAGTGACCCTCTCAACTATTTTCTCAAAGGGCAGGGTCTTCTGTTTGGGATCCTTGCGGCCCATGCCGCAGCGCAGCGAGCTGAGCCAGGCCGCAGAGAAGCGACCACGGTACGGGATGTGGAGGGGGAGCAGGCCCGGGCAAAGGATGGAGACGGCGGGGGGCTTTGTAACCAGAGTGAGGGGCCTCAAATTACAGCGCAGCAGGCGTTAGTTGTCCCCTCTGAGCACCATATGGAGAGAGCACGCCAGACAACTTCTAACTTCAGCGCAGAGCAGGCCCTGGAGATGGCGCAGTAACATTGTAGGACCACTGCAGAAAAGGAGTCGAGGGCCGGCAGGAGTCCACTTTGTGGTACTGCGGCGTGATCTTTGAGGGCGGGCGTATCGGGTCCTCAATGCACATGAAGTGTAATGGCGGGGAGCAGGCTTCACGTGCAGGAAGTAACAGGCAGGAGAGGGCCAGAAGCACACAAAATGAGAAACTCTGTCGGCTGAGCGCAGTCTCAGCCCTGCTGCACCGTCAGACCTCGCCAGGGTGGTAGCCTGTGTCTCCTAATAGGAGCGGGGTTCCTGCTGCAGGAGGTGGGTAGATGCAGTGCAGGGCGGGCACCGGCCGGGTCATTGAAGGCCGTGAGGCAGCGGGGACACAGCGGGAGCCAAACCGGGTGCAGGGGACAACAGGCCGCCCCCAAACCCCCCGCTTTACTCCCAGCGGCGACCGGATGGCCGCCTCCCGGGCTCTCCTGCGGGCCCTGTCCCCGCGGGGCCTTAGGGACGAGGCGGGAGCGCGAGCTGCGTTACGGGGGCGACCCGAGGCGACCGCACCCCGATCAGGCCAATTGAGCGCCAAGGGGGGGGAGAGTAAGGAGGCAGGCCCAAACTCGCACTCGGAGCACTCACTGCCAGCAAGGGGTCCCCGCACCAGGCAAGCTGCGGCCACCGGATCACGCCGCCCCTCCTCACCGCCGCAGCCGATGGGATAGGCCGCAAGCACCACATGCTCCGCATGCGATGGGCACCAGATCGCCGTTACGGGGGCGCCTCTCCGAGATGTGCGCAGATCATCATGAGCCGCGGGACATCAGCGGCACAGCGGTGTTGCGTTTGGGATGATAACTGCGCAGGATGTGGGGGATACAGCTGAATAGTTGCGCCGGCTGGCGGAGCTTCAATGCCGCGCGGCCATCTTGGTCGGCGGCTCGGCCACGCCCTTCATATCAGACCATAGTTTAGTGACAATCAGCTTGTCCTGGGGATGTAACGGGGCAGAGACACAGATGGTATTTCCCAATTTCGGTAACCAGGGACAGGGTTCTCCGGGACGAACTGAGAGCAACAATTACCGATTACTTTGAATTAAATCAACCCCAGGCCACATCACCCCAAAACAACTGGGACGCGTTTAAAGCGGCCCTCAGAAGCAAATGTATTGAATTAAATTCCACATTGAATAAACGGAGGGCTAAGGAAAGCTGGAGGCCGAACTGGAGAAAGTAGAGAGACCATAAGAAGGCACCCTCTCAGGTATTCCAACAACAGGTCAGTGCACTGAAGGGGAAAAACCAAAGCGATCTATACAAACAGGGCAGAATACACTATTGCGGCTGCGTCAGATATCCTAAGCCCAGGGAGGCAAGGTAGGGACTCACCTAGCAAGACAGCTACGCGAAAAAAGGGAACGTGAATACATAGGGGACATATGTGATGGGGACGGTAATTTAACACACACGGATGAGGTAAAGGCGCGCATATTTGGAGGGTTTTTTATAAAGATCTATACACAGGCACACCCCCGGATAAAAAATTGCAACAACAATACTTAGATTTACTAGACCTGCCCCAAGTCCCTCCTTCAGAGAACGACCAGCTAAATGACCAGATTACCTCTGAGGAAGTAGGAAAGGCAATTTCGAAACTCAAACCACACAAAGCCCCCAGGCCCGATAGGCTGACGGCACACTTTTATAAAATATACGCGTCTGAGCTTACACCCCACCTTTGTTCAATGCCATAGCGGAGGATTCCAAGGTATCGAATTTTATGGCTGAGGCAGTAGTCACGGTTATTCCCAAGGTGGGGAAAAATCCCCAGATTTGCGACTCCTACAGGCCTATTGCCCTATTAAACCTAGATGCTAAGCTATTCTCAGCAATACTGGCCACAAGAATAGAAAACCTAATGCCTGCACTAATCCACCATGATCAATCTGGCTTCATAAAAGGGAGACAGACGCATGACAATATTCGGCGGACTATACATTTGATCGAAAAAGTCTCCAAATTTAAAATTCCGGCGATGTTGGTGGGCCTAGATGCGGAGTTGGCCTTTGACAGGGTGGATTGGTCGTTTCTCTTTCTTACCATGTAACGTTTTGGCTTTGGGGAGAGGTTTATTAATATGGTCAGAGCTAACTATAAGCACCCAAACTCAAGAGTCCAGGTCAACGGGTCTACATCACTCCCATTTGCACTGAGCAGAGGCACGAGACAGGGCTGCCCGCTTTCACCTCTGCTATTTGCCTTGAGCATCGAACCTCTGGCAATTCAGTGCTGGGCCAACCCGGAGATTAAAGGGATACAATTTGGGGGTATAGAACACAAGGCTTCGCTCTTCGCGGACGATCCAGGCCCTTCACTACAGGCATTGCAGGCAGAACTTCGAAAATTTGAAGCGGTAGCGGGCTTCAAAGTCAACCTATCGAAATGCTTTATCCTAAATCTCACAACCCCAGAAGGAGAAGCCCAGCAGCTCCAGGGATAGACCCCTTTTCAGTGGGCCAATCGCTCCCTTCAATACTTGGGTATCCAGCTCACCCCGCGGATAGAGGACCTCTATAAGGCCAACTACCCCCCCCCCCTTGTTGTCTCAACTCCAACAAGATCTCAGGCGCTGGAAACCTCTGTACATCTCTTGGCTCAGACGGATAAACGCCATAAAAATGACAATGCTCCCAAAGATACTCTATCTGTTCCAGGCACTCCCGGTTCACCTGGATCGTGACCTCTTGCCCAGGCTCCGCTCTCTTATTATTAAATTTGTATGGCAGAATGGCAAGGCTCGCCTTCCGTTCCACAGATTACGACGCACAAAGAAAGAGGGGGTGTGACGTTACCGGACTTCTCTCTGTACTACAAAGCAGCCCAACTAAGGGTGGTGGTAGAGTGGTCCATGAGGGAGTCAGACAAACATTGGCTCCACATGGACAGGGCAATAGTGGGTAGGTCAATTTGGGATGTGCTCTGGAAACAGAAAAAAGATAGGCCGGCCAACGCATACATTAGCACCCCGACACGAACCACCCTCAAGGTATGGGACGATGTTACGAGAGATGGACATCCTTCCCTTCGCCTTACACCCCTATCCACTTCAATCCAGACTCTTTCCCCCCTCCTCCCCCCCCCCCCCCAGCACTGCGAGAGGGCCCATTTTATGCATGGCGGGAGGGGGGCTGCCTGATGGCCTCGGACCTTTTTCACAATTTTGACGTGCTTACATTTGAGAGCTGCCAAAGAGTTTCAAGCAGCGACCACTTTCAATATCTCCAATTTAAACATTGGGTATCCCAGCCTCGGATTAGGGAAGCCGCCACCAGAGAACGAACCCCGATAGAACAGTTTGTACAGAGGGCAGGCACCATGAAGGGGGCGATCTCCTCTCTCTACGCTTTGTTACTCTCAACAGTACATACACCACAGGCGCGCTACATGACTTTTTGGGAACAAGTGGTCGGGAGGGACATCACAGAAGAGGATTGGAAACACTTATGGTCTGATATCGCTAAGAGCAATCATTCAGTGGCCTTGAGAGAGGCTCATTACAAGACCCTTTTTGATTGGTACCTTTATCCCACTAAACTCAAAAAGATATATTTCCAGAAACCTCCGATCTCTACTGGCGGGGTTGCGGCCTTCTCGGAGACCTCCGCCACATGTGGTGGGACTGCCCTACGATTCGACCTTTCTGGGAGGAGATCCTAACACACATCAAAGACATGCTGGGATACCCCATACCGACATCTATAGAAGGAGTACTTTTGGGCATCAGAGACCCAGACCTAGAACATCAGACGAGAGCAGATAAGGCAATAATGTGGGCCTGTCTAGGGGCGGCCAAAACGACAATAGCGGCAGCCTGGAAAAAGAGAGAAGCGCCAGCCCTGTCGCTGTGGCACTCACACTTGTGGAGATTACTCACCATGAAAAGATTAGCAGATATTTTTAGAGATGAATACAAAAACTCTGAATATAAATGGGGCCCGCTGGTTTCCTTTCTCTCTCGGGGGCTCCCCTCGGCAGTATGCCCACCCTCCTCACGAGCCATGCACCTATTCCAGTTATAACTTAGTCGTGGTCTAGGTCCGATTATGCCACTACACACACACGAGGTCTCTCCAGGCGATACAGAGAACAAGTCGAGCTACAGGGGAGCGCCATACTACCTGACAAATTTGACTGTCCAGCCGTATATATAAGAAGAAACCATCACCACCAGGGAAGGGAAGTGGGGGGTGAAGGGGGAGATAGTTGGAGCATGTTTATAAACACTGATTGTTCTAGAAGCCCTAATGCTTGGATTAATAAAGCGGACATGACTTGAGTTCATGGAGGGGCCGTTGGGACTTCCCAAAAAGAGAACCTATATCTCTATTAGACTATAATGCTCATATGAAGTCCTTTATGTTTTCATGCATTGTACTGTCATATGAAAGTCATGCTGAATAAAAATAACTGACAAAAAACAAAAAGTCCCCAGAGGACATGTTTGATGATTCTTGTAGACCAAAGAGAAGCTGATTTATCTATCTCCAGAACAGGGATATCGCCGCCAGAAGCACCTTAATAGACAAGTGTGCAAGACCAGATTTTGCCAAATGTAGAAGATACAGTAGGATCTGTTCTGGGGTTGATGAAATCGGATGCAAACCCCTTTCCTGGCACCAGGTATAGAATTGTTTCCATGTGAGCCTATACATTTTATTGGTGGTGTCTGCTCTGGCCTTCGCCATAATCTCCCTGCAGTCTGTGGGGATATTCACATTCTCAAATTCATAAAACTGAGAAGCCAGGCTAACAAATATAATCGGATTGGGATGGAGTACCTGGCCGTTGTTCATCGGGAGTAGTGTTGGACTGGGCACCAATTGAAAGTGTGGGTGTTCCGGAAGAAGGAGGAGCTCTGTGAACCAGAACTGCCTGGGCCATCTTGGATCAATGAGGATGATCCAGCATGATTCTCTTAATTTTCCTAAGAATTCTTGGGATTAATGGGATCGGGGGAAAAGCGTACGCAAAGATTTTTGATCATCTGATCAAAAACACATTGAACCTCGACCCCTCTTGGTGATGCCACCTTGCGTAATACTGGCATTTTCTGTTGTCCTTCATCGCAAACAGGTCCAGATTTAGTTTGCCCTAGCGAGGGAAGATGGTTTGTAGAATCTGTTGATCTAGTTCTCACTCGTGACAACTGGTAGTCATCCTGCTTAACGTGTCTGCTAACACGTTGGTTGCTTCGGGCACATGTTCCTCTCTCTGTGATCTGTGTGATCTGGTTCTGGAGGGCCCTGTTCCATATTGCTTGTGCCTGTTGCGATAGGGCTGATTATCCTGTTCCTCCCTCTTTGTTGATGTATGCATGCTGGTGGTATTGTCCGCGCGGATCAATACGTAACAGCCTGCAACTCTGGGTAGGAATGACAACAGAGCAAGTGCTGTGGCTTTGACTTCCAGTAGTTTTATATATCTCCTCTTTTCGTAGATGTTTCATTGTCCACCGACGGAGATCTAAGAGATGAGTGCTCCAGGAACATATCAGTTATGACAATCTGCTACCTGGGAGAGGAATGCAAGTCCCTTTGCAACGTTCCCACTCTTAATCCACCACAGCATGGATGTTATTGTGGTCGGGGTGATTCGAATGAGGTCATTGAATGACCCTTGAACGAGTACCCATTGTTTGTCTAGCTCTTTTAGCAATGGGCGCATGTGCAGTCTGCAGTTCGGAATCAGTGCAATGCAAGAGGATAGAATTCCCAGAAGCGACTTGTACAGTCAAACTGAAACAGACGTCCTTCTCCTGAGTTGTTAGGCTAGTTGTCGAATCTTCGACTTCCGTTCCTAAGAACCAAATGCTTAGTCTTGGTTGGTGTCTAGGACTGCACCTAGGGAAAGACAATCATGTTGTTGGAATAAGTGATGATTTCTACCTGTTTACTGTGAGACACAGTTTTCTGAATAGTGAGAGGCATAGTTTGGTATCCACTGCTGCTTGATGAAACGAAGCTTTTATTAACCAATCATCCAGGTATGGGAATACCTGCACTCCTTCCTGCCTTAGGGGAGCTGCCAGTGGGTCCAAACATTTGGTGACTATAAGTGGGGCTGATTTCAGTCCAAAGGGGAGAACCTTGAACTGGTATTGGGTGTCGGCTACCTTGAATCTTAAACACTTTCAATGTTAGGGTTGAATCTGAACATGGAAATATGCATCCTGGAGGTCAAGAGCCGTGATTGAGAAGATGCAAGATATCTTGCAGGGTGACCATGCAAAAGGACTGTTTTTTCCCACATATTTGTTGAGCCTCCAAAGATCTAAGCTATGGCGCCAGTCTCCTGACTTTTCCCCCTATTAGGAAGAAACAGGAGTAGAAACAGATTCCTTTTCGTGTCTTCGGGACCTTTTCTATTGCACCCTTTGCTAGCTTGATCGATATCTCTAACCAACAGTTGTTTTAGATGGGGAGGTGGTGCTCCTTTTGTAGGAACATTAGGAGGTTTGCTGATGAATTTGAGCATATGTCCTCGGGCTATGACATCCAGGACCCATTTAGCTGTTGTAATGAGGGACCATTGCTGGAGGTAGTGGGATATATGACCTCAAAGATGTTGTTTCAGAAACGGCCCAGCTTTATCATCGGGGTCCCGGGAATGGGTACTATCTAGGCACAACGCAGGCGGTGTACTATGGATTAGTAAGTCTACCTACAACTAACAGGGCAACATAAGGTATTTGACGGCCATGTTATGTGATAGTGATTCTTTACTTTTTTCTTGTGCCCACTAGCGTGTGACTATTAGTCACCGCCTCCCGCCGAGACCCATGCAGTATAATTTCGCCACGACAAATGTAAGCTCTTTTTTCTCCTTTACTATTTTTAATAGACGGCCGCACAGGCGGTTTTTTCTAACAAGGCAGCAACACAGCGTTTCACACAAGACTCGTATGAATTTTACATAGGCACTTTGAGATTCCATTGGCGCCGCAGCGAGTGTACTTCACATTGTTTATCACGATCACGGATAAATTCTGTCTTGATCTATTTTTATCTGAAGCAGGCACAGTACTTGCTAGTGCCGCAGTATGGCTACAGCTACTGATTTTCGTTTGGTTGTAGTTCAAAGACTTCCCGTCATTACTCACTGACAGGCACCAGCGAAGGCATAACTAGGATCGCTCAGTTTGAGGGCAGATAACCGGACGCAATCATCTGTGTATTGTCACGTCTTATGTCTGTGTTTTTCTATGTTTCCTTCCCCCTTTTTTCTCCTAACAGGTTCGCAAAAGGCGTTCAATAATTTGGAAGATATTAATCGTGGAACCGTGAGTAACTCGGTCCCCTTGTTCAGACCATAGGTTAGGGTGCGCCTTAGCATGTGCATACCGCCATGGTCTCCGGTCCGGACGAAAGCCTGGCAATTAGCATTCAGAGGCTGAAACATGTAGACCAGACTTCTTAACTTTGGATGTGTTTGAGCAATATACTCAACCACAGCATCCATCACTTATTTTTAACCTGGCCTTACTCTCCACTGAATAAAAATTTTTTTAGGAAGCAGTAAGTTCATTTTTAATCTCACTTTATGCACCAGCACTTGTCACCAAAGAAAACCCTCTCCGCTGTAATCAGGCGTCGTAGCACACCGGAGAGGCATTCAGCCTCTCTGGTGGGAGCCCAATGATGAAGCATGTCACCAACTAGGTTGGTGAGTGAGGGCTCTTTTAACAAACATGAGTGATCCCTGTTTAAAGCTTCTTTGAACTTTTTTGCTTCACTCTTCTGTTTATTTGATAAAGGAACCTTCTCATGCCCCTTTTTTGATGACAGTGCTGTCAACAGTTTATAAGTAGTAATGATCATCTACGCCGATGGAGACAAGGAAACAATCATTGGCAATCATTGGCAACGCTGCAGTGGTAAACGTCGAAGTCATGGTCGAAGTCATCGATGATGCTGTCTTCGAAGATGTTGTTGCCACGGTGTTAAACTCGACAAATAATGGAATTCTGCCTCAGGAATCATTGTTGCTGAAGTAAGAGATTTTGAGGATCTCTTGAGAGAAATTTCTTTTATAGCTGGAGTTGTGGGTTCAGAAGAAACCATTTTGGAAGCTTTTTCTTTTTTTGATGGCAAATGCCCCTCATATTTTTATGGTGTTTTGATGCCTCATGGTGAGGTTTTTTTTTAAAGCGCTTTTTTGGTGGTTCTGAAGGCATGGGATGTATCCCTTTTATGGGATTAATCAGTTATCCTCAGAGAGAGGGCTTTCCTTAGATTTTAGTTTTTGTAACCACAACAGCAATCTTCCCTCTCTGTCCTTCAGAGTTTTCTGGGAGAAAGTGCGACAAATGTTGCAGTCAGTGACTGGTAGCTCAGGGTAGAGACAATAAATGCACTCTTTAGGAGGATCGTCGGAGTGCTATCTCTTTTTGCCACAGGTGTAGCATGGCCCGAATAAACCTTTTTTGGGATGTTCAGACATAGGTGATTTAGTGAGATAATATATAAATTATATACCTGCCTTGAAGATAATCTTCTTGAATGTAGCTATGTTGTAGGAAAATCTGAGCAAAGCTCAGGGAGACTCCCATAACATGACGTGCTGTAGAAAGTCGGAGACTGGAGCCTCTGAGCGCCGGTGTCAGTTTCCTGCTCGACTATTTCCATGCCCTCAGATGCAGTGCACAAAGCAAACAGTTCCCTAATGTGGAACCTTTTCAGAAAGCAAAAAGATCATTTGATAGAAAGGAGAGCAGTGAGGTATCTGCAGTTAGATTATCCACCAAAAAGAGTTACCCAAGTTAAATAACTTGCTCTTCTGATGGAAACTTCCAACCACAGATTGCTCCCCTTTAGACTAGATACTAAAGCAGTACCTTCCTGAATGTGCATGGTCCATGAAGTAGGCTCAGGTAAGAAAATGCCCTTTCCGTCTGACCTTGCAGTCGGTAGTGCTTAGTGAATGTGTGCCTGGACACCCAAGGAGGTCGTGTGGCGACCGGTGGCACTGTAGTGAAATCGAAGTGCAACCTCAGTCAAAGTCAGTTACAGATTTTCTCCAGGTGTCTGCACCATAATTGATAAAGGAAAGAAGGATGCGGGATTTTTTTGATGGTGTTGAGTCCTCCTTTGCTTTATGATTTCACATGAACTTTGTTGTACTTTCTTGACTTCGACCGCAAAGGTGCCTTCTTGCAAAAGTGGACTCGAGAGTGGGAGCAGTCACGATTCCACACCTTCGGCGTGGAGCAGAACTTACGGGAGGCCTTGATCACCTTCGGGGTGCATAGGGAGCAATCGTTGCACGACTTTGACTCATGCCCTAAACCCAAGCACCAAAGACGCACTTCGAGCGGGTTTGTGACCAGCATCTGTTTTGAGAGTCATCAAAAGACTGACAAAAGTGGTATCAGAGCTTCTAATCTGTGTTCAAATGAGTGGAAAAAAAGGAATGTCGGCATGCAGAGAATGCTTACATGTGGCTCTGCTTTGTCACTTCCAAAGTGGAACAAAACAAACAAAAAAGATAGAGGGAGCCTCAATGTTAGAGAGGACATACAAGGTTGGAGAAGAATGAGGCTTTGTATAATGAATTAGGTTCTATTTAGACCTTGTTTATTATTATTTATAACGTTTACAAAGTGCACAGCTACCCCTGGGGGTTTCCCGGCGCTAAGCATCAGGCAAGGAACGGTCAGTACCAGCAACTCAGAACAGCCATGTTTTCAGCTGTCTTTGAAAGATTGTTAGTGAGGGACATTGTCTCTGCTGTTAAGGGAGGGAGTTCCATAGCTTAGGGCCCTGATGAGCAAACAAACTCCCCCTATTTGCGTGACCACTTTACTGTCGGGATCACACATACGGAAATACCACTACAGCGAAGTGACCAGGCCGTATGATACGATTTAACAAAATTCTGCAAGTAGCATGGGCCAACCCCTGCTCTTGCGCTGTGCACATAACACAAGGTTTAAAAAACTGAACTTGCTTCTTAATTGGGAACCAGTGTAGCTCCCGTATCAGACCCTCTGCCGAAGTCTGCCTCGGGGGGCCTGTAAAGCATCCTTGCGGCAGAGTTTTGGACCACCTGCATCAGTCTAAGGGAGGATTTGTCCGCCCCCAAGTACAGCATATTGCCATAGTTCAATCTTGACATAAGTGCCTGTACCACCGTCTGCTGTGCTGAAAATGGAGGTAGCCAAATGATCTTCCACAACCATTTAAAAACGGCAAAACATATGGCAGCCACCTTTATCACCTGGGGCTTCATTGACAGCTTATCGTCGAGCAAGAAGGAACTGTTTCTTACCTGAAACTCCTGTTCTCTCGTAGGGGTATTTCCATGTTAAGTCATAATCACTTGAATAGTCCCGCCCACGTTCGGGGACCCCGGAGCACCACTTTAGAGATATTTTCCAAGTGGATATTTTTCGCCTTTCTTCAGTAAAGGCCTGCAATGACAATTAAGAGATAGAAAGACAATAATGCAGCCCAAATACATAGGCTACACTGGACGCATTCTCATCAGGAATTGAAAAAAAAGACAGCCAGTATACTAAATGTGTAGTTTTAGTAGTATTAAACACAGAATAAACTCCTTCACAAAATCCCTTTTTTCTTGATAGAGTTGAAAGGAAAAGACTGAGTAGCCCCCATAGGCTGCCATTATATGTCTTTAAAAATAGAAGCTGTGCCTTTAAGATCCCAGAGACCACCAGTATTCCATCATGCACAGACATTGGCAGTTACTTCAGTTCTTTTTGAGGGAGATGAGAAGAGGAAGTATGCAGTACGTTATGGATCCCTGTGTCTATTCCACCTTTGCTTATGACTTATGGAAATACCCCTACGAGAGAACAGGAGTTACAGGTAAGAAACCGTTCCTTCTCTTGTAGGGGATTTCCATGTATAGTCATAAGCACTTGAAGAACAAGTTACTTACCTTCGGTAATGATATATCTGTAAGAAACATTAGTTAGTTATAGATTCCTTACCTTAGAATTACCCCCAGGAGTCGGACTGGATCCGGAAAGTTTTTTCGTCAGCATTACCTCTGCGCGTCGGGAGGTGGTGTCAGTCGGCTCCGCGTCCGCCGTTGGCACCGTGGTCGCCAGAATGACGTCGCGGTAGCTACTTAGACGCCACCCTCGCACGTCAGAAACGCAGAGCCATGCAAGATACTGACCACTGGTGCACAAAACTAGGGCCCTGAAAGGATGTCCTTAACCCTAGAAATCCGTTCGCAGAACGGGGAGGATGGGTGAGGCGGTAAGGAATCTTCAACTAACTAATGTTTCTTACAGATATATCGTTACCGAAGGTAAGTAACTTGTTCATCTGAAAGAAACACGTTAGTTATAGATTCCTTACCTTAGAATAGATACCCCAGCAATACCAACCCCGGTGGTGGGTCTGTGAACCAAAATCACACCAGAAAATCCTGGAGAACAGAACGGCCAAAGAAGCCGTCTCTCCGGACTTGGCTGTCCAGGCAGTAGTGTTTCGTAAACGTGTGCAGCGATGCCCACGTGGCTGCCTGACAGATGTCGTTCAGAGGAACTCCTCTTCCAAGGCAGTAGTGGCTGCCATCGCCCTGGTGGAATGGGCGCGCAGCCCCACTGGAGGCTCCTTTTTAGCCAGAGAATAGCATGCTTTTATACACAACACGACCCATCGAGAAATGGTTCGCTTGTGTACGGCCCGACCTCTCTTGGCACCCACGTAGCCAACAAAGAGTTGGTCATCCACCCGGAACTGTTTTGTGCGATCCAGGTAGAAAGAAAGCGCACGTTTTGGGTCCAGATGGTGGAGCCTCTCTTCCTCTTTTGAAGGATGCGGAGGTGGAAAGAAGGTGGGCAAATTGATGGTCTGCCCGATTTGGAAGGCAGTGACAACCTTGGGCAGGAAGGATGGACGAGTGCTAAGGACAACTTTGTCCGGATGGACAGAGAGAAAAGGAGGCTTAGAAGAAATCGCCTGGAGCTCATTTACTCGTCTGGCAGATGTGATGGCCACCAGGAACGCAATTTTGAGAGTCAAAAGCCGTAAGGGACAGTTATGAAGCGGCTCAAAGGGAGCACACATTAAATAAGTTAAAACCAGGTTCAAGTCCCGCTGAGGCATAACGAAAGGAATAAGAGGAAAGAGATGAGTTTTGCCTTTCAAGAAGCGACTTACAACAGGGGACTTGAAAAGGGAAGGCTAATCTGGAAGCCGAACGAAGGCAGAGATGGCTGAAAGATGGCCCTTGATAGTGCCCAGAGCAGAGCCCTGCTGGGCTAGAGAAAGAAGAAAAAAGAGAACCTCAGAAAGAGGGGCAGAAAGGGGATCCACAGCCTTTGCTGTGCACCATGCCACAAACTTGTTCCACCGGCAGGCGTATACCGTCTTAGTGGAGGGACGCCTAGCTGCCAAGATAACATCACAGACTTCAGGAGGCAGGTCGAAAGACGTCAACTGCCGCTGCTAAATCTCCAGGCAAGGAGGTGGAGGCTGTACAGGTTCGGGTGGAGTACCGTCCCCTGCTGCTGCGACAGAAGATCCTCCCGAAGAAGCAGTCTGATCGGAGGATCGATGGCCATGTTGAGCTGCTCGGGATAACAGACTCTTCGTGCCCAATCCAGAGCCACAAGAATGACTTGGGCCCGCTCGCGCCTGATCTTCAGCACTCTGGGCAAAAGTGGTATAGGCGGAAAGGCGTACTACAGACCGCAACTCCACTAGCAACGAAAAGCGTTGCCTAGCGAGTGCCGCCTTGGAAATTCCAACGTGCAGTATTGCTGGCATTGCGCGTTCTCTTCGGTGGCGAATAGATCTAAGGCTCTCCCCACTGTAGAAAGAGACCTTGCACCACCTCCGAGTGAAGACGCCATTCGTGATCCATCATGCACCTGCGGCGGAGTTCGTCCGCCTGGCGTTCAGAGAACATGCCAGGTGTTGAACCACCAGGGATATGCCCTGATGTTCCAGCCATGTCCAGAGGCGGAGGGCCTCTTGATAGAGGGTCCAAGACCCCACCCCGCCCTGCTTGTTGCAGTACCACATGGCGGTGGTGTCGTCCGTGAACACCTGCACCACTCTCCCCCGGACAGAGGGAAGGAATGCCTTCAGTGCAAGACGAATCGCCCGGAGCTCCAGAAGGTTGATGTGAAGCCCGCACTCCGCCGGAGACCAGAGGCCTCTGATCTCCGCCTCTCCCATGTGGCCGCCCCATCCCAGAAGGGATGCGTCCGTCACCACAGTGTGGTCTGGTTGGGGACGGGAGAGGGATCTGCCACTGACCCAATCCTGGTTCGTGAGCCACCACTGCAGTTGTCGTGCAGTGCCCTCCGAGATCTGGACGCAATCGGACAGATTCCCCTGATGCTGCGCCCACTGGAACTTCAGGTCCCCACTGCAGAGCCCGCATATGCCACCTGGCAGGATTGACCAGCAGGATGCAGGAGGCCATGAAGCCCAGCAGCCTCAGAGTCATTCTGACCGAAACCCGGGATAGAGGCTGAAAGACCGGAATCATAGCCTGAATATCCCGGACTCGCTGTTCGGGAGGATAGACCCGAAACCGCGTCGTGTCCAGAACCGCTCCGATGAAGAGGAGCTTCTGAGAGGGAACCAGGTGTGACTTCGGCACATTGATGGAAAACCCCAGCGAATGCAGGAGGTCGGCCGTAGTCTGGAGGTGGGAAACGACTGCCTGGGGCAAGCCCGCCTTCAACAGCCAGTCGTCGAGATAGGGGAAGACTGAAACCCCTGATCTGCGCAGATGAGCTGCGACCACCGCCATCACTTTCGTGAACACCCGAGGGGCGCTGGTAAGGCCAAAGGGGAGCACGGTAAATTGAAAATGCTTGTGGCCTACCGTGAACCGTAGGTAACGCCGGAGGGCCTGCAGGACGGGGATGTGAAAATAAGCATCCTGCAAGTCCAACGAAACCATCAAGTCTTTCGGGTCGAGGGCAGACAAGACCTGAGCAAGCGTCAACATCTTGAACTTCTTCTTCCGGAGAAAGCGGTTGACGTCCCGGAGATCCAAGATAGGATGCAGGCCCTTGTCCTTATTGGGGACCAAAAAGTAGTGGGAGTAGCAACCACGACCTACTTCTGGGACAGGAACGCGCTCGATGTCTCCCTTGGCCAGGAAAGCCGTAACTTCCTGCTGGAGAAGGGCCAGGTGATCCTCCGACATGCGGTGGTATCTCGGTGGCATGGCTGGAGGGGTAGTCTCGAAGGGGAGGGAGTAGCCCCTTTGGACTATTTGCAAAACCCACCTGTCCGACGTGATGGTGCGCCAGTGGGGGAGGTGATGGCGAATCCAGCCGCCCACTGGCGTTTGATGGGTCTGAAAGGTCGGACTAGGAGGGTTTGGAGGCTGCTGCAGAAGGGGGGGGGGGGGATTGGTGGACTGGCTTGCCCGCTGGCCCCCGGAACCACGACGGTTGTTCCCAAGTCCCCGGCCGCGCGAAGGTTGGGTAACTTGCTGCGGCCTGTGGCTCTGGGCGGGACGTAGCGGGGCACCCCTTCCGTAGCCACGAAAGGGGCGAAAAGCAGACTGCGCAGGGCGGGTGGAGAGGCCCAAGGACTTGGCCGTAGCCTGTGAGTCCTTGAAACGCTCTAGAGTGTTGTCTGCTTTGTCGCCAAAAAGGCGACAGCCATCAAAGGGCATGTCCGTCAGGGTGTTCTGGACATCCCCTGAAAAGCCAGTCGACCTCATCCAGGCGTAGCGACGAAGCGCTACTGACGTTGAAATGGTCCTGCCCAGAGAGTCGACCGTGTCCAGCCCACAATGTATCGCTGCATCCCTCCCGGCGGCAACAGCCTGGGAGAGCACTGCCCGGGCCTCCACTGGACACTGAAGCAGCACCTGCGCCACCGTATCCCACACAGAGTGGGAATAACGTCCCAAGAGACATGCGGTGTTTACGGACCGCAGTCCTAAGCTAGCGGAAGAGAAAATCTTCTTTCCAAGATGGTTCAGCTTCTTGGATTCCCTTTCCGGTGGAGCGGTAGGGAATGCGCTCTTGGAAGTGGAGGCTTGGACTAACAAGCTCTCCGGGGTGGGGTGTTGGGAGAGGAAAGTGGGGTCGCCCGGAGCCGGCGTCGGGCAATCATCCTGTCCACGGGAGCCCCCGTGTTGGGCCTGGACCACATGCCCAAAAGGACGTCGGTGAGGGCCTCATTAAACGGTAGCAAGGGCTCCTTAGAGCTCGCAGCCGGTTGAAGCACCTCTGTCAGGAGGTTAGTCCTGACCGCCACCGTAGGAAGCTCGAGGTTGAGAGCCTCGGCCGCCCTACGCAACACCACTGCGCACAACGCTCCCTCCTCCGTAGCCACGGTAGGAGGAGACAACATGCCGAAGGCGCGCCGGTGGGGTCGGTCCGCCCAAAGATGGCATGCATCGCCTCGTAGAACATGCGAAGCTGGGCGGTAGTTGCTCTGGATCCCGGAAAGGGAGGGAAACGCGGAGTCGACTCTTCGGGCTCCGCGCGCGGAGCCACGGGAGGGGCACCACCCGCATTCCTCGTCGGATTGGCCGACCGACGAGGAGAAGTCGAAGAGCGACTATGCTTCTTCGACTTTTTATGCTTCGACTTACCCGACCCCGAGTGCGAAGACTTCGAAGACTTGGACGAATGGTGGTGGCTCCGCGACCAGTCCCTCGACCTCCCTCGCGACCTCGAACGGGGCGGAGCCGGCTGCCGGTGCTCAAGCAGCTTTCGGGACCACTCCCGCAAAGCCTTCGGCGCCATCGACCGGCAGTCACAGCACGACTTGGGGTCGTGGTCGCGCTCCAGGCAAAAGAGACACACTCGGTGCGGATCCGTCACCGACATCATCCGATAACAGGAACCGCAGGCCTTGAAACCGGGCATCCCTCGTGCACCATCGGAGTCGAACACTCGAAAAAATAAGTCGACCAAAGTCGAGAAAAAGTCAGTTAAAAAAAAAAAATGACTGGAGGTACCGCTCATCCCGGGTCTGCGCTGGCTGGCGTGCAAAAAGAAAGAACTGACAGCGTGCGAGGGCGGCGTCTAAGTAGCTACCGCAACGTCATTCCGGCGACCACGCCGCCAACGACGGACGCAGAGCTGACCGACGCCACCTTCCAACGCGCAGAGGTACTGCTGACGAAAAAACTTTCTGGATCCAGTCTGACGCCTGGGGGTAATTCTAAGGTAAGGAATCTATAACTAACGTGTTTCTTACAGATTAGATTAGCAAGCCCATCCCGGCAGAAAGCGGTGGAAGAGACAGAGAAAGATATGTAGATTTAAGCAAACAGGTTCCGAAGGGAAGCCTGCCCCACTTGAGCATCCGCCTTGGCATCAGAATCCAGGCAGTAGTGTTTAGTGAAAGTATGAACTGATTTCCAGGTAGCAGCCTTGCAAATCTCTGCAATTGGAATATTATGAAGCAAGGCCGCAGTAGCTGCTTTCCCTCTAGTCGAGTGAGCTTTAGGCTTAATAGCTAAGGATTTATTAGCTTTTTGATAACAGAGGAGGGTGCAGGAAACAATCCATCTAGAAATGGATTGTTTAGAAGTCGCCAGACCAGTACGGAGGGAACCATAGTTTACAAATAACTGCTCAGATCTCCGTAAATTCTTGGTTTTATCTAAATAGAATTTAAAAACCGGTCTTACATCCAGGAAATTAAGAGATCTCTCTGCTGGAGTAGAAGGATGCTGGAAAAAAGTAGGCAATGAGATTGTCTGGTTGACATGAAAATCCGAAACCAAGTTAGGGAGGAACTTCGTATGAGCCCTCATAACCACTTTAGAAGCATGGAAAACTGTATATGGCTCTTTACAGCATAGTGCCTGGAGTTCGCTAACCCTGCGGGCGGAAGTAATAGCCACAAGGAAAGCGGTCTTCCAAAACAGATGCTGGAGAGAAGATTTATGTATGGGCTCAAAAGGTTCTTGCATAAGGTGAGAAAGTACCACATTAAGCTCCCAGGGTGTAGAAGGATTCTTAATGGGAGGAAAAACCTTCTTTAAACCCTCCAGAAAATCTTTAATGACAGAAATTCTGAAAAAGGAAGTTTGTGAAGGGCATTTCCTGTAGGCAGTAAGGGCTGCCAAGTAACCTTAATGAAAGAAAATTGAAGCCCAGATTGTGCCAGAAGAAGCAAATATGGGAGGATGACATCTTACTGGCAAGAGGTAGGATCCTCATTTTTTGATGAGCACCAAATACAGAATCTCCATTTGTGAGCATAGGCGGACCTTGTGGATGGCTGCTTAGCTTCTTTGAGGATGTCCATGCAGCTTTGGGGTAAATTCAAGTGTCCATATTGTACTATCTCAGGAGCCATGCTGTCAAATTCAAAAAGGAGAGGTTGGGGTGCACCATCTGGCTTTTGAACTTCGTTAGTAGATCTGATCAGCAAGGAAGCCTGAGATGTGGACGGATAGACCGGTGAAGGAGGTCCGTGAACCACCACTGACGTGCCACTCTGGGGCTATGAGAATCATTGGGGTCAGCGACTGTGCCAGCTTGATGAGGACTGCCGGGATCAGGGGAACTGGAGGAAAGGCGTAGAGAAATCTGCCTGACCAGTTGATCCATAGGGCATTCCCCACCGTTCCCGGTTGGTAGTACCTTGACACGAAATTTGGCATTCGCTGTGGCGAACAAGTCGAACTCCAGAGTACCCCATATTCCAAAAATATCGTGGACCACGTCGTTGTTTAAGACCCACTCGTGGTTTTCCTGGAGGAGTCTGCTTAGAGAATCGGCCAGAGCATTTTGAACACCTGGGTGGCGAGTTGCTTTTATGGACAAGTTTCTGGCCAGAAGCCACTTCCAGATCGTCTGGGCCTCGCGAGACAGAGGTCTGGACCTCAAGCCTCCCTGCTTGTTGAGGTAGTACATTGTCGTTGTATTGTCCGTCTGTACAAGCAGGGAGTTGGAAGTGAGTGATGGATGAAAGGCTTTCAACGCCATGTGAACTGCTCGCAGCTCTAGGAGACTGATGTGATAAGTATATTCCTTGTGAGACCATTTGCCCTGGATTTGAAGTTGCCCTGTATGGGCTCCCCATCCCAGGAGAGAGGCATCCGTGACTATGGTCTGAAGAGGCATCTGCTTGTGAAATGGGATCCCTCGTAGGAGATTGGTGGGATAGCACCACCATTTGATGGACCAGAGGGCGTGTTGAGACAGTTGAATCCGGTCTTCCCAGTCTCCTGTTTGTTGATCCCATTGACCTTCCAGGCATTTCTGCAGAGGTCTCATGTGGAGACGTGCATTCGGAGTGAGGAATATACAGGATGCCATCGACCCCAGGAGAGAGGACACCTTTCTCACAGTCGGGCGAGACAGTGTCATGAGAGTTTGAGCCTTCCGAAGGATCGCTAAGCATCTCTCCTCCGAAGGACACACGATTGCCATGCGAGTACCGATGGAAGCTCCCAGATATTGCAGCCATTGTACAGGAACCGAAATGGATTTCACCTGGTTGATATGAAGATCCAGCCGAAGAAGAATATGGGAAATCCAATTGAAATGCAGCTGAGCTTCCTAAACCGTGGATGCCTTGATTAGCCAATCGTCTCCTTGAGAGGACTGCTGGCCTGATCTTCCTCTTGTTTGTTTTCTCTGGTACGGCTGATAGGACAGTTGATACTGTGATTGCGGCCCTGATACCATGGAGGGGTTTGAACCCTCTGTGCAGGGTACCGCCGTTGAAAAGGAAGGGAAGATTTGCGGTGCTCCTTAAGCCTCTCCAGGCCTACCACTTTCAGTGTATCCATCTCGGCTTTCATCCTGGCCATCTCCTCGTCAGCGTGAGTGCCAAAAAGAGTCGTACCTGAAAACAGGAGATTCAGAATGCGTTATTGCGATTCAGGCTTGAGTGACGTAAGGCGTAACCATGAATGTCGTTGTAATGCCATGCCATGGCAATACTCATGTGCAGCAAGGAGGGAAGTGTCTGCTGCTGCACTTATAATCTGATTAGACACCATCAAACCTTCTGCCAGTTTCTTATTAAAATCTTCTCTCTTGTCCCTAGGGAGGTAGTCAACAAACTGTTGGAGAGATTCCCACAGTGCCCTGTCACATCTCCCTAACAAGGCTGTGGCGCTAGCGGCTTTTATGACAGTCGCTGCTGAGTTACAAACTTTCCTCCACGCCAAATCCCTTTTGCGACTTTCTTTATCTGGTGGTACTGTTGAAGTTGGAGTTGCGGCATGTTGCATCTTGGCAGCCACCACAATTACAGAGTCCGGAGTTGGGTCTATCTTAAGGAAAGTAGGATCCTGCTCCGGAGGCCGGTATTTTTTCTGTAGCCTGGAAGGAGCGGACTTAATTGTGGATGGTGCCAAGAAAAGCTCCATTACAGGTTCTAATAGTCCTGGCACCAGAGGGAGCAAAGGAAGCGACACCTGTTTATTTTGCAAAGTCTCAAATATAACGGAAGTAGTAGGTGTAGGAGTGGAGACTGGAATGTTCAACTTTGAAGCACCCCTCACTAAAACCAAAACTAAAAAAGATGGTGGAGTAGGCGGTGGAGGAGGAGGAGGAGGAGGAAGAAGAGCAGGAGACGGAGATCGTGGTTCCAAAATTGGAGACTGTTGATGAGATGCTGGAGAAGAAGAGCCTAGACGGAGAATAGGTTCTTGAATAATTCGAAATGTAAATATGTCTCCTCTTCTTACGAGCCTCCTGTAATTTTGAAAATGGCGACAAAGTTCCTGAGTAGGTTCTTTGACTCTCTCTAGACTATCTACTCGTCGACGGCAACCTTCGAGGTTGTCTCGAAGGCGGATCTCGCGTCGACATCGAGCGCCTCCCTCTCGGAGTCGACCGACGCTGGGAGTGTGATGGTGATCGACTGTGATGGCTCGACGATGATGACTTGACGTCGATCGCCGGGGCCATCTCGACGTCAAGCGACTTTGCCGGTGAGACAAGGTTCTCGACAGCGACCTACGAGGGGTCACCGTCGGACTTCCCGACACCGACCGAGGTGGAATCGTTGTCTGCTTCGAAACCGACGATCTTTTTCTCGATGTTGAACGACGATGTTGTTTGGAACCAAAGCCCTGGGTCGACGGCGAACAGGTCGGCGCTGTACCTCCTTTCGACGTCATCGTCCTCGACACTGACCGGGACCAGCGCCGTTTTTCAGCCCTTCTTCTACTGGGGAGCCACCCAGAAGCTGAAGACAGAGCCCTGGTAGAGAAATGACCCTCTCCTCGCCCTGAAGTCCCCCCTGAAGACTTGGCCTGTTTTCTTCTCTCTTCAGTTCACTGAAGCCAGATTTTCTCTGTCACGCAGAGTACATTTTGAGAAGGGTTTGCAGATGAAACAAGCATTAGGAACATGAGAAGCAGGAAGACAAACTATGCACACTCTGAGGATCAGTCTTGGCCTTCTTCCTACCACAGTTTGGGCACTTATCAAAAAGAGATGGCATTTCTGAGTGAAAAACTGCAAAGTTTGTCAGAAAAAAACCAGAAACACGAAGAGGAAGACCCAAGACGTCAAGTGAAGCAGAAAAAAGCTAAATTCAGAAGTGAATTTTGAAGAGAAATACCAAAATGGTAGAGCTCAATGCTCCAAGGTCCTGACAGCAGGAGCTGGAAAAAAGAACTGTAGTAACTGCCACTGGCTGTGCATGATGGGATACTGGTGGTCTATGGGATCTTAAAGGCACAGCTTCTATTTTTAAAGACATATAATGGCAGCCTATGGGGGCTACTCTGTCCTTTCCTTTCAACTATCGTGAAAAAAGGGATTTTGTGAAGGAGTTTATCCTGTGTGTTTAATACTACTAAAACTACACAAATTTTGTATACTGGCTATCTTTTTTCAATTCTTGATGAGAATGCGGCCAGTGTAGCCTAGGTATTTAGGCTGCATTATTGTCTTTCTATCGCTTAAGTGTCTTTGCAGGCCTTCCTGAAGAAAGGCGAAAAATATCCACTTAAGAAGATACATCTAAACAAGTGCTCCAGGGTCCCCTCACGTGGGCGGGACTATTCAAGTGCTTATGACTATACATGGAAATCCCCTACGAGAGAACCTGAGGTTCTTGACCTTGGGGGCTGGATCTGGGAGAGGATCCAGAGTTTTTGGCCAGTAATGGGTGCTCCACAGAGACGGATTCCTTCCAGGCATCAACACCTCTGTCTTATCTCCATTCATTTTTAATGAGTAGTGGTTCATCCACTCTGCCACCTTACTCAAACACAAGTTCAAGGCTTCCGAGTTGTGGTACTGTGCAGATGACAAAGATGATTTGTGTCTTATCTGCTTCAGAAAATAATGTGAGACCACAACTTTCCACCAAGACCACCAATGGGCGCACAGATATTAAAGAGTGCTGGACTTAAAGTGGGCCCTTGAGGGATTCCTGAATTAAGCGCAAGCTACTCTGAGGAGTCTGTGGCAGAGATCACCTGAAAAGACCGATCTTCTCAGGAGATGTCAACCAAGCTAGGGCCGACCCCTGTATACATATCTCGACTAGCCTCTCTATAAGAGAAACACAGGACACGCCATCAAAGGCTGCGCTAAGATCAAGAAGAATCAACATGGACATCTCCCCCTCATCATGGAGCCATATAAGCTATTCTGTGACTCCTAGATGGACGGATTCAGTACTGTGTCCCCTCATAAACCCCGACTGAGAGGGATGAAAATACTCTTGAGACTACAAAATTGTAGAGTGGTCTGTTGACATGCTTCTCCATTACTTTCACCATGATGGGAAGCATTGAGACTGGTCTATAATTAGACCAGTTCTTAGGGTCCAGATTCTTTCTTCAAGAGTGGCCGAACCAAGGCATGTTTCCAGGCCTGTGGGATCTCCCTTTGCATAGGGGAGATGTTGAGGAGTCTTACTAGAACATATTAGGCTCAAGGGAACTCATCTTGGCTGGAGGGAGATGATCTCCTGGCAAGCCCGACCTAATTGAGGTTAGTAATGCCAAGAACACAGGCAGATCCACAGTGTCACCACAATTCAATTACGTCCCAGCTTGTACCGAGATCGGACCGGTCTCGTCCTTGATCCCAGGAGAACCCTCAGTTGTACTAGGCAACCCAGCACTCTTCTCTCCGATCTTAAGAGAAGCCTGGATATCTGTCTGCTTTCTGATGAAAAAACAAGCCAAATCGTCACTAAGCCTGAGACAAGACTGGTGAGGATGGAGTAGTTTCTTACCTGTAACTCCAGTTCTCTTGTAGGGATATTTCCGTGATAGTCATAATCATGTGAATAGGCCCGCCCACGTGCGTGGACCCCGGAGCACTTCATTAGATATATCTTCTTAAGTTGTCATCTTCCCGCCTTTCTTTAGAAGGCCTGTATGGACACTTAAGAGATAAAAAGACAATAATGCAGCCTAAACAACTAGGCTACGCTGGCCAATACTTCATCCTGAAGTGAAAAAAGATAGCCAGTTTAACTTAAATTTAGTAATTTAGTAATGTGCTGAGTTTTACACATAGAAAACTCTCCTTCACAAAACTCCCTTTTTTTTTTTCATGATAGAGATGAAAAGGAATGGATAGAGAAGCCCCCATAGGCTGCCATTATGTGTCTGCAAATGGGTACCGTGCCTTTAATAGTCTCCAGAGACCCCCGGTATCCCATGAGGCACAGCCAGAGGCATTTTCTTTCACTTCTTTTTGAAGGCATAGAGAAGCAGAGCCTGCTGAGACTTGGGGACATCTGTGTCTGCCACCGGGGAGGAGGGCGGGTTGCTTATGACTATCACGGAAATACCCCTACAAGAGAACTGGAGTTACAGGTAAGAAACTGCTCCTTCTCTTGTAGGGGATTTCCGTGTATAGTCAATCATGTGAATAGACTAGCAAGCCCATCCCCGAAACAACTCACCAGCGGTGGCAGAACAGAGAACAACCGCACTATTGTGCAAATAAATGTTTAAGTGAAGCCTGCCCAACCTGAGCATCTGCCCTAGCATCAGTGTCTAGGCAGTAGTGCTTAGTAAATGTGTGGACTGACTTCCAAGTAGCAGCCTTACAGATTTCCGCAATAGGTACATTCCAAGTAAAGCCGCAGTAGCTGCTTTATCTCTTGTAGAGTGAGCCCTAGGCTTACTAATCAAAGGCTTGTTAGCTTTTTGATAACAGCTGAATACATGAAACAATCCATCTAGAAATGGATTGTTTGGAGGTAGCTAGACCAGTTCTGACCGAGCCATAGTTTACAAATAGTTGATCAGATCTACGGATATCTTTAGCCTTATCCAAATAGAATCTCAAGACCCTCCTAACGTCAAGAGAATGCAGCGACCTCTCCGCAGGAGAGGATGGATTCTGAAAAAATGTAGGCAGAGTAATAGTTTGGTTTACATGAAACTCTGAAACAACTTTAGGAAGGAACTTAGGTTGCGTCCTCATAACTACCTTAGAGGAATGAAAGACTGTATAAGGTTCTCTACAACAAAGCCTGAAGTTCGCTAACCCTGCGGGCAGACGTAATGGCCACAAGGAAAGCGTCTTCCAGGACAGATGCTGAAGAGAAGCCCTATGAATGGGTTCAAACGGTTCCTTCATCAGTCGTGAAAGGACTACATTCAGCTCCCAGGGAGGCGAAGGACGCCTAATGGGAGGAAACACTTTCTTCAATCCTTCAAGAAAATCTCTGATGACTGGGATTTGAAAAAAGGAAGTTTGCGAAGGACATTTCCTATAAGCAGTCAAAGCTGCCAGATGCACTTTGATCGAATGGAATTGAAGGCCCAATTTCGCCAAGTGTAATAATTAAGGAAGGATAACATCTTCCTTACAGGAGGTAGGATCCAAGTCCTTAGAGGCACACCAGATGCAAAACCTCTTCCATTTATACGCATAGGACGTGCGCGTAGATGGTCTTTTGGCCTCTTTCAATATCTCCATACAGTCCAGGGGGAGATTCAAATGTCCATACTGTACTAGCTCAGGAGCCATGCCGCCAAATTCGACGAAAGGTTGGGGTGCACCATCTGTCCGCAGAACGTCAGAAGTTCCGGCCTGCACGGCAGACGGAGATGTGGCTGGAGAGACCAGTGGAGTAGGTCTGTGAACCACCACTGCCGGGGCCACTCCGGTGCAATGAGGATCATTTTGGCCCGTGATTGGGAGAGCTTGATCAGCACTGTGGGAATCAGAGGAATTGGCGGAAAAGCGTAGAGAAAGCCGCCTGACCAATTGATCCATAGGGCATTCCCCAGAGTCCCTGGTTGGTAAAACCTGGAGGCGAAGTCGCGTTATTTGCTGTTTTCTGTAGTGGCGAACAGATCGATTTCTGGAGTATTTTACCCCATCTTTCGAAGATTTCCTGCACCACTTCGTCGTTTAAGACCCATTTGTGGTTTTCGTGAAGGAGTCTGCTGAGCGCGTCTGCTTGAGCATTCTGAACACCGGGCAGGTGAGTTGCCGTGATGGTCAAGTTCCTGGCTAACAGCCAGTGCCAGATGGCCTGGGCTTCCTGAGACAACACTCGAGATCTGGAGCCTCCCTGCTTGTTGAGGTAGAACATTGTTGTTGTATTGTCCGTCTGGACGAGCAGGGAGCTGGTATGAAACAACGGCTGGAATGCTTTCAGCGCCAAATGAACAGCTCGAAGCTCCAGGAAGTTGATATGATACTTGGTCTCTTTCGGGGACCATGTGCCCTGCATCTGAAGGTGGTCGGAATGTGCACCCCATCCGTGGAGAGAAGCATCCGTCACTATTATTTGCGTGGGTATCTCCTTGTGGAAGGGAATCCCCCGGAGGAGATTGCGTGGGGAACACCACCAGTGGATGGACTGGCGAGCCTGTTGCGACAGTTGAATCGTGTCTTCCCAATCCCCCAGTGTCTGGTCCCACTGATCTTCCAGACATTCCTGCAGCAGCCTCATATGGAGACGTGCATTCGGAGTAAGAAAGATGCAGGAAGCCATCGAGCCCAGGAGAGACGATACTTTCCTCACCGTTGGTGATGGCATGATCATGAGAGCTTGAGCCTTCCGAAGGATCGATAAGCGTCTCTCCTCCGAAGGACACACGTTTGCTGTACGTGTGTCGATAGTAGCTCCGAGGTACTGAAGACATTGTACCGGAGTGGAGACAGACCGTGAGGTTGATGTGTAGTCCCAGGCGAAGTAAGAGATTGGAAGTCCGATTGAAATGCAGCTGCGCTTCCTGAAACGTAGCTGCCTTGATCAACCAATCGTCCAGATACAGGTAGACGAAGATTTTGTTCCTCCTCAGATACGCAGCCACCACTGTCATGCATTTGGAAAATGTCTGAGGTGCTGACTTCAGGCCGAAAGGCAGCACAGAGTATTGATAATGGATGTTGCCCACTGTGAAACGCAGGAACTTGCGATGTTTCCTCACTATAGGCACATGAAAGTATGCGTCCTGTAGATCTATTGCGCATAGCCAGTCTCCCTGATGAAGTTGAGGGTAGATCTGATGCAAGGACAACATCCGAAATTTTTCTCTTCGAACCCATTTGTTGGCATGTCTTAAGTCGAGAATGGGTCTGAACTCGCTCTGGTCTTTCTTGCGAACTAGAAAGAACCGTGAATACAGTCCTGTTCCTTTCTGTCCCAGAGGAACCGGTTCTATCGCCCTTTTCTCTAGGAGGGTGTTGGCCGCCTCCTGCAACTCTCGCATCATGTATCTTGATCGAGTTGGAGGTATTGATGGAGGAGGCCTTATAAAACGTATCGAGTATCCACTGCGAACAATATTCAGCACCCAATTGTCCTGAGTTATATTCTGCCACTCTGCCAGATGTTCTTGGATACTTCCCCCCACCGGAGTGGTCAACGGACGAGGGGGAAGAAACCCTTCAGGGTTTGGGACCAGCAGGCGCCTTGTTCCCCTGTCCAGACTGCTGGTTAGATCGCCCTCGCTGTTGGCGTTTCTGGAACGGCTGAAAAGGCTGCTGAAACTGCTGTTGGTTGGACAGGCGACCTTGAGATCTTTGGAACCTCTGAGAGGCATAACGCCTCTGGAAAGGACGGAAGGTCTTACGTTGTTCTTTAGGTTTCTCCAAACCTACAGCCTTCAACATCTCCATTTCAGCCTTCATGCGGGCCATCTCGTCATCCGCGTGGGAGCCAAAGAGTTGTGCCTGAGAACGGGAGATTGGAAATTCGCTGTTGCGCCTCCGGCTTCAAAGATGTGAGGCGAAGCCAAGCATGTCGCCGTAGAGCGATACCATGGCAATACCCATATGCTGCCAGGAGCGAAGCATCCGCTGCAGCGCTGATGACCTGATTAGAGACCATCAGGCCCTCATTCACAATCTCCTGGAAGTCTTCCCTCTTGTCTCTGGGTAGGATATCCATAAATTGTTGCAGGGACTCCCACAAGGACCTATCGTTACGGCCCAGCAAGGCAGTAGAACTGGCCGCCTTCATGGAAGTCGCCGCGGTGTTACAAGACTTTCTGCCCACCGAGTCCAGCTTACGGCTCTCCTTATCCGGTGGCACCGTGGAGGTTGGAGCTGTAGCATGCTGCTTCCGTGCCGCCACCACTATGACAGAGTCCGGGGTGGGGTCCAGACGGAGAAAGGCAGGGTCAGACTCCGGTGGACGATACTTCTTTTGTAACCTGGAAGGTGCAGATTTTATAGAAGACGGCGTCAAGAAAAGTTCCATAGCCGGTTCCTCCAACCCCGGCACTAACGGAAGCAACGGACGCGATGTCTGTCTCTTCTGTAGAGTTTCAAAGATCACCGAGGTAGACTGCACAGGGGTAGACAGGGGAATGTTCAGTTTCGCAGCCCCTCTGACCAGAACCTCCTGGAAGGTGGAAATATCATCAACAGTTGGAACCCTCTGAGGGGAGGGGGGGGAGGGGAGGGAGGTCCGTGAAGGTAGGAGAGTACCTCCCTGTACTCGTGGACGACGTATCCCTGGTATGCCGGGACCTAGATCTTTGGTAATGGCGACAATGTGATCTTGTGGAAGACCGGTGGTGTCTATCCGAACGATGTCTCGAGCGAGACCGTGTTCGTGGTCGTCGAGGTTCTACCGGGCGCGTAGGCTGAGGAGCCACAGGCCCAGGTTGAGAAGGAGGTGGTGGTGGAGGTGTCGGAGGAGGAGGCGGAGGAGTAGCCGGAGGTAGAGGAGGAGGATGAAGGAGTGGCGGCTGAGGCATCCCTGGTGGGGCCACTGGTGTGGGAGGAGCAGGGGGCGACCTTGATGGTGAGTAGGTCCGCGAATACTCCGAACTTGGAGAAGGAACCCTCCTCCTTCTCTTACGGGCGGGCCGTGAGGAAACCTCCCTGGACTCCCCATAAGTTCCTCTCGACGTCGATCTGCTCGACGTCAAACGTCGATGTCGCCTGGAATTCGGAGTCCCTGTCGACGACGATAGGCTCACGACGGAGCGAGGCCCGGAACGTGACCTCGACGTCGAACTCCTGTAACGACCCCTCGACGTCGACCTTCTCGTCGATCCTTGTCTCGACGTCGATCGTCGTGCTGACGTGGATTGCCTCCTCGACGTCGATGGTGATCGGCGTCGACGCTTCGGCGTCGACCGCCGCTTGGGAGACACAGATTGACGCCGATGATGTCTCGACGACTATGTTCAGTGCCTCGACGTCGAACGCGGGGAAATCCTTGACTGTGATCTAGCCGTCCTTCTCGACGTTGATCGTCGACGTCGTTTCGAACCAGAGCCCTGGATCGACGGAGAGCACACCGTGGTCATACCTGCTCTCGACGTCGTCGCCGTCCTCGACGTCGACCGGGACCTGAGACGTTTCTCTCCCATTTTTCTGCTGGGGAGCCCCCCAGAAGTCGGAGCATGGGACTTGGTAGAGGACTTACCCTCTCCTTTCCCAGAGGCTGTCTGTCTCCTCTGCTCCATCCCTTGGAACCTAATCTTCTCCCTGTCACGCAGGGTGCGCCTGGAAAACGTCTTGCAGATGGGGCAGGAGTCAGGCACATGAGACACAGGCAAACACAGAATACAGACACTGTGGGAATCCGATTTGGCCTTCTTCCTACCGCAGTCAGGGCACTTGTCAAACAGAGATGGCATTTTGACAAAAAGACTGCAGAAATTCTGCCAAAAACCTACAGCAGAAGTTAGTTAAAGGCCAAAGACGTCGAGTGAACTGCAAAAAAGTCAACTAGAATCACTAATTTTGGAGAAAATACCAAAACAGGTAAGAGCTCAATGCTCCAGGGTCTTGCTAGCAGGAGCCGGAAAAAAGAACTGAAAGTAAATGCCTCTGGCTGTGCCTCATGGGATACCGGGGGTCTCTGGAGACTCTGCAAATGGATACCGTGCCTTTCAGACACATAATGGCAGCCTATGGGGGCTTCTCTGTCCAACCCTTTTCATCTCTATCATGAAAAAAGGAGTTTTGTGAAGGGGAGTTTTCTATGTGTAAAACTCAGCACATTACTAAATTTAAGTTAACTGGCTATCTTTTTTCACTTCAGGATGAAGTAATGGCACAGTACCCATTTGCAGACATAATGGCAGCCTATGGGGGCTTCTCTATCCATTCCTTTTCATGAAAAGAAAAAAAAAAAGGGAGTTTTGTGAAGGAGAGTTTTCTATGTGTAAAACTCAGCACATTACTAAATTTAAGTTAAACTGCCTATCTTTTTTCACTTCAGGATGAAGTAATGGCCAGCGTAGCCTAGTTGTTTAGGCTGCATTATTGTCTTTTTATCTCTTAAGTGTCCATACAGGCCTTCTGAAAAAAGGCGGGAAGATGACAACTTAAGATAAGAAGATATATCTAATGAAGTGCTCCGGGGTCCACGCACGTGGGCGGGACTATTCACATGATTATGACTATACACGGAAATCCCCTACAAGAGAAATGATTTTTCTTAGGGTCAGAGTTCTTTTACCACTCTGAAAAGAGTTGACAATTTTGGGGAGCGTTAATTTGGTCCGTGTAAAATGTAGCACAGGCCACTATACCAAACCGGTAATAATTTCTGAGGGCCATTTTATATCTGGTCTTAATCTCCTCATAATAGGCCTGTCTCCAAGATCTCTCTATGGCTTTACACCTGGACTATTTGCCCCGTAAATTCTCGGTAAACCAAGGAGCTGGTGGATGAGATCTGACTGGGAGACTGACTTTGGTTGGCAAAACTATATCCAGCACTTCCCTCAGCCAGACATCCATTCTTGGCTGGTCTAACTCCACTACTTGATTTAGTTCCGGCAGTGTATCCTCAGTTGGCTATTGGGGCCTGCAATATCCAGTCCCGACCAAGCCCTGTATTTCATGCCAGTCTCACTCCCTATTCTCGTCAGAACTTGACCTGTATGGACCAAGAACGGTACCACATGGCGGTCTCACCACACTAGTGGCATAAGAGGGGCTGATTCCAATGAATTCATATTGGAAAAGATTATGTCCAACAGATTTCCTTCTTTATGCGTGGGTGAAGAATTCGCCAAACCCAGGCTTAGCACTCTAAGGTCCTAAATTAAGGTGTGCGCTGGACCACCCACGTTATCCTCCAAGTGTATGTTCAGGTCACCCAATAATATAAAGTTTGAGGATCTGAGAATATGTAGAGCCAATAAGTCCGGAAGCGATGAGCACCATTTTCCAGCATAACCTGGAGGGCGATATATTAAAGCACCCAATAGGGTATATTTCTCTGAAAGTTTCAATGCAAAATAAATTGCTTCACAGGCAGGAATGGGAAGCTCACAGATGTTACAAGTAAAACTGTTTTTAAATACTATGGCAATTCCACCGCTCTGTTTCCCAATCCTGCCCCACCTCACTATCGATTAGTAAGATTGCAGGGCCACAATGGCATTCATGATGGAAGACTCATGTAACTATGTCTCTGTCAGAAATACTGCATCAGGTGCATGGTCAACCACTAAGTTAAAAGGAAAATCTTGCATTGTAGCAACTGAACGTGGATCCAAAAAAAGCGAAGCTTAGTTTTCATCTTTTTACCTATGAATGTTGACATCCTTTTCCCTTCAGCAGAGTATACACTAACTGCTCCTTGGTCCCTTGCAGACAGACATCTATAGCACATTAATGGAGAAGTTAAAAAAAATGTACATACCCGTGTGTCCCTCATTAAATTAAAGAAAGAACACCATGAATCCAAACATCCCGGTCGCAGAGCTCTTAGCTGATCCGCTGAATAAACCTTAACATCTGACCCCCCCACGGAATAGGTCCCTGACCCTGGTCAGTGGCGGACAGGTGCGGATGGGCTTGCCTTGGGCACGCCTTTGGTGCATCAGTAGTGCATCCGCTGCGCGCCTCTGAGTCTGGGCCATGTTTAAGTAGAGGCGTGGCCCAGGCACACTGAACAACTGGCCCACTCACTGGGTGAGTAACGTGTCTTAGCCAAGAGTTGCGATATGCACATCACAAAAGGCCGACCGACCAAAGTCCGATCAGTCTGCAGTTAGGCTTTTAAAAATCAACCGAAATCAAATACAATCCAGGTTCCTCCCAGTAACAAAATTGCCCTACTTAAAAATGGCTGCCTCAATATAAAGAAGTTCTTTGGTAGCGGTGCTTTAACTGGCACCCTACCTGGCGCTTGTTTGGGATGTATACTCAGTTAGCTGAGTAATGGATTGCTGGAATACTAGACAGTAAGGCATATTTTGTGTAAGGCACAACGTTTGTTCAGTTGATGAGTACATTCACCTTGAGGATGCCCTAAATACCCATTTAGACACGCCAGGGTGAAGGTGAATAGATTTCACAGGCAACCAAATGCAAGCAATCAATTAAAACATTTTTTTTTTAAAAGGATGTTGAGAAAACCTTGAAAATACAGATGCCTGTTTGTCTCAAGAGAAAAAACTACTCAGTTTTGATCAATGAAAAAGTCAGATAAGTGAGAACTTGGAGTAAAGAATGCATGCTTGACTAGTATAAAATATTACACTCTATTTGCAACAAACCAAGAAAACTTCTTACCTGGGACTTGCTGTTCCATTCTCTAGCGTATTTAAGTAGGCGGAAAAAGTACTAGCTACACACACGTCCGCTTCAGAGTCTTCATCACCACTACTTAACACACAGCTGTCAGGATGCCCTCGAGTTGTTCGATTTCTCCTCCTTCTGCTGCGCCTTTCTAAATAAATAAGCAAAATAAACACTTATATTTTCGTCTTTTATAAAGTGCAATCGTTGATATGAATCTATAACCTTTTACATACTGCCTGACAAACTGTTTGCCTACTCTGAATGGTAGCACATTCATACATTGTTTAAGAAAAGAACCTGTCTACCAGTTATACCACAAAAATAATAAAGCAACAATTAAAAAAGAATTACTGTGATTCTACTTTCATTCATATGACCTATTCTAATAGGTCACAAATGAAATTAGTTTCGGTACATATGCGGAGATCTGCATTAACTGGAGTAGGAAAATGCTACTTACCCAGTATGCATCTGTTCTTTGCACGTAGAGCTGTAGATTCACATGCTTTGCATAAGTCTGCCATCTAGTGTTGGGTACGGATCTTTGCACTTTATTTTTCTTCGAAGAAGTCTTTTCCAGTCACGAGGTAGGTGACTCCTCCTTTCGGTGACGGTGCGCATGGGCATCGACTCCATTGTTAGATTGTTTTCCCGCAGAGGGTGAGAATGGAGTTAGTAAGAGTAGAATAGAGATGGCCATGTGTATGTATTTAAGTAAGATATTACTGCAACAGGTATAGGTACCCGGGGAGGCGGGTGGGCGCATGTGAATCTACAGCTCTACATGCCAAGAACAGATGCATACTGGGTAAGTAGCTTTTTCCGTTCGAGGCATGTGAGCTGTAGATCACATGTTTTGCATAGGCTATACAGCAGTGATCTCCCAAAGCGGTGGCTAACCTGTAGCTGTTGCAGTGGTCTAGTGTATGAAGAACTGCCTGGCCTACATTAGCTTGTTGTCTTGCTAACACATCTACACAATAGTGTTTTGTGAATGTTTTGTAAGGTGTAGACCATGTTGCAGCTTTACAGATGTCAGCTATGGGAATGTTTCCTAAGAAAGCCATAGAAGCCCCCAGTTTGCGAGTGGAAAGCGCCCTAGGGGGAATTGTTAAAGTCCTTTTTGCTTTTGTATAGCATGTCTGAATACATTTGACTATCCACCGTGCAATATCTGATTTAGAAATGGGATTGCCTTTGTGAGGTGGAGCAAAAGCAACAAAAAAGTTGTTTAATTTTACGAAAAGGCTTTTCCTTTCTATATAATAGAGTAATGCCTGTTTAACATCCAAGGTGTGTAAAGCACGTTCTGCCACAGAATCTGGTTGAGGAAAGAATACAGGCAACTCAACAGATTGGTTGATGTGGAAGGCAGAAATTACCTTGGGTAGAAATATAGGGTTAGTACGAAGAACCACTTTGTTATGGTGTACTTGTAAAAATGGTTCTTCTATGGTTAGTGCCTGAAGCTCACCTACTCTCCTCAGTGATGTAATAGCAATGAGGAAAGCAACTTTCCAAGTGAGAAATTGCAGTTCACATTTATGCAATGGCTCAAAGGGTGGACCCATTAGTCTGCTAAGAACAATATTAAGATTCCACACTGGGGCAGGTGGAAGTCTTGGTGGAATAACTCTTTTGAGTCCTTCCATAAAGGATTTAATAACAGGCACTCTGAAAAGAGATAGATGTTGTCTATTCTGAAGGTATGCTGCTGTTGCAGCGAGATGTAAGCGTATAGATGTGTACGCTAAATTTGACCGTTGTAAATGCAGCAAATAGCAAATGACATTTTGAACTGAAGCATCAAGCGGGTTGATATGGTTGTTGGTGCAATAAATAACAAACCGCTTCCATTTTGCTGCATAGCAAGCCCGTGTAGTAGGTCGTCTAGCTTCTTTAATAATGTTCATACAGTCTGGCGGAAGATTGAGATAGCCAAACTCTGACTTCAGGTGCGAGATCGCTAGGTTGAGATGTCTGGGATCTGGATGTCTTATGTCTCCACGGCTCTGCGTGATGAGATTGGATGTGAGATGTAGTTTCTGATGAGGAACTACTGAGAGCTCCAACAGGATGGTGAACCAAGGTTGACGGGCCCATGTGGGAGCTACTAGGATTAGCGTGAGGGACGTTTGCCTGAGCTTCCGAACCACTAGTGGAATGAGTGGGAGAGGCGGAAAAGCATAGGCAAATATCCCTGACCAGTTCATCCATAGTGCATTGCCTATGGACAATGGGTGTGGATATCTGGAGGCGAAGCTTGGGCATTTTGTGTTTTGGTGTGTGGCGAACAGATCTATGTCTGGGAAGCCCCACATCTGAAAGAACAGGAGGAGAACTTGAGGGTGGAGTTCCCACTCGTGAATCTGTGGTCTCTGCCTGCTGAGCAGATCTGCGATCTCATTGTCTACTCCTGGAAGGTGTTCTGCTAGGAGACAGATTTTGTGATGTATGGTCCACTTCCAAATGGCCTGTGCAAGGTGTGACAGTTGGACAGAGTGTGTCCCTCCCTGTTTCTGAATATAATACATGGCTGTCATGTTGTCTGTGCGTATGAGAACAGCTTTGCCTAGAAGGTGAGTTTGAAAGGCTTTGAGCGCTAGAAATACTGGTAGGAGCTCTAGATGATGTATGTGAAGTTGCTTTTGCTGCTGACTCCACATGCCCTGAATTGTGTGAGTTTGGAGATGAGCTCCTCAACCAGTGAGCGATGGGTCTGCTGTTAGCACTGAATGCGGAACTGGGTCGATGAAGGTCCACCCTTTGGAAAGGTTTTGTGGATTCCACCACTGCAGAGAGCGATAAGTGCGGCCGTCCACCAACACTAGATCTGCTAATTGACCCTGAGACTGATTCCACTGACATGCTAAGCATTCCTGAAGGGGACGCATTTGAAGTCTTGCATAGGAAACTATCAAGCAGCAAGACGCCATCACTCCTAGTAACTGCATGAATACTCGAGCTGGCAATGAGTGATGGGGCTGGAACTGGGAAATTAGTGCCTGAATGTTGCAGATTCTGGCTGGATTGGGACAGGCTAAAGTTTTTTGTGTATCGAGAGTGGCTCCCAAGTACGTTTGCGTGTGTGAGGGTTGGAGATGGGACTTGGGACAGATTTACTGTAAATCCGAGATCGTTGAGCAGCTGTACTGTTTTTTGAGTGTGTTGTAGACACTTTACTTGTGAACTGGCTTTGATGAGTCAGTGGTCTAAGTATGGGAAGACGTGAATAGATTATCTTCGCAGATGAGCTGCGATTACTGCCAGGCATTTGGTGAATACTCTGGGAGCAGTGGTGACTCCGAATGGAAGCACTTTGAACTGGTAATGTTGTCCCGCTACCACCCTGAGATATTTGCGATGAGCAGGGTGTATTGGAACATGGAAGTACGCGTCCTTTAAGTCTAAAGAAGAAAGAAAGTCGCCTTGCTGAAGGAGTGGGAGCACTTGTTGGAGTGTTACCATGTGAAAATGGTCTGATTGGATATACAGATTTAGGTCTCGGAGGTCTAGTATAGGCCTGGGAGAGCCATCCTTTTTGGGTATGAGAAAGTATAGTGAGTATACGCCGGTCCCTTGATACTGTAATGGGAATGGCTCTATAGCTTTTTTTTGCAATAGAGAGAGAATTTCTTGTTTGAGTAGGTTCAAGTGCTCTGGTGACATTTTGTGTGATTTTGGAGAAATGTTTGGGGGACTGTCGGTAAGCTTCAGGCAATAACCAGATCGGATAATTTCTAGAACCCATCTGTCTGATGTTATTGTATTCCAGACGGATAGAAAGTGAGAAAGAAGTCCCCCTACAGGTGTGGAATAATCGGGGGGTGGAGGAGGAAAGTCACTGTTTGTTGGCTGCAGCGGAAGTAAGTGTTGTGTTACGTTTACCTCTTCCCTTGCCATTATTGCCCCGGAATCCTCCTCTAAAGTAATCTCTGGAAGAGGGTGACTGATTGTTGCCTCTGTAGGTAGCAAAGGTATTGTCCAAGGATATGTTCTTTGAGCCCCCTCTGTAAAAAAGAGCGGCGAAAGGAGCCCCGATTGGAAGGGGACTGCAAAGCCCCCATGGATTTTGCAACCTCTGTGTCCCTCATTTTTTCTAAAGAAGTATCTACTACAGGGCCAAAGAGGTGTTCCTTATCGAAGGGTAGATTTAAAATGGAAGTTTGGACTTCGGGTTTAAACCCTGAAATTCTGACTCAGGCGTGTCTTCTCAACAGAAGGCTAGTGTTAATTGCGCGAGCTGCAGTATTAGCTGCATCCAAAGAACATCTAATGGATCTATTAGAAATAAGCTCTCCTTCCTGAATTAAATTATTCGCTTTATTTTTATGTTCGTCTGGCAAGAATTGGAGCAATTTTTCCAGCTCGTCATAATGAGCCCGGTCATAAAGCGCTAAAAGAGCCTGGGTGTTGGCAATACGCCAGTGATTAGCTGCCTGTGCAGCTACTCTTTTGCTAGAGGCATCTACAAGTTTAGATTCTTTATCAGGAGGAGGGGCATCTCCTGTGGTTTGAGAATTTGCTCTTTTGCGAGCGTTAGAGACCACTAGGGTGTCTAAGGGAACTTGTCCTTTGATATAGATTGGGTCTGTAGGTGCCGGCTTATGTTTTTTGTCTACTCTAGGTGTGACAATCCTCGCACGCACTGGGTCTTTAAAAATTTCATCTGCGTGTTTGAGCATACCCTTGAGCATGGGCAGTGTGTGTGTTACTCTTTGAGAGGAACTTAAGGTCTCGAAGAGAAAATCTTCTTCAAGGTGCTCTTTATGAAGTTGGACCCCATGATATTCAGCAGCCCTATTAGGTAGCTCTATGTACCCTACATTGTCGTCTGGTGGAGAGGGTTTTGAAGGTTATAGATCAGGATCATTGTCTGTATTAGGATCTGTATTGTAGTCAGTCCATGGATCAGGACTAATGTCCCCAGGTACATCCCCATCATCTTGGTGGTCAGGTGACTGTGGTTGTGGTGAATTTGTATGAGTAATTAACAAATTTGGGTCAAGTGGGGAAGGAGGTGTAAGAGGAGGAGAAGGATTACTACCCACATTTTTCTTTTTAAGTGGAATGTGGTAAGCTTCCTCCATTTCTGGCTTCTGTTTAACTGGCAGTTTTAGATGAATATGTCCAGTTTTTGGATTAATCATTAGTTGTTTCTCTTTCGGGTCCGTGTTGGAAGGCGGGACATTGAAAAGAGGCTCCTTGGACGGGGGAGGAGTTGTTTTGTCTTATGGTGCCAGAATTTTCGTTGCCGAAGGTTTCGGTGCCGAGGCTTTCGGATTGGAAGCTTTAGATTTGGGTGTCAAGGGGATGGGCACGATGACGTGCTTGGATTTCGGAACCGAAGTTTTTGGTTTGGTGCCTGCATGGGGCTGACTCGATCCCGAGCCGGAAGGCTTCGATGTGTGTTTTGGTGCCAAGGCGGGACGTTCGAAACCTGTTCTCGGTGCCGACCTTGGCCCGAAGGCAGAGGAAGGACCGGAGCCTTTTTCTTCTGCATATTTTGGGGCAGGGAAGTATCGTACTCACGGTACGCTGACCCTGCGGCACGTCTTCTTCCATGTCGGAGTCATCTTCGGACACCGAAATGTGTTCCTCCTCTTCCTTGGGTCATTGTGCATCGAAAACTTCATGTTCGGAATCTTCTCTGAAGAGACCCGGTGCGGTGCCGCTTTGTTGGGGAATTTCGTGACGTCAAGACAGACTATCACGGAGCGTCTTCTTGGATCGAAAAGATCGGCACGCGTCGCAGTCCTGTTCGTTGTGTTCCGGGATAGACACAAGGTGCACACTTCGTGCAAGTCGGTGTGTGGCTACTTAGCGCTACACCCGGGACAGAATTTGAATGGAGTCCATTCCTTCAACTGCGAGCTGACCCAATGCGTTTAGGCCCAACGGCCCCCCACGAATTTTCCGATCGAAGACTTTGAACCGATATGATACACGGAGAATGGGAAACGCGATCGAGAAAATACCGTTGAGGATAGTGGATTGCGCACCGAGGGGAACCCGAGAAACTGTGTCGAACCAGAGCGCAGCAATTCAAGGCCGAACCCGATGGCGGAAAAAAACTATCTAACAATGGAGTCGATGCCCATGCGCACTATCACCGAAATGAGGAGTCATCTACCTCGTGACTGGAAAGGACTTCTTCGGAGAAAAACAAAGTGCAAACATCTGGACCCAACACTAGATGGCAGACTTATGCAAAGCATGTGATCTACAGGTCACATGCCTCAAACATTCTATTACATACCCATTGACATACTGGCCCCCGCCGGGAGACTGGGGCAGCCCCCTGAAATGGGAACAGATAGGTTTCACATATTTGGATATCTACTTCACCACAAATCAAGAAATTTAGAGTGAATGTAGGTGATTATAAAAAAAATGAGAGAACACTGGTGGCAGCTTCCCCTATCCATGCTATGCTCAGCTGCACTGTATAAAAAGATTTACCTGCCCAAGTTTCTCTATATAATACAAAATAAACCCTTTGAGGTCCTGGACAGGTTCTTTCGAGAGGTGAATGCGGTGACAAGACTGCTGTTGTGGGATGGGTGCATGCCGAGGATAGTCCTTTCTTGTAGGAAGCTGGCTCTGTGCACACTATACCTCATTTTGGTATAGTATATACAGAGTCCAGTGGAACACCAAAGGTATGATGAGGTAAAAGTAGATAGCACCTTACTCTCTATTAGTGGTAGTGTGGGTCAGCAGTAAGGCTTTATCAGAGGGTAGTGTTAAGCATTTGTTGTACACACTCGGGCAATAAATGTCACACTCAAAGACTGAACTCAGACCATTTTGTTTGTATAAAAAGTATTATTTAGTTATTTTATTTCTTAGAACCAAGCCAAGCCTAGTGCAGGTAAGTGAAATAATACTTTGCAAAATCTTATGCAATGATTTACAGTTGAATGCAGGTTCAAATGCAGTTGGTTGAATTACAGGTAAGTCAACAGTTCGAAATTACTTCTCAGTTACTTTACAGATTACTGTGTATGTTACTTTTTAGATTACCTTTTAGACTGTTTTTGCTAATCAGTGTGATATGCCTAGATATCCCACTGAGACATTTCCTAGCCAAGAGGTAATTCACTTTTAGTACAGTTGCAGTGTTTCATACAAACCAACTCCACACTTTTGCAGGTAAGTACTAATTTGTGGGAGTTGGTATTCTGGGGTTAGAACCAAAGTTCCCCCTGGGTTCCCCCAGGGTCGAGGATGCACTCTCAGAACACCCTCAGCGGCACTAGGGCGGCCGGGTGCAGAGTGCTGAGGCCCAATGTTTTACAATTGGGGATAGGGGGCCTCCGGTTGGAGGCTACTTACGAGCAGGCCACAAGGTTGTGGGAGCAAAGCTCCTGTTGTTGGGCTCAGGGCAAAGGGGGATTCGAGTTAGCACCCAAAGTACACCCACAGAGGCGAATGGGTGCAGGGTGCTGTTTTGGCGTCGAGTGCCCTGTTGATTTCAATGGGGATTCTCCGGTTGCAACAAACACTGCAGGGTCGTGGATGAAGATCTTCTGGAGCGGACCACCGGTTGGAGAGGTAAGTTGGGATGCCTGGAGATGCTGGGACACCGTCGGTTGGGCCACCCAAGGCTGCGGGACGTCGGTTGAAGGGGTTTTCTTACCAGCTCCGGCCGTGGTCGGGGGGATCCTCCAGAAAGGGGCTGCAGGCATCGATTGGCGATTCGAGGTAGGTCAGAGATCACTAGATCTCAGTTCAGGATCGCCGGGGAGACCTCCTCGTGGTGTTGGGCCACTCGAACGCGGGACGCGGGCGTCGGGTGCAGAGTGATGAAGATTCACAGATTTGGCCGGAGCCAGAGTCTGTGGGTGAGCAAATCTGGTGCTCACGGGAGACAAAGTCTTTGTTTTGGAAGACAGGGTAGGTCCTTGGGGTTCTTGGGGGCTGCTGGCTGCAAGACACACCGGGATTTCGCTGGAGCAGGTTCGAGGTGGGGACAGGCCGGTAGGGCTGGGGCCAAGTCTTCTTAATTCAGCACGGCTTCTTCGGTCCTCCTTCTCTTCTTCTAGTTGGTTCTTGTCTAGAGAGGCAAGGTTTGGGGTTGCCCCTAAATACTAGATTTAGGGAAATTACAGGTAAGTAAAGGTCAGGACCAATGGGTCCCTTCCTTGGGGTGGGTACACCCCCTATTATGCCACCTTCCAGTGGGAGGGGAGCATATGTCTCTCTTTGGTTGGCTGGGTCCCCCCATCTGCAAGATGGTGGGGACAGAGTTGTGCTTCACTTCACCTCCCCCACCCGAGGGGTGGATTTGGCAAAGGTGGGCGCACTTCCCTTCCTCACTTGGTTTTCCCGTCGATTCTCCCGCCCAAAGTGGGGGTCAGAACCAGTGAGGGGCCAGTTGCTGGATGTAGCAAATGGCTGGAGTAGCTCACAAAGGCAGCAGGCCTTTGAAGCTTCCCCTTAGTGGACCCTGCCCATCCTGGGGGAGGAGTCTTGGCACCTCGTCCCAGGATGTGCATTGTTTCAGACCCCCCCGAGAGTAGCAGGCTCTTGACCCAGAAACATGTCTGGTGGTGGCAGCTGGTGAGCAGCCACTCAGCCAGGACACTAGTGTCAGGTCGTTTTTCAGGGGGCATCTCTAAGATGCCCTAGGAGTTCATTTTTGATTAAATCCAATACTGGCATCAGTGTGAGTTTAATGTGCTGAGTAGTTTGATACCAAACTTCCAAGTTTTCAGTAAAGCCATTATGGTGCTGTGGAGTTCGTAATGACAAACTCCCAGTGCCATATACTCTTAATGGCATTACTGCACATACAATGTCGAAGAACTGGCTTAGACACTGTAGGGGTACAGGGCTCATGCACCTGTACCCTCATCACTGGTATAGTGCACCCAGCTAGAGGGGTGGCTGACCTATGCCAGGGCAGTAGGTTGTAGGCATGGCTCACAGGGATGTGTGCCATGTCGACTTCACTTGGTTCTGCACCAAAACACGCGGCCTGCAGTGGCAGTGTGTGTGTGTAAATGTACAGGGCCTCTAAGGGTGGCACAATAAGTGCTGCAGCCCTCAGAGGCCTTCCCTGGACACAGTGCCCTTGGCACCTATGGAACCATTTACAAGGGACTGACATGGGGCCAAAGAGTGCCAATTGGGTTTTGTCTTAATGAAGTTTAGGTAAAGAACATAGGCCCTAGGTACCTGGCTGGCAGGAACCCAGGGGCACACTCAGTCAAAGTACATCAACAGTTTGGCAAAAGTGGGGGCAACCATGCAAAAAGAATAGGGCACTTTCTTACATCTCCGCCCTGACAAGGAAGCCCTACGATGGTGGGGTGGCCCTTCCAAACTTGCAGTTCTATTACTGGGCGGCACAGCGACTGGGTATTCACGATGCAACAGGAACCTTCCACTTAAGCAAATAGAAGGGCCATGGACCTGAAAGGTCGCCTATGCCAACTCTACAGGACGGGTAAGAAACTTTGGCCAACTCCCACTGCTGCGAAGGTGAGAATATGGTGACAGGCAACAAACACACTGGGGTGGACGTATCGGGTAGCACTCTAGACACCACTCTGGGAGTTCAAGGCACTGGCAAAGCTCTGACTGGTGGAAAAGTCATGGGAACTGGGACTTTAATGGGCATCCCCAAAATAAGCGATGTTTGGCGAGATGAATAGAGGATACCAGTTCCCGAACTGCAGGAACAATTTGAGCTGACAGGGAGTCAACTGCTCTGTTATTTGTAGGTGAAGCATATCCTCAGGGTTACAGCAATCTCCTGCGAGATATTGCGGAGGAGACATCGCTGGAGTTTAGCATTCTAGGGGCCCCCTTCAAAAAACATGCACCCTCATAGATCTACGCCACGTTACTCATAAACAGTCTGCCACCCCTTCATAAGCTTCGGAGCAGGTGGGAGCAGGACCTGGGGAGACGATGAATGGGGGGTGGGGATGACCTGCCGGTATCTTCGAAACGTGGCAATATGTGCAGGAATCTGCTTGTCCAGCTGAAGATATTCCATAGAGCATACTTCAGGAGAAACAGGGTGAGCAAGATGGGAAAATTAGTTGACGACTGAGGTCTCAGGGGTTGCGGACAGCAGGGAACACTATTTCATAAGTTATGGAACTGTCCGCATACAGAAAGTACTTGAAGGTGTGTGGCCCAATATCCTCAGTCAGACAGTTCAATAGCACTCACTCTCCCTGCTGGTGCTGCTGGGTATCTGGAGGGAACAGACTCTGGACAGGTACACATTTCTCTTCTGTAACATGGCGCTGATAGTGGCAAGAAGAGACATAGTGCGATATTTGGGGGTGCCATCAATCAGACAATGTCTTAATCATTTAAATTGGTGTATGAGAGCGAAATAAGTTGTCTACAGAGCACGCGTCTGTCCTCGCAAATTTGGTAAAGTATGCTGTCCCTGGAGAAGTTCAGAAGAGACCATGGACTGAGAAGGGAATGGAAGCTAGGGTGGGGTATAAAAAGCGCTGGCAAGGAGGCAGATACCAGGACTTGTTCAGTAGTCGGTAATAAGGGACTACAAGGGAGGGCCTGCTTGGGTCAAACTAAAGTGTATAGTGTGGATAATTGGATACAGAGAATGTTGAAAATATGTTTATCAGCCTCAATGTTACAATTTACCTATAGTGTGTTGTATATAAAAATCTAATTAACACATTTATTGAAAAATACATTTTAAAAAAAGACGTAAATTAGCTACTAACCTCTTACTCCAGTATTGGTATCTTTTGAACAATCACATGTTTGCACCATTCCCTGTCCTCAGGCTGGAAATCACCAGTACTATTAAAATAGCAATAAAAGTGATTAAAATGGCAGTAGGGGGGGGAACAGCCATTACATTGCGGCTGTTACCCCGCATGCCATTAAAACGCAAGCGTAACAACGCATGACCATCACAACACAATTTTTTACAATACATAAGCCTCTACAACGCATGCCTTTACAACGAATTCCGTTGTAAAGGCATGAATGGTAAAGGGATATGCTTTTCAAATGTAAGTATTGGGTAAATATGGGTTTTGGGGTGGTACGGGTAATTTTAAGATTTAGGGTGGGTATGGGTTTTGGAATGGCAAGGGTAATTTTAGGATGGGTATGGGTTTAGGGGTGGCATGGGTAATTTTGGTGCTTAGGGTGGGTATGGGTTTCGGGGTGGCAAGGGTAATTTTAGGGTTTAGGGTGGCTATGGGTTTTGCGGTGGCATGGGTAATTTTAGGTTTTAGGGCGGGTATGGGTTTTGGGGTGGCATGGGTAATTTTAGGGTGGGAATGGGTTTTGCGGTGGCAAGGGTAATTTTAGGGTGGGTAGGGGTTTTGAGGTGGCAAGGGTAGCTTTAGGGTTTAGAGTGGGTAGGGGTTTTGGGTTGGCATGGGTAATTTTAGGGTGGGTAGGGGTTGTTGGATTTATATATATGGTTTTATATTTCAACAGACTGTGTGGAATATATAAAAACATGTATAAAAGTAAGTACATTCGTTTTGTTTAAAAGGGTTTTTATGCATTACCATGCATGCCATTACTAAGAAATTATAAGTATTTTGCAGGGAAATATAAAGCTATAATGTATACATAAATAGCGTTTACATTTACCTGTAAAATACTTATATTTTCAATCACAACTTTAACCACACAGTTTTACAAAACATGCTTTTACAACATAATGCGTTGTAAAGGTATATGCGTTGTTAAAGCTTGTGTTGTAATGGTAACGCGTTGTAACACTTGTGTTGTTACAACCACGTTGTAAAGGCATGCGATGTAATGGCATACGCTGTGGGGACATACAACCGGCCATAGGCCCAGCAATAGTGTTTTCTTAATAGCACATCCACAATGAAACAACCCAAACTTCAGCCATCAAAGTGCAGGAGTTGAGAACTCCACTCCCCCTAAAGGCCAAAACTCTTAAAATGTTCATAGTACAAGAGTAAAGGATACCAAGCATTGAGTGAGCCTCCTACCAATGAAGGAGGGAGATTATGAATCTATGACAGATACCAACGGTCGAGAATTGGAGTTACCGGTAAGTAGGCTGTCCTGTTTTCATTGTTTTGTGGCTCTCAGTGGGGTTTTCTTCGTGTTCTCCAAACGGTTTCAAATCAATGCTCATCAGTGTTTATTGACCTGCCTAACCTCCAAAATAGACATTTTCCCAGTGTTCACAAAACATGTTTGTTTTTTGCAGTGATTGTTATGAATCACATATTTAACTTAAAGGAGTAGTAATGCAGGGTCTTCCAATTGGCAGTGTGACCCATGGACTTATGTTAAACTGTTTTAAGCACAGAAAGTCCCTGTACTGCACTCACTAACATCTTACATTACCTTCTCTCACATCCCATTTAGCTCACATTCACTCTGTTAGGACTCTGTCTGGTTTACAAGACTATTAAAAAAATTATAAAGTAAGAGGAATATAATCAAATATTTTAATAAACAAATTCCTGGAAAACATTGGAGGTCATTCACCTACTTCTTACTGAATATAAAGACAACGTAGGGGGTGGTCAACCATATCAACAGCATAGTACCTTGAGAACCTATAGCATTTTTTAATTATGCCAGATTAATTTGTAGCACTGCATTAGAAGGCACGTTCACACTGGTTTTCTGCACTCTTTGCCAGACTACATTAAGGAGATGCTGCTGCTGCGTGGACATTCATAGCTGCCAAGTGTCCCCAAGGCAAATATCTCACATTAACTCAGTACTGACGTTTTAACAGGCATCACATTGTATTCCGGGACTTAGAATGTTGCTGTTAACTTTGTAACTATGGGCTCAAAACCCCAGAAGTAAAGTGCTGGTGGGAAAAGGTTTTCACCACTATCGCATGTGTGTGATGATAACACTTTCTTCACAGGTACCGGCAACTACACCTTGCATTTAATGTTTAATGCATGTAGTATTTGGCAGGTGACCTGCTATCAATACTGACTTGTTTGAAAAGGTGAGGTATCGAATGGTTTTAGTCACCAAGATTCTTATGAGTCAGCCATCTCACCAATCAGTGAAAGAATCAAACACTGCCAAAAGATCAAATCCCAGATTTTCCAGTGTATAAAGTAATTAGATCAGACCTAAAACATGCTTTTAAACCCTGCATCTTTAATCTAGCAAACAAAACAGGAGGAAACAAAAGGAAGAAACAGTATTTCAGTGACATGCCAAAACAACAAAGCTACAGCAGTATAGACTTAGGCCAACCCTTCTTGCTTTGATCTTGTATAATGGAGTTATGTTGTATTGGCCTCTTCAGAAATAAATAAAAACTACTCATTTTCTCTCACTTTCCTATCTTTGAATGGCATTTTAGTTTGTGGTTATGCAGGTGTTTCAATGTTTATACGGATGAGGGCTGTTTTCTTTTCGGTGTGGTTTTATCAGTTATTATAGGCTTAAACCTAAAACAGTACGCAAGTTAATACATTTCTTCTTCTGCGCTGGATTTTTTATAGCTTTGCATGCTTGATTCACAATAAGCAATACATTAAATTCCAACCAAGCATGCTCACCTCTAATGAAACAGGTTGCACAGAAATGCTTGTCGCACAGAAGAGGCGATTGCTGCATTCTAAACTAAGAATTAGTGCTTCATGAAAGTGTACATGCTCTCACTCTTCGCTACGTGGCATAACACCAAGGAGCTCAGCTGTCGCAGATATGCTTCATGTGAAATGTGCCCTTACATAGGGGAAGCTTAGCTTTAATGTAGCAAAAAGTGACTCAGGCAGACAAGACAGTGGGTGGTCCCTGCCTGGATGGCCAATAGAGATGAATGTGATTAGAACGAGGCATTCTTTATTATGCCCATGTAAAATTTGATGCACCTGTATGCATCCAATGAACGTAAACCTTTTTCTGATGGAATTGGATTAGCGAAGAAAGCAAAGAATGACAGGCTTATTCAGAAGTAAGTCTGAGGTAACTTATGGTATGAATTTTGGGAGAGTGCACAAGGTGACCATCTTTGCGAAATGAATCTAAGGTTCCTTCGTAGTGAAGGCCTGGAGCTTTCCCACTCTACTGTTGTTGTATTCCTCTTAGGGTGTCCATAAACAGGCTTTCCAGAATCATGTCCTTATATAGGCACAATTCGCCCTGCCCTTATATAGGCATAAAATCCCAGCCCTTATTTAGGCATTAAACCGTGCACTCCAAATACAGGCATGGTCTCCGACATCCGTCCACCCTAACGTCACAACGAGTTCTTGAAGAACAGACCCTTAGGCTGCGGGAGTTTCCCTAGTCCAGGACTATTGATTTCTTCAAGGTCTCATATATTATGCATGAACCATTATTCCTTAGGGGTTCATTCATGACGTCTTCCGCTGTCCGACTCACGTCAATGCTAACATTCTGAGGTAATTCTCAGGTATAAATATACCTTCCCTAGCCCTTGTAAATCAGAGGAGACCTCGACTTCAGAGGAGCCCGTTTCCCGGCCTGACGCACTGAGAAGACGCTGTCGTCCCTGCACGCAGAGAGTCCAGCTTCCAGTGATCTAACTTCCCTTGCGGGGTGTTGGAGTTCGAGTCTGGCAAAGAGATTCCTACCTCTCTCATTCTTCAGGTATGGAGCAGACTAGAACCTAGAGGGACTCTTGGCATACTAGGCTTAACATACTCTTAGTATACTATAGTAAGGAATACTTCACCTACTTCATACCTCGTCCTATACCTAGGTTAGGTACATTGGGGTAGAACTAGATTAGAAAGGCATCGTATGAGTACTCGCATTTTTAGTCTGTGTTATTTATGTAACAGCATATGTACTAAAAGATAATGCTCTCGCAGTATTATTTATTTCTACTGCTCACACTGTACATTATTTATCTTGCATACTGTCTTGTGATCGTAACAGCACATTTTACTTACACCAGAAACAAGACTGTTCAATAAATCCTTTATTGAAACGCCCGTCTATTTCTTTCTGTGTAACTTGGAGAAAACTAAGCATGCACGACTGAGCTGAGTGAAATAGTTATCTATTGTTTCCACGACTCTGGGACACGTTCTGATTCTAAAGGGAAACACAGTGGTCATGTTTTGCGGCTGCCAGAAACTACTCCCTTCTTGTTGTCAAGGAGTTTCTAGTGGCCTCTGAGCTAGCTGGCACAAGTAATTAAGTTTAATATACTCGATAGGGACATACTGACCTTAGTCCTATGTCAAACCTATAGGATATATTATTCCAATGCGCAGAGCCTATTAGGGAAATAGGAGCTACACTACATGGCGCCCAACGGTTTGGTAAGGCAGTAATTCAACGTTAGATACTGAGTAACTCAGCCGTGCTTTTTCTCTCAAGAGCCCCCTACCCATATACTCCAAAAGACGTCTGGAGTGGGCAGGGTTAAGTATCCACCACGGCTACATAGGGCAGTACCCTATATATTAGCTGTTTGGTTTGCTCAACGTTTAAGGATACAGTGTTCCAAAATATTGTGCACCTTATCTTTGTTTCCTTGAAACTTGTTTTACATTTTTCAAACAACAAAATGAATGAAGACGCCGGAAACAGTGGAGCTGCGGCTGATCCAGCCCAAGCAGCAGGCTTTAACATTACAGGTTTAAATGAAACCGAGGAGGGTGTTATAGACATCGCTCCAAACTTAAGAAGAGCCATTACTCTAAAACTTATAAAACATGGCCTACCAACAAGAGGCGGTAGAGCAGTTTTCGTGATAGAGGCACACAAATCTTTTCAGACAGGTATTCTATTCATGGGTAATATTTCCTGAATGCAATTCAGTAACACACGTTTCACTTCTACAAAGAAGATGAACTACCAGAGGAATACATTCCTTTCGAGGATATAGAAATTCCATTAACATAGCAGGAGCATCAGCTCTGGTTTAAAGGCGCCCTAAAACATCACAGAAACATTACCAGGCTCAGTCCACTAGGTAGACCAGGAGCAACATGGCCGATTCTAGCCGGCTACACACCTCATCCTGAACTGGATATAATGTCAGATGAGGACTTACTTGTTCAAATACAAGAATTAATAAAAATCTACAGACAATTGGTCCAATATGTCATGCGGACTTTCACAGTCCAACCACCATTGACACTTCCAAATAAAACCCCTCACAAGGGGAACGTTCTAAAAATTAAACCACAGACTCTATACGCAGTCATGGGTAAAATGCCCACAAAACGTGAGCAAATTCCATTTTGGATACTCAAAAAATAACTCAAATAGAAGCAGTATTTAGAAATACTAGCCCGCATGAGATACACAGAATAATGACAATAAGTTTACCAATGGGAATCACACCACAACTGGAAGACTGCACCACTTGGGGCTCAGTCTTTCCTGCCATCTATACTAAAACACACGGCATTCCGTCAATTGCGGTAATACCTGATGTCCTGAAACAAATTCAAAATGAATACGGGGCAGAGCCTGCTCTAAATTTAGGTATGAAATTACTGAAAAATGTCGACCAGGTCTCAACAATATTATCTAATATTAAAGGGGAGGCAGCAGCAGTGGCGATCCGCCAAAAATTAAGGGAATTTGATGTTACAGAACATCAAACTGAGCTACCCAGAATTATAGAACAATCTTATGCAGAATTAGGCAGAGATAGTTTGGGTGGAAGACCAGTGAAGCCGAAGCTATCTGAAAGTCCTGAGAAGGACTCAATTAAACAAACTCCTACATCTTCTAAAAAGAAGTGGGAGTCTACTAAACAAAATTCAAACGAGAAACATTCTCAATCCCGAGGTAGGTCTCCTCAAAAGGAGCCCTCTGAAAGGAGGTATAACCTCAGGAATAGGGATAATTTGAGAAAACCTGACAGGTATCATGATACTGATACACGATCTAAGTCCCTTTCAGATCTCATCACAGACTTCGGAAAGAAGAGGACGAACAGAACATAGAGAAGAACGCGTGAAATCGAAAGACGACAAACACGCTCCAAAAAATAAAGTAAAACCTCAATTCTCCCCAAAAAAAGTAGCAGGTCTAAAGATCAGACATGCCGAGAATACTGAGAACACAACTCAAGAACGGAGAATGGGCTCAGACAATGCTGGACAGTGCAGCAAAGGTCACAATAGTTCGCCAGAACCTGAAGGAACTTCTGGAGATAGTGGACTTGATTGAGTACATCACAGTAGAGACTGTAGACACCAGGGTTAGTACTCCACAAAAGTTATATGACATAACACTCCGGAAGGAGGGAGACAAACGAAGACAGGTGAAAGCACTTTTTTGGGAAAGACTATCAAAGGGCTATGACATACTTCTAGCAGAAAGGGACTGGCCACCACAATTTGTCAGGGAGTGCCCACATGGCGAGGACATTATTATGCCTGCCTTCTCCAACCATATACCAATGCATCTGAGATATACATATGCCAGGAAATGGGCAGTGGCCCAGGCCCCAGATTTATATAAAAATCATGTAGGATGGGATGAGGACTCACCTCACCATAAAATACATCTGAAACATAAACCAACTGCACAACGGCAGTACACAAAGCAAGAAGCTAAAAAACAGGTCAGGGAGATCTTAGATCAACTTGAATATCAAGGGGTGATTGAAACATGCACCTCCTCAATGAACAATCCTTTGTTTCCTGTCTCCAAACCAGACAATACATATCGTCTAGTTTTGGACTACAGACACCTAAACACTTGTTCTAAAACTTTTGCAGTGCAAAATGCACATAGCACAGCATTAATGAACATTGTGCGTAAAAAATATAAAACATTAGACATCTCAAATGGTTTCTTTTGTCAAAACATAGCACCTGAAAGCAGGTACTTAACTGCATTCTCCATAATGGGGACCCAGCGTCACTTTTGTCGACTCCCACAAGGGTTCAAGAACAGCCCAGGTTTATTCTCAGCGAGGGTAACGGAGTTACTACAAATTTATGACAATGAGGCATTGTCCTATGTCGATGACATCTATCTGACAGACGATGACCTGGAAAAACACTTGAACAGGGTGAGCACAATTATACTGGGATTCGCCTCTGAGGGCTACAAGTTCAACTTTAAAAAGTCCCGAATTGCCCATCTCAATGTCCTATTTTTGGGATATGAGCTTTCAAGTGAAGGCAAGAGCTTGGCAGCTAACTTTCTAGAGAAATGTGCGCTGCTCCAACCTCCAAAAACGCTAAAAACTTACAATCCATCCTGGGTTTCCTAAATTTTGGAAGAACATACATTCTAAATTACGCAGAAAGGGTTAAACCTCTCTACGCATTAATTAAACCTGATTTTTCTACCAGAAACTGGACACAGGAACACACAGAAATCTTGCGTTCACTCCAGGCTAACATGTTAGCAACAAATCACTTACAAACACGCGTAAGTCAACGAAATTTGGTGATCCGAATAATTTCGGGTCAATGTGCATTCACCTACTTAACCTTCAATGAGGGTGAGAAAATACCAATAGCATACAAATCTCATTTGTACACACAAGCGGAAATGCGCTTCAGTTCAACTGAAAAAATTCTGACAGCAGTTCAAACCGCTGTAGCAAAAGAAAGCCTTAGCCCAAGGGAAACGCATTATTGTCGTAACCCCAGTACCAGCTTTAGAAGCGGTCACAAAAGCAAGCATTCCAAATGCTAAAGCATTGCATCCAAGATGGATACAATGGGTTAATTCTCTTGCTGCAACAGATGTTGAATATGTTTTTGATCCAGATTTAAAAACACAAGCATTCCTGCAATACGAACATGAATGTCCTCTGCCCACTGAGATTCTGCCTCTCGATCAGTACAAATTCATAATTTACACTGACTGATCCGCACAGCCCGCAATAGGGAGTAAGCAAGCTTACAGTGCAGCGTGTGCAATCGTTAAAGGTCACATGCGAAATGGCATCTTCAGACGTATGGTCACAAAAACTCAGTCTCTAGGAGATTGTACAGCTCAGCGAGCTGAACTACAAGCATTCAAACTGGCACTTGAAAGTACAGATCGAGAATTCCCCACACGAATAGTGTGCGATTCCTTTTACTGTGTTCAGTCGTATAATGACTATATACAAAACTGGCTTGAAAATGGTTTCAAAGATGCGAAAGGTGGCACAATAAAGCACAAAATGCTTTGGGAACAAGTAGTTCAGTTGAAAAACGAACTACCAAAGGCTCACGTGATCCATACACTGAGTCATCAATGTGATGGCGTTCACGTTGCAGGGAATTCATTGGCTGACGAAGCCGCAAAGGGGGCTGTTCAGACGGATTCCGTAGCTGCGATCACTCGTTCAAAAACAAAAATAGACGGTGAGATAATGTTGGCTGTCAATGCATCAAGCAAAGGCAGCAGTGCAGCGTTACCCAAAAAGTTTCCACTCAAGTACTCTTATGTAATTGATGCGAACAACGTTCCTTTTGCTCGAATCCCTGGAGTGGGGGATAGGGTAATTCCAAACATGGAACGTAGAGCAGCCTTGATTTATGAAACACATTTGGGGGAGGGTCTGTCACACCAAGGGATCTCTAAAACAATTTTAACGTTAAAAGAGATGTACTGGTGGCCTGGAATGAATACAGAAATTCACATATTCATCAACAACTGCTTAGACTGTAAATTACAGCGAGAAAGCCACCAGACACCATGCTGCGAATGCGGCAACCCAGTACAGACACCACTGTTAGACAGCCTTAGACTATCTACACGCCTGCGTCCTACTGGACAAAGGCATTCCCACAAATACTGAATATAGGTTCCTATGGTTATGGCCTCAGCGCTCGGCTGACGCTCGAACTGTTATAAAAGATTTGCGAGTCTTTATCGGCATATACGCAATAGGCACGCTACATTCTGACCAGGGTCTTGCGTTTAGCTCTAGGGCTTACAAAGAAGCCATGGCCAGTCTGGGCGTTGCATTGCGGTACTCCTCTCCATTCCATCCTGAGGGAAATTCGGTTGTGGAAAGGAAAAACTGGGACATAAAGCAGTCTATAACAGCTAGGGTATTAGGTTCGGTTGATGGGTGGGTCAAACACCTTAGTGGGGTTCAGCGCTCATTGAACAACATGCCAAGAAGTTCTCTAGGGGGGGGGGGTCACTCCTTATGAGGTCCTGTTTGGGACAAGAATGTGGGTACCAGACCTTCAACACGTAGGCACAGTGGTGGAAAATAAAACATTTGATATCAAAGATCGTTTGGCTGTTTTACAGGAACTAAACAAGTTAAGAACGAAACAAAGCAACGTATTCCTACAGCCCACCACCACTGGGGATCAACCGGCTGTCCCAGCAAGGCCTGTCTGGATTCCAAAAGTTGGGGATCTAGTCCGAGAAAAAATTGCGGATAAGAAGGAATTTGGACCTTCTTACAGACAACCAGTACCTGTCCTAGCAGTTCAAGGAACAAGAACAGTACTTCTGCCGCCCCTTGCTGGAAGAAAGGAGAAAAGACCTCATCAAACCACAGTATGTGGCCAATACTAAATAGTAGGCCTCGTGGACTCCGACCTAGTAGCAGACGCACTCCTCTCGCTACTGATGGAGCAGGGTAAATATAAAAATTTTAACCTCCTAATATTTTCGTATAATATTAATAAACATGTTCGTTTAAGTAAATAACCAACAATGTATGTAAAGGGTTAGGATAACACGCAGTTTAATGTGCAAAATAATGAACTAATAATTGTTTACGTTTCTAACATAATATTTTGCGTACTAAAATAATAATAAAATGCATGATTTGTGCTTTGAATAAAACGTGTGGTTGCAAAATGAAGCGATGGTAAGTAAGGGACAGCTTTATATGTTGCTTCTGCTAGGTAATACCTAATTGGGGTACGTAGAAAGACGGGAGGGAAACGAAAGGGTTTATATTTCATTGTTTTAATAATATTTTGTTTTCTTTAGAAATAGTGCGCTTAGGCCTGCCGAGCAGTAATATAAAATGGCCGCGAGTTACTAGAGTGCGCAGGAGCGGATGCGACCATGTGATAGAGGCTGTTGCAAAGGGATGATCACGTGCTGATGCCGAGAGGCGAAGATGAAAGTATGGTCAAGGCTGCTGTGACCCTTCTGAGCAGATGTGTGCCAAGATGATCAGCAAGAAGCGTGAGAAGCCTGGTTGAATCAATAGAAAGAACTCTATTATATAAATTGTTGCAGAAAAAGAAACAATTTGGACTGATCGAAACGGATGAGCAAGTGCATGAACTGTGGGAAACTATGCTTGCATGGACATTCCTCACGGAACTAGTTAAGACCAGGAAGTTTGATTAAAATGTATAGGGACCTGAGTTTTGGACCAATGAGAATGAATCGCGCCATGAAAGAAGAAACATTTTATGTTGTAAGCTAGAATTAGGGTATAAGAAGACCTACTCTTGGTTGGAGGGGTTAGAATGCTGCGGGAGATGCTGAAGAAGTTAGATGCTGTAGATGGGAGAGTTTGCGGTTGCTGATGCTGACGAGCTGATGTTGCAGCTGTTATTTTCCTTTTCCAGTTGAGTATAAAATGCCGCTTTAGGAGAACTAGCATTTGATAATAATTATATTAGAATTATTAGGATTTCCCAGAGAGATAGATAGGTTGATCTATAGAGTTCTTAGTATGATAACTTCATTTCCGTTTATTAAAATTGTCATGCAACTACAACTATTCTTATATTGATGATAAACGCAATGATCTGAATAATAAATTAATCTCGAATTTCCTGCATTCAAAACTTTATATAAACTTTATTATTCTTTAAACAAATGACTCAGTAAAATGTAAATCCAGTACTTGTATAGCGCACGAATCACCCCCGAAGGGGTATCTCGGCGCTGGGGGCCGTTGGGAAGATTAAGCGAGCTATTGCCCAGAGTCGCATGATGTTGGGCAGACCCCTGCCGCCGGAGCCAGGGATCGAACCGTGATCCCCAGCGTCCAGCGTCAGTCGCCCTGGCCGCGGCGCCACACCTCTCCCAGTGATTTTCTTTAGCATAATGATTAATAATGGAATGGTAAAAGAGTTCATTGTGATTGAGCTGGTCTTAATCACCATCAACTGATTCCTACTAGTTGGTCCATCGACCAATGAGCGGAATACCTTAAAAGCAAATGAGAATTATTGTGTCTTTATAAAAGAGGTATCCCGTCTCCTTCCAGCAAATCGTTTTCTCCTATTTTTCATGTCGGAGGAAAATCCAGGGAAATAAATGAGTAAGTGAATGTATATGCGGCGTTATGGGCCCCACCGTCATATGGATATAGTGTGTGTGTGTTAGAGAAATAATTGCACCTGGATGACCCAAAAACATAGGAGAAAATATTTTTATTGTAAGCGCTGGATCACTACTATCCAAGAGGTTCAGACTGAAAGACTGATAACCATTGAGAACTCAGCTGTAACAAATGAAGGACTAAGCAACCAAGCTATGGAACGCATCCCTCTTGACAACTACTTAACAGTTCGTCCAAATACACCGGTCTACACCAACGTGGCAAGTGATGAACTGGTTCCAGTGATTTCTACAAATCCTGATTGTTGGAACCGGGGTTACCGAGTCCGACACGGTAGCATGGCGTGGAGCGGGAAAAGCACGCGAAGGCAATGTGTAAGGCAGTTGTGCAGCACACTCTCACTTTGACTCACAAATGCGAACGCAATAACATGACACCACACCAGGCTTTTGTATTTAAAATCAAGATCTTTTATAAATAAATTAAGTTGGCATCAGATAAGGCAGGTTAATTTAGATCTACATTCAAACTCATTAAATTATTCAACTGGTGCACATTTTAAATAAAGCTGCATAGCTCATCAACATTGTAGGCCACTAAGAGGCCGCAGGAATTATCTCCTACACGTAGCACTTAATAATGATCTCAAGGTACGTTAATGAAACATAGGCCTAAACATACAGTTTACTTTAGCATATTCAATTATTTAAAAGAAGGCTTTTCACGTTACATTTAAATAGGCCTGCATTAATCTAGGCGCACCCACATTCAGTACAGTGGGCGTCGCAACTCCAGTACACCTGTAACAGAAAATACTTCAACTCTTGGCGGTGTACACTTCAGCTCAACTCCATTAAACACTTTCCCCTTGTGGAAAAGACTTAACAGTTAAAACCATGGCCTAGGCAGTAATTATAATAGGCAATGGCATAAATCATTACATACTGTGGGCATCATCAATACATGAATGAACTATGTGGGGAATCCCTCAACATGTCCTGTATTCTGGGGCTTCTAGGTTCCTTAGGGGTTAATTCAGGCCAGGCCCACTCCTCTCTGGGACCTCGCCTCGTAGGACTACAATAGTAAGGGTTAATAGTGGCCCCGGCCCCCAGTGGCGTCTTATGGGCCCTAGGGGCCTCCAGGGCTCACCTGTGGTGTGGTCGTTGGTCGCGCTTCAGGGCGACTGGCGATCATCCGGGCCGGCCCGTGTTCCATTGGGCGGGGCCAGGTCGGGGGTGTCTCGGCCTTCTGGCCGGTGTTGCGGGGTCGTTGCGGGGGCCGGTATGCCTTCCTCCGGCCCCCGGGATCAGGGGGGATAACTGCGGCTCGTTGCGGGGACCGGGATTACCCTCCTCCGGCCCCCGTGCTCAGGGTAAGTGTAGGTGGGCTCAGGGCTGCTGGGGGAAGGGAGCGGGAGCCGGCAGTCCTCTCTGGCCGGCTCCCCGTCTCCCTCTGCACTGCCGGGGATCTTCCCGGGCTTCCTTCGGCGCTGGGCGGGCCCGGGAGCCGGCGCCCAATCGGTGCGCGGCCTTCCCGGGTCACGCCGAGCGACTCCTGGTTGCTCGGCAACGGTGTCTGCGGGGCCGGGAGGCCTCGCTGCAGATCGCGGGAGCGATTTCTTGGGCCGCTCCGGCGGCGGTGGCAATCTCTTGGGCCGCTAAGGCGGCGGCGACGATTCTTCGGCCGCTTCAGCGGCGGGACCACTTCTTGGGCCGCGACGGCGGCGGGACCACTTCTTGGGCCGCGACGGCGGCGGGACCACTTTTTGGGCCGCGGCGGGACCACTTTTTGGGCCGCGGCGGGACCACTTCTTGGCCGCGACGGCGGCGATGAGGGCCCCGGGCCCCTGGAGGCTTCGGTGAGGGCGCGGACGGCGCTCCTCACCTCACACACCTGAGGGGCTTCCTCCACCTCAGCACTTCCCTCGATGAGGGCGCGACGGCGCACCTCACCACACGGTGTCTCCTCTCAGGCGGCGGCAATCTTCATCATAAGGTCAGTGACCTGAGGGACAACAGCACACAGGGTGCACCAGCAGCCTGTGGGCAGGGCTGACTGGCAAAGTACTTGGGGGCAGCCCAGCAACAGGCAAAGGTGGATAGGGGGTGAAGGTTTAGCGCTTCAGGGTACGGCGCTTTACCTGGTGATCCCCAGTTGGGCAGTTTTAGGCTTTAGGCCTTGCTGGACGGACAGGCCTCCTCAAGTTAAGGGGTCTTGCGACTGCTTCAGCTTGGTTGCTTCTTAGGCGCTTCTAGTTGTAAGTTTCTTGTCAGAAGTTCCTTGTTATAAGTTCCTTGTCAAAGTTTCCTGTCAGAAGTTTCTTCTTATGAGGGGGGGGGGATGAGTTGGTGGTCTGGGAGTGCTTGATGTTCCTCCCCGCACGCTGAAGGTGGTTCCCTGGGTCCCCTCACACTGGGCAAGGTCAGTGGGTGGTGGGCGTTCCTCAGCTATCTTACTACAGCAGGGCCTCAACCCTGTCAGCAGCAGTAGTGTAGGTCTCCCCCCTAGGCCCTAAAGCCTATACTCCGGCGGAGGTTCTCCCAGGTTCAGTGGTGCCTCATCAACTGACTAAACCCAACTGACTAAAAGTTTTCCCTCCAAGCCTTTTATACTCCCAGGTCAGGTGACTCTCCCAAAGGCGGCAAAACATAACTCCTCCCACAGCCCGGAAGGTTCTGGAACCTTCTACATGCCTGGCTATGTGGCCCAGAGGCGGGGATGGAATGGATACTGTATCCCTATACCCCAGCCTGACCCTGGCTACTAGTGTGTATGCGTGTAAGGCCCCTCTGCAGTAGCAGGGACCTGTGGCAGCCATCTTGAGTGAGTTTCATACATGGTAAAACGGCTAGGGGAAAAACGAAAAATTTCGGGGGAAAAGGGCCACGTCCAACACTGATGCAATTCCAACAATTGACAGAACTGCTTCTGGCTATTTCATTAACTTTGATACGTTCTCAGAAGATCCGAGTAAACCTGAAACGACGCCAGCATCGTTGAAATTCAAGCAGCAAGTACAAGACTTTCTGAAAAAGACTTATCTGGTTTCTCCATGGATTGAACTCTGGATTATATCTGGACTTTTTGTTTTCCTGCTCTGGCTAGCTTTGGCAACAACTGTGAGCGTGCTTATAAATGGCAGATACATCCATGTGAATACTGAAGGAAAAGATGTGAACGTACTTTTGAAACCTCATAAATCTTCCCATCGTGAAGCAAGAGACTTGTCAACAGTGAACATCACAGCCGTTCCTATACAGGATGGTATAGTGTGGGACAAAACAGATTTTGATATCTTTGGCCCGACGGAACAATTGAACATTCCACATTTGTTTAAAATTTCACTAGGTGATCTAATTACATCCAGTACCTATTCGGATGATTGGGACTTTGAGATTGTGAATGACAATGTTTGACCTAGAAAAATCTGCTGCATTTTCTAAACATGAATATTTAGAGGGTTCATCAGACTATGAACAAATGTATTGTTATAACCACTATGGTCATCATTATTTGCATAAATCTGCATATCCCAGAAATGTGTTTATGTTTAACCAATGGGAGCATTGTCCTACACCACCACACGGTAGTTCAAAAACATTTGCCAACAAGTTTCCATATTTTTCAGGTTACAATACATCTGATCCAGAAATGTTTTACTATAAAAATGTAAACAAGACAGGGCTGAAAATTATGTTAACAAATACAAAACAGATTTACTCTGAATTATTTAATGCCCATCTGTCTAGACAGAGTTTCCACTTTTGGAAAGACACAATAGACACAAAAACTGTGTGGGGTACTAAAGATTGGCAAGTGCAGGGGATAGAAGCTTTATTTAGAGCCTGCATCATCCCTGAACAAATAATGTTTTTGAATGAAACCATCCAACAAACATCTTGTCTTGGATTAGCCAAGATCAAAGAGATGAACACACCTTCTGTACCAACACCTGCCAGAGACAATGATACACAGGCAGTGGTGACAGTTGACAATATACTACAACTCAACAGATCTAATCCTGATTGGAAAAAATGGTTGATCTGGCCCACAGACACGAATAACTGTCATGAAAGATTCCTGAATAAAACTCAGGGCTTTACTATTAATAGGCCAGACCCAAGATACGTCCAAAGACAACATCCGGGGGTAGTAACAACATACAGTAAAAGAAAATTATGCCTCGATTGGCTGCATAAGTCTACACTACAGGATGTGAAACAACACTTAACCTTACTTAAAAAGGACGCAGACCTTAGGGAATTCTTGCTTGGACCAAGAAAACTGCATCAAAAACGTTTCATATATGCCGGCATTTATGCTATGTATAATGAAGCATGGAAAGTATCACAGATGGAGGCCGCAGAACGAATACGTGAACTTGATCGTATTAATTTAGAGAAAACACTCTGTGGTCGACAATGGGTTAACAACTTTGTCCTCCAGAATATATTCATTGGATGGCATTGTATCCTCTGCTATCGACATACTAGAACAAGATTTGGCGATGTTACAGCAAGGCCAGTCTCAATTACGTTCTATTGTGTTATTAAGCTGGACGCTGCAATCTTTGCGTGCAGGCTATGTGCCTTGGCGTTTTATCAACACGTCAGCTCTGTTTGCAGAATACAATCTAACTGATAAACAGATCGAACTGGCACAAAGAGGAGCAAGGTATACAGTGCTGAGCATTGAAAAACTGGAAAAGTTACCATTCACAGTGGCAGAAAAACCAGCTACAGAATGGCTTATTCATGGCAAAATAACATTACCTGTGAGTACTTTTCAGTTTCAGTATTGCCTCAGACAAATGCAAGTAGGCAAATATGAAAGGTTGGGTAAGGAATACATTAGGACATCTTGGAATTTACCGTATACATATAGATGTTGGAGTGGGGATCGTGAAGTGTTTTTGAGCGGTACAAACTGTAAACGTGCACGGAGCGGTTCACTTATATGTCAGGACATTTCTTTACACAGGGCTTGTAATGGTTCTGTGGCAAATTTGTCTTGCCATCAGCAGGGTACACCAGCTGCTGTGATTAATCCAACGTTTGGACAACTTTCTAATGGGAGTTACCTCATGTTGATTGATCAGAGTTGCTGCGGCATGCTGCCAGGCATCCCATATCTAGTAACGGTCAACTCCAGGGTCACTTGCTGTATGCAAGTATTGTTTCCCCCAATAGACACAGTCAGGAGTCGCCTCTATGGCCTTCGCTGAACGTCTCTTTTATAAGATTTGATACTTTGAGCAGAATGAAAGCCATGCTTTTACAGCAAACAGTGCCTTTGACCTCGGCCAAAGAAACCTATGATCTACAAGTAGCAAGGACTTCGGCTGAGATACAGACTTTAATACGTACAAACTGCCCTATACATTTCGTAGAAATGATATCACGTATCTTCAACATGTCTGATACAACTGGCATTATACATGTATTTAAGAGCATCTGTACCGGTCTGTTAGCACCTTTCCAGACAATACTCGGAATCATCCCGAACTTTGCACATTCGGTGTTTGGTGGCATACCATTAATTCTAGCACTTGTTGCCGGAATTCTATTTCTCTTCCTGCTATTGCGCTATGGCCAGCCTATTCGCAGGCATCACTCCGAGCGAAATGGAGAAAGCTCTCCTTGAAAGAAAGTGCCGTGAGCGAATAGTACAGCTATTGGGCATGACTCGTCTACGGGACCTTAATACAACTTGGTTCCTGTCATTCAGACCAATCTGGCAAGATTGCATCTTACCTGTTCTACGATGCCTGCTATGCGGTGAAGAATGCGTGTTGGACACCTGTCTAACATTTCCATCGGCTACGCCAACGGATGTCGATACTCTGCTGGACCCGATAACGGCCCATGCTCTGTGTTGTCCCCAGAGGCTACCAATCCTGATGTCAGCATTCATTGAGATCTCACAGACGCTTCCGGCTGCTGCTGAGGTACGAGAAAGATCTACAGGCACACAGGTAACAACGGACGCGAACTTTGCTGCGGCACCCAATGCTGGAAGCGAAGCTTCACATCTCTGTGCAATTAATCTGCTACACAAGGTGTTCCAACTGACACCAACTACAGTGGACGATGTTTTGTCTATAGAAATGAAAGATCTCATGTTTACGCCAGACCCGTAAACTGACTCTGATTCAGCATACTGTGTTCCAGAGATGCAGTAACAATTTGGCCTTCATTTTCAAAACAACTTGGAACTCTACCAAAATTGAACTTTTCCCCATTTTTCGAACGAAAATGGCACTTCAATCTGCTTAAAGTAGAACTAGCCTTATAATACAGACTTAAAGGTACTTCCAGGGACACTTCGTGTGTCTACAACAGTTCATTGATTTTCAAGACATGAAATGACTGATTTTAAATAGCTTATCGATCATTTTTTTGTCACATGTAAATATTACTGCTTTTTTTCATTCATATTGCATTTTATTTTAAATGTATGCCTGAAGTGAAAGGCTATGCTTAATATGTACAGTACCTTTTGCATTTTTAATATGTTTTTTAATGCTTTTAGGAAATATTTTTAATATGCAGTACTCCATTTTAATGTTTAGCATTTTAAATGTTTAGCATTTTAGTATTATCGTACACACGAAAGTGGAGTGGATGTTGTATTCCTCTTAGGGTGTCCATAAACGGGCTTTCCAGAATCATGTCCTTATATAGGCACAATTCGCCCTGCCCTTATATAGGCATAAAATCCCAGCCCTTATTTAGGCATTAAACCGTGCACTGCAAATACAGGCATGGTCTCCGACATCCGTCCACCCTAACGTCACAACGAGTTCTTGAAGAACAGACCCTTAGACTGCGGGAGTTTCCCTAGTCCAGGACTATTGATTTCTTCAAGGTCTCATATATTATGCATGAACCATTATTCCTTAGGGGTTCATTCATGACGTCTTCCGCTGTCCGACTCACGTCAATGTTAACATTCTGAGGTAATTCTCAGGTATAAATATACCTTCCCTAGCCCTTGTAAATCAGAGGAGACCTCGACTTCAGAGGAGCCCGTTTCCCGGCCTGACGCACTGAGAAGACGCTGTCGTCCCTGCACGCAGAGAGTCCAGCTTCCAGTGATCTAACTTCCCTTGCGGGGTGTTGGAGTTCGAGTCTGGCAAAGAGATTCCTACCTCTCTCATTCTTCAGGTATGGAGCAGACTAGAACCTAGAGGGACTCTTGGCATACTAGGCTTAACATACTCTTAGTATACTATAGTAAGGAATACTTCACCTACTTCATACCTCGTCCTATACCTAGGTTAGGTTAGGTACATTGGGGTAGAACTAGATTAGAAACGCATCGTATGAGTACTCGCATTTTTAGTCTGTGTTATTTATGTAACAGCATATGTACTAAAAGATAATGCTCTCGCAGTATTATTTATTTCTACTGCTCACACTGTACATTATTTATCTCGCATACTGTCTTGTGATCGTAACAGCACATTTTACTTACACCAGAAACAAGACTGTTCAATAAATCCTTTATTGAAACGCCCGTCTATTTCTTTCTGTGTAACTTGGAGAAAACTAAGCATGCACGACTGAGCTGAGTGAAATAGTTATCTATTGTTTCCACGACTCTGGGACACGTTCTGATTCTAAAGGGAAACACAGTGGTCATGTTTTGCGGCTGCCAGAAACTACTCCCTTCTTGTTGTCAAGGAGTTTCTAGTGGCCTCTGAGCTAGCTGGCACAAGTAATTAAGTTTAATATACTCGATAGGGACATACTGACCTTAGTCCTATGTCAAACCTATAGGATATATTATTCCAATGCGCAGAGCCTTTTAGGGAAATTGGAGCTACACTACACTGTGATGAGAGCCAAGAGCAAAGTTTTTTTCCAAGACCGGTATTTCAGGTGTGCTTCGTGGATCGGCTCAAAGGTTGACAGCAACAGATGACTGTGCACCGTTTTTAACTACTGCAGCACCAGAAAGGTCTACCCTGACTGACGATTCTCTGAAAAAACAATGTGGCACTCTCTATTCTCCTAATCATTATTATTGAAACCAGATGAACTCTGACTGAGGAATATTTTAGATGTTTTAGGATCAATAATTTCTATTGGCACTGGAGCTCATGCTTTTGCCAATTTTGCTAACTGTGGGAATGTTGAGATGACGAGATTCTAACTGGTCAGGAGCCAAGCCGGCAGGATGAGCCACTTAAAGTCATGTTGGAGGACCTGGCCATTATGTTCGGAAAGGAGACTTGGGTGGTTCTTCAACTTAATCGGTATGAGTCTAGACAGTCATACTAGGTCAGTGTACTAGAATTGGCATGGCCACGCCGAGGCAATCCGTCTCAGGGAACAGTGGTCTTCCTTGGCCTTCCCCAGCACTCTGGAAATAAGGGGCAAATGGTGGAAAGGCATAGGCAAAGATACTGGACACCCCCTATGGCAATGAGTGGTGGCTGACCCAAGATATGGGGTTTGGGAGTATTCAGCTTGAGGAAGTCAGGCTGGCCTGGTGATATCATCCACATATTTGCTGAAAGGGGTCCTTGTCGAAACGCATAACCAGTATCTTCACCAGACCTTCTGGGAAGAATAAAGCAGACTTGAGACAGCCTTGCCTCCTAAAGAATGCAGTGCCCGCTAAGTGTCGAAATCATGTGTAGAAGACGTCCATCACTTTATCAATAATGGAGGTGCAGATGCTAGCCCCTACCTGGACAATTGCTTTAGGATTGTTTGAGTCTATTAAAGATGCTATACTGTGCCACATCTAGCAGTTGCAGAGGCAAGTATAGCCAATTAATTAGCGACCTTTAGGGATGTTGTCACTACGGAGAGAACCCTACGAACTAAGTAGAGGGGAGACGGCGGGGTAGGAGGGCTGGTCAAGCCAGGCAGTTATAGGTTCTTTGCATGCCTTTGAGTTGCTACCGCTATCACTTAGCCCAGTTTAGGATGGCTGGTTAAGCATGCTGGTGCAGAGTGAGGAGCTCTGTATTTCTCTTTAAAGCGCGGTACCACAACTTGTGCTGTGGCAGATGCAGTCATAAGTTTTTACCTCTCCTTCAAGACATGATCCAAGATGGGATGGACTTTTTCCTCTTCCTGGGTTGCTCCTTGAAGTCGTCCAAAACCACTGCTGTTCCTCCAACAACACTGGGAGGTCATACTGCTAAGCTGCCCTCTCCAGCAATCAACTCCACTTTGTACTAGTGATATTAATCATTTTCTTGCTCTTCATTTGCAACCTTGGCTTCCTTCTAGTCTGAGTCTGTACCCTGCTCACTACCTGGTCGAGTCGTGTACTTCAATCATATCTCTTGGTGTTGGAAGTTCTGGTCACAGTGCTACTTGTTCTTATGGAGGGAGTATGTGAGGAACATGTAATTGTGGCTGAGATGATGCCAGAACAGACTGCAGGGACTGGCCAGATGATGGCACCTGTGGTGCATAATCATGTTTTGGCTGTGGACTAAGCATTTAAAAGGCTTCCACCATGTGCTGTACAATGGTCATGAAAGTGATAGGAACTTGCATCACCGGAGGTTGCCTGTATTGATGCTTGGGATCATAAGGATGTTCATGCTTTGGGAAATTGACCCTTTTGGCAGGGTACCCTGGATTTTTTGCTGAACCCGATTTTTGTTGGCAATGGAAATCTACGCACTTTAATCCTGCTAGCCAGCAGTACGGTGCTTGCGCTCCCCTCTTTCAACATGTTGAAATTGATATACACCCGATTGGCATATTTAGCCTACCTGCAAGTCCCTAGTATATGGTGAAGTGCACTCAAGACGGTAAGGTATGTTTACCTTTGCAGCCTGGCAGCGCAGTTTTAAACTGCCAATTCGACATGTCAAAATTAAAAAAAGTCCAAACCTTCCTTTTTTAATATTAATGAGATGAGACACCCTCAAGTAAGACTTACTGCCTATTAGGCAGGGTATTTATTTAAAAGTAAGACATGTAAAGGTTTACTGTTCCACATGTCCCTACAATGAGGAAAAAACTGTTCACTGTAGCAAAGATGTCTGCTCTATACAAAAACACTGGGTTACATTATAACATCTATTAATGTTAATTTAGATTTGGAAGCAGCGGGAAAAATATTTCAAGGACTCTTTCATAGTTATCAAAAATCCAATTTAATGGTAAAGTTAGAAAGTTACCTTTTCGCCTGCCTGAAGTCACTGGAAGCTAATCTGCATTTTGCCCTTCCACATCTGCCAGCCACCAGTAACTAGCATTGCAATAGGTGTGAATGAGGTGTGAACTTGCTCCCAGGACAGGAACAAAAGGCTTTGGGCGTGAGAGGAGTTGTTGGACCCTTGACAGGATGGTCTGTGGGTTGGGCCCAGGAACTTTATTAACGTCAAGGAGGCCTACCGTGTGTCAAGCAGATATAGCTAACAACCAGGCCTGCAGCCTTCTTTTGGACCCTCCTAGGGACACTAGCCCCGATCTTGTTAACATCACATATCAGATCGAGCTGATATGTAAAGACCTGCTTGACAGATTTGCTGGGGTCTTGTACATCACACTTGGGGCGCACTTCCAAAGGCAGGAGATGGATTTCAAAACAATTTTTATGTATCCATTGTCTGGGTGCCGATGAACCCAGACATTTGTCTATGGGTTTCTTGGGGGAAACAGGACTGCTTCAAACTGGATTTTGGTGTCAGTTGAGGGAGGACTCCAGTATTACAAGAGTACACTCCCACACACCCCCTCAGACCTCCGGTTTAGTGTGGCCACAGATTGCTCCCATCTAATAACTACCTAAAATGGGTAGTGTTAGTCCAGGGAACTTTTACCTCATTGGTTAGGGCATGCCCATGGTTCAATCCCACCCACTAGCTCGTGCCAGGCATAAATGTAGCATCTCCAGACATCCATTTCAGAACACTTCTGGACCAGAGGAAGATCAGAAGAGGCCTGAACCTGTTGTCTGCAATCCCAGAAGAACCCCGAAAGGATTAGACCTGCTCTTTCACTTGCATCCAGAACAAAGAAGTGGACTTCAAAAGTAATAAAACCGACATCCTGTTCAAGTTACAGAGATACAACAAGCTACAAGATGCTTTTCCTGAGACAAAGGATACAAGTCAGAAAATAAAATCTTTGAGCCGGGTGAATCTGGTTAGAGTATCTAAACCACGCCCTATCTTGGTCAGCATCAAATTGCACCCAGGTCCTGCTCTACCTCAAGCATTGACAATCATTGGCACTTGTTAAAAATTCATACCTCGGGCACCCCTTATTGAATTATCATTTTGGTGTCATTTTGAAAAAAGTTAATGTTTCTCTATTTTTCTACTTAGTTTTGGGATTTTTATGGTTTTGCATCTCAACTTTATTACTGTTTTGGTACTGCATATATACTTTACACATTGCCCTAAATTGAGCCTGTTGGCTTTCTGCCAGAGATATCAGGGGAGTTGCATCTTCCACGGAATCAACCCCAGATGAAGGGGCATACTCTTTACAGTAGGACATTTTCTTCTTCATTTCCAGACTACACAAGGTCAGCCTCCTCTCTTGTCACTTGGAGGAAATATCTTGCAGATGTTGCATCAAGATGGTTTGTGGGATCAATAAAGACAATAAAAGCACTTATGTGGATGAGATGCATAAATCGTTTCTCCACAGTCTGAGCAGTCTCTGCCACTGTGGCAGTTTATGATGACCTCCAGGGCCAGCTCAAGTTTAAAATCCATAGCAACAACTCACAGTTGGTTGTAGCTGAAGCTAGCACTGGCTGAAGTACAGAAAGATCAAATGGAATGTGAAAGCCAAGTCAAATTATTGGTAAGCGATAGAAAAGAGGAGAATTCTTTCTGGAGACTCCCTCATACATAAAAAGTCATAGAAATCGTAGCTATGGTGACTTCTGGGAGAGAAGAGAACTCCACACTTTCACCTAATTGGTTCAAGTCTGTTTTATTTCAAATGAGGAGGATGTGCTACTAAACAGAAAAATTTACTTACCCTTGGTAATGCTCTTTCTGATCGAAACTTTATGTAACAGAAGATTCCTCACTGTGTGAGTATTCTGAAGTTGGCAGTCTGGATCACAAAACTTTAAGCAGTTTCTCTGTGCACCAATAGGTGGCGTTTTGTGGCTCCTTACCGACGTTGTATCACTCCAAAAGTGATGAGGGGCCACATATAAGCACATCTTATGCGCACTGAAGTCAGCTGCTTTCTGGGCTGTCCGAGCCCTCAGGCGCAGATCCCCTAAGCAGACTAGCATGACTAATGTGCAAAGTTCTAAATTTGTGATTTTTTTTTAGATGTAAAAGAGTCCAGTTCACAGAATGGGGAGGTGCAGGCTTCAAAAATCAAAATGGTACTAGAACTGCAGGTCTAGTGACTTAAATAATCTAAATCTACCTAACTGTAATGCTCTTGATCCATAAATTGGTTTCAAATTATGTGATCCTAGGCAAAAAATGTAATTCACTGAGCGTCCATTTCCTTCCTTATCACACATGATAGCACCTTCAAATATGTAGGCTCAGCATGTTTGCTGTTAAAAAAACTCGTTTGATTTACAAAACTAAACTTTTGCTCCATATATAATACAAATCTAGGTGCATATAGGATACACATGAACCCCGACTTGATTCTCTTTTTTTTTTAAATTCTTTTTATTTAACATTGTCATCTTTATGCTCAATACATTATAGCGCATACATTTGTTCCTTAAGTTCCGTAACAAATAAAGCTGTAAAAGAATAGCACATTAGGAACTACATGATAGTTTACATTTGAGTGTCTGATTACCAAATTCTAGTAAAGTCTTGCCCTGGTCAACATACAAGTTTACATTCCACCCTGAGATCTCGCGGTCCCCTGTAGGATTTCCACAGTCCCCACACTTTTTCCCACTTCTGCGGGCATCCTCTCTCTTTATAAAATACTAGCTCCGCATTTTGACACTAGTCCAGTTCGATCTTCTACTGTTATACCGTTGGGGGGTCCGATTTCCCCCATGACCTGGCTACATTTTTTTTGCTACCCCCAGAGATAGAGCGACCCAGATCTGAAGATACTTTGGCCGAGGGTCTTCTCCTGAGATATTTAATAGTATTTCTCTTGGGTTCACTCGAACAGTGAGAGATATGACCTAGGTCATTAGGGTTGTCATTTGGTGCCAGAAGGTCTGGATGATCGGGCAGTGCCACAATATATGGTAGAAAGTAGCCTCCCGACCACAGTTTCGTAGACAGAGTGGAGTGGATGCTTTCCCTATTCGGAAGAGAAGGGTTCAGGACTAATAGGACCGACCTAAACCGGGTCCTAATTGCGGTTTCTCTTGGGGCTTGTATCACTTCAGTCCATTCTTCATCGTCCATATCGCCTAGCTTTTCTACCCATTTTTGACGGAGAGCTGATAAGACATTGGGGGAATTGTTTAGTAACTTCTAGTACGTCAGGGATATGGCTTTATTGGTCAATGGATTGACCATAAGCCTATCTTCCAAAGGGGACAGATCTGGCAATGTGTCTCCTTCTCTTATATGTTGTCCTATTGCGTGACCCAGTTATATGTATTTGTACCTTTCTTTTTCTAACAGCTCGTATTCTCTTGCGAGGTCTGTAAATGGCATTATGGCCTGTCCCCTCCAGATGTTCTCCAAGTGATCAATCCCAAATGCCCCCCAATGCTGGAACCCCTTCAGGCTTCTTACTTCTCTCAGGGTATCACTGCACCATAGGGGGGGTCTTTCCTGTTAACTTGTTGTGCCATCCCAGGAAGTTGGTTGCCTTCCGCCAGGCCCTGACCACTGAACGAGTGTGACGGGGCAGTACGTTTTCATGCTTTCTCTGATAGAGGATCGCCTCATAGTTTCCATTTCCCATTACATATCTGTCAACTCTATAGGCTGGTTCCTGCTGGCCCGTATATACCCAGTCATTAATAACTGTGAGCTGTGTCGCCCAGAAGTATAGTCTGGCGTCAGGGATCCCCAACCCCCATCATATATTCCTCTTTGCAGTTTGCGGAGAGCTATTCTGGGTGCCGCGCCCTGCCATAGCAGAGTTCTGACTTCCTGCTCTATTTTATGGAATATGTCGGGGGGTGGGGGGGGGTGGGGAGGAGAATCGGAAAAGGTGTGTTTTGCCATATATACAAGAGACGTGGGAGGGTCATCATTTTGGAAAGCGCTACCCTTCCCGGCAGCGTGAGTGGTAGAGTACGCTAATGAGTCACGTTTTCGTGGAGACTTTCCAATTGAGGGTGTAGGTTTAGTTTAAGAAATGTATTTGGGTTTCTGGTAATCTAAATGCCCAGATAGCAGAAACCTTCCTCCACGATTGGGGCTTCACAATCCGTTGGGAGTCTGGGCGTCACCCCCGAGAGTGGGTATATCAGCGATTTGGACCAATTAATTTTGTATCCAGAGTGGCTACCAAACTCTGTGAATATTTGGAGTAGCCTGCTTACTGACCGGTATGGAATGGTGACATATAAAAGAATGTCGTCTGCATAGAGAGAGATGCGCTCCTCCCACCCTCCGGGCATGGGAATTCCTTTGATGGGGATTCCCTTGACTAGTCAATCACCTTGGATCCATACAGCAAGTGGCTCCAGGGCCAGAGCAAATATAATTGGAGAGAGGGGACATTCCTGACGCGTACCTCTATCCAATTTGAACACCTGCGAGGTGGCACCATTTACTCTTACTTGGGCCAGGGGATCCTGATAGAAGACCTACACCCACTTGCGGAAGTTAGGCCCAAATCCCATCTTAGAGAGTACATGAAACATATTTTCACTGTATGCTATTGAATACCATTGTCTCGTCGAACGCCATTACCACTGCCTGGTGTGTGGGGGAAGACTCTGCTTCGCTAACGACCCCGTAGAGACAACGAAGATTTAAACGGGTGCTACGATGTGGCATGAAGCTGGACTGGTCTGAATGAATAATTTTTGTTACTACGTTGGAGTCTTGTCTCTAAAATATTAGCCAGTACCTTAGCTTCCACATTTAGAGTGAGAACGGACGGTATGAGCTGCACTGAAGAGGGGGTTTGCCTGTCTTATGAATAGCAACTATGGTAGCTAATCTTTGGTCAATGGGCAGCTGTCCCTCTTCAAGTGCTTTCAAAAACATGTCTAACATTGGTTTCGCCACTTTGGTCGCACATATTTTAAATAGTTCGAGAGGGAGTCCATTAGGCCCTGTCGCTTTTCCTGACTGGAGTCCCCTTAGTGCCCCAATCGCTTCCTCTTCCGTCAAATCTAGTTCTAAGTCATCTTTATCTTCTTGCGTCAGTGTTTGTAGATAAAGGGTATTCAGAATGTCGGTACTGTCCATTACCGTTTCGGGGTCTGGGGGAGCATAAATGGTTTCATAATAGGTGGCAAACGCCTCTGCTATTTCTGCACTCGTCCTGCATGTTTCCCCCTTACCGTCCCTGATCTCCAGCACCCATGACTTTGCTCTGTTACGTCGCTCCAACCAGGCCAGAAGTTTGCCAGCTTTATCCCCATCGTCGTATAGACGGTGGTGGGTCGCCAGGGCATATGCGCTCGCTCCGTTTTCTGCCAGGGTTCGAAGTGAGTCTTGTTTTACGGCGCATCTCATGAAGCAATGTCCGAGTTGTTCACCCAGACTTATTCCTGTATCTTTAGAAGCTCTGTCTCTAATCCCTCAATTTCTTGTCGCTCTTCCTTCCGTTTCCCCCCAATGAGAGCCAGGACTTGGCCTTGCAGTACTGCTTTATATGCTTTCCATAGTATGAAAGGAGAATTGACCAAAGTATTGGGCCGTGCTCTTTCTAATCTTTTCTTGCATGTCTCTCTCGCTTTAATGTACCAGACATCTATTCTGGGGACTGACGGACCCTGTATTGAGGGTCCCTGTAGGTGCACTCCCACTGGGGAGTGGTCAGATATACTGCTTGCACGTATTGTTGCGTCACTGAAGCGATTTGCCGTAGCCGCATGTGAAAGCAAATAGTCAAGTCGGGTGGAGCGTTTGTGTGCTAAGGAGAAATGTGTGAATTGTTTAATTGTAGGACTGTGTTGCCGCCACAGGTCTACCATTCCCATGGACCCCGCGAAGGAAGAGAGCATCCCCGCCTTCCCAGATTGGGTAGCCCAACTCAATCTGTCCATGGCCGCATCCATTACGTCATTAACGTCTAGCACCAGTGTGCCCACCGGTAGGGCGAGGAGAGTGCGGCCCAAGTCTGAGAATGTTCCCGAGTGCAATCTTGGTGGGATGTAGAGGGAGCATAGGTTCAGGGTTTCGCCCTCCCATACGCCCGTCACTGCCACAAATCTTCCCAGTGTGTCATTCCACTCATGTGTTGTATTGTGTACGGAGTTGATTTCTTAAGCAGTATGCCCACTCCTAGGGAGTCTGTCGTATATCCTGAGTGGGCTATCAGCACATAACAAAACCTATCCAGTGCCCTGTAGTTAGTGCCCTCGAGATGTGTTTCTTGTATTAGTATAACGTCAGGGGAATGTCTTTTTATGTGTTGTAGGACCAAAGTGTGCTTAATGCTATGCCCCAGTCCGTTGACATTCCAAGACCATATGTGTAGGTTTCTCGGTATGTCTCGATTCATCCTAGTGTGTACAGTATAAATATTTGACCGGCAATTACATTGGAGCCAATTGCCCTTAACACCATTTTGATTAGGCGGGTGTCTAGATAGCATAGCCCTGTCTCAATCTGGTTTGTCCATAATGATGCATTACTAAACAAAACATATAAACTTACAAAGAACACAACTCTTCTGGTTTCCCCCTCCTCCCCCACCCTGCTACCCTGCGTCATGAGCTGCAACATGCCCATCCCCTCCCCCCCAACTTGCAGAGTGCCTGTCGCCCCATATAAACTAACAATTATAAGTGTAGGGACAGGCCGTTCTCCCGTCTTCAATGAGGTTTCCTAAAGTAGTTAGTACATTGATCTCCTTTACCTAGGATCTTGGTGCAGTCTCCCCCCCACCCCCCTCCCCCCGCCTATCCCCCACCCACAGTCACCAAGCGTCTCCGGTCCCCAGGGTTCGTATATTGCAAGGCCCAAGTGGGAGTCACATTCTTTTAAACAATTAGGGTGATAATGTGGCAAATAATAACAAACATTTTGATCTCACGATCATGATCCTTCAGCCACGGTTAGGACATGGTCAGGTTGGTTCTCTTCTCAGTAGCTCCTGTTCTCCTCCAACCTTCGGGGCTCTTTGTTATTTGGTCCTTTCCGATGTGCCGGTCTCCAACCCTCTACCCACTACCAGGCTGCCTCCAGGGTTTCAAAGTGTCATGTTTTGCCCTCACTAATTATCTTTAGTTTAGTTGGGTTCAGCATCATGTACTTGATCTCTTTGTCTCCGATGGCTCTTTTTACTGTTTCTTTTTTTTTAAATATTTTATTTTTAATGTTTGTAATACAGAGGGTACATAAACAAGAAATAAGTAAACAAAAATGAATTGGTTACATGCATATAGCAAATAATCATATCAAGCAAAAGATTTTTTTTTTTTTTTTTAAAGTAACTATATGTGTCTAGGGAATCACAAATCACAAGAGAAATTTCCATATGCGCCTGAATTTTTCCAATGAGCGTATAGCTCTAGTTTTAGCCAGTGCCCGTTCCCTCTCATATATGTCCTTCATGAGAGCCAACCATTCAAAGAAAGTGGGCGGGTTAGGCATAATCCATACTCTTGCAATACAAAGGCGGGCGGCAACTAGTGCAATAGATCAAAAACTTCTCATGGCACGATTCTCACTCTCCTTAACCCCTTCACACTGCTAGGCTTTTTCCCCCCTGTGCTAAGCCTTTTTTTGGCTATTTGGGGTAGTTCGCGCTTAGGCCCCTGTAACTTTTTGACCACATAAGATATCCACGCCAAATTAGCGTCCTTTTTTTCAAACATCATCGGGATTCTAAAGGTACCCAGGGTTTGTGGATTCCCCTGGAGGGGACCCAGAAATAAGCCAAAATACAGCAAAATTTTGATTTTGGGGGGAAAAATGGGAAAAAAGGGCTCCAGATGAAAGCGTCTGGTTTTTTCCGTGCAAATGGTATCAAAAAAGGGGTTGTGGTGCTGAAATCACCATCTTCCCAGCTTTCAGGGACAAGTAGACTTTTGTTGGAAAACAAATTCTTTACACAGTTTTGGCATTTTTCTGGGACATAGCCTATTTTTGCTATTTTTTGTGCTTTCAACCTCCTTCCAGTTAATGGTAGAAATGGGTATGAAAGCAATAATGGATCCAGGGGAGCTATACATTTTAGAAAAGTAGACAAAATTCTGAATTCAGCAAGGGGTCATTTGTGTAGATCCTTCAAGGTTTCTTCATAGAAACTAACAGTTAAATATAGGAAAAATTGAAAATTAGTTGGAAAAAAACAGCCATGTGTGTCAACGTTTTCACCTGTAACTTCTTCTAATTATGACAGCTGTATGAAAGCAATATACCGTTACATTTGCTGGACCTTTCTGGTTGTGGGGATATATAGGACTTGTAGGTTTACCAAGAACCCGGCGAACCCAGAGCCAATAACTGAGCAGCATCTTGCAATGGTTTTTTATTATCTACCGGGTATATAGCAATTATTTTGGGAAAATGTATACATGGAAAAATTGGTATGAAAGACACCTATGTTTTTCTGAAATGGGAACAAAATATAGAGTTTAGAAACAGTAGATATTTGCACATTTCCGAAATTGGGAGTACCCATACTAGCATGAGAATTATAGGTCATTTTTCAAAATGACTTTTTTTTACACATTGTCTTTCATATGGAAGGCAGAAATGCATCGAAAGTCAATAGGTAATAACAGTTGCTCTACAATTCCATGTTACCCTAAATCTCCCGAGAAAAATGGTACCTCACTTGTGTGGGTAGGCCTAGTGCCCGCGACAGGAAACAGCCCAAAACGCAAGGTGGACACACCACATTTTCAGAGTGAAAAATGACCCTTTTTTTTTTTGCAAAGTGCCTAGCTGTAGTTTTTGAACCCTAGCTCTGCCGGCACCTAGGGAAACCCTAGCAAACATATACCTTTTTGAAAACTAGACACCCAGGGGAATCCAGGATGGGGTGACTTGACTGGCTCTCACCAGTTTGTTACCCAGAATCCCTTGCAAACCTAAAGAATTGTAAAAAAAGAAAAAAAATTCCCTCACATTTCTGTGGTGAAAAGTTCTGGAATCTGCGTGGATCCACAAAATTCCAACCACCCCGCGTTTCCCAAAGTCTTCCGAGAAAAATGGTACCTCACTTGTGTGGTTAGGCCTAGTGCCCGCGACAGGAAACGGCCCAAAACGCAAGGTGGACACACCACATTTTCAGAGTGAAAAATGACCCTTTTTTGCAAAGTGCCTAGCTGTAGTTTTTTAACCCTAGCTCTGCCGGCACCTAAGGAAACCTAGCAAACCGATACATTTTTAAAAACTAGACACCCGGGGGATGGTAGGGAGGTATGGCTTGCATGGATCCCCCAACGTTTTCTTACCAAGAATCCCCTGCAAACCTCAAATTTAGCTGAAAAAAAATCACTTTTTTCGCACATTTTTGTGTGGGAAAGTTGTGGCATCACTGGGCTGACACAAATTTCCTACCACCCAGCGTTCCCCCAGGTCTCCCGATAAAAATGGTGCCTCACTCGTGTGGGAGGCCGAAGTACCTGCGACAGGCAAGGGCCCAAAACGTATTGAGAGGACATCAAAATTGCCTATCACAAAACGACCTGGTTTTGCAAGGGGGGTCACCTGGGTTTTTGGCCCCGTGCTCGGCGGCCACCTAGGGAAACCTACCAAACCCACACTTTTCTGAAAACTAGACACCTGGGGGATTCCAGGGAGGTATGGCTTGCGTGGATCCCCCAACGTTTTCCTACCTAGAATCCCCTGCAAACCTCAAATTTAGCTGAAAAAAATCACTTTTTTCACACATTTTTGTGGGGGAAAGTTGTGGCATCACTGGGCTGACACAAATTTCCTACCACCCAGCATTCCCCCAGGTCTCCCGATAAAAATGGTGCCTCACTCGTGTGGGAGGCCCAAGTACCCGCGACAGGCAATGTTTTGGGCCCTTGCCTGTCACGGGTACTTGGGCCTCCCACACGAGTGAGGCCCCCAATCTGCCCCCCTGGGGGGGCAGAAAGGCTGTAATGGTGGCAGGGGGGTGGGGGCATTGGTGTGCCCGTTTGGGGCAGCCCCCACCCTAAAAGAAATTGTGCAAAAAAAAAACCCTGGGCGATCCCCAAGCAGGGATCCACTGGGGAGGGGTACCATTGGAAAGGGGAGATTCCCCTTCCCAATGATACCTCTCCCGTCTTTCTTCGTGCTCAGGGGGCTGAGATAGCCCCCTGAGCACGTAGAAAGTGAAACTGAAATGAGCCTAATGGCTCATTTCAGTTTCGGTTTCAGTGAAATGACGTCAGCGCGACGTGCGCGCTGATCCTCATTTCACTGAAACAGGGGGGGGAGCTCTTCCCTTGCTCCCGAGGCTACAGGGGAGAAATAGAAATCCCTCTGGCACCAGAGGAATTTCCGGGGCCATGTGACATGACAGCCGGGAGCCGTCGTGAGCACACGAGCACCGTTGCTCACGACGGCTCCTGGCCGTCGTGAGCATGGAAGGGGTTAAATCCTAGCATGATCTCTTTGTTAGTAAACGAAAAATCAGAACCAAAGCATTGAGCAATATATTGTGCGACTTTCTCCCAAAAATCAGACAACATAGGACAGGTGCAGAACATATGGAGAATATTAGCTGCCATAAGATCACATTTAGGACAACATGATCCATCTGCGCCACCTCCAACAGACCACTGTGCTTTTTGTTGCCATTTATTAATCCTTTCAGGGGTGTAGTAGAGCATACAAATAGTTCTAAATTGTTGCAGCTTTAAACTTATAGAGTGAATGGAATTATCTAGAGTGTCCAGAGCAGAGACTATCTCAGAAGCATCTGTAATAGTATCCAACGTCTGACTCCATTTGGAGGCCAGACGGCAGGTGTCATCGCCCCTGAAACGGCAGAGTTGGAGATATACTTTACTAATTCTAGCTTTAAGTGAAAGATTTAAAAAGTATGTCAATAATTCATAAGTGAGGGAGCAGCACTCGCTGTAGTTTTAAAAATAATTTCCAATTTGTAAATATTTAAAAAAGATTGTTGTGGGAGATCAAAAGTAGATTGTAGTGATGCAAAAGTGCGAAAACCATTAGTGTCGTAGAGCTGGCCGAGCCGTTCAATACCACACCTTGCCCATCTACAAGCAGGAGGATCTTGAAATATGCTTGAGAGGATTGGATTATTCCATAGTTTAAAGTAGTCATGTTGTGTGAGATCTTTGAAAGTAAGTGAGCAGTAATCGAGAATTTCGTGCCATATGCGGACCATATCCCTAATGGTCTTAAAACTGACACTTTTATAATAGTTAGGATCGTTGATCCTAAACAAAAACATTTTGCTGTCTGTGCCCAGTGCCAGAGAGAGGCCAAAATATGGTTGTTTATCAGTTAGTAAGCTTTGCAAGCGCCCTGTAAATGCTGCCCAGAAATAAAGTTTGAAATCAGGAAGTTGTAATCCACCCAGCTTATAGGGAAGTTTAAGAGCGCGGATCGCTCTGCGTGCTTGCTTATAGCCCCAAATAAAACTGCTGATGGCACCCTCCAATTTTTGAAAATAGTAGTTGGGACACGTACAGGGATAGCTCGGAACAGATAGAAACTTAGGTAAAATTGTCATCTTGATTATATTAGTCCTACCAATAAGTTATTGGAAGTTTATTCCAGTTCTTCAATTTGTGTAACCGAATGAAGTAATGTTTCATAATTAAGTCTCCAGATGTGTTCAATAGTAGCAGATATCCGAACCCCCAAGTGAGTTGCAACAGCACAGCCTCCAGTTAGAGGGGTAGGCAAATCCAAGTTATGAAGAATTTGAGTTTTATGGGAATTAAGTTTGTAACCTGAGAAGTGACCAACATTTTTAACTTCTTCCTGAATTGCTCTCAATGCTGATACTGGGTCAGAAGTGAATACCGCAATATCATCGGCATACGCAATAGCCTTAAGTTGACACATCCCATTGCTAAATGAAATAATAGGAGTATTCCGATTTAATGCTTTAACGAATGGTTCTATATATAGAGCAAACAGCAAGGGGGAGAGTGGGCACCCCTGCCGGGTACCACGACGTATCAGAAAAGGAGCCGAATGCAAGTTGGTATATAGAAGTTTAGCCTGTAGATTGATATATAGCACACGAATCCACTTCAAAAAGCGGCCTGGTAGTCCATTGTTAAACAGTGTTGCCCATAATGCATCCCACACGACACAGTCAAATGCTTTTTCAGCATCTAAAAGGACCATCCCTAAATTACGAGATGTCCTATTAGCAATATCAAACGCTGTTATGGCTTTATTAACGTGAGCAGTGGTATCTCTACCCATTATGAACCCATGCTGTTGATCAGATACAAGGTCCGGCATGGAGGGCGCTAACCGGTTAGCCAATACTTTGGCAAAAGTTTTTACGTCAGAATTAATGAGGGATATTGGGCGGTAAGACCCGCAGTCCTCCGCCGATTTCCCCCCCTTTTTTTTTTCTTCATTTTTTTATTGATAACTTAACAATCGTCACTTGCATATTCACTGCAATATATCTTCTTGCACATTTTGGAAATAAGCAGTAGTATGTACAGTATTACAATCAGACATTACAGAACAGTGGCCCTTCTTTGTGACATTTCTAGTTCCACTGTTGGCGAGATGCACAGTTCCCCCCGATAGGCAATCCAAGTACCCCATTTTTTGTCCCACTTTTTAGGACAGCCTCTAGATTTGTAGACCTCCTTTTCAGCTACCATTCATCTGTCCATTTCCGCCACCCATCCTATTAGCAATGGCCGGTCTCCTGCCCCCCATTTCATAGCAATGGCTCTTTTAACCAACGTGTATCCCAGAGTGGTGAATTGCTGCTCTGTGTCCGTGAGATCGGTTGCCTCCCAGATGTTCAGAATCCCCAGTGAGGGTGTTAGAGCGAGTTGTTTCCCTAGCGCATCCTGCATCTTACTTGTGGCCCTTTCCCATATGTGTCGAATCAGAGGGCAATCCCATATTATGTGATAAAATGTGGCTATTTGGTTACAGACGCGCAGGCAAAGTGCGTCCTGCCTGGTCCCCATCTTAGCCAAAGTAGCCCCAGTGAGGTATGTCGGATGTAAAACCTTCAGTTGGATCAGTCGAAAGAGATGGTTAATAGCTGCCTCGCTTGAGGACATCAGGGCGGTTTGCCAGTCCTCATCTTCGATTTGTCCCAAGTCTGCCTGCCATTTGTCCCCGAGGGTAAGGAAGGGGTCTGGTATATTATTGCATAGCTTACGGTATGTAAGCGAAATGGCCTTGGTCAGAAGAGGCTCCGACAGGAGTCGATCCTCCAGGGGGGACGCGTCCGGTATAGTCGTCAGATCTACGAGAGCTGTATTAAGTGCGTGGCGAATTTGTACGTATCGAAAAACCTCCTTAGGTGCCAGATCATACTTCGCTTGTAGATCTTTAAAGGTAAGTACCTTCCCTTTTGTAGGAGATCCCCCAACAGTAGAGATTCCTATGGAATCCCACCTATCAAACCCCGCCTGATAGCACAGTAGTCCTAGCTGTTGAGGACCATAGAGACGTTGCTTTTGTCAGTTTTCCCTTCTAGCCCAGGCGTTTGGTAGCGGAGTGCCAAACGGAGGTCGTGTGAGCCATCGGTCCTAGGTATCTCCCCTTGTGGGGTCTGGTGTATAGGGCTCCCAGGTATCCCTCTTGTCCAGTCTGATACCGCTCTAGTCGGTATGCCGGGTTCGTCGGGGGACTGTACAGCCAGTGATTAATCGCTACCAGTTGTGATGCCCAATAATAAAGACGTATATCAGGAAGTGTGATGCCACTGTCATACCACCCCTTCGTTAATTTTGCTAGGGCAATTCGCGGCGTCCCACCGTCCCACAACAACGTCCGAACCTCCGCCTCAACGCTTTTAAAATAGGAGTCAGGGACAGAATATGGGCAATTTTGGAGTAGGTAGATGAACCGTGGCAATGCTAGCATTTTAAACAGGGCCGCACGACCTAGCAACGATAATGGCAGCGACCTCCAGTGTTTTACATCCTCCCTAAATCTATGTAGGGGGGCTATGAGGTTCTTGTCATGAAATGTTTTTGAGTTTGGAGTGATAAATATCCCCAGGTATCGGAAACCTTCCCTAGTCACTTCAACGTTACACCCTCTGGGTAGCCTAGGTGTAGGGCCATGGAGAACAAAAAGCACTGATTTTGCCCAGTTAATGGCATAGCCGGAGTACTTGCCAAAGTTTGTGAAGATATTTAATAGTCTATGGAACGAGGCATAGGGGGAGGCTAGATAAATCAGGATAAGCGTATAGTGATATTCTGTCCTCGGTGTCTTCCTCCCATTTGAGGCCTCTAAGAGCTACATCCCGTCTCACCCACGACGCCAGGGGTTCCAGAACAAGGGCGAAGAGCAGGGGGGACAAGGGGCAACCCTGTCTGGTCCCCCTGCGCAACGTGAACTCCCTCGACGTTCGATTATTCACCCGCACGATTTCCCCTTTTTAAGAAAAAAAAAAGCAAAACAATGTTCGTCATATCCCAGGACTTGCGAGCTTCCACACCTTCCCCTATCTGATGTATATCATGAAGTAACGAAAGAATAGAATTTTTAAAGGTTTTTATAAAATTCTATTGGCAGAGTGTCGTCCCCACCAGCCTTGCCGGAAGGCAGCGCGGCTATAGCAGATGCTATTTCTTCATCAGTAATATCTTGTTGAAGACAGTCCGCTGCCTCTAGACTCAAAGATAAGGGTTCACCAAGTTGCAAGTATCTGTCCAGTGCACTTTTATCTATGTTACCGGGGAGGGTGTAAAGCTCCATATAGAATTGAGTAAATTGTTCTAAAATTGAATCAGGGGATGTATGTAACCGGCCATTTCTACCTTTTATCGTGTCTATCCGCGTGTTAAGATTTTTTTATCCGCAATCTGGAATGCCAAAATTCTCCCAACCTGGTCCCCATATTCATATTGGCGATTCACCTGGTCATCTACCTGAGGATGCTGCTAACCTCTCATTCACTAAAAAGAAAAAAAGTAATTTTAAAATTACGAAAACAGGATAGATCTCTCAGAAAGGCTCCTGAACCTATTCCTATAAATGGGATGCATCAGCAAGGCAACGTACCAGCATCAGTATACTCAAAAGTAAAGCCCCAGGATAGCCCTCTACGTAAATGGGTGACCTCAAAAGGGAGAAGTCAGAGCTATCATTACGAGACTATCTGGTTCAGGGCAGGCCCCGGCGCCTATCAGCGGTCAAAATACTTCTCCTTCTCAAACTACAACGGAGCATCCATCAAAAGAAGTTATGTTTATTGGGGCTCTCCCATTTCTTATCCGGTTGGCTCTATACAAACTGCAAAGGAGGTCTCCATGTCTGCGAGTAGTGCATTAGCAGCGAATACAGTTACAACTGCATTGGGGATGGCGCCAACATCAGAGCCATCATCAGAGCCCTCGTTAAGTTCAATTTTGCAGGCACTATCAGCACAAAGAACTGAGGCGCAGGAGTACTATATACAACTTAGGGCAGACAATGCCATGATTCAACAGTCACTTACCACAGTAACTAGTAAGGAGGCTGTACTCACTAACGAGGTGATGGAACTACAGCAACGACTGACTGACAACGAGGATGCGATTTCACACTTAACTAATTTGGTCCGTGATCACGACAGTCAACTCATAGCTTTACAAGGGAAAATCGAAGACTTGGAAAACCGGCAACGCCGGAATAACGAGAGTATTTGGGGTCCCGGAAGGTACAGAAGGTTCCGATCCACGGGCCTATATGGTTCAGTTATTTCAGAAGGCCTTCCCTGATCTTGCTGACTGGGAATGGGATTCTCAAATCCAACGTGCACACAGTTTGCCGATTTTTCTCAATCAACCAGATCAGTCTAACTTAGGTCGTCCACGACCGATGCTCATCTATGTAGGTAACTTTCTACTACGTTAGGCTATTGCTATTAAAGCCCGGCCTACTACACCGGTCGTAGTTGAATCATTTTCTATTGTGGTCAGATCGGATCTCTGTAAAACTAACATGGACAAAAGATGGAGGAGGCGACAGCTTATTGATTCTTGGAAGGCGCTTGGTGCCCTGGTCTATCGGCAAGAACCGGCCCGATTGAAGGTTATAAAGGATGGTCGCTCACAGATCTATTACTCAGACCAGGAGGCAAAGCTAGCACTCTCAAGAATGCAGCAGAATCCTAGAGAATGACAGGAATAGACAATATCTATTGGCGTTTCTTCTTGTCATTATATGTTTTTCTTTTCTTCTGAGACTGACATTTGAGTGGTGCTCTCCTTTTTTTCTTTTTTTTCTACTTTTCCAAGATATCTTACTGGATTACTATGCCATTAATTATAGTAGGGAGGCTCTTGAGGGTGCTGCTCCTCTAGGCTGTCTTAGATCGACAGCGGGTTAGTGGGGGTGATTCCTTTTCTTGAACACTGGGTGGGTGGAGGGTGGTTCCTGACCTTAGGGTTGGGGTTGATTTTTTTGGGGTTCATTGGTGGAATACAGGAGTGTACTGGGGTCTTAAAGTACAGGGGATACAGATTGTATCAGATGTAAACAATTTGATAAATTGCGATGTTCAATGTCTTTATGTAGTGAGCTTATCTTTTCTAATGCTTGTATTTTGGATTTCTTTTTCTCTAAACTTTTTAAGGGATAATGTCTGGGGAAAGGCAAAAACTATGCATAGTCTGAATTGTTACGTGCCTCATAATGGGGAGAATTAGGTGTATTAGCTGGAACGTAGCTGGGCTGAATTCACCATCTAAACGTCAGCTGGTTAGGGAAGAGCTTAGGCTTTATAAACCTCATTTAGTAATTCTTGAAGAGACATTTGGCCTATAAGGATAGAGGTTTGCTTAAACGGCTAGGCTTTGAAACAATTGTATGTACCTCACAGGGTGTAGCTATTAGAGGGGTAGTGATCCTTAAAGATAAGCGGTTAGTCTGCAAAAAACTTAAAACCGCTTCCGACCCAGGCGGTAGGTGGGCCATTGCACAACTTGAAGTTTATAATAAAAAATGCGTTTTTTGCACGGTGTATGGTCCAAAGTCGGATGATCCTACCCTTTTTAATAAATTAATGCTAGATCTGCTTGACTGGCAAGGAGAATTAATTATTGTAGGGGACTTTAATTGCACTTTAAACTATGACATCGTCAACTAATAGGTCCTCTTTTCTGAGAATGCGGAGGGTTTGAGGGTCAATTTATGAACTAGCCCGGATTCATGCTTTGACAGACGTATGGCGGACGCTACATCCCACTATGCCAGGTTATATATATTATTCTGCGCCCCTTCGACATTATTCAAGAATAGATTTGGCTTTTGTTAGTAATAGTATTTTAGGAACTGCTCAAATAGAGGTCTGCCCACGGATAACCTCCGATCACAACCCTGTTTTGATAAGCTTTCAGTCAGCAGTTGAAGATAAGAACAAGCGATCTTTCTCGTTTCCTAGATATTTATTGACTGACCCAGAGTTTATAATATACACTCAATGGACTCCTACGGAGTTTTTACGGTCCAATATTAATACTGCTTCTCCTTTCATTGTATGGGACACAATAAAAGCTTATATACGGGGTACTACTCAACAGCATATTTATCACATAAATAAAACTCAACAGAACAATCTGAAATTAACTTGTGATACATTAAAACGGTTAGAAATCATGCATGCGGAGGAACTTCAGTCTTGCGGCCCAAACAGAGATCTAATATATGCTTCTCTAATTGACACGCGCTTACTTCTAAGCAGGAAGCTCAAGGAAAAGATAGCAGCTGCTTTCAACAAAAACCGATCCCACCAATATGAATATGGGGTCTTTTTACTGTTTCAAAACATTTCCTTTGTCTTTGCACTAGTAGGGTGAAGTCTGGGTAGAATCGTATAGGCGCATTGTCTATATAGAGATCTCCGTGAGTAAGTGCCGCCTGGAGGATTGCGTCCCGGTCCCTGAAATTAAGGATTCTTGCGATGACTGTACGTGGTGGGGCATCCGGTTTGGGCCGGGGGCCCAACGCTCTGTGCGCACGCTCTATGATAAAGAATTTTGAAAGTCTCTAGGGGTGCAGCGTGTTCAGGATCAGATCCTCCAGAAACAAGTCCCTGCTGGGCCGTTTCTTCCCCACCACTCTGATATTGTTTTGTCTCGATCTACCCTCCTGATCGGCTAGTTTTGCCGTGTGGGTGGCACTGTCTTTTGTCAAAGTCTCTACCGGTTCTTCGAGGCGTTTTGTCTTGGATTGGAGATTGTTTATCTGGGACTCCGCTGTTTTCACTTTCTCCGTTATGTTTCTGAGATCCGCCCTGAGAAGTTTCAAATCTATTGTTACAGTGTCCAGCTTGGGCTCTAATGTACTTCGGATAGTACGCAGGCCGAAACGCCAATTCACGGCAGCAAGGTGAACAGGGAGCGTCCCGCCACCGTCCGAGCATCGCAGCAAGGAGCTAGGGAGGGACAATGAAGGGAAGCGCCAGCCCTCGCCCTCTGTACAGCCGGCCTTATTGTTGGAGCCGGGCCCGGTTGAGCCCGCGGCTCGGCTTTCTCTCACCTCAGTCTTCCCAGCACCGGGAGCTCTCCTCTGGTGCAGGGGTGGCGTCCATCCCGAAACCCCCTGCCTCCTGGTCCTGGAAGCAGATAGAGTCCGGCAGCGTCACTCCGTGCCCGAGTCAGCCAGGCCTCTGTGGCCACGTGGAGAAGTGTGGCTCAATGGTTAGAGCGGCAGACCCTGATGCAGAGATCTGGCCCGGGACCAGGGTTCAATTCCCGCCTCGGCGGGTCTTGGGCTCAATTTCCTCGGACCTGATAATTCTCGCCTCGGTGCCTATTCTAATCATGGGTCCCACTCTGCAACTCTGGGCAATAGCTTGCTTAATCTCCACAACGGCCCCAACAGCGCTGGGATGCCTGGCTTCACCCTGGGGGTGCCCAGGAGTGGACATTTCACAGGGAAAAGCCAGGAAGGGTTCCACAGCGGTATGCGTACAGCGCCTGGACACCCCTTTGGGGGTATGGGTGCGCTTTACAAGTACAAATTTCATTTCATTTCACGTGTGGCCCACACAAACGCTGGCTGCAGCGTCTTGACAGTGCCCACACACCAGGGGGGGGGGGGGGTGGTAGGGTAGGCCAGGGGGAATCCTCGTCCCCTGTGTTTTCACGGTTATTAGGATGTCTTTCTGCACCTTTTAGAAATTCCGGATGATGGCGGATTTGGAGATCATTTCACGAGTTGTTGCGGAGCTCTTTCAATGTGCGGCCATCTTGACTGGTGGTTGGCCACGCCCCCCCCCCCCGACTTGATTTAGTTCATTAACAGCATTGTCGTCAGGGCTGGGAGCAAGAATGCTTCTCAAAATACGTTTAAAAACGACAACTTTAAATAAATATGTAAACTAAAGCATGAAGTAGTAGCCCACTCATTTGCAATCAGCACATTTTGCATTGAAATAGCCACAGAATTTGCAAGTGACATGCAGTTTTACTGATAAAACTATATAGTGTACAAACAATGTTTGGAAATCAAGTGTCTGCAAATATTTGTCAATTGCACATCACCAAGTAAAGTCTTCTGATTTGTTTTGCCCTTATTTTAATCATTGATACCATCACACTTCTGAATGACAAACAAATGTGCTTTCGTAATTCCGGATATATTTTGAAATATTTGTACTATTTATTTACAAGCTATTTAAATGTTATGTATTCGAAAAAACCTAACATCCTGCAGGTTTCACAAATTTTGTCAGACAGATCACTATACAAAATCCTCCAAATGCAGTAAGAAAAAGAAAAGCAAACACCATTTTACAGGTCAAGATAAGCAGCAATTAGTAAAAAGACAAACTTACATTTCACCTCTGTCCTTGAACAGACAACAAATGCGTCAAGATAAAAAGATTTAAAGGCACCTTTTTTGCTCATTCACTTTCTGAACGAGCAGAACATCTGTTAATTTCCAGGTTAAGTTCACTTGCCAGAACAGACCAGTAGGTCCTAAAAGTAGCTCGACCTGATAAAATCTGACTCACCATAGCGGGTGGGTGAGTAGATTTTTTGAGGCCTGAGGTGGAAGGGTCAATAAGAAATATGCGGTTAGAGTATCTACCTGAAAGAATGTTACCGAAGAAGTTTGTTCTTCCGATTGACACTTCTGACCACAGATTACTCACCCTGTATCTTCCAAGGTAGTGGGTCTGTGAACGAACTCGCACGAAAAGGTCCGCGCAGGAATGAGGGGGCAAAATGACCCTCTCAACAGATCTGTCAAGGCACTAGTGCTTTGTGAACATGTGTACCGATGTCTATGTAGCCGCCTGACAGATGTCCAGGACAGAGGTACTTCTTGTGCTAAAGCAGTAGTAACAGCTTTAGACCTGGTGGAATGAGCCTGCAAGCCTTCTGGGTGCTGGTTCTTCATCAGTGCATAGCAGATATTTATGCAGAGAACAATCAATCGAGAGATGGTACGATTTTGCACCATCTTGTCTTTCTTTTCTCCAGAAAACCCTACAAAGAGCTTGTCATTCACTCAATGTTCCATGGTTCAATCGATATAAAACCTCATCACCCTCAGAGGGTATATTCCTCCTTAGAGGGATGAGGTGGAGCAAAGAATGCCGAAAGAATGCCTGCCCGACCTGAAAAGCAGTGGCCACTTTCAGAAGAAAAGAAGCTTGTGCTCTCAAAGCCAACTTATCTGGGGAAAAAAGTGGATTAAGATGGGGCGACAGAAAGAGCCTGGAACTCGTACATCTTACTGATGTTATTGTGGTGAGAAAGACTGTCTTTAATGACAGAAGTCTCAAAAGACAGCTGTGCAACAGCTCAAAGAGTGCACATAAAGAAGGTGAGGTCTAAGTTCAAGTCGCACTCAGGCATTGCAAACTGTTTTGGCACAAACAAATGTTGCAGACCTTTCAAAAATCTCATCACAACAGGTGACTTGAATAGTGAAGGCTGATCTGTCAATCAAAAAAGCCGACAGAGTCAATAAGTATCCCTTAACAGTGCCCAGAGCAAGTTGTTGCTGGGCTAGGGAGAGAACAAACAACAAAACGACAGGCAACTTTGCTAGCAATTGCGTAAATTATTGAGCGCTGCACCAATTTGCAAATGTGTCCAAACAGCCGGTATACACTGAATTTGTGGAGGTATGCCGGGCTGGCAAGATGGCATTAACCTGAGCAGGACTGTTGAAGGAGGTCATCTGCTGCCTCTCAATCGCCTAGCATGGAGATGCAAATTGTGCAGGACTGTGTGCCGAACACCTGCATTGCTGTTGTAACAGAAGAACCTCCCGCAGCAGCAGCTTGATCAGAGAACAGATGGCCATGCCCAGGAGTTCCAGGTACCACACTCTCCGGATGTATGTTCATCCAACGCATGCCATGACATCGCATTTTTTACATCGCATGCACCGTACGCATTCACCACGCAAACCATTACATCGCATTTCCCCTTCACATGCATGCAAAATGCCTTCCCAACGCACACAAATACCACGCATTCTATTATCTCGCAAACTTCTCCCCAACGGCCCCCGTAACACTAATATAGCAACCTACCAAACACACTACGCCCCCTGACACTACCCTTAACCATAAGCCCTAAACACTAAAGCCTATAAAACGACCCTAGACTGCGACCTCAACCCTAAGCCCTAACACCGAAAGCCAAAAACAGTACCCTACACTATTAACCCTAAGCCCTAACACCGAAAGCCAAAAACAGTACCCTACACTACTATTAACCCTAAGCCCTAACACCAAAAGCCAAACAGTACCAGTTAGACTTGGCTTTTTCAGCGGGTTTACCCCCAGACTTTTTGCCCTCCTGTTTTTGACCCCGTGTGTGTTGGTTTTAGGACTCTGGGCACTTTACCACTGCTAATCAGTGCTAAAGTGCATATGCTCTCTGTGTAAAATGTGTTATGGATTGGTGTTTCCATGATTGGCCTATTTGATTTATGTGTCAGTCCCTAGTAAAGTGCACTGCGAGTGCCAGGGCCTATAAATCAAATGCTGTTGGTGGGCTGCAGCACTGGATTGTGCCACCCATGCAAACAGCCCGTAAAGTGTAACTCTGGCCTGCCATTGCAGAGCCTGTGCGCAGCCTGGGGCTGCCATGTCGACTTGGCAAGTGCACACACTTGCCAGTCCCTAAACCTTCCCTTTTCTACATGTTAGTCACCCCTAAGGTAGGCCCAAGGTACCCCTGGGGGCAGGGTGCATTGTATGTGAAAGGTAGGACATGCCCTGGTGTGTGTGGCATGTCCTGATAGTGAATTACAGCCTAGTTCGTTTTTCACTATTGCAAGGCTACCTGTTCCCCATAGGCCAGAACGGGCAGTTTTGATTATTACAGCTTATAATCCTAACTGACCCCGGGAACATGGTAGAAATTAGAGTTTAGTATGCCTGGACTCAGAATGATAAAATGCATCTTTTAGTGAAGTTGGTTTTAACATTCTGTGTTTGAAAATACCACTTTTAGAAAGTAGGTATTTTCTTGTCTAACTATCCAGGCCTGCCTCTGCGAGGTTGTGTATTCCTTGTCTGGAGTTTGAGTGACAGGGCTGGGGGATTCCAGGAGACAGAATGAGTCCGCCCAGTGGTGAATAGAGAGATCTGCATCTAGATGGGAGGGAGGAGTTGCACCTGGGACCTGAATAGGACTGTGCCTGCCCCCACAGTGCTGGCTCCACCCCTGTGGTGCGTCTGATGTCTCTGCCCTGCACTGTGAAAGAAGAGAAGGAATCATGTCAACAAAGTGCTCCAGGGCTGTGCTTTCCCTCCACAATGCTGGCTCTACCTCCTGTGGGGCGTCTGATGTTTCTGCCCTGCACTGTGAAAGGAAAGAAGGAGTCTTGTCAACAGAGTGCTCCAGAACTGGTTTGGACTAGGCAAAGGCTTCTCTGCCTCCAGAGAACAAAGGAATTTGGGATATAAATATTGGGGCCCTGACCCCATGAATTTAGATCTCGCTGGAATCAAGGAACCTGCCAAGAAGAAGAGCTGGAGAGCTGCTAGGAGGAGTACTGCGCCCCTTTGCTGAGTTATTGCCTTGTTGGGTTGGCCTGCAGTTGCTGCTTCTGTCTTGGGCAGTGAAAGGACTGGACTGAACTTTCTACTCTTTGTGCTGAGAATCTCCAAGGGCCTGAAACCGAGCTGGCCTCCTGTTAAGAAGTCTCAGGGACTGCAAAGACTTCACAACCCTCTGGGTACCGCTTCTGGAACCGCTGTTTCAGTTGCCACAGAGGAAGGGAACCGCAACCGACTCCGTCAACCGACACCATCGCTGGCCTGGTGTCCTGTTTGCACCGCAGACCGCTTCGCCCCGCTTCGCACCGCAACCTTTGTCTCACCGACGACTACTTCCGACGCCATCAACATCGAGCCGCAGTTTGCATCGTGACCTGTGGGCACCGCAGTTCGCATCGCATCGCTTCACTGTACCGGCCGGACCAGACCAACGCTGTCGCTGCATCTGGCTCAACCATCGTGACCGCATCGCAGTTGGGGCACCGCTCGCACGCTTCGCGACGCACCGCTTCGACTCGCACCGCTGTCCGACGCCAGCTCCCGCACTCCGGCTTGGTCGCCTGCATCGCAACCTGCCAGCACCGCATCGAGCACCGTCTCACCCTGCATCGCCCGCCTTGGTCTCACCGACTCCGTCTGCACGACTGTCATCGAGCCGCTGCCTGCACCGCATCGAGAGGACACCGCACCTTGCATCGCTCCGTCTTGCACCGCAACGAACGCCGACCGGCTCGTACACTCCGTACCAGCCACAACGAGAAAAGTACTGTGACCAAGTCTGTGCACGACTCTGCCGGCCCGTATCGACGCGGTCGGCTGGAACTGTTGGACTTTGTTTGTTTTCAGCATCGCGGTAGACGGAGCTACCGACTCACACGAACTTTGTTTTTCACGATTTCTGCAAAGAAGAAGTTATCTTGTAACGAATTCATTTTTAAAGTATTTGTATGGTGGATTTTTATCGTATTTGGTCTTGTCTTGAGTATATAAAAATATTGGTTATTTTTCTAAACTGGTGTGGTGTCCTTTTGTAGTGCTTACACTATATTACTGTTGGTTATGTGCAAATGCTTTACACACTGCCTCTAGAATAAGCCTGACTGCTCGTGCCAAGCTACCAAGGGGGTGAGCAGGGGTTATTTTAGGAGTGTAACTCCCTTATCCTGACTAGGAAGAAGGGTCCCTACTTGGACAGAGGTGCAAGCCCTGGCCAACTAGAGACTCCCATTTCTAACAGTACCCTACACTAGTATTAACCCCAAGCCCTAATCCCTAAACCCTAAAACAGTACCATATACTACATCCTCAACCCTAAGCCCTAAAGCCTAAAACACGACCATATAGTACTCCCTCAACCCTATGCCCTAAACCCTAAAACACTATCCCCCACTACACTCCCTATCAACTACCCTAAAGCCTAAAACAGTACGAGTCCTTACCTGTCTGTCGTCGTGGTTCAGCGTTGTCTCCCCGTCGTCTGTGTCCCGCCACACGACCTTCCCGGAGCCCGTCCCGGCACACGACCCGTCCATCACATCCCATGCGCTCTAAAAGCATGCGTTGTCAAAGCGCATGCGATGTGATGGCGCGCATACTGAACGCACGCGTCGTACCGTCGCGTGCGTTGTGACGGCACGCGATGTTAACGCATGCGTTGAGATGGTTGTCTCCCCACTCTCCTGACCCAATCCAGTGCCACTAGGATGACTTGGGCCTGGTTGTTCCTGATCTTCAGGACTTTGGGCAGGAGAGGCAGTGGCGGAAAGACAGACAGGATTGCTAAGCTCCACTCCAGAGAGAAGTCTCAGAGAGAGAGGTGCATTGGAAACTCCAATGCTCAAAAGTGTCGACATTGAATGTTCTCGACGCTGGCAAGAAGATCAAACCAGGAATCTGACCATTGCTGGAAGACACTTCTCCATCTGCCAACGGTGATCGGGTAAGAGTCTGCGAATTGGTTAGTTCACACTGGCATTTAAAGATGCTGCCAGATTATTTACTACCCGAAAAACTCCTTGGCTGTCAAGCCACTTCCACAGGTGCAGAGCCCTAGAGACCCCATCCTACCCTGCTTGTTGCACTTCCACATGGTAGTGTTGTCTGTGAGCCGTGCACCAGCCTTTCTTTGATGCCAAGCGAATCACTCTGAACTCCAATAAACTGATGTGGAGTTGAGTCTCCAATAGAGAATAGAAGCCTCCGATTTCAACCTCTCCCAGATGGCCTTCCCAACCTATCTGAACAGTTCTGGATGGATTAAGGACAGCAGGCCACCACTGATCCAATTGCAGTCCAGTAACTATCACTGCAGATCTTTTGCAGCCTCCCCTGAAATCTGGATACAATATCTGATGTTTCGTCCAATGGGATTTGAGGACCCACAGAGGGCAGGACAGAGGGCAGCAGGATGTAGATACAGCAGGATGCCAGCAACCCCGAGAGCCTCAGCGTTATCCGCACTGAGATGCAGGAGAGGCTGAAACATCAGGAGAATAGCCTGAATGTCCTGGACTCTCTGCTCCAAGGGAAAGAGACACTATATCGCTATTCAGATTAGCTTTGATGAACATGAGCGTCTACTAAGGAGTCAGATGTGACTTCTGCCCACTCTTAGTGACTTCCAACGATGTTAAGAGGTTTGCAGTAGTCTGGAGTTGGTGGATGACTGGGATGAGCCCACCTTTAGCAGCCAGTCACTGAGGTAGGAGAAAGACTGATACTTCATACGGTATGCAGCAACCAATGCCATCACTTTATGAACACCAGAGGGACACTGGCGAGCCCAAAAGGGAGCACTGTGAACTGAAAATGACCCTGGCCCACTGGAAACCGCAGGTAGCGCCTATGGACCTGCAGGATGAGAATATGAAAATAAGAACTCTCAGGGCCAACACCAACATCCAGTCTCCAGGGTCTAGGAACACCTAGCATGGAGATGCATAATGTGCAGGCCTGTGTGCAGTACCCTGCATTGTTGCTGTGACAGAAGATCCTCCTGAAGCAGCAGCTTGAACAGAGGACAGATGCTCAAGCCCAGGAGTTCTGAGTACCATGCTCTTGTGGCCCAATCCAGTGCCACTAAAATGACTTGGGCCTGGCCGTTCCTGATCTTCAGAACCTTGGGCAGGAGAGGCAGTGGCAGAAAGGTAGACAGGATTCCCAAGCTCCACTCTAGAGAGGAGTCTCAGAGAGAGAGGTGCATTGGAAACTCCAATGTTCAAAAGTGCCGACACTGCATGTCCTCGGAGGCAGCAAAATGATCTAACCAGAGATCTTCCCATTGCCGGGAGAGACACCCCGCCACCTGTGATCGGGTAAGAGGCTGCGAATGGGTTCGTTTACCCTGCCATTTAAAGATGCCGCCAGATGGTTTACCACAAAATAAATTCCTTGGCCTTCCAGACACTTCCAGAGGCTCCTGACACAGGGACTTCACCCTACCCTGTTTGTTACACTACCACATGGCCGTGTTGTCTGAGTCCTGCAGTAGGGCAGGCAGGACCTGGGCTAGCATGAGCATCTTGAATTTGTCCTTGTACCTGAAGACATCGAAAGTGCGAAGATCTTAAAGCAGATGAAGGTCTCTGTGCTCCTTCGGCACAAGGAAGTGGCGGAAGTAGTGCCCAGTTCCTTCTTCTGAAGCGAAAACCCTCTCTGTGGCCCCGTTGGCCAAAAGGTCTTAAATTTCCTTCCGCACGACAGACAAATGGTCCTCCGTTAGCCACCCCGAGAGGCGACTGAAGGTGCAGTAGGGTGGGGAAAAAATGGAACAGTGTAGCCCCACTGGACAATTTGGAGGACCTACTTGTCTGAAATGATGGCCTGGCACCCTTGGAGGATATGTCAGATCTGCCTCAGACAGGGTGGCTGAGTGCTGACAAGGACAAAATACAGCAGTTTTGAAACTGTGGCTGCTGGAGGGGCAGGGGACTGAGCTTCACATTGTCCCTGCTGTCCTGAATGTTGTCTCTGAGAACCATGACCACGAAAGGGTTGAAAGGCCTTCTGGACTGAGGTGTTGGTGAAATGGAAAACCTCCACTGTAGCCATGGAGAGGGTGAAATTGCTAACAGAATTGTCTTGTGGGAACAGAAAGGCCCCAGGAATGTGCCGCACATAAGTGTTTTAAAGTTGCTAGATCCAGTCTGATGTCTGGGAAATAAGAGGAATCCACAGTTATAAGTATGCATCAGAAACTGTTGGGCCTATAGCCATTTAATCATTGTTTATAGCTATTGTAAAAGTACCAGGAATTTCCAACCGCACAACAGGGAATGATTAAAGTATGGGAAACTATGAATACTCCAATGCTGGAGAAGCGCTACTTTATTAGGTGGCTGGAATGGAACAGTTTCTTACCTGTAGCTCCAGTTCTCTTGTAAGGGTATTTCCATGATAAGTCATAAGCACTCGAACAGTCCCGCCCACGTGCCGGAACCCCGGAGCACTTCTTCAGATATATCTTCTTAAGTGGGTATTTTTCGCCTTTCTTCAGGAAGGCCTGCAAAGAAACTTAAGAGATAGAAAAGACAATAATGCAGCCTAAATTCCACCCTACACTGGCTGCAACTTCCTCTTGAAGTGAAAAAAGATAGCCAGGATACTATATTTTGTGCAATTTCTATGGTATTTAACAGACAGAAAACTCCCTTCACAAAACTCCTTTTCTCATGATAGAGATGAAAGGATAGGACAGAATAGCCCCATAGGCTGCCAATGTATGTCTTAAAATAGAAGCTGTGCCTTTAAGAACTCCAGAGACCACCAGTATCCCATGATGCACAGCCAGTGGCAGTTACTTCAGTTCTTTTTGAAGGCGATGAGAAGTGAATGCCTATTCTATATTATGGATTCGTCTGACTATTCCACCGAGGAGGAGGGAGGGTTGCTAATGACTTATCATGCAAATACCCCTACAAGAGAACTGGAGTTACAGGTAAGAAACTGTTCCTTCTCTTGTACAGGATTTCCATGTATTGTCATAAGCACTTGAATAGACTAGCAAGCCCATCCCTATACCAAAACACGGTGGAAGAGACAGAAATTAATATGCAGGTTTAAGCGAATAGGTTCCGAAGGGAAGCCTGGCCTAGTAGTGTTTTGCGAATGCATGGACGGACTTCCAGGTAGCAGCCTTACAAATCTCAGAAATGGGTATATTACGAAGCAAGGACACAGTAGCTGCCTTTCCTCTGGTAGAGTGGGCTTTAGGCTTACTGGCAAGGGATTGGTTAGATTTTTGGTAACAGAGTAAAATACAGGAAACAATCCATCTGGAAATGGATTGCTTGGAAGTCGCTAGACCTGTACGGAGAGAACCATAGTTTACAAATAACTGATCCGATCTCCTTAGAGCCTTAGTTTTATCCAGGTAGAATTTAAAAACCCTTCTAACATCCAGGGATTGAAGCGATCTCTCCGCTGGAGAAGATGGATGCTGGGAAAAAAGTAGACAAGGAAAGAGTCTGGTTCACATGGAAATCCGAAACTACCTTAGGTAGGAATGTCGGATGAGTCCTCATAACCACTTTAGATGTATGGAAAACTGTGTATGGTTTTTGACAGCAAAGTGCCTGGATTTCGCTAACCCTGCGGGCGGAAGTGATAGGAAAGCTGTCTTCCAAGACAGATGCTGAAGAGTAGCCTTATGAATGGGTTCAAAGGGCTCTTGCATTATCCGAGAGAGTACCACATTAAGCTCCCAAGAAGGAGAAGGACCTTTAATGGGAGGAAAAACCTTCTTCAAACCCTAAAAGAAATTTTTAATGACAGGAATTCTGAAAAAGGAAGTTTATGAAGGGCATTTCCTGTAGGCAGTTAGGGCTGCCAAGTGAACCTTAATGGAAGAAAATTGAAGGCCAGATTGTGCTAGATGAAGCAAATATGGAAGGAAGACAATCTTGGCAAGTGGTAGGATCCACATTCCTCGATGAGCACCAAATACAGAATCTCTTCCATTAATGAGCATAAGCGGAGCGTGTGGATGTCCGCTTCGCTTCCTTAAGAATGTCCATGCAGTTCTGAGGTAAGTTCAAGTGTCCATACTGCACTAGCTCAGCAGCCATGTTGCCAAATTGAGAGGTTGGGGTGCACCATCTGTCCTCCAAATTTCGTTAGTAGATCTGATTTGCATGGAAGCCTGAGATGTGGACGGATAGACCGGTGAAGGAGGTCCGTGAACCACCACTGACGTAGCCACTCCGGGGCTATGAGTATCATCTTGGCCCATGACTGTGAGAGCTTGATGAGGACTGCCGGGATCAGGGGAACTGGAGGAAAGGCGTAGATAAATCTGCTTGACCAGTTGATCCATAGACCATTCCTCAGGGTTCCCGGTTGGTAGAACCTCGACGCAAAGCTTTGGTATTTGCTGTTTTCTGTGGTGGCGAATACTTCGACCTCCGGAGTACCTCATTTTTCGAATATATCTTTGACCACGTCGTCATTTAAGAACCACTCGAGATTTTCCTGAAGGAGCCTGCTTAGAGAGTCGGCCTGAGCATTTTGAACACCTGGGAGGTGAATTGCTGTTATGGTCAGATTTCTGGCTAGAAGCCACTTCCAGATCGTCTGGGATTCCCGAGAAAATTGTCTGGATCTCGAGCCTCCCTGCTTGTTGAGGATAACATTGTTGTTGTATTGTCCGTATGGACAAGCAGGGAGCTGGCACGGAATGAAGGCTGAAAAGCTTTCAGAGCCATATGAACTGCTCGCAGCTCTAGCAGATTGATGTGGTAAGTGCATTCCCTGTGTGACCATTTGCCCTGAATTTGAAGATGATCTGTATGGGCTCCCCATCCCAGGAGAGAAGCATCTGTGACTATGGTTTGAACAGGTATCTCCTTGTGAAAAGGAATCCCTCGTCGGAGATCGGTGGGCGAACACAACCATTTGATGGACCGGAGGACATGTTGCGACAGTTGAATCCGGTCTTCCCAATCTCCGGTTTGCTGGTCCCATTGGCCTTCCAGACATTCCTGCAGGGGTCTCATGTGGAGACGTGCATTCGGTGTGAGGAATATACAAGATGCCATCGAGCCCAGAAGAGAGTAAGCCTTTCTCACAGTCGGGTGAGACATTGTCATGAGAGCCTGAGCCTTCCGAAGGATCGATAAGTGTCTCTCCTCCGAAGGACACACGTTTGCCGTGCGAGTATCAATGGATGCTCCCAGATATTGTAGGCACTGTACAGGTGTCGAGGTAGACTTCTTTTGGTTGACATGAAGACCCAATCGAAGGAGGTCAGAGGTCCAATTGAAGTGTAGTTGAGCCTCCTGATACGTGGATGCCTTGATTAGCCAATCGTCTAGGTAAGGGTAGACTAACACTTTGTGTTTCCTCAGATGGGCAGCTACCACCGCCATGCACTTGGAGAAGGTCCTGGGTGCTGACTTCAGGCCGAATGGAAGTACACAGTATTGGTAGTGGTTGTTTCCCCTCTGCAAACCTCAAGAACTTGCGATGTTTCCTTATGATGGGAATGTGGAAGTATGCGTCTTGCAGGTCGATTGCGCATAACCAATCCCCTCGATGTAGCCGAGGGTAGATCTGGTGTAATGCTAGCATCTGGAATCTCTCTCTCCGAATCCACTTGTTGGCCTTCCTTGGATCGAGAATGGGTCTTGTCTTTCTTTTTGACAAGAAAGAATCTTGAATATAGCCCTTTGCCTCGTTGTAAAGGAGGAACAGGTTCCACCGCCTGTTTTTGTAAGAGAATGTTCGCTTCCGATTGTAATAAGCACAGTTGGAATCTTGACTGTTTCGAAGGTATTAATGGTGGAGGGCTGAGGAATCGTAGAGAATATCCATTGCGAACAATATTCAGCACCCAATTGTCTTACGTGATTTCTTGCCACTCTGCCAAGTAATGTTGAATGCTTCCCACTACCGGAGGAGGAAGACAGGATTCAGGGTTTGGAACCTGTTGGCATCTTGCCTCCTTGAGAAGGTTGATGTCCTGACCTTCCTCCTGGTTGTCGCTGTTAAGGCTGGTAGGATCGTTGTTACCATTGTTGCGTACTTGACTGTCGGCCATGATACCACCGAGGGGTTTGAACCCTCTGTGTCGAATATCGGCGTGAGAAAGGGCGGAAAGATTTACGTTGCTCTTTGGGTCTTTTGAGGCCAACAGCTTTTAGTGTTTCCATCTCCGCTTTCATTCGGGCCATCTCCTCTTCTGCATGAGAGCCGAAAAGGGTTGTACCTGAAAACGGGAGATTCAGGATGCGCTGCTGTGCTTCAGGCTTTAGTGAAGTCAAGCGAAGCCATGAATGCTGTCCAAGTGCCACGCCGTGGCAATATCCATGTGCAGCCAGAAGGGATGTGTCCGCTGCTGTGCTGATTACTTGATTAGATACCATAAGGCCTTCCATTAAAACTTTGTTAAAGTCCTCTCTTTTGTCCCTGGGGAGGTGATCCGCAAACTGTTGGAGACTCCCACAGTGCCCGGTCATATCTGACTAGCAGGGCTGTGGCACTAGCATCTTTCATGGAAGTCGCTGCTGTGTTGCACACCTTCCTTCCCACATAATCTATCTTACGGCTCTCGTCATCAGGTGGAACTGTAGATGTTGGAGCCGTAGTATGTTGTTTTTTCGCTGCCATCACAATGACAGAATCCGGAGCTGGGTACGTCCGTAGGAATGTGGGGCCCTGCTCTGGAGGACGATACTTCTTTTGCAGCCTGGATGGAGCTGGCTTAATTGAAGAGGGTGTTAGAAAAAGTTCCATTGCTGGTTCTAAGAGGCCCGGCACCAGAGGAAGCAAGGGACGAGATACTTATCTCTGGTGAAGAGTCTCAAATATCACAGAAGTTGATGGCGTCGGAGTGGACATTGGAATGTTCAATTTGGAAGCCCCCCGCACCAAAACTTCTTGAAAAGTAGAAATGTCATCAATTGGTGAAATCCTTGGAGGAGGAGAGTCAGATAACGTAGGGGAATGCCTTCCTGTACTTGAAGAGGAAGTGTCCCTGGTGTGTCTGGAACGAGATCGTCCACCGTGATGTCGACGATGGGAACGAGTAGAGGAACGTCTATGGCTATGAGAACGATCCCTCGTGAGAGACCTAGACCTTAGCCTTCATGTTGTTGGTGGAGGAGGTGGAGTAGGCAGAAGAGGTGGAGTAGGCGGAGGAGGCGGCGGTGTAGGCAGTCTTGGTTGATCATCTGGTCGATGAGAAGGAGACTTGTGGTGTTTAAGTTTTGCATTGTTTTGCATTGTATTCTGTATTATATTGATGCTCTTGTTTTACAGGACATATGTAAAATCTTCTGATTTTGCTTGTGCTTGTATTCTTTGTACTATTGTAGATGGTATGTATGGGTGAAGGTCTGGAACACCACACTGTCCGTTGGTGCTATCCCCTTGAGCCCTCTACACACACATACTTGTTGTAAATCTCCCTTTGTAATAAAAACCCTAAAATCATCTGAAGGCTGCTGGCGAACACTTTACAGAATTGGCGACAAGCTTGGGATACGAATTCGTCTGAGGTACCATCCTAGATGCCGGTGAATTTTTTTTTTCTCCTCTTCATCCATTCATCTGCTTCCATACTTCGGCCACAATCTAAAGGTACTGTACTCTTTATTTTTTACAACGAGGGCTCAGGGTTTTCCCTTCTGAAGGCCCTAGAAGACGCTTCATTAGTCACGGACCCTTTGTTCCTTTAAAAAAAAAAAAAAAAAAAGGAAACTCGTCTTTGAGCACTTTATTTCAGTGTGCTTCATCCACCATTACCGTCATTTTCGTCCTCGTTTTTGGACTTTCCTTATTGTCCACAACTGCTGATGGTGTTCCTAAATTAACATTTTGGCAGTTTACACGCTATGGTTCTGCCGGCGCTCGAGCTCTCCGCCGCTCTTGCCTGCACGCTCGAACGCTCCGCTCGAGCGCATTTCTCCTTTGTTTGTGCATGCTTTCTCAACACGCTCCTCCTGCGTCAGCCCAGCTTTATTTAATCAACACTCACCTTTGGATGAATCGTGTTGCTCCCTCAACTGCTGGGCTTCACTGCACTTCTTCATTCAGCGCGGGTTCCGCATCGCGTTGATTCTTCAACTGCTGGGCTCCACCGCGCTTCCTCATTCAGTGCTAGCCCTTTCAAGCTGACAGTCTCTTGCTGCACTGTTCAGGAAGTACTACGTGCAGCATTAGAGTGTTTGGTATTACAGCATTTTCTCACAGCACCTCTCATGGTGATTTATGGTACTGCTTCAATCTATCCAGCTTCGTGTTAACGTCCGCGATTAACACGCTCATTTTGCATTTTACATTCTGTCTGCTTCGTGTTAACAACAGCGATTAACACGCTTATTATGCACCCTCATCCTCAATTGTGTTAACAGCGATTAACATGCTTAATTTTTTTTTTCTTCTTTTTCATGTTTCCTCTTCGTGTTGACAGCGATTAACACGCTTTATCTCCCTTTCTACAAAGGTATTTCAACGCAAAAAAGGTACTGACTTTGTTTGGACATCGTGTCAAGAGCATTTTCAACTTATCAAAGAAAGTATATTGTCTGCCCTGGCACTTCAAGCATATGTTGAAGGTCGCGATACTTATGTCACTGTCGATGCCAGTTCATACGGCATGGGTGCTGTACTGTCCCAAATTGTAGGTAACAATGAGGTAACCATTGGGTTTGCTTCAAGAAGAATGAAAGATGTAGAGTTAAAGTATTCAGTCATTGAAAAAAATGCTGGCATGTGTGTGGGGAGTAGAGAAATTCAAATCTTACTTATGGGGCAGAAAGGTTTGGCTTAGAACGGATCACAAACAGTTAGTAGATATTCTTTCAGGCAATAAGATTAAAAAAGCCACTGTCAGATTGGCCAGACTGGCTACCAAATTTTTGGAATTCAATTTTTCTGTGCAAAATATTGCTGGAGGTAAGAATGTCAAGGCAGATTTTTTATCCAGGCTTCCTGTTCAAGATGTGAAGTTCAATGTAAAAGAGGAAGAGGATATTGAGGAGTGCATCATTGCCACTGTTGAAGATACTGTGATTTGTGCCAATATGGAAGATTGGCGTAAAGCTTTAGAAAACGACACTGTGTTGATACAGTTGATGAACTTTGTTGTAGTGGGGTGGCCTAAAGAAAGATCTATTGATCCGGTTGTACAACCTTTTTGCAAGGTTGCCAATGAGTTATCCATTGAAAACAACGTGTTGGTTAGAGAGGGAAAATTAATTCCATCTTCTTGTTTCAGGAGAAGAATCTTACAAACGGCTCATTCTGGTCACCTAGGTATGACGGCAACCAAACGCAGAATTCACAATGATTTTTAGTGATCTAGTGTGGATTGTGAGGTTGAAATTTTAGTGAATGAGTGTACTCCATGCTTGTATAGTGATAAACATTTATCTACATCATCATCATGCTCCAAGCATGTTCTGTGTCCGAACAAAGTTTGGCAAAGGGTTGCTCTGGATTTTTTAGGACCGTTTCATGTACTCCCCAATTGCATGAAATATTTTGTTCTGATTGATCATCTTTCTAGATGGGTTGAAGTGAGAGGTGTTTCAGAACCCAATACTAAATCTGTTATTCGTTTTCTACAAGATGTATTTAGTAAAGAAGGTATTCCTGAACAACTATTAACAGACAATGGAGTGCAATTTACCTGTTAGCATGCACAAATTTTTGACGGAAATGGGTGTAAAGCACTTACGCACTCCACTTTATTATCCCCAAGCAAATGGAAAAGTTGAGAGATTTAACAGGGTTTTGGTCGAGTGTATCCAGAGTGCGATTAAGGCGAGAGTTGATTGTGAGACAGCTGTCCGAGACGTTGTGTAGGCATACAGAACCACTCCTCATTCTGTGTCGGGTTCTGTACCTTTTGAGTTGGAGAGGAAGAAAAGTGGTGTCTACTCTTAATCCATTTTGGAACGTTGAAGCATTGGATAAGGAGTGCAGTGTGGTGAAAGAAGCTGTCAAAGCCAAAAACTTTTGAGTGATGAAGTTAGTCGACGCAGGTGTGAAAGGTCAAGACTTCCAGTTACAAGAAGGGAAGTCAAATTGTCTATTGGGGATTGGGTTTGTGTCAAAGAACCCTTATTGCTGCAAAATGGCAAGTCAAAATTCAGAGATCCTGGATGCATTGTTGGCATTAGAGGTCAAGGTATGAAATTGGACAATGGTCAGTGGTGGAATGTTTCTCGCTTGGCCAAGGTTAAAAATAAAGGCATTCATCCTGGTGAACAAAAGAAAGTTCAAAACTCTCCGGTGGCTAGAAGAAGCTCAAGGATCAAGAGTGTTCCGAGTAGATTTAATGATTAAGTTTGTTTGGTTATTCATGTTTCACAAATTTTGTTTTGTGCACTTTTCTTTCACTTTGTTCTCGTTAAAGAGGGGAGATATGTGGTGTTTAAGTTTTGCTTTGTCTTTTGTATTATATTGATGCTCTTGTTTTACAGGACATATGTGGAATCTTCTGATTTTGCTTGTGCTTATATTCTATATACTATTGTAGATGGAATGTATGGGTGAAAGGTCTGGCACACCACAGTGTCAGTTGGTGCTGTCCCCTTGAGCCCTCTATACACATAAACTTGTTGTAAATCTCCTTTTGTAATAAAAACCCTAAAATCATCTGAAGGCTGCTGGAGACTACTTTACAAGGCTGAGTTGGTGATATGATCCTAGATGGAGAGTATGTTCGGGAATACTCCAAATCCGAAGAGTAGATTAGTCTTCTCTTTTTCTGCGCCTTTTGGAGTGAGGAAGCCACCACAGATTCTGCAGAAGACCCATCTCTCCCCCTCGACGTCGATCTACTTGTCGACAGCGACCTTCGACGTCACCTCGAAAGAGAACTTTGTCTCGACGTTGATCGCCGACTTCTCGAAGTCGACCGCGTCCGTGATCAACGGTGATGTCTCTACGTCGATCGACGATGTTTTCTCGACGTCGATCGACGGTGATGTGTCAACGTCAAGTAGTGCGATAAGGGTCTCGACAGCGACCTCCGAGGTGTTACCGTCTGCGGTGGGCTTCGACACCGAACGAGGCGTTCTTGCCACCGCCGAAGATCTTCTCGACGTGGAACGTCAACGTCGTTTCGACCCAGAGCGCCGAGTCGATGCCAAACAGGTCGGCGTTGTACTTCCTCTCGACGTCGACCGGGACCGTTTTTCAGCCCTTTTTCTGCTGGGGAGCCCCCCAGAAGCTGAAGACAGAGCCCTAGTAGAGGACTGACGACCCTCTCCTCGCCCTGAAGTCCCACCTGATGACTGGACCTGCTGTTTCCTTCCCTCTTCTGCTCCTTGAAGCCGAATCTTCTCCCTGTCACGCAGGGTGCGCGTGGAAAAGGTTTTACAGATGGAACAGGAGTAGGTACGTGAGTAGCAGGCAGGCAAATAATGCACACTCTATGAGGGTCAGTTTTGGCCTTCTTCCTACCACAGTCTGGACACTTATCAAAGAGATGGCATTTTTGAGTGAAAACTGTGGAGATTCCTGTCAGAAAAAGACAGAGAAAGACCAAAGACGTCGAATAAAGCACTTAGTAACTAAATTCTGAAGTGATTTTTGAAGAAAAAAAACAAATATTTGGTAGAGCTCAATGCTCCAGGGTCCTGATAGCAGGAGCCGAAAAAAAGAATTCTAAAATATTGTCCTTTAAACCTTTTTGGGATCCTATGTATTCCATGTATTACTGAAGTAACTGCCACTGGTTGTGCATCATGGGAAACTGGTGGTCTCTGGAGTTCTTAAAGGCACAGCTTCTATTTTAAGACATATAATGGCAGCCTATGGGGCTATTCTCTCCTATCCTTTCATCTCTATCATGAAAAAAGGAGTTTTGTGAAGGGGAGTTTTCTGTGCGTTAAATACCATAAAAATTGCACAAAATATAGTATACTGGCTATCTTTTTTCACTTCAAGAGGAAGCTGCAGCCAGTGTAGGGTGGAATTTAGGCTGCATTATTGTCTTTTCTATCTCTAAAGTTTCTTTGCAGGTCTTCCTGTAGAAAGGCGAAAAATACCCACTTAAGAAGATCTATCTAAAGAAGTGCTCCTGGGTCCTGGCACGTGGGCGGGACTATTCAAGTGCTTATGACTATACATGGAAATTCCTTACAAGAGAAGGAAAATGTACTCAAAATTCCTCCCAATGCTGCAGGTAAGTGAACACTTCTGCCAATGTCTGGAGCTTAGAGTCCTTTTTAGGTCTCGCGCCTAGCGTTGCAGTGCGCAGCCCTGCTCGCGCAGCGCGAGAGCTCTAGAAAGGGCTTCGGAAAGCCAACCACATGCTCGTGCGTGTGGTTTTGCTTTCCGCGGCTGCCATTGGCTTTCGCGTGCATTTTTTTGAAAAATCCAGCACGCCATTGGGCAAAGGCGGGCGCATGTCCCGCCTTTGCTCCACCCATTCCTGTCGGTGGCCAGCACGCGCAGCAGCGCGCGTTCGCCTCGCTGCGGCGCACCCTCCCGCTCCTCTGTGGTGCGCGCGCACCACTGTTTTTTTTTTTTTTTTTACCGCGCGGCCGCCATTTTTTTTTACTGCGGTATCATTATTAGTTGGAGGCGAACAGACTGCTCCGTCACTGCGGTAAGCAGACTCACCTACGCACAGTTAAGGAGGTTTCGGCAAGCGCCTTGTTATTTATGTTTAGGCACGGGTAAATAAAGTAATTTTCCCAGACTCACAAGCTGTTCAGCGTCCGCCGAGACTCGAACCTGGGTCCCGAGCTCCTTAGTCTGCAGCTCTGGCCTTACATCACATCCACACGATTATATAGATCAAGCTTAGATGCGGAGAGGCGGGGTCATGCATTTGGGACAGTAGTACACAGCACAATCACGTTTTACATTAAGCACATTCACAGAGTGCACACACTGTTATATTTGACAAATGTACAGTGGTGAGACTCATGGAGGTGACCGGGAGTTTGTGACAGAAGTCTGTAATGTTGACAAAGGCCACCATTAACCGCTCTGCTCCCTCTCGCGCTCCTCAATAGTCATCTGGAATTCCCTCCTGGGGCTTGTTTGACTCGACCACAGCCCGAGGACCACAATCTGGTTCTACTCGTGAAACTCGATCACCCCTGCAGTGAGCCGACGTATTTCATGTCTAATACAACTCGTGCTCATGTAAAGCGCTTTGACACCTTCGGGTCGAGTTGGCGCTATATAAAATTTGTAAGATAATGTTCCATATGCATTCAATAGATGTAACGTAAATCACTATGTAAATCTGTTAGGGCGCTATGCTATGGTATACATTCCTTATACATTGATGGGCGTGGTACCAAGTCATGACTGACACATCCAGCCACTTTTGCATTTTTAGCCAGGAGGACTGCACCGGTAGTTTCAATCCCTTACTTCTAATGAGAAGAGGTAAACTACAAGTCCCACCATGCACATAGTTAGTCTTCCTTGAAATCTATGACTGCTTGAGGATGGCTACGCATGACATATGCAAAACGGCAGCACTTAGCGCGCTTCGAACTTCTATGACCTAAGTATTTCGGTTCAACGCGCAGCAGAGCGAAGGCAGGGGGTTCGTCCAGTTGTGAGTTTCTGAGGTCAGGCTAAAGTAAGTAGAGGATAACCCCGTTCATCCGTTGTTCAACGACGGCAAGCAAAGAACAAGTCCACCCAGTGGCCCAGGGACGTGTTCTGCAATGCTGATGAGTCGAGGTAAGCTCAGGCATTCTGGCCGAACTCCTTTCACCCTTTGCACTGACTGACAGGAAGCACTTTTACCTGTTTCGAAACCCGATCCCTCTGATGCATCCGTTATGTAAGAAAGAAAAGGGACTGGCCCATCACAGCGCATCTCCGAGGAGTTAAAAGGAGTGACCAGGCTTGCACCAGGGCGCGCACAAATGTGTTCTGGGAGTGCTGCACTTGTGAGGACACAAGTGGACCAGGCAGGTGGGGAAGACTGACGCTTTTCTGGTATATATTTACGTTTTGTCTATCAGGGGACGCCCATGTATATGTAATCGTTAGGAATGTCTGATTTATAAAATGAATGTATATATGCGTTGTCCTGCCACTAGCGCTCTGAAGCGGCTGTGAGCTACCAATAGCACTGTAAGGAGTTCAAACAACGAAAACTGAATTGTTACATGAAGCGCTATGCTCAGAACGGACTCCGTGCGCACCTTAGAGTCATTTAATCGAGATTCAGGGAACGTGCATTTGAAGTTAAGAACTGGGCTTTTCTTTTGCTTGTTGAAAAAATTGAAAAAAGAGACATGCCTCTTTTAAAGTAATAGTGCATTTTTTTAATTTTACATTTTGTGTACTATAGGGCACCCGGTTGGGGCGTAGGTTGAAACAGAAAACACTGACTAATAATCTCCCTAGTCATTAAAATCCAGTCTCACAGAACTGGTTCATCTTTTGAAAATCCCACTTTATCTCTGTTTTACCCACGCGCTAGCCATGCGACCTTTCCACAGTTCAGCCCTTTGAGACAGAATGACATCGAATGGAATCATTTTAAATACATTAGGAATCACATTGGGACCGCCAGTTGTTTTGCAAGTGTGCAGCTTTATTTTGCATTAAATCATAAAACGTTTTAACAGCACTTCGAATTGACGACAGACGTTGTGCAGCGCTCTGTTAAACGATTACTTGAATTTTTAGATTCACATATATCGCAATTTTTACGATATTGGAGTTGAACGTATACGTAGAAAAGACGTGCTTCTAAACTAACATATTTTTTGCAATTACTGTTTTTCTTAGCTAATACTATGTTTTTAAAATATCTAATAATATATAAAAATAGACATTTATATTTAAAACTATCCTTCTAACCAGTAACATCACTCCACAAGTTACTGCACCTAAAGTTTGCATCTGTAAGTAAATTGCTGGTTACTGGTCAAGTGTCTAACTCAAGATGCCACCGACTCAGACTTACAATCTTCTGACGATTAGAAAAATGTACATAGATACATTTTTTATATATTTTTATTGAAAATATTGATAGCAAGAAAATAGATCAGGTCACATCCTTGGTTACAAAATTTCAAGTGAGAGGGAGCTATGTTAAGCCAAGGAAAAATATATAGTAAGGACACTGCAGTACAATAGTTGCGGGTGGGGGGAGTTTCTTCCTTTACAAAAAAAACCACTGTTACAAATGGAAAGCAGTGTCTGCTGGGGGAGAGGATACGCCTTTTGCCCAACTTAGACTTTACAAGTCCAGAACACACTGAGAGGCAACCACTGCACAACCATTTGGTCATATACTTGAAGGGCCCGTCTTCCGGGCTTTTTCATGATACCATTGTGGGTAGAAAACCTGTTTTCACCGGAATTGCAGTAGTGTGTTTGAATTGTGCTGACATCCTTCTTTCCTATTCACATTTCCCAAGGAGGAATCATTTAATGGGAAAACCACCTGGTTAGGATGGAAAACGTGCATGAGTTGGTACCCAAGCACCAATACCTACGATTATTTCCACAATTAGAGTGCAAAACCCAGGGCTTTAAGTGGGTTGGGTCTCACCGGTGCTGAGCACCGGCAGTTTTTAAAAGGGGGCCTTGAAACGGGTCTCTATCGGGCTCTGTTTTGTTCCCTGGCACAAAGTAATATCCAAGTATTCCCCAAGCTTAGTTGTTAAAAATATGCTTCATGGCTACACACTTACACGGTCCACACATGCTTTCTTTTTTTTAAAGTCGCTGCTTGTTTGTTTTACTTTTGGCCAGTCACTCTCCAACAGAGCATTTTGGCACTCCGACACCAACTGCTCCCTCCATCCTCCCTTAGTAGGTAACAGACATTGCCATTTACAATGCCAATAGCTCTAACTTAAAAAAATGCGAGACCTATTGCATTTCCAATGCTTGTTTAGGATGTACCTGTTGTCAGTGATAGGACAAGAGCCACAGCCCTTCTTCTGTACCAGGAGTAGACTCGGACTCTCGCGTTGGCTTCATTGCGCTCTTACTCTAATGGAGTCTGTGTAGGCTGGCTCTGTATTTACTATACCAAAGTAAGGTATAGTGTCCACAGAGTCCAGTGGATCCCCAGAGGCTTTACAGAGGTCAAAGTAGATAATACCTTACTCTCTTCTGTGGTAGTGTGGTTGAGCAGCCAGGCTTATATCAGAGGTCTGCATTAAGCATTTGTTGTTCACACTCAGGGAAGAAATGATATCACACACTCAAAGACTGATTCTAAGACCAATCGTTTTGTCTAAAAATATTTCTTTGTCACTTTTATTTTAGAACCAAGGGTTTTTGGCAAGCACAGGGGAGGATGCAGGGGTGCCTTTGGACATCGGAACTTCTTTACCGGAGCCGGTCGCGGTCAGGGGGACCTGGCAGAGAGGGGAAACACCTCGCTGCTTACTAATTTTCCCGCCGACCTTGCAGCCAAAAGTGGGGCTTGGTCAGAGGGGCAGGCATCTCCACTAGCTGGAGAGGCCCTGGCTAGCATAACAGAGCAGTAAGCCTTTGAGGCTCACCGCCCTGACTGCTGTTCCTGCTTGAGGGTAGGCGAGAAGCACCTCCATCCCAAGCAGGCTTTGTTCCTGACCTACGAGAGCACAAAGGCTCCCACCTCACGGGGTCAGAAACATGTCTGTGTTGCAGGCTGGTGCAGACCAGTCAGCTGTACATTAGGGAGTTGATTGTTTTTCAGGGGGCATCTCCAAGATACCCTCTGAGTGCATTTTGTAATAAATCCAGCACTGGCATCAGTGTGGGTTTGTTATGCTGAGAAGTTTGATACCAAACTTCTTAGCATTCAGTAAAGCCCTCATGGAGCTGTGGAGTTTTGTCACAACAAACTCCCAGCCCATGTACACAATATGGCTTCACTGCACTTGCAATGTCTGTGAATGGCACAGACACTGGAGGGGCATATTTCTCATCCAGCTAGGCCTTCACCTGCGGTATAGTGCACCCTGCCTTAGGGCTTTGAGGCCTGCTAGAGGGGTGACCTACCTGTGCCACAGGCAGTGCTTGTAGGCATGGCACACAGGGATGTGTACAAAAATTACAGTGAGTGGCGCACTCTGTTATCTTAATTGATTGTTCAACCTAAAACGGACTACACCGTCGAGGTGCGAAATGAGGATCGGTTCCTATCACGGATATTGAGATTGGAGACTTAAGTGCAGTCAAGTAGGAACGGTTTTGGCGTGTCAACAGACGGTAGTTGGAAGCTGCCTGGTTGTAACAATTGAAGGATCCTATTTAGACAACCCCGTTTTTCAGCTGGCCCCTGCAGAAGGGACATTTGGTCCCAAAATGCATAGGGCGGGCAGCACAAGAAACCAAGCGGATCACAGATGGATAATGTGAAATGAAAATATACAAGAAATGTTGTTCATGTTACATATTAACAATCTGATGTTGTGATTATAGATTAAGTATGTTTATTTTAAAGTTTGCTTGTATTGTAATAATTCCCAAAGGTTATGTGACAACCAAAAAATACAGGACTGTTTGAAAACAAACTATGATGTATATCGTCAGTATTTGTGTGATTAATTAATACAAATTGTGTATGTTAAATACAATTGCTGTGCGTACAGGTTATTTCAGGCTAAATTTGACCTGAATTTTTTCCAGTTGATCACACAGGGAAGCGTGCCATGTCGACGCAAGTTTTGTCTGCACCAAAACACAGCCTGCAATGGCAGTGTATGTGTGTTAGGTGAGGGGTCTCTGAGGGTGGCACAAAACATGCTGCAACTCTTAGAGACCCTCTCTGGTCACAAGGCCCTTGGTACAAGTGGTACCCTTTACAAGGGACTTATATGTGGGCCAGAGGTGTGCCAATTGTGGAAACAAAGGTGCAGATTTGGGAAAGAACACAGGCACTAGGAACCTAATTAGAAGGGACCCAGTGCACATTCAGTCAAAGTACATCAGAAATCAGGTGAAAAATGGGGGGTAACTAATCAAAAGGGGGCACTTTCCTACAGTCTGCACTTCTGCTTTCAGCTGGCAAAGCAGTATGCCAGGTTCTACAGCCTAGTGAGCACAACGTAGAATTGGAGCATAGTTTCACTGCAAACTCAAGCATGGCAAGAATCCATCTGTCAAAAGTAATCTAGACTATGGGTGCCCAAACCCTTTTAAGTGTGTAAATTGGGGTCAGGTTACAATTTATTTTTCTTCACCCAGCTGAGTCGTTACAGGATGTGATGTCACATCAGAAAGCGATATCACATGACCTTTATCCACCAAGGGCATCATAGCAAGTGGCATAATTTAGCAGCACAAAAAACAAAGAATTAGGACCTGTGGTTAAGTTGTTGACATTCAAACCTGAAGGTCTGGGTTCTAATTCTATCTTTTTTTTAATATGATGTGGTAGCTTTCTTAGATTCACACCTTCTCACGAGTGTCGAGTATCATCATCGACCTGAACCAGTTTCCCACTGTACAAAAGGTCTGATTGAAGCAACCAGCAAAGGTTTATTTATATGAAAAAACAACTTAAAATGGACCACATTTTGAAGAAAGAATAAATACAACATTAACATACTTACATCTATAATGTATTCCATTAAATTATGCTCCACTATTCAGAACACAGATGACATGTGAAATTACAGTCTCATTTGCAAACGAAATGCAAGAGGCCTTGATCCAGTCTGCTGCACTTGAAGCACGTACGGACATTAACTACAATAGCATTTTTCAAATTTGTGTCTGAGCAGTTAAAAAAAATTCCATATCCGAGAATTCGCTTTTCTTGCTGCTAGCTCCACAGCCCAGGTATGATTTCTGATCCGGTAGGGAGGTGACAAGTGCTGCACTGCATCCGAGTCTGTGTACAGGGATGAGATCAGAGGAAAATATATTGTATTTTTTTCCCTTTGATCCAGATCAGGAACCTGGCTTGTAAAACTCACTGCAGCAACATAACAAACACACACTTGTGACTTTGCATTCTTCAGAAAAAGTGCTGCGATCTAGACCCATACTGACGCTTTGCAGGAAAGGCCTCTTTCTCTGCCAAGATGCACCTACCCTGGAACCATCCCACTTGCTCCTGGAAAGAAATATCTAAAAACTATCTCTATTAGGCCATGGCACCAACATGAAGCTCTGGGAGTACTGTGGTTGACCTCCATATAGAAGAGTGAAGACAGACTGTTGAAGGGACTGCACTGGGGAAAACCTCTACAGCTGCATAAATATACCTCTCGGTGCATAAAAGGGGCGAGTCATCTCCTTGGCGAGGACCTATGGTCTCTAGAGCATCAGTGTTGAGTGACTGCAGCACCTTACTTCTAAGCCAAACAGGTATTTGCTTTTGAAAGTTATTTCGAACACCCTGGAGTGCACCTCAAGTCAAAAACCTGCAGACTTCAATCTAGCATTGCAGCTCTTGCCTGTGACATGTGGAAACCTGTGTCTGCAACATCTAGGTAAGTCTTTATTGGTTATTTGGAGGAAGCATCTCTTCTACTAAGGCTGGTCTCACCTCGTCCTCCTTATCATACAGTATGAATGGGAGCAGCCTCGCCATATTCTCACAGAGCTTCTTATCAAATTAAGCGAGACTGCTAGTATGGTGAGAGATGCAGTCCCAGAACCTTTCCAGCCTATGTGTTCAATCTTTCTGCCACCTGACATTGTCTTCGGACATCCTCTTATAAACAACAAAGCCTAAATGAAGTAGAAAAATTACAGAGCTTTTCAAATTTAAAGTGGTGTATTTAATAGAACAAATGCCATGTAAACTGCTGAAGTAATTTATTAGAGGTCTTTTAATACATGTCAAGTAAAAACAATCATTAAACGTAGATATACATACGTTTTATGACGTGCAGCGTGAGCTCTTTCTGCACTGAGCACTTTAAGTCTACCTTTAAAGATTGTATTTACTTGTCATTTATTAAAACAGCTCTAATTAATTACCTTGACGTTGTTTTTAATAACTGAATGCCCAGGTTCCACAGAGGTTTACAATGCGGCTTCTGTAGCTATGTTCTTCTTTGAACATCCTTGGCGACACCACTCCCTGGAGTGCTTTCACTTGTTCTCCTAGTTTAGTGTGGTTTCCAATCCAAATGTAGTTTTTCCTTGCTCCCCCTTTTGAGTCTCTTTATCCTTCGTGTGCCTCTGGGCATCATCTCCGGTGAGAAGCACTACTTTTTCCTCTAGTGAAGCAGAGGTTGACATTAACCACAAAGCTCTCCATTCTCTTCCTCTGGCAGAAATAAATCTTACAAATGTCACAGATTGTGACATCAGGAGTAGGATGCATGGGGTACTCACTCACAAACCTGGTTTGGGTTATCTTCGGATTGTTATCTGGCTCAAATAGCCACATTTTGAATAAATCTGCCTTCTTTTAAGGCTTTATAACCAAACAACAAAACGCAGCCTGGTACAAATCTGCAGTCAGGAGAGCTTTCACATCCAAGGAAGCATTTTAGAGCACTGCAATAAGAATCTGATATGAGTTGCCTAACTCAGATATCCTACAGGACAATGAGTTGTGGGTAAACAGGAGCACAATTGATCATAAAAAAGTGCCCCTCTGTAAGGCCTTTCTTTAAAGATGATTTTATTGGCGGATTCTTACCTTGACATGGTGGAACACTCAAACCGCAAGTGAATTTATGAAATATTCAGTACTGGAGAACTGTCTGTGCCAGTATGGAGCAAGAGTTTGTTGATGCTAATTGTGCTGATCTTTTACAATCACATGTCTTTAGTGTTTCTACCTCTATCTTTGTGTGTGGCGCCAAGAGTACAATAGTGTGTGGACAAATAACGATGATCTCGGCACCACTGGCCGGTTGATTAGAGGTGGCTATGCCATTAAGTATTTCTTTCCCGGTAGAGGCGAGATGGCATATCCTTGGGGTGACAGGCGAGATAGTCTGGCCCAAGTGGGCCACAACCTGGCTGGCCTTGGCAGGAGTGGTGGCAAAGCGAAACATCGCCCGAGCATGGGGTGCCAGTGAAGCCCCAACGGTGGAGTCCTGGGAAAATTACTTGGACTGGTGCCAACGGGCTGAGCAAGCAGTATATCAGAGCAGGGGATGCCCACGCAAATGGGAAAAGATATGGGGGGGCCTGGGTGAACTATAGGAACGGTTAGTTAACACAACAGGGGGCTCCAGACCCTTCAGGAACATATGGAATGGATGCATCCTACGCCATGTTGGTTGGGAAAGCGGGCCACTGGAAGGCTTAACCTATGGATACTGCTATGTAACTGTGTATGCCAAACCACATACTATACCGCAATGTCTTCGCTGAAGCATGTTTATTGGTTAATAAAAAGAATTACAAAAAAAAAAAAGTATTTCTTTCAAATCAAGTCACTAATGAGTTGTTCAGGCCTTTTAAGAAGGCAGGTAAAGTGCCCGTCATCATAATAGTGACCGATGTCTTACATACCTTCTTGCCCAAAATGTCTATTTTTCTGCTTTGCATGTGTGACAAAGTAGCACATAGGGCATTGTTCTTAGCTACATCCATGACAAGAGAATCAGGAGCTGAAGGTCCTTAAAGAAATTTAAGGTCTGAATCTGCATCTCTAGATGTCTTTTGCAAATGTTTCTTGACCAAACATTTCAGAAAATCTGTGAGATAGAACTTGCAGTGTCTGCAAGATGGCAGAAATTTGAACTCCTTAAGTGACCTACTGACTTAGTATTTAGGCAGTTGTAAATGATTTTATCAATTGGTGATATTTAAGTCTGGCGATTGAAGAGTGACAATGCGAATACAAGACTTAATCTGTTGCTTGAGCTATTAGACAGCTCAGAAGAGCTTGTGGAATGTAGGTTGTTCCAAGTTGCTGATTCTTGTGTTCCTCCTTAGTGCTCATCAGGTTGTCTCCAACTAGGGTTTACCTCCGGAGAGGCAGTCTCTCCTTAGATGTCACTCTAAAAGAACATCTGGGATAGTCTCTTCAGGTTTGATTTTGCCTTTTGTTAGGTTCTAGACTTGTAGTGTGCGTGCCTCTTTTTTAGGACTCCACAGCCACTAGCCTCTTATGAAGGTGGTTGTACTGCTTCCAGAATGGAAGGAGTTGTGTTTGTTGGAAGAAGAGCTGGTGGTCACCTTTGCAGCCGAACTGGCAAGAGGAAGTAAGCTCCTTAGCAGAAGGCACCAGAAGGTCTAATGATGGAGACAGGGGGGCTCTGATCGTCTTCCAGACCATGTGGTTCAACATCTTAATAAAGATGACTCAACTTCAAGGATAGATGATATATATGCCCAGAAGGCCAGTGAGGTCCTAGATATCATTCTCCGACTCAAACATTAGTACTCTGATTCCTGAATGTGACTAATGTGATGCTGAGCTGGAGGAGGCAGATGACAAACCAAGGCATGTCAGACCTGGTCCATCCTAGGGGCAAAGGAACAGGAGGACAGTTTAACAAGTTATCCTTGCTCTGTGGAGAGGTCCTTCAAGCTCATCTAAGACTTTCTCTCAGCAAATGTCACAATAGTCAATGGTGCAAAAAAACCTAAGGCAGATAATGGAAGGTGTAGTTATCCTTTATAGTCGTCTTCTCACCAGAGGAAAACATATGCATAAGGGAGTAAAGCATGGCGAGTATGCAGCTGGTGAGCAGAGAAAGCAGACAGAAAAAAAAAAAAACATCTAGCTTTGATAGCTTTTTGGAAAAAGAAGCTAGAGATAGTAGTCGGACAAAGGCAAAAAAAGGAGTTTCAATTTTAAAATCTCCTATGAAGGAAAACAGTTGTGTTTGTGGCCCTTACATAGCAAGCTGGCTCCCTGCGGTTTCTGATTCAATAGGACAACTCCTAGAGTAGGTAAGTGGCAGTCTGTTTTGACTTAAGGCTGAAGTATAGGAGGATACTTTTTGTCCTTTTAGTACATTTTTGCTGTGGTGTTTTAAACACAATGAATTAGGTTGTGTCTCCCCCAAAATACGATTTGGGGATTGTAAGAACAGTCAGTTCAGATTTGATTATCGGAGTGTCCTGTCAAAAACTGGGTACTTTTTCCAACAATTGTCTTTGCCATTTCAGAGATGAAATACTAAGGAAAGTAATTATTATGTAACACATCACCTTTTTCTGAAACTGTTAAAAGATTTAATATGACATTACTGGATAGAGTGGAGAAGAAAAGCCATGGTTTGTACAACTACATAAGTTTCTCCTGGAAGCATGATCAAATCACATACAATAACAAAACACCACAATTAAAAGGTGAACCTACACGGTTTAGTATGGAATTAGAATGTATTTTCTTAATTAAAAACAATTTAACAATAAAAGGCGAAGATGTTAAAAAATAGTTGATATCCCACCTGAAATGGCCTCGTTAAATAGGTTTTATTAAACCTAAACAAACAGCTTTTGGTTTCTTTCATCAAATGAAACAATATTCCACTTTCACAGAGCTCAAATTCCATATTGAGTGAGCCCTAATGCAACTCTAGTAGGCTATACGAGGGGACTCTGTTTTCATAAAAATACACTGAGGAAAAGCTCCATAAATTGACCATACATTGCAAATGTGTACAACCTGCAGGTTACAGATTGGAAACTCAGAAGAACTAAATAGTAATACAAGATTTAAAAAAATTAGTGAAGTTACTGCAATAGACTTCTGCTTGGAATCTCAGTACTGACTTTTCCTGAACTTTCTCAGCACACAAACGGCTTCACAATACAAATACAAATTAGCAGTCAGTAACAATATATGTATTTCAACAGAGCATATAAAAGCAAACTTATCCAAATTAGGATGTCATAACCATCTTAATGTTATCAATGTTTATGCAATCACCCACCTAATTATAATCAATAATCAGAATCAAATAAAACTTTACACAAAATACTCACCCTCTCCAACAAACTTTGACGAGAACGGGTAGCAAAGACAGGAAAATGAAATATAGAAGTAAGAATTAGTCATGTTTACATTGCTAGGTGGCTTGTGCCACCGCTCACAATTCAAAATAGGCATTTTTGTAGAATACAATATTTTATTATTATGCTCTTCACTTGTTTGTCAACTGTTGACATATGGAAGTACACTTAAATTACTAAGTGATTTAACAACAAACTATGGGAATTTTGCTTAAACCAATGCTGTGGTTATCAGACAGAACAGTCACAATATAATGAATCAAGAATAGTCATGTTTTATGGTGTTTTCAAAGTACTTCATCGATTCTTTGCGAGGGGGTTCAGTGTTGAACAGAGAATGTTCCTTCTGCAAATCTAATTTATGAAAACTGAGGTTTAACGCAGGTAAATCAAAAGCATTCTGAAGGAACACAATGGGATATAGGATTCAAAATGGCTGTTTACAAACAATTGACTTTTGTTTTAAAGAATCTGTGCATGAGATGCACACCATTACAAAAGGCCTTTATCCGAAGTAACCGATAAAGCTGGTGCTCGATAGGATTTATGTCATGTCACCTACATTCTACAGTCGGGTAAATGAGGTCCGACTGTGCTGAAGACAAGCATGCTGGTAAATAGCAGCAATGGCAGACAGACAATTGCACAAGTTTAACTCTAAGCACAGTACAGACTATTTAATCAGAAATCTAGAATCTAATCACATGTGGATCCTTGGTTCAAACCATGTGTAGAGACTATGAAGCAGTACAAATCGCTACCTACAATCACAAAAGACAAAACGGTGTATAACAAATTACATAGAACACATACATTCAATTAAAGTCGCTTAAATAGGTTACTGACCGAACAGGAGTGCTACAGCCACTAAACAAACCAGAAACCTATTCAACCTAGCTACCTCTGCCACACTACCCATTCAGTGCATAATACACAATGAACAGAGAAATGGAGAGTGGAACGTAAGGAAAATCGGGTCTACTCTTTGTATTACCCTCCACATTACACTTTCTTGAGGCTAGATGTAGCTTTTACTCATCCTGGACATTTAGGATAATATCAAAAATCCGACTTCCTAGATTGCACATTACCCAATCACACTCTCTATTGCTGTAGTGGCATTGGGGGAAGCAGGTGCCACCCATACCATAGTGGAGACTGCAACAGAGCATTACTAGGCTGCCCATGTAGAGAGGACCTCAGAGGTGCCATTAAAGGATAAAAAAAATTTTTTTAAAGTGTAACTTATTTTTTAACGTGATAAGGAGTAACCTTAACCCAGCCTACATGATTGCAATAAAGCGCAGGGGCTATGGCAAGATCCCATTCCGCCGCATAAGCTTGTTTGACTAGTTCCGGGACAAGGGCAGGAGAATTACTGCCCAACTCCTGTTCAGGAGGAGGGTTCTCGTCATTTGTGGTAAATTAAGTGGCTATAGCAGCAACTTTCTTTATTCTGAAAAGGGGCTTTATATGGAGGAGGCCTGTTCTCCTTTATCTTCACATCAGATGAGCTTTGTGTCTCCCTTTTCGGTTTCACATACTCTTCTTGTCTGCATTGAGTTCGCCCTGCTCTGTCGTACTGCTGGTCAGACGATTCCTGAAAAGAATGAGAACGTGCATCAGGAACCAGATACCTGTTTGGAGTCTTGATTTTAGTGCGATCACAAAAATCGTACCACCTCTCATAGGACTTCGGGGGTGCAGAACCTCCACGAGGTTTCCCTTTCTATGGTTGTTTCGATTCATCTCATGTTTTTTTTTAACAAACTCACGGGTCTGCTTGGCTTCCTTGTCTGTGCTAGGCTTGCCAAGAGGTGGTTCAATAGGTCTGGTACCCAAATTATTGCATCCTAAGGATGTGTAGACATCAGCAATAATTATAGGCAACTCGCGTTCATGGTCTGCTTGTGCAACCGCTGCCAGCCGCTAGCGTATAGCCAGAGATGCTGCTTCACCTTTAACGTTAGACAATCATTGTGGATACTACGGGAACGTTTCCCATGAGTTTCATCAGCCAAATCTAGGGCAGCAGCTGCCCGTGTTCGTTCTGCATCTGTTTGACTATATCTGGTAAAATGGACACCAAGAGAGTGCCATGACAAATTTATTTATATTTATTTTATTTATAAAGTTTTGTATAGCGCGAACAAGACCCTAGTGGGTATCAGAGCGGTTTACATGACAAGAAGTAGCGTAACAATTGGACTGATCAAAAAAAAAAAAAAATACATGCACGAGAGCCAAACATATAAGAAAGTAAATATGATTAAAAAAAAGAAATGGCTTGGTCTAGGTTAAGGTCAGCAATAGGGTGGTCTTTCATCAAAAGAGGCTGATATGCATACATTTTCATTGTCACCGATATATTGTCTTAGGGTAAAAACTTAGTTAGCAGAAAAGATTTTGCTTTTTTTTTTTTTGAAGGAGGTGGTAGAGGAGATTAGGCGAAGGTTCGGAGGTAGAGAGTTCCACATCTTGGGTGCAATAACCGAGAATGGACTGACACCCGTTTTCTTTTTGTGGGTTCGTTGGGGTTTCAGAAGCAAGGTGGGCGCACTTCGCGAGGATTTGCTGCCACCTGATTTTTCTAGCTTTTGAGCCAAGTAACTGGGGGTATTGAAGTGTAACGCTTTATGAGTCATGCAAACAATTTTCAGTTGGATTCTTGCTTCGTACGGGAGCCAGTTTAAGGATTTTAGAGCCGGTGATGTGTGTGTGTTTCTTTTAGTTCAGAGGACAAGTCTTGCTGCCGCGTTGAGGGAGGCTCGTAGAGGGGCCAGTTTGTATCGAGTTAAGCCACATAGTGTGGCACTACCATAATCCAGTCTGGGCAAAACAAGAGCTTGAACCACTTGTTTTAGGTCTTCGTGTGGAAGGTAGGGTTTAAGTTTCCGCAGAATGCTCAGTTGGTAATTTGGTCCCTTGGTGGCTGCCCTAAAGTGATCCTGCATATTCAGGTGTTTGTCTAGTATAATACCCAAGGATCTAGCGGAGTCTATGATGTGGGGCGAACAGTTGAGGGCTGTAAGATGTTTCAACCAGAGCTCAATCTTGGGGATGTTATTCGGCGGAGAGATGAGGAGAAATTCGGTTTTAGCAGCGTTGAGTTTGAGATAGTTATCCGTGAGCCAGAGGTGTGTGTTTGGAAGATGGAATTGAGGGATATAATGTCCTCTGGGGAGGCGATTGCGATACATCCGAGTGTCATCAGCGTACATATGGTAATGGATGTTGGTAGCTTTTAGGTGGTTTGCTAGTGGTTCCAGGAATAAATTGAAGAGAATGGGTGATAGAGCAGATCCTTGAGGAACGCCAAAAGTGATCGCGTGGGGCTTAGACAGATTGATTCATTTTGACTCTTAGGGATCTGTTTTGGAGGAATGACAAGAACCATTGTAAAACGACACCTGATAATCTACTGAACTTACTGGAAAAAAGGATGAGCTTATGTTTGACGGTGTCAAAGGTAGCCGATAAATCAAGCAGTATCAGAATTCATGATCCATTTCGATCCAGCATTTTTAGTATGCCATCCAAGATATGAGTAGGTGCAGACTCAGTGTTGTGGTCTTGACGGACAGCTGATTGGTTCTGATCGAGGAGTTGATAGTTGTTTATGTGATTGCAGAGTTGGCTCTGGACACATTTTTCTAAGAGCTTTGCCAGGGTAGAGATGTTGGTTATGGGTCGGAAGTTATTAATGTCAGAGCAGTCTGCCATGGGTTTTTTTTAACGTGGGTTTTACTTGTCCTACTTTTAGGCAGTCAGGGATAGTGCCTTGACGAAGTGAGGCGTTTACAATCTTGGTCCATAGGAGGAGAATACAGGTTTTGATCTCTTTGAAAATGAGTGGTGGTAGAGGGTCAGTGAAGTAGTTAGATGGGTTTAAGGAAGAAAGAATGTTGTACATGTCATGTTCACTGATTTGGGAGAAGGTGTTCCAAGAGGCATTGTTTTTGGAGGAGTGCCCGGATGGTTCCTTCCATATACTGGGAAGTGTGTGAGAAACTGAATGGGGTAGTCCTTAGTAGATGCTTTGCTAACAGTAGTTCGGTCTCTATCTTTGTTGTTTTGTCTTGAAGAAGGCGGCCAGTTCTTCGTAATTTGGAGGGGTGCTGGACCCGGAGTCTAATGGGTTTGATGTGTTGCGTGATTGCTGCTTGACTATTTCGAATAGTTTTTTGGGCCTATTTCTGGCTTGGTCAAGCTGTGCTCTAAAAAAAGTTAGCTTTCACTTGTCTTATTCTTCTGTTGTATGTGTTCCTCGTTGTTCTTAAGCGTTTTAGTAGTTCCAAGGATGGGGAAAATCTCCACCCTCTTTCTGCTATTGCATCTTTCGGTGTTCAAATTGTCATTGAACCAGGGCTTTGAGTTTTTATTGGATATATTTTTCTGTTGAAGGGGCGCAACGGAGTCCTTTTTTTCCAATATGAAGTATTGAAGAAATCTGTGAGATCATGGACATCGTCCATGTTGGTCTGTGGAATCAAGGTATTATTGCAAAGGGTAGCTAGTTCATTGTGGTTTATATTACGAAGATTCCTTTTCCAATGTTTTATTTTCTTCGGTTGGCCATTCTTTGGGATTGCCTTTAAGTTGATGAGGAAGGTAATGCGATAACGGTCTGACCAGTCACAGGGGCTAATTACTCAAGGGAAGTGGTGTCCATCTTTGAGATTATAAGGTCCAGAGTCTCCCCCTGGTTGTGTGTTGGCCTGTCGCAAATTTGGGACAAATCATGGTTTAATAGGAAAGACTTTAGGCTATTCACTGAGTGGTCATTCAGGTAATTCCAGTGTAGATTAAAGTCTCCCAGGAAGATCTGGGGCCCATGAAGATTATCGTTCATTGTGATGATTTCCATGATTTGTTCGATGAACAAAGAGTTATCGCCCGGAGGGTGATAGAAGGCGTGAATATTACAGATGGATTAGTTGTTGCAAGAGATATTGATGCACAGATATTCGCATGAGATATTCGCATGTAGATAGTAAAGACTGCAAAAACTGTCCCCCAGGTGTTACAGTCTCCAATAGCGGGAACCATTACATTAGGTAAGCACATAGTTAATATTCTGTGCTTGTCTTGTGGTCCCGTAAGGGGAAACACAGTTTCAATTTGGTCAAACTTTTGGGTAATCCAAAATGGAATTTCCTCACGATTAGTAGGTAGTTTGCATAAGCTGAATGCTTAATTACCGGACTTATCATATGCACTGCAGGCAACTAGGCTTCCACGCCAACCTTTGCTGGCTGTGCCAACAGGTGCACTAAACAAACTGAGTTAAGCATCTGCATAAAGCGACTGGACCATGATATAAAGCTTGTGTTTGGACTGGATTTTGATTAGCCATATAGGGTATGGTGTATGTCCAGCTAACGCTGGCCAATTAGCCCGATCATTACTAAGGGGACCGAAGCGTACAGGGGTAGGAACATGTGGAAGGGCGCCAAGGAACCAATTACGGTGTTCCCAGTAAGACAAAGGTATTTCCATGAGCCCATATGCTCCGTATAAATTTGGCGGTGTAGTGTATGTATGGAATGTGTTTGAATTACCATCCACAGCGGAAAAATAGACCCAAGAATAAAACACTTCAAAGCGGTAAGCAGCGTCCGCTTCTATTACAAAGATAAAAGCACCACCTGCATTAGGAAGTTCATGTTGCGTTACATGTGCATGGAATGCAGGTCTGCAATTAACATGAATAAAGACAGATGGTGCCACCATAGTATAGCAGTATGGAAAAAAAGCGCAACACAAATATGGGTATTGTCCTTTTAAACGTTCTAGCTTGAAAAACCAACAAAATTAGGTGCTACCTAACCACTGTGGAGGATTAGTCTACCAAACCCACGGATGTCTCCGGTGGAAGGGTATTGTGGACATACACAAGTACTACTCAGGAGACCCGTAAATAAGTACCAGACCAAGCACTGGGGGCGCCATGATGTAGGAATTCTGCTCTGAAACAGAACTATGCTTTGGACCATAGAACATCAGCGTGTAGGGATTGAGACACCATACAACATCAGTACCAATGGGCCGAAATCTGACTAGCTAATAGTGCCTCATCTGCCCTCCTAACCTTTCCAGACAGACAAGTGATTTGGCTCCCCAGAACACAACACCCTAGACCCTTTCAGGGATCGTGGTAGCAGATCATCACCTTTCATTCTCTCACTCATACATATCCACAATAAATGAGAATCCCTTGGGGCACATTGCCTTGTTTAAGATGGTGTGTCTTCCCCGCTATCTGTATGTTCTGGGAAATTGTCCTTATCCCATTTCAGGCAAATTGTTTCACTCCGCGACCTCTAAATTTACAAGCCTTGTATCGTCGGGTGGTAGGAATAGAGTGGTTTTCCGATCAGCGCACAGATCCCCTGTGATGGTGGACTTGGAATGTCTGATATATATCGTTACTATTTGGCAGCACACCTGGTCCCAATTAATGATTGGCTCACTGGGGGCTTATCGCCTGGAATTCCATTTGGTGAGTCTTGATGACCTACTTCATGTGTACCCTTGACATTACCTTACTGCAAGCGAGTGTCTCTTGCCTGCTGGAAGGCAGCCCTCAGTCTTACCCATTGGAACTGCCGTCTAACTGGGATGACTCCTCTGTGGCGGGGAACTTTGCTCCATCACCTCTCTACTTTGGAAGGCTTTGCTCCGTGGAACAAAATTGGTATTTCTTATTTTGGGGACGTATACAAAGGGGAAAATGTAATGTCTTTTCAGGATCTGAAGGACCAATATGCACTGGCTAACTCGCAGTTCTTTTGCTTCTTTCTGTTGTGACATGCCTTACGATCTCATATTTTCCCCAGACACCCCACTTCCTGAGTATAGTCCACTTGAAGCTACCAGCGGTTCCTGGTAAGGCAGCTGCCGCTTGGCTAATCTACTAACGGCAAATCTTTTAAAAGCAAGCATTTTTAGAATTGTATTTGTTTTACGTTTTGAGTACAAATCATGCAGTTCTTACCTGCCTCCCCGCCGTGGCCTACCGCAGCTGATTGCCGTTTGTGTGGAGGGGGAGGCAGATAGCCCCTGGGGCAATCACAGTTCGTTTCAGGGGGGGTGGGGGGGGGGAGAGAGGATTAGTCTTGTCGCTCTCTACCCCTATATTCGAACGATGTGCAAGCGGAAGCCAATCTGCGCCCGACCGGGGCCAGGACCCCTGCTCCTCTTAAACCAGACCACAGTAGTTATTATCACTACTCTAGAGATAGACTCCTTGCATTATCCAAGCACATACCAGGTAACAAAGTACCCTGTATGAAAGCCTACCCAGGGAATATAGAGGGCCCCTTTTCATGTCTCAGCTGCAAATGGTGCAGCCAAGCACAATCAGATAGGTCACAAAGAAACTGACGACCAGTCCAAATTGAACTGCATTTATTTCAATGCTAGATCTGTACCCAAGCACTCCCTTGAGATCTGGGACACCATAAATGAGATGAATCCCGACTTAGTTTTCATCACAGAAACCTGGCAGGACGATAATTCCCCTGATATCGCCAATGCTTTACCTATCGAATATAAACTATTAAAACAAGATAGTCTGGGAGGAGTACTTGCCATTTTGTTCAAGGACTGCTTCACCTGCCTCCCTGTTACAGTGGCACAACTAGGAGAACATGAAATACTATCATTTCAGGTATCCAGAGGTGGCCATATAGCACTTGGTGGAGCGGTAATTTACAATCCACCCGGCAATCAATCAGATTTCAGTGCTCAATTACTCGCCCAACTATTCCCCTCATGCTTAAACACAAACATTATGTAGTAATAGGGGACTTCAATGTTCATTTAGAAAAAATAAACAATCCCGTGGCAAAACATCTGGAAAATGACATGCAGATTCTGCAACTAAAACAGTGGGTTAAGGGACCCACGCACACCGCAGGGCATACACTAGACCTACTGTTCTTTAATACAGACTGTACCCATGTCCAAGAGGTCGGACCTCTCTCCTGGACAGACCACTCATTAATTTATTTTTCGTTCAGCCTGCTGGCAACCCAAGCAAACCCTCCTATGCCACCATCAGTGGCAAACAGAGCATGGAGGCTGGTCACTCCTGACTCATTTCAACTCTACTCTTCCCTCAATGATCCAAATGCCCTAGGTGCACTCCCAGTCAACATGGGAGCAGTAAGCTTTCAAACTGAGATCTCAAACACACTGGATCAGTGCGCACCTAGATTAAAACACAAACCCAAAAGGAGAACACCATCAGAGAAATGGTATTTGCCTGAACTCAGGGCACTAAAAGAAGGTGCAAAACGCTGGAACACAAATGGAGATTGTCTAAACATAAGGACAGGATGGTATATAAGGTAGAGATGAAAAATTACAACAATGCTTTTAAGAATGCTAAGAAAACCTATTTCGCGAAGCGAATAAACGAGAACAGCAACTCGCCTAAAGAGCTGTATAAAATAGAAAAATAACTCTGCAAACCAGCAAGTATGTCCCAAACCCAGCCTCCTTCAGAAGAACGCTGTGAGATTAGCAAATTCTGCTCTGATAAAATCAGTGAGATATATTCTTCATTCAGTATTAAACCCCGGACAGACATGACAGATTGGGAAAACTTGGATCCTCACCCTGATGCTCAAGCCAGATTGGGAAGTTTTCCCCCTTTTACAGAGGAACAGGTTGCAAAGGCAATGGGGGAAGTCAAATCAGGGTCTCCACTTGACCCATGCCCGCACTTCATTTTCTCTCGGATCATACCGGCACTATGCCCATATGTAACCCAACTATTCAACCAATCTCTGGACTCTGCAGTATTCCCAGAAATCTGGAAGAAAGCCATTGTAACCCCTCTGCTGAAAAAGGCAGGCACAGATGTCCACTATCCAGCCAACTATCGGCCAATCTCGCAACTCCCTTACCTATCTAAAGTTATGGAGAAGCTGGTTAATAAACAATTATCCAATTATCTTGAAACCAATGAATTGCTACACCCATCTCAAACCGGCTTCAGAGCCACCAACAGTACAGAGGCAACCCTCTCGGCTGTCCTAGACAATATAAGATCTTTAATCGATCAGGGGAAAGCTGCAGCTGTGATCCTATTTGTCCTGTCGGCGGCGTTCAACACGGTCTCACATGGACTGCTGCTGAGCACCCTACATGAAAAGGGTATACATGCCAAAGCCCTTCAGTGGTTTAGCTCCTTTTTGAGAAATAGAAAGCAAACTGTACAAATGGGCCCGTTTTCCTCAAGCCCAAAAACCATCAGCTATGGTGTCCCGCAGGGAGCCTCCCTGAGCCCCACGCTCTAACACCTATGTATCATCTTTGGCTAAAATCAGTGAGAAATGGGGATTCAGTATCTGCTCCTATGCGGATGACACACAACTGATAGCCCTCGAAGAGAGGCATGAGGACACCAGGATCAAGCTGAACAACTGCCTCTCAGAGATGGCGACCTGGATGTCAAAGCACTGTCTGAAATTGAATGCCGATAAATCAGAGATCCTGCTCTTTGGGGGAGCCCACCTAATCTGGGATGCATCTTGGTGGCCCCAATCGCTGGATCCGCCCCAGCACCCATGCAGGTTGCTAAAAACCTGGGCATCCTTATTGACAACACATTAACCATGCAGGACCATGTCCGGGCCCTGTGCGGAAGAAGCATCGCCACCCTGAAGCTCTTAAAAAGGCTTTTTCCTTGAATTCCTATGGAATCCAGAAGAACAATCACACAGGCCCTACTCATTAGCAAGCTGGATTACGGGAACGCACTGCTCGTGGGCATGGCTGACTATCTCTTCACACGCCTTCAGGTAATACAGAATGCGGCCGCCAAACTGATGTGCAATAAAAATAGGTATAGCTCAGCGTCAGAATGCGACAGCTCCATTGGCTGCCCATGCGTCAAAGAGCCAGATTCAAGCTTCTGAGCCATGCACACAAGGCCCTACATCAATGCAGCCCCAGAATTCTTCAAAACAAAGTCCAATTTTATGCCCCTACAAGGTGTCTAAAGTCATGCTACCAGGTGCGGGCCAAGACAAAACGTATGAAGAAAGCAAGGGCAGGGGGCCCCACCTTTTCCCACCTGGCTGCAACTCAATGGAATGAACTTCCACTTGATCTACATCTCACTGATGACTACATGGCATTTAGAAAGAAGCTGAAAACCCATCTGTTCCCTAAGGTCTATTGTCGGATATAGTGGCAGCAATCATCACCTCACCCCTACTATTGGATCTCGCTCTTCTACCGCTGTGATATCCTATTCGGATGAATGTTGCGCTCTATAAATAAATAAATAAAATAAGAACTTTCTGGGATGCCTGGGAAAAGAAGCCATTTCTTTGATTTACCGCCCATTCGTCATCCATGCCTCGGATGGGCTTGAACTGCTAAGACAGAAGTGGATCTCAGGGGTGGGAGACCTCAATGATAGCGAATGGAGGGAGGCTTACACGGCGCCCTGGGAATTAGCGATCTCCTCCGATATGCGTATGATCCACATCAATTATCTTCACGCAACTCATCTTTCCCTACGTCGCTTACACCGAATGTTGCCCACCATCCAAGTTGCTTGCATGCGATGCGCACTTCCAGCTGCAGATTTCTTCCATGTAGTTAGGGACTGCCCGGCATTGCGCCCCTTCTGGGAAGGGGTGGGTCGGGAGCGCTCGGCGGTTCTTGGACACCCTCTGGATTTGGCCCCCTGTAATGGGCTGCTGCGGCTGGGGTGGCCTGTTTGGTGGCTAAGAGAGATGTAGCTCGCACATGGAGACAAGAGATGCCGCCTACGATCCGGGATTGGTGCCGGGGGATTGATTGCTGTGCGCAACAGGAAAAGCCTATTTTTATTGCACGTGGGTGCATCCCAGAAACATGAACAGGAGTGGGGGAAATGGTGCTACTTTTATGGATTATCAATGTAGGCAACTGCTTTTTTTTGCCGTGATGTTAGGTCTTGCTGTATTATCCTGTGCACAGTTTTATCCATCTGTGATAATGAATGTCCTTGCCCCAAAACTTATAATATAGTTGGTTATAATAACTCTTTTCTGAGCATTCGTTTTCCAAATAACACTTAAGGTGCCCGTAGAGCTAAAACACCGCCTAGCGCCCGTTAGGTATCTCTTGCTCCAAGGTGGGAATTAGCTTCCCAAGAGACACAGGGCCGAAAACTGTACTTAGCAAGATATTGACAATCTCACTGTGGAAGTAGAGGATATTCTCAACAAGGGGAGGAATCGGCCTCCAGCGTGGATTTCTAAGACTAAAATAACACAATTTTACAAAGGAAAAACAAAAGATGATTGTCCCAATATGAATTCCAATGCGGATCCCTCCTCTCTTGTTAACACAGAAAACCACCAGGAAGGAGAATAGAGCTTTATGTTCAGTCACAACTGATAGCGCACAGGCAAATTCTACTAATGGTCAAACCCAATTAGAAGCACCTTTGGATGGCCAGTCTAACTATATGTTCCCTGTAGTTTGCTCAAATCATTACAGCCCCCTTGAAAGTACAAATAATGAAAGAAATCGGTGCTCTACTTCTGAGCCCATACCGAATGTTCCAACTCTAGATGATATTCAAGCCACCATAGATGGTTTGAGAATTGATCTTAAAGCAATGAAAAAAGCAGTATCCCTATTGAATTCAAGGCTAACAGATTTCTTGATTACCAACAAAAGACCAACTGTGAAATTTACAATCTATCAGGCCTGTGCCTATCTCATCTGTCGAGGGGAACTCTCTAGCTGTCAACCAAGTCCAGCTAACTATGATTGCATTCCGTCAGACAGCGGTGACACTGGAAAAAAAAGACTTGCTCTTTCGATCTCCTGCTCTCCAGTCACCCAGAGTTAACACTGGTGGAAACTGTCTTGGCCCTCTGGGTGCCAATTAGACACCCAATAATTGCCAGGAAGGCAACAAAGTTAATACATCTAATCCTAGCCTCACTAGAGTCTCATCCAATTCCATTCCGCATGGACATACCTTGTCTGACCCAACAAGGAATGCACTGGAAGAATCAGCTCACACAAACAGGGCAATTTACCGTTGACTAAGGGAAGGGCAAAGAGAAGCCACTGTATTTTAACAGAAAAAAGGTGACTCATTGGATACGTTCCCAGAGCCACTGTTTTTCCATATTCCACTCAGATATTATCCATGCACTGCATTTACCACCTGTAATGCTAATCTCCGTCATGAAATTAATTCTGAGAGACTTTGAATTAGCGGATGGGTTATTGGCTTTAGATCTGTATCCAATTTAAAACAGCCTTCAACTCCTGCAGCCTTATACACTTAGAACCTATAAATGCTTAGCAACCCAGTCACAATCACCTCTCCCTCTCATGACCGCTCTAGTGCATTGGGCTTGGTCAAAAGACATGTCCCTCAAGAGTCCAGTGATCACAAGAGGTTGGATTCTACTTCATTAGCAGAGGTTGACTGACTGCATATTAGTAATGCTGAAAATAAATGTAAAGATGTCACTAGCCATTTCATGTCGTCCTCTCAACCATTAATACCTGCTTATCCTGACACTTTCAAACCGGATTTCCTAACATCTTCTTTAATGCTTTGTCCCACCCATGGGAATAGTGACAGTTCATTAGCCATGAACACATGCCTATCTTTACAGATTGGTCCCTTGTTTCTCCCTGAACAATCCATCACCCACTAAGGCAGGGAGCCTGCCCCCCATCCAGATCGTAGCAGGAAAATCCTAACGCCAGACTGGGGGACTTTTGCTGACCAATTTGATATTCTGCTGTAGGAGACTTGTGCACTGGAACCCAGTGACAACATTGCCGATCACTGATGGAAAAATAACAAGATATATGATAAATTCCCTAGTGTCACAGACATCCCAAAAACTACATCTATTCCCCTTTCATCTTCTACGGGGAATATTTTTCTTTCAGAAAACTTTGCCCCTATCCAGGTGTTTACCGTGACGGAATTGCGGAAAGTGGCTAAATCCGGGTCACCTCTTGATATTTTACCAGCAAAGATTTTCGCGTTGTTAGCTACGCAACTAGCCCCTTCCATTTTTGCGATAGTAAATCTATCTCTGAACGAAGGTCATCTTCCATGTGTATGGAAAACAGCACAGGTACTCCCGATTTGCAAAAAGGCGGGCCTTCCCGCCTCCAATATGTCGAACTATCGACCTATCTCTCTTCTTCCGCTGAAAAGTAAGCTTCTAGAAGGGCATATCAACAAAACACTTGTGGAACATTTAGAGTCCCGAGGCTACCTGGATCCTTCTCAGTCCGGTTTTAGACCCATGCATAGTACTGAATCTGCATTAATAGCTGTCACGGGCTATATTACGCTTTCTCTTGACAACGACCAGGCGTTGCTACTGGTGTCGTTAGATTTGTCCGCAGCCTTTGACACTGTCACATCATCGACTACTCCATAGATTGGAGGAGAGAGGGATTAGCAGACGAGCTCTACAATGGTTCTCGAGTTTTTGAGTCAACGTACGCAAACCATCAACTTAGGTCCTTTTCGCTCTCGCACCACTGAGCTCACCAAAGGAGTGCCTCAGGGCTCCTGCCTCAGCCCCACCCTGCTCAATGTGTATGTGGCCCCTCTCTGCAAGATTGGTAGAGAATTTGGGTTTATCCCTCTCTCTTACGCAGATGACACCCAACTTCTTCTATCTTTCAACAATAACGACACTTCCACTAAATCCCGCTTCTCGTCGGGCATTATAGCGGTTTCGGGGTGGATGACAGAAAATTTTCTCCAACTAAATGCAGTGAAGACGGAGATTATGCTCTTTGGCAAGGCCCAAAAGCTTTGGTCAGCAGAATGGTAGCCTTCAGACTTGGGCACAGCTCTGGTTCCCAAGACGATGGTTAAAAATGTAGGTATTCGCTTGGATCAGTCTCCTATAATGAAAGATCAAGTAAGGGCAACCAATAGGCACCCGTTTCCATACACGGAGTCTTTTGCATAGAGTATTCCAGCTCCTTCCACTCGCAGTGCGAAAAACACTGATTCAGGTGCTGGTTATCAGTCACCTGAACTACTGCAATGCACTCCTGGCTGCTACGAACGAAGCTTCAATGAACAAACTTCAGGTGGTTCAAAATACTGCGGCTCATCTGGTCCAGAATATGCCACCCAGGACTGCTTCTCTACCCCTTCTGCGACACCTACACTGGCTCCCTGTACGGCAGAGAATTAAGTTCAAGACCTGCTGCATCATACATAAGGCACTAAATGGCAATAGGCCTAGCTACTTAACGGAAACACTCTTCCCTTATCTACCGAGCAGATCCTTACGCTCAGGGGAAAAATCCCACCTCATCACCCCCTGTTTTAGGAAGTCCAGCACCAGGGGCAAATCCTTTTCCCATCTTGCTCCCCTACATTGGAATCTTTTGCCTCTTCACCTTCGCAAGTGCACAGATTTCCTCACCTTTAAGAAACTTCTCGAAACCGAACAGTTCCGCAACTGATATACTGGGTCGGTGCTCCATCCCCTATAGCGTGGAGATACCCCTGAGGGGGTGATTCAGGCGCTTTATAAATTATTCATTCATCCAACCCATGCTTAGAACAGGCATTTCACACAGTTTAGAAGCATCTCCATCTAGAGTAGGTCGTCCTTCAGGAGGGCTGAAAATCTGGGTGTAATGAAAAATTCTCTTAATTTAACCACTGAAAAGTTGAAAACTGATGAGGTATGCTAGGGCTGACCCTCCAAGGAAGTAGTGGTCGCAAATTAACTCTGTACAACATGTACAATCGCACAGTGCATACAAATAAAGAAACCCCAACGTTAACAACATTTATGAATCATCCGACAAGTCATCTCTATTGATTGCAGGAGATTTTAATGTTAAAATTCAAGCCACTAGACAGCATCTTCTCTGCCATTGTCGTGTAGTTCCTATAGTACCCATGCAGGACCTGCGCGTTTGTGTAACATAAGCTGTGGGCTTGGTGGCAGACTGACTCTGTGCACCCTCACCGCGTATGTTAGATTGTTTTGCATTAGCTAGCTCACAGTGCCACTAGAATCTCCTCTTATCGGGGAGAGATTAGTTTCTGGCAACCTTAGATCATGACAACCCAAATTCCTCAGAATCGTGGAAACAACGTACTACCTTTCGCTCAGTCACTCGTGCTTTCTTATTCGGTTTGTCTCAGAGAGTTACACAGAATAAACAGTTGGGCGTTTCAATAAGTATTTATTGAACAGTTATTCTAGTGTAAAATATATGTGGTGCGGCAACCAGCAGACAATAGCAGAGATATATTATCAGCAGTAGGATAAAAGCAAAGGGATGAAACAGTTCTACCATATTGCGATAATCATGAATACATAGATGAATATAAAAGCATTATGCAAATGCGCATACTCCTACGATGCCTAACTAGATGTACCTGAGTGTACCTAGCATATGTGTAGGTCTAAAAGCCTAAGAGCCAAGAATCCTTCTAGGATTCAGTCGAACCCCCATACCTGAATAGAGAGAGTGTGGGACCCCGTCCTGGTCTCAAGTTGGACACCCCGCAAGGGCTGTGTCAGACGGCTGTCAGCTGGAGCGACTGCATGCAGGAGCCTCAGCGTCTCTGGTCAGTGTGTCAGCATGGAAGTCTCGGTTCCCTCTGTCTTACCGGGGCAAGATGTGGTGTATTTATACCCTAAAGAGTCTCGGTCCTCAGTATGGTTTGTATTGGTCTGTCGTTAGACATGAGGAAGACGTCAGGGGTGAACTTTGTACATACATATTATGCAGGTGGTGTATTCCTAGAAAGCCATGCATAATTGACGAGTACAGTGTGGGCCTGTGTTTGGGAAAAACCCTGCTGTATTCAAAACCACAGGATAGAGAACGTTCAGCCCTCCGAGCACGTTGTGTACTAGTGAGGACCAATGTAGGTGAAAGATCATGCCTATATAAGGAATCATGACTATAATAGGACATGTACAGTTATGACCGTAATAGGGCATATGCGGCTTTGACCATAATAGGGCAAGTACGAATATGACCGTATTAGGGCAAATATGAATACGTCCATTTTAGGGCATGTATGAACGGGTCTACATTATGGCCTCTATACGGGACATAACACCCACTCCTCTTTCGAATTGGATAACAATGACCATACTTAAAATCTGGACAATTTAAAATCATATTTAAAAACAAATAAAAACATGGTTTTAAAATCTCTTAAAAAAAAAAAAAATTCTTCTGAAATGTTAATAATTCAGCTAATTTTAATTGGTACTAAAAGAATGTCTATTTTGTTTCTCCATATAAGTTGTCTCACTCAAAGCGGAAGAAGGCCATGCTTTTCTCAAGCGAAAGTGTCAATTGAGGAAATGTTCCAATTATGCTCGTTTGTTTTGAAACGAGTGAAGCCGAATTTTTTCCCAGGACACGATGAGCCAATTCAAGATTAAGCGTCCTGGCTGGGAAGCATAACATTATCTGTGTTAGCTGCTGCAGACGACAAATCCAACGCCTCACACAGAACGTCAATCGCACATAGATGGAATGTAGCACTGCCAACAGTCGGTGCTGCGGCAGCTTGTGCGGCAGTTGTTACCTGGGTGCCTGTTGTGGAGGAGTCACCTAACCCAGCAGGAGCAAACGGCACCTGTGGATTCTCCGGGAATGCGTTCATCAGAATCGGAAGCCGCTGGGGACAACGCAGAGCATGGGCCTTTATGGGGTCCAGCATTGCATCCGTGTCCGGAGGCGCATCTGATGGAAATGTCAGACAAAGATCCAACGTGCATTCTTCTACGCAAAACAGGCATCGAAGAACAGGTAAGATGCAGTCTACCCAGACTGGTCGAAAGGATAGAAACCAGGAGGCATTGAGTTCTCGCAGGCAAGAAATGCCCAGAAGTTGTACCATGCGTTCACGGTATTTCCGCTCCTGGAGCATGTTTGCCATTCCCTCGGGAATTGGGCCGTCCATTGCGAAGCAGCAGTATTATGAATAGGACCCCTGCAATCAGCAATAGGATAAGCGGGAATCCTCCAAATACGCTTCCCAATACGGAGTGTATAAAATTTTGGATTACTCCGAGGACTGTCTGAAAGGTGCTTAACAGTCCGGACCCTATGGTCTTAAATAGGTTTACAATTCCGCTCGTATCTGACATGTTAAAGATACGTCCCACCATTTCTGCGAAATGAATGGGGCAGTTTGTACGCATCAGTGCCTGTATCACGGTCGAGGTCCTTGCAACTTGAAGTTCATAGGTTTCTCGAGCGGAGGTTAAGGGCACGGGTTGCTGTAAAAGTATGGCTTTCAACCTGCTCAGAGTATCAAATTGTATGAAAGAAACGTTCAGTGAAGGCCATAACGGCGCCTCCCTGTGTTCAGTGGTGGAAACAATATTTGCATACAGCAAGTAACCCTGGAGTTAACAGTGACCAGATAGGCGACGCCCGGAAGCATCCCACAGCAACCTTGATCATTTAACATTAAGTAACTCCCATTCGAGAGCAGCTCGAAAACTTGGTTGCTCACGGCAGCTGGGGTTCCAGTCATGTGACACGATAGGTTCGCTACTGAACCATTCCAGGCTCCGTGTAGAGAAATATCCTGACACATGAGAGAACCGCTTAAAGCGTTCTTGCAGTTTGTACCACTCAGATACACTTCTCGATCCCCATTCCGGCATCAATATCTATATGGTAACTCCCTAGTTTCCTTAATGTAACCCTTACCCATCTTTTCATATTTGCCTGCCTGCGCTCAAGGCAATATTGAAACTGAAACGTAGTGACCGGCAGAGTGATTTGGCCATGAATTAGCCATTCTGTTGATGGTGATTCGGCTATAGTGAATGGTAACCTTTCCAGTTTCTCAATAGGCAGCATTGTATATTTGGCTCCCCTTTGTGCCATTTCTGTCTATCAGTCAGATTGTATTCTGAAAACCGAGACGTGGTGTTTATAAAACGCCATGGCACATAGCCTGCATGCAAAGATTGCAGCGTCCAGCTTAGCATCATAATAGAACGTAGCGGAGATTGCCCGTGTTGTAACAAGGCCAGATCTTGTTCTAATATGTCGATTGCCAAAGACACAATGTTGCCCAAGGTGAAAATCCTGGAGGTCAAAGTAGTTAACCCATTATCCACTACAGCTAATGCCTTTTCTAAGTTAATACGGTCCATTACCCGTATCCTTTCTGCGGCCTCTTGTTGGGATATTTTCCAGTTTTCATTATAATAGGCATAAATGCCAGCATATATGAAACGTTTGACGTGTTTTCCTTGGACCTAGTAGGAAATCCCTAAGGTCTACATCAGGTGTGAGTAATGTCAAGTGATGTTTTACTTCTGTGAGTGTTGAGGTCTCTAGCCAATCAAGGCACAACTTCCCAACACTATAGGATGTCACTACCCCCGGGTGATGTCTCTGTACATAGCGTGGGTCTGGCCTATGGATACTAAACCCTTCGGTTGTATTCATAAATCTCTGCTGACATTTGTTTGTGTCAATGGGCCAAACCAGCCATACTGTCCAATCAGGATCTGATCTGTTGTACTGGAAAATGTCATCTAATCTCACCCCATGTGTAGTTGAATTCTGCCCCCCACCCATCTGCGATGGTGTTGGAAACCCCGGTGTGTTCATTTCATTGCCTTTGGCTAATCCAAGACAGGTTGTTTGTTGCAGTTTCATTCAGAAATAAGATCTGCTGTGGAATGAGGCATGCTCTAAATAGCGCTTCTATTCCCTGGACTTGCCAGTCCCTAGAACCCCAGATTGATTTTAAATCTATAGTGTCCTTCCATAGGTCGAAACCCTGTGTAGACAACTGGTTCAACAAGCATTTGCAATGCAATAGGTCTCGCATTTACGCAAGCTTGAGCTCTTGGCATTGTCAATGACAATGCCTTCTCTTTACGTTTTAAATAACAAAACACAAATAAAAGGTATTGTTATTTCCAATGCCACTAGCTCAAACTTTTGTAAATGCGAGACCTATTGCATTGCAAATGCTTGTTTATAGTTCAAACCTAGCTGAAAGGCAAGGGAACATGGTATAGGGTCAAAAGCACAGACAGCAAGTGATTGGAGGGGTAGCTGAGTCCTTAAAGCGGAAGTGGACAGGGACTGTACTATGATATAGAGCTGTTTAAAGAGGTGCGTCAGTGTCTTCAGCTGTTCTGTAAATTGCAGCAGGCTCGGGCCTCCACACTTCTCCTTTAAAAACAGTAAACGTGGTCTGCCATTGAGAAATTGCAATAACTTTAACGCACTGGAAATTGTCCATGTGAACTAAATTAGGCGTTCATTACACACTTTTTCACCATGCCGGTTAGAAAAACTCACAAAATGTCATCACACGGCGTGGTCAAGCCAGGCATTAATGCAGAGGGACCTCTGTGTTTTGTGCACAAACCTGGCCATTGTAAATGGCCTCTGGGGCGATTTCATTAATTATAGAGTGAAGCCGATACCGAAGGCCTACCTCCGAGGCATGCCTGTCGGAAGCAGCATGACCAGCTAGGTAGCTCCACTCTGCTTCACGGAACAGGCTGGCGCTTCCTGGTAGCAACTTTTCATGGTAATGCACATTCTCCCGCACTAACATTTAATTGTTCAGCTACTGGTCGTTGTGACGTTACAGGTGTTAATAGTTTTCTTTGAAATCGGCTGTGCCCTATGCTCGGAGTTTATGAGCGAGACACTCTAGGGGAACAGAACTGTAAAAAGTCCAAGGCTCCAAAGAACATTAAATAACTGCACTGAATCCGTGGTCGTATTGGAAGAATGAGAGATGGCTGGAAAGCGGAAGGAAGGCGGAATGGAGCGAGTTTGTTTGGGTCGTTAAGGAACTGGGAAGGAAGAAATGTAGAAAGAGCAATCTAAAGATGGATGAACTAAAACGAGAAGTGAGGCAGGGAGGGAAGGTAGGCAGGGAGAGGAGGCTAGTGGCTTGGAGAAATTAGCTTTTCACAGGAGGAAAGGAAAGAGAAGGAGGGTAGACAATAAGGTGTGGATTGGCGGCGGAGAAAGAATTGCGCTTTAAGTAGGACCTACCTCGAAGTGGCATCCTCCCTGGGTGAGCAGGACAGGTTGCCGGTAGCTGCAGCATCGTGCGCCGGGGTGGCCCTGTTGCGCGCTTGGCTGTTGCCCTCCACCCCCGCTTCTTCCACTAGGTACCGAAGGCAGCTCAGTTTCCCGGAGCGGGCGGCATGGTGTGCCGCGGAGGTCCCCAGAATGTCTCGGTCTGCCTGAAGCAGCCCCTCTGCCTTCAGGGTCCGCAGGCTTTCCAGGTCCCCCTGACGGTCCGCGTTGAGTGTCCGCTCTAGGGCCATAGCTGTTCCTGGCCAGTTGAAGGACTGGGTGGGGTGAAACCTCTTCAACAAGTGGGAACAGAGCCCACCGTGAGCTCGGGTATTTTTGCGGCGTGAGCCATGGATGAGTCTCCTCACACTGCGCTACAAAGGCGCAAAATCGATAAAGCGAGGCTTGCAGACAAGGCGACAGTTAAAAAACAAGCATGTGCAATGCAATAGGTCCGATTGCATTGCAAATGCTTAAGTTTAAAACTGAGCGCGGCGCCGCTTGAAGGACACCGCGCTCGGTTTTTTTTTTTGTTTTTTTTTAACTTTAACACCGAGCGCAGTGTCCTTCAAGCGGGCGCTACACTTAGTGGTAAAGTTAAAAAATATATAAATAAACCGAGCGCGGTGTCCTTGAAGCAGCGCCGCGTTCAGTTTTTAAGTAAAAAAAAATAAAGCACACTCGGCAAACGGAAACAAAGACACTTACACACACGCGTACACGAACGCACAATACTACAGCTTCTTCATAAGGCCCAAATACTTCGAGGAGGACTTAAGACACACTGTACCGTTGAACGACTGCTCCAATGTGAACTCTCAGGCACAGAGGAGAACGTGCTTCGGTGGCAGCCACTCGCCTGGATATTGTTGGCGTCAGCGGCAGAATGAACAAGCGCCATTACTCATGAAATCTAAAAACACACAAGCCTGGCTTCCGAGCAGTTTGTAGCAGAGTTTAAAAACATGACAGGTAGCTGTTGACTGTAAGAACCCATCCTTCTGGTCCTTGTGAGGCGGAAAGCGCGCAACAGGCAGAGAGGTGATGTGGAGCCGACGGGGGAGGGAGGGAAAGTGAAATTGCGCCATACGTGCGTTACTGCTTAAACGCAGATGCATGCACGTACGTGTGCACATCTCCTGTCCCACGCGTGCCGGAGAAGCGAGGCGGGAGCCCACCCCGCACTGGCAAGCAGTAGAGGAAGTCCGGCGGGAGCCCACCCCGCCTTTGTGAATACCGCATGATGCGGCCGGAGCAGGATTCAAGAGCCGGTAAGTGGTGCATGCAAGCGCGCCACGCCTGGACAGGAGATGTGCACGCGTATGGTGCGAGCAGGAGTTGTGATAACGCCGCGAGCCGTACACGTGCACATCTCCTGTCTGTTAAGCTTCGGCACAGACAGCTGATGTGCACGCGTACGGTTTGCGGCGTTATTACAACTCCTGCTCGCACCATACGCGTGCACATCTCCTGTCCAGGACTTGCCATACACGTGCACATGTCCTGTCCCCCTTCGCAGGCAAGTCGGCAACAATAGATCTCGCTTACGCGAGCAGCGCATGGCGCTGCATCGCTAGGCGAGACCTAAAAAGATGCAGAGTAAATATGTTTGGTGTTTGTTAACAATTTTCTGAGCTGAAATTTTCGCCACTTTATAAACAAATGACTTCGGGTCGGATGTGTTAAACCCTGAGAAGTATGTAAATTTCTGTGCAAATGCTTGCGAACTACCTTTTGGAGGTGTTGGGCAGTGTTCCCACTGGTGGTATTCAAATACATTTCTAGGGGTTATAGATTTGTGTAAGAAATGATGACCATATTGCTGATAATAGTACAACGTATCATAATCTGAAGTACCTTCTGACATTTCATTGTTCGGAAATGCGGCAGTTTGTTCTAAATCAGACATCATAGCATTTACAGTTTGTGTCCCAATCATCAGAAAATGTACTGGAGGTAATGATATCACTTAAAGAAATTTTAAATACATGTTTTAGCTTTAAAAGTTCAGTCGGACCGAATACATCCTAATCAATCTTGTCCCATACTATACCGTCCGGTATAGGAACTGCTGCGATGTTCACTGAAGACAAGTCTCTTGGTTCACGATGTGAAGACTGGTGTGGTTTTAAAATCACATTGACTCTTTGGGCTGTAGAGCTCTGCTGGAGGTATCGTTCATTAATAAGCATACTAAAAGTTATAATTAAACCTAGCCAGAAAAGAAAAAAGAAAATCCCAGTGATATACTATAGTTCTATCCAAGGTGACACCAGGTAAGTCTTTCTAAAAAAGTTCAAAAAGTCATTGAGGTTTTGTTGGAGTGATTGTTTGGCTGGCGTCGTTTCCGGCTCGCTTGGATCCAGTGAAAACTTATCTAAGTTCATGAAATAGCCAGAAGCAGTTCGATCAATTGTTGGAATTGCATCGGGATTTGTTGAAATTGGATTTTGCTCTTGACGAGGCATGTTGACGTAGACGTCTGTAGTCGGTCTGATTGCAATTTGGTTGTTAAGTTGATTTTCTTCTTGTTGAAGTGGAACGAGTTCCATAGCATTGTTGTTTAGTCCTTCATTCCGTACAGGTGGCTCTTCAAACGTGATGAGTCTTTCTGTTTGGACTTCTTGGATTGTAGCGAGAGGAGGGTGGCTGCTACTGTGGAGTCCACGAGGCCTACTGTTTAGTATCGGCCACATAGTGTGGTTTGATTAAGTCGATTGAGACAAACCTTTTCTCCTTTTTCCCGGCAAGAGGCGGCAGAAGTACAGTTCTTGTGCCTTGGATTGCTAGGACCGGTACAGGCTCTGTATGATGGCCCAAATTCTTTGTCAGCAATCTTCTCTCTGACCAGATCCCCGACTTTTGGGATCCAGACAGGTCTTGCCGTTACTGCCTTGACTTCCTCAGTGGCGGTCTGTTTTTGGAGCACGTTACTTTGTTGTGTCCTGGATTCATTTAGATCCTGTAAAACAGCCAAACGATCATGGATATCAAATGGTTTTTCATCCGCCACTGTGCCTTCACAATCAAGATCAGGTACCCACATTCTTGTCCCAAATAGGACCTCGTAAGGAGTGACACCCCCTAGAGAGCTTCTTGGCTGGTTATTGATCGCTCGCTGTACCCCATAAAGGTGATCGACCCATCTACTGCCCTTGCCTAATACCCTAGCTGTTAAAGATTGCTTTAAGTCCCGGTTTTTCCTCTCCACATCAGAATTTCCCTCGGGATGGTACGGAGAGGAGTACCGCAATGCTACGCCCATTCCTTCCATGGCCTCTTTGTAAGCCCGAGAGCTAAACGCCGGACCACGGTCAGAATGTAACGTGCCAACTGCGTATGTGCCGATAAAGACTCGCAAATCTTTTATAACAGTTCGAGCGTCAGCCGAGCGCTGAGGCCAAACCCATAGGAATCTAGAGCAGGAATCCACTGCAACCATGATGTATTTCTTGGACCCATCAGATTGTAGGGGTCCGCAGTGGTCCAAATACACACATGCGAGAGGTTTGTCTGACTTCAGCAATGGTGTCTGTGCTGGGCGTGTTACGGTGGAGCCTTTCATCTGCTGACAGATGTCGCATTTAAAGACATAGTCTTTGGTCTGCTTGGTTAACCCTGGCCACCAGTAGCGCTGTTTCAGTAAAGAAATAGTCGCTGTAACGCCTGTATGCGCAGAACCCAAACCCTCGTGTGCTGCTAGAATTAAGCCTTGCCTACGATCCATATTTGGTATTACTCTATCCCCCACTCCAGGAATCTGAGCATATGGAATGTTTTGTGCATCTAACTTGGAGTACTTGAGTGGACATTTTTTAGGTACTGCTGTGCTGCCTTTGCGTGAAGCATTGACAGCTACCATTATCTCGCCATCTACCCTAGTCTTTGAACGAGTAACTGCATCTACGGCGGCTGTGCGAACAGCCCCCTTTGCGGCTTCATCAGCCAATGAATTCCCTTCAACGTGAACGCCATCACGCTGATGACTCAGTGTATGTATCACGTGAGCCCTTGGTAGTTCGTTTCTCAACTCCACTACCTGTTCCCATAGCATTGTATGCTTAATTGTGCCACCTTTTGCATCTTTGAACCCGTTTTGTTCCCAATGATGTAGATATTCATTGTACGACTGTACACAGTAAAAGGAATCACACACAATAAGTGTGGGGAATTCATGATCCGTATTTATAAGTGCCAGTATAAGTGCTTTGAGTTCTGCCAACTGAGCCGTGCAGTCTCCTAGAGATTGTGTTTTAGTGCAACTCGGATGGAACTTTCCATCGTGCATGCGACCTTTAAGAATCGCACACGCCGTGCTGTAAGCTTGCTTAGTCCCTATGGCTGGTTGAGCAGAACCGTCAGTGTAAATAATGTATTCATACTGATCCAGAGGCAAAATTTCATTTGGTAGAGGATATTCTTGTTCGTATTGCAGGAATGCTTGTGTTTTTAAACTTGGATCAAATCTGTATTCAACATCCGTTGCAGTAAGAGAATTAGCCCACTGTATCCATCCCGGATTGAAGGCTTTCGCATTTGGAATGCTAGCTTTTGTAACAGCTTCTAAAGCTGGTACTGGGGTCACAACAATTATGCGTTTACCCTGAGCCAGAGCTCTTGCTCTTGCTACAGCGGTCTGCACTGCTGTCAGAATTTTTTCTGTTGAAGTGAAACGCATCTCTGCGTTTGTGTACAGGTGTGATTTGTATGCGATTGGTACTGTTTCGCCTTCATTAAAAGTTAAATAAGTGTACCCGCATTGACCCGCTATGACTCGGATCACTAAGTTCTGTGCGTTTACACGTGTCTGTAGATGTTTAGAAGCTATTTTGTCTTCCTGTAGGGAACGCAGGATATTTGTGTGTTCCTGTGTCCATTGTCTGACTGAAAAATCAGGTTTTATTAAGTCGTAGAAAGGTTTTACTCTTTCTGCGTAATCCAAAATGTATGTTCGACCAAAATCCCAGAATTGATTGTAAATTCTTTAATGATTTTGGAGCAGCGCACACTTTTCTAAAATGTTTGCTGCTAGGCTTTTTCCCCTCACTTGACAGCTCGTATCCTAAAAATAGGACACTGAGGTGGGCAATTTTAGATTTTTTTAAATTAAATTTGTAGCCCTCAGAGGCGAATCCCATAATAATGGTGCTCACCCTGGTCAAGTGCCTCGGTAAGTCATCGTCCGTCAGATAAATATCATCCACATAGGACAATGCTTCTTCATCCAAATTTTGGAGTAACTCTGTTACTCTTGCTGAAAATACCCCCGGGCAGTTTTTATACCCTTGGGCTAGGCGACAAAATTGTCGCTGGGACCCTAACGCACTGAAGGCGGTCAGATACCTGCTTTCAGGCGCTGTATTTTGGCAGAAAAATCCATTTGAGATATCTAGTGTTGTTTTGTATTTTTTGCGCACGTTATTCATTAATGCGGCACTGTGTGCATTTTGAACGGCAAATGTCTTTGTGCAAGCGTTTAAATGTCTCTAATCCAAAACTAAACGATGTGTTGTCAGGTTTCATTATGGGAAACAAAGGATTGTTCATAGGTGAAGTGCAATTTTCTATCACCCCCTGGTATTCTAGTTGGTCTAGAATCTCCCAGACTTGTTTTTTAGCTTCCTGCTTTATAGGGTATTGCCTTTGAGCATTTGGGGAATCTTTTAATCACGTGGTGGGTTGACTCCTCCCAACCAACATGATTTTTATACAATGCTGGAGCTAGGGCAACCGCCCATTCCTGCGCATATGCATGTTTTAGGTGAATGGGAACGAGGTCGGAAAAGGCTGGAAAAATTACAGTTTCTCCCCAGGGCACTCCATGACGAATGCTGGCGGCCAGTCTTGTTCTGCTAATAGAATGTCATAACCAGATTACCGATTTTTCCAAAAGAGACCTTTAATTTTTCTGGGCTTGTCCCCCTCCATCCGGAGTGTTCTCATGTAACTTATGCGGGACACTTACCCGAGTATCAGGTGTTTCCACGGTGATATACTCACTCAACTCCGCTGTCACCAGAAATTCCTTCAGGTTCTGGCGAGCTATCGTTACTTCTGCCGCGCTGTCTAGCATCGTCAGAGCCCATTCCCCGTTCAGAAGCTGTGTCCTCAGAATTCTGGGCATGTCTGATCTTGAGACCTGCTACCTTCTTTTTGAACTGAGGTTTTGATTTTTGTTTATCTTTTAGGTGCGTAGTCCGCAGCGCGTTGCGTGTCTCTGGACTTTGTACCCTACTTTGACCGTCCTTCCCTCTCTGAGTTTTTTGATGAACCCTGAAAGGAACGAGCATCAGTATCCTGATACCGGTCAGGTTTTTTAATATTATCCCTATTCCTGAGATTATACCTCCTTTCAAAGGGTTCCTGTTGAGGAGACCTACCTCTGCACTGAGATCTGTTGTCTTTAGACTTTTGTTGTTTTTTATTTTCCCACTTCTTTTTAGAAGAAGTAGGCGTCTGCTTTGTAGTGTTCTTTTCAGGACTGCACACCAGTTGTGGTTTTAATGCTTTCCCACCCAAACTGTCTCTGCCTAGTTCTGCATATGCAGTTTCAATTATTTTGGGTAGTTCGTATTGTTGATCCTCTGGACAGAACTCCCTCAGGCATTGGCGGATCGCCACTGAAGCTGCTTCCCCCTTAATATTAGCTAGTATTATGGCTGATACCAGGTCAAAGTTATTTAGTAACTTCATCCCTAAGTTAAGGGCAGGCTCTGCTCCGTACTCATTTTGTATCTGTCTCAATACATCAGGTACTACTGCTAAGGACGGGATACCATGTGTTCTGGTATATATGGCAGCAAAGACTGAACCCCAAGAGGTGCAGTCCTCTACTTGTGGTGTGAGACCCATGGGCAAGCAGATTGTTAGAATTCTGTGTTTATCACAGGTAGTAGTATTCGGGAATACTGCCTCAAGCGGAGTTATTTTGTGAGCTATCCAGAATGGGATTTGTTCACGTTTGGCTGGCATTTTGCCCATTACCGCGTGTTATGTTTGTGGCGTAATTTTATTAACTGTACTCTGGACTGGAGTATCTTGTGCTGCAGCTGGTGCAGGCTGAACTGTTAAAGTCCTCATCACAAATTGTGTGAGGTTTCTGTAGATTTTAATTAAATCTGTGTTGGACGAGTAAGTCTGGCTGTGGCATTGTGCCAATGTCAGGATGTGGTGTGTATGCCGCTAATATGGGCCATGTGGCTCCTGCTCCTCCGAGCGGGCCTAATCTTGCTCTTCCTCGTACGTGGGGTAGGGCGCCTTTAAACCAGTAATTATGCTCCTGGTAAGTGAGAGGAACCTCTAACTCCTCAAAAGGAGTATAGTCCGCTGGTGTTTCATCTTCTAGGTAGTAGTGAAATACATCTGTAACTGGATTGGCTGCTGGGAATGTAACCCATGAATAGAACACCTCTGTTTTATTGGATTCGTGTGCCTCGATCACGAAAATTACTTTACCACCCCTGGCTCTTAAGCCATGTTCTAGAAGTTTTATGGTGACTGCCCTTCTGAAATTTGGTGCAATTTGTATTGCATCTTCAGGGTCTTTTTCTCCTAAACCGAAGAGGTCTGTTTCAACTCTCCTTGTTTCTTCTGCTTTTTCAACCATTCTTAAGTGGATGATGGGTGTTTTAGGAAATTTTAAGATAAGGTGTAAATGCACAATTGTAGGAACTATATGTCCTTCAAGCTTGAATAACCAACAGCCAATAAATAGTATTCTCGTACTACTCAGCTGCGGCGGATTTTGTGCCCACCCACTCCAGACGTCTCTGGGGTTTTTGTGAGTAGGTTCTCTGAGAATAGCATGACTGAACTACTCAGATTCTACTGTTAAATAAGTACCAAACCAACGTTGGTGGCGCCATGTCGTGTAGTTCCTATAGTACCCATGCAGGACCTGCGCCTTTGTGTAACATAAGCTGTGGGCTTGGTGGCAGACTGACTCTGTGCACCCTCACCGCGTATGTTAGATTGTTTTGCATTAGCTAGCTCACAGTGCCACTAGAATCTCCTCTTATCGGGGAGAGATTAGTTTCTCGCAACCTTAGATCATGACAACCCAAATTCCTCAGAATCGTGGAATCAATGTACTACCTTTCGCTCAGTCACTTGTGCTTAATTATTCGGTTTGTCTCAGAGTTACACAGAATAAACAGTTGGGCGTTTCAATAAGTATTTATTGAACAGTTGTTATTCTAGTGTAAAATATATGTGCTGCGGCAACCAGCAGACAATAGCAGAGATATATTATCAGCAGACGATAAAAGCAAAGGGATAGAACAGTTCTACCATATTGCTGTAATCATGAATACATACATGAATATAAAAGCATTATGCAAATGCACGTACTCCTACGATGCCCAACTAGATGTACCCGAGTGTACCTAGCATATGTGTAGGTCTAAAAGCCTAAGAGCCAAGAATCCTTCTAGGATTTAGTCGAACCCCCGTACCTGAACAGAGAGAGTGTGGGACCCCGTCCTGGTCTCTAGTTGGACACCCCGCAAGGGCTGTGTCAGACCGCTGTCAGCTGGAGCGACTGCATGCAGGAGCCTCAGCGTCTCTGGTCAGTGTGTCAGCATGGAAGTCTCGGTTCCCTCTGTCTTACCGGGGCAAGATGTGGTGTATTTATACCCTAAAGAGTCTCGGTCCTCAGTATGGTTTGTATTGGTCTGTCGTTAGACATGAGGAAGACGTCAGGGGTGAACTTTGTACATACATATTATGCAGGTGGTGTATTCCTAGAAAGCCATGCATAATTGATGAGTACAGTGTAGGCCTGTGTTTAGGAAAAACCCTGCTGTATTCAAAACCACAGGATAGATAACGTTCAGCCCTCAGAGCACGTTGTGTACTAGTGAGGACCAATGTAGGTGAAAGATCATGCCTATATAAGGAATCATGACTATAATAGGACATGTACAGTTATGACCGTAATAGGGCATATGCGGCTCGGCCCATAATAGGGCAAGTACGAATATGACAGTATTAGGGCAAATATGAATACGTCCATTTTAGGGCATGTATGAACAGGTCTACATTAGGGCCTCTATACGGGACATAACACCATGGAGATGACAGACGAAGCACAGGGTATTCAAAAGCTGGAAGCAAAATCTCCATGTTCTTGGTCTACCTCTGCCATGCAATTACTGTCGATCACCAAGATTCATGGATTGCGTGCCTGCAACAGGAGATTTAAATCTGACAAACACAGAGGCTTTACATTTTCTAGAGGGAATAGTAATAGCTGCATTGATTATATCATTTTGTATATCGATTTATGGTACACAGTGTGGAGTTTCAAAGTTATACCCAAGCGTGATAGTGATCACAACGCATTAAAATTAACACTGAATGTCTCTCAGACACAATCAATGCATATAAGCAGTTGGAGGTGGTCGTGTCTCTAGGGAATAACAAGAAAATGTAATAATGTTTTTGGACCTTTCAAGAACTGTCCCTCCAGTACGATTCCAATACTGGAGCTACACACCCATTTCTTTAGGGCACTACAGCATTTATGCACGAAGGAAAAACCAACTGCCTACCAGTCATTAAATTGGTTCTCCGACAAATGTCGTAGGGCCAAAGGAATTTTAATTACGGCAGTCAAATAAGGAAATCGAATGCACTTAAGGAAGCGCACTCCCAATATAAACGATTTGTAGCCTTGTCCAAGAATGGATGGATAGACTTCAAATGGAACGCCATTGTTGAGGCCTTTAGACAGACACCACAACTTTCTGGCTTGCTCTAGTGCATGGAAGCAAAAGTAACATCAGCTACTTGGAGTTTTTTTGTACAGCCCCAGTGGTTCATGTCACCGAAATGAATGATTCACAGAATGTTGTAGCTGGTGATTCAACACCAGCTATTATTGTAGACACTTGTAATCTAGAACGCACCTCTGACTGTACTGTTCATTGCTCAATAGACCAGGATCCTGTCCAGTTCACTCTGGAGGACACAAATAGGGCCATACAATCATTGCAACCAGGAAAAGCCCCCGGCCCATCGGTCAGAACTCGCAGTGTGGGCCCCCTATATCAATGTATTGTCAAATAGGATTATGACCGGTAACTATCGGCCATCAGTCTCATTACCAACCTACAGAAAGTGTTCTGCAGTCAAGTTTTAGCTAAACTGCTTGAATGGGTAGCAGAATCTCAAAGTCTTTCTCCCCTGCAGGCTGGATTCGGCTCCAAGGTGAGCACGATTGATTAGATCATTCGCTTTAATCTCATTTTGTGTTAGTATCAGAGGTAATCCAAAGGCCACTTGTATGTGGCCTTTGTGGATTTAAGAACAGCTTTTGATTTAGTCCCTAGGCAATATCTATGGTCCACCCTCACGGCAATTGGAGTTAATCCTGCCTTGTTAGGTATATTGATGAAACTTCATGAGGGGAAACTTTGCCCAAGTGAGATGGGGAGGAGGGGGTGAGCTCGCAGCCTGCATTCCTGTTGAGTGTGGGGTGCGTCAAGGCTGTGTGCTGGCCACTACTTTGTTTTCTCTTTATATGAATGTCATAAAACATCATTCAGGATTCCTCTAAATTAGGAGGCTCCCTTGCCCCAGCTTTGTTATTTGCGGAGGACACCCTATTGATTTCTCGCACCCTAACTGGATTACAGAGTTTGCTTGATAAGTTTGTTGACTTTTGCGAAGCTCGTGGTTTGGAAGTGAGCATAAAAAAAAAACCAAGGTTATGATGTTTAACCAACACAGGTCCTTGAGAGGAAGGTTCTCGATGAAGGGCTTGACTTGCAATATTTTGATAACTTTAATTACCTGGGTGTAAGGATAGACAAATCACATGCTTGGAGATCACAAATATTGAAGAGCAAACTGATCCTCTTACATAGAGCATCTGCTATTACCAAAAGATATAAAGCTGCTAACCCAAAGTCTGCCTCTCCTGCTACCGAGGTGTACTGCGCAAAAGCACAAAGTGTGGCCCTTTACGTAGGCGAAAATCTGGGGAGTGGGGAACACTAATGGGCTGATCACCAAAGATAGTTTTGCCAGATCACTTTTCAGTTTTCCCCAAAGTACTCCTTTGAAAACTTTATTTTTTTATCTGGATTTGAAAAGGGTGGGCAACCTGGCTGGCCGGAGGCCTTTGCTTTTTTGGGGTCAGACAGTGGTCTACTCCCGAGCTATCACACTACAGGTCCGACCTAGCAGAAATTGTGAATACAGGGAAAGTGCACTCAATTCCTTGGTTTCAACATATTAAAAATTGTACTATAGATTTGGCCAATTACTGGAGTGACTGCACATCAATCAATATGGGCACCAAGACTGTTGCGAAAGAAGTGTTATGAAATTTTAAGATCTATTACTCTAATAGCAATTCTAACATTGGTGGATTCATGTATGTCTAACAAATATGTCCCCTTGCTGGTGCCTTACCTGGATGCAATTGTGCCAAGCCATGCTCGAACACTATGCATTATATTTAGGTTTGGCATTTTGCAGGTTAGGCAGTTTACTAGCAACTGGAGGCCCAACCTCAATAACCTTGCTAACTGCATATTTTGTAGTGATTCAATTGAGAATGCAGAGCACATTCTATTCTTTTGTCCGTTATTTTATAGGCCAAGAAGGGAATGGATCAGGCCACTTTGTTTAGAGCTAGGTGTTAGACAATATAAAGCAGAACTTCAGATTTTCTTGACGGACACCAGTCCTCTAATAGTTTTTGTCCTGTTATCTATATGCAGTTTGGCTCGTTAGGAAAGAATTAGGATTGTTATGATTACTTAACTATAGTGTCTCCAGGTGTGACTAGTGCTAGCGCATTTCATGAACTCTAAAGTTCAGCACTATAAGTTTACCTTTTTAGCCAACCTTCATTTAAAATGTGTACTTTATGTTTAGATCTGTGATGTAACTCCTATACTTTATTTTAGCCTGTGGGAGGGTCTTTTAATTCTTATTGAATGTTTTCACAAACCTCTATGAATCCTATAATACTGCAAGACAACTCTCATTGAAGTATGCACTTTATTGTGCCCGTTTCTACTGTAGTGTTATTATACTGTCCCTGCATCATATGTGATACTGTTTTAGATGTGGTTACGGTTTTATGTATTATGAATGAACTGTCTTATAAAGTTTTATGGGGCTAGACCGCAAAATAAAATTAAAGAACTAATTTCCAAGAGATAGTTTGTAGGCAGCTTTAGAAATAGGTACTTAAAGGGCAAGGGAAGAGCAAAAACATTACTTTTGAATCCACCAATGAATATCCTCCCTATAGAGGAAAATACAATCCTTCCAAGAAATCTTTTATAACAGACTTTAAAGGGAAAAAAAGGTTTATGAAGGATTTTTTCTTCTATAAGAGATAATGACTTCAAGATGCTCCTTTATCGAAGTAAACAGCAGCCCAGATTTTGATATAGTAGTATCACTTCTTGACTTCTGGTTGGATTGATTTTTTCGGGATGCCTCGAATGCAGAATATCTTCCTTTTGAATGTATCGAGCCTTCTGGTGGATAAACGTCAAAATTCCTTTATAATGTCCTTGTGGAAAATCTAAATGTCCATGCTGTAAGAGTTTTGGATTTAAGCTGCCACGTTCAACAACATTAAGGTTGGCGAGTAGGTTCTGACCAGGTCTATATGGCTGTCTCTTGTGTGGATGGTCTGAAAGATGCATAAGGTCAGCAAACCACAACTGCCGTTGCCACTCAAGTACGATCTGAATCATTAAAGTTTTGTGTCTCATCAATTGATGTCAGATGGAATCAGAGGAATGGGAGAAAATGTACGGACAAACCTCTTTGACCAGCTTATCAAAATGATATTTCCCAGAGTGCACAGTTGATAAACCTTGGACGCATAGTTCGGACATTTTCTATGTTTCAGAATAGAACGATAAAAAACCCATTTGCTGACCAGCCCGAATTCAATCTTACCCGTACCCACAAAATTGGAGAGTCTGGAGTTCCTGAGAGTGCAACCCTCTGTTGGCGCTGGAGCGCCATCGGCTGGCTTGGGTGAAATCACTGCTAGAGCCCATGCGGGGTGCACTCTGCAATGCCAGAGTTCCTCACACGCAGTCAAGCTCCAGCAGCAACTGGGGGTTCCTTGTGGCTCCTCCTTGCATAGTACGTTTTTCAGTCCATTCCTCGATGGAGAGAAGGTGGTGCGAAGTTACGGATGCCGATCCCGCATCCTGATTTAGGTATGTGGGGAATCCCACAAGTACCTCACTGCTCTGGTGATGCTCCCGGTCAGTTCACACTTCTTGCTAGTTATGGTGACCCCCCCCTCTGGCATACAGGTCACCATACCTCTACTGTACACAGGCACTAACTCGATTGGCACAGCAGATGCCTGAACGACGTACCCTTCTCGCATACTGGGGCACCGGCTGTTCGCCTTGCAGGGTCTAAGGCCCACTCTGCACTGTAATCCGTCCACAGCGGCTCCTCCTGGCATATGGGGTCACCAAGCTCTCAGTGCACACAGGCTACAGCCCAACTGGCACATAGATAAGGGTAGTTCACTTAGTAGTGGCATCCTTCCTGAGACGTGCCCGGGCCATTTCCTTGTGACCTCTCTGAATCAATGAGAACTCTTTGAAGTGTACAGAGGGAGCCTGGCTCTCCCTTTTTCAGTGCATCTCGCCCAGCTTACAGGAATGCAGAAATACACTATTCTCCTTGGAGAGGAGGGAATTCCTTTACCTCCTCATGTTTCACCATGCAGGACTGGGTCTCCTAAAATGGAACCTGTAGTCTGCCATGTATTGTACTATTCACAGGTCCACATACACAGAGTACATGCATGTAATATACACACACTGCACCCCACTGTATCCTTCATGTATTGAAGCAAGCACTGGTGCGCACACACACCCAGCACATGCATATAGCATACACACCCTGTACTGCACTCTACATCCTTCATGTTTTGTACCACTGACAGGCACACATACATCCAGCACATTTACCACGCATGCACTCTACAGTACTGTATTAGCCTTATAGAGTACCCTTCCCAGGGGCGCACACACATCCAGTGCAGTTACACCACTCTGGCACTGCGCACCACTCCACACCACCCCAATGTAGCCAAGGGGTGAAGTTAAGCACACAGCAGTGGAACTTGAAATGAGTGAGACAGTAGGGCCTCACTACAGTGACACAGGTTAAAAAAAAGATCTGTTCACTCCTACTGATCACTACACAATATGCTGCCATCACAGCACTCGTGCGGCTTAACTCTTGATAAAAGCAGTAGCCTTTCACTACTATGAGGGTAGCACTTTGGCACCTCTCCCGGTCCAACAAGACCGCAATCTGTGAGACAGGCCTATGTCACAGTGCACACGCATGATCCATGTTTGCCTATGAACACAAAAATAAGCATTAGGGATCCAGACATCAGCACAGTTGGGGTACTAAAGTTAATGGTGCACGTCCATTATCATGCAGAGTACTTTTACATCACAACCCAGCCATTTCCAAATTGCCTGTGCTTAAAAAATAAATTCTTTTTTAAAAAGCGTTGGATCTTGCATTGTGGTTGTGTTGTCTGTCTGTACAAGTAGGACATTCGTGTTAGTGTTTGCGAGAAAAGATAAGAGAAAGATGGATTCCTCTTAACTCTCGCATATTCATTGGTGAGTCTTCTCTTTTTCTAGCCATGTGCTCCCAACCTGGGAGGGAAGCATCTATCACAGGTGGTTTGGGGCAAAATATCCTGATAGAATTAAAGCCCTTTCAGAACACTGGTCAATCAAAAACAGCAGGGAAAATATCGGACTGCAGTCTGGGAGAGAGTTAATCTGTGTTCCCAAGTGCCTAACTACTAGCATCATTGATCTTGCGGGCATTACTGCAGAGGTCTGCCGTCAGGCATTCAGTACTAGGAATGTACAAGATGCTACTGATCCCAAGAGGAATTAAATCTGATGAGAAGTTCCATAGGTCACTTTTAGACACTTGTGACACTTTAAATGGATAGAAGACTCTCTCTCCTCCAAGTTATACACTCTTGGCGCCTGCATGTATACAACTGCTCCCAGTTAATGGATGGATTGGACTGGAATTGAGGTTGATTTTGAATGGTTCAGTCTGAAAACTCAAGCGCCTGACAACAGAAAATATCACACTTAAGTGTTGCTGAGCCTCCAGGAAAGTGGCTGCCTTTATAAGGGGGTGATTAAAGTCAGATACATGAAAGGACTATGTTACTTACCCTGTAAGCATCTGTTCTTGGCATGTAGTGCTGTAGATTCCAATGCTTTGCGTAAGTCAGCCATCTAGTGTTGGGCTCGGATGATTACAAGTTGCTTTTGTTCGAAGATTTTTTCGATTCACGAGGCGGTGTGATTCCTCCTTTTGGTGATACTGCACATATGCATTGACTCAACTGTTAAGATTGTTTTGCCGCAGGCGGGTGAGAATAGAGTTAGAGTATCAGTAATGTGATGTCCGTGCTTGTGATGCAAGGTAAAATAAAGCAGTAAATTGTGACATGCACAGGCATCCGGGGAGGAGGTTGGGCGCATGTGAATCTACAGCACTACATGCCATGAACAGATGCTTACAGGGTAAGTAACAATCCGTTCGAGGCATCTGTGGCTGTAGATACACATGCTTTGCATACACTGTAAAGCAGTCCCTCTCCCACAACAGTGGCTAGCCTGTGGGGGTTACAATTGTTTGAAAGAGAGTACGAAGTATTGCTAGTCCAACATTGGATTGTTGGAATACTGAGACATCCACACAGAAATGTTTTGTGAAGGTGTGTGGAGAGGACCATGTTGCTGCTTTGTAAATGTCAGCAATAGGAATGTTCCCCAAGAATGTCATTGAGGCTCTTATTTTACAAGTTGAGTGAGCCCTAGGGGGAACTGGTAAAAGTCTTTTAGCTTTAGCGTAACAAGTTTGAATACATTTGACTATCCACCTGGAAATTCCATTTTTTGAAATTGGATGTCCAGTGTGAGGAGGTGAGAAAGCAACAAATAATTGCTTAGTGTAAGAAATGAGGTTTCTGGTTGGCTAGGGCATGCACCTACGCCAGGCAGAACACACCACTCTAGTCAGGGTAAGAGAGATGCACACCCAGGATAACCCCTGCTCTCCCCCCTGGTGGCTTGGCATGAGCAGTCAGGCTTATCCCAGAGGCAATGTGTAAAGCGTTTGTGTACATACACCAGTGCCAAAGCTCTACACAGAATTATATAAAAATATATCATATATTGTATTTAACACATAGACCACAATCACATAAATCACTCTGCCAACTAGGCAATTGTCATGACAACATCACAGTTACTGCAATGAAGAAAAGACTTACAGGTTGCACACATCATGGAAACATCACTGTACATAATATGTAGATCCTGAAGTGATATTCGTTATCCTATCATTGCAAGGCATAAAACATCAATCATAACCTCAGGGCATAAAATGCAGCAGTAAGACCCGTATCACTAGGTATCACCATAAATACATAGGGCAAATCACCTACACGGAACCCAGAGAGACAGCGCCTTTGCGTTTCTACTATGATCTTTACGATAAACTGTCCCCCAAACATAAGCTACAGGACCACCTGTACTCCTACTATGGGGAATAAGAAGTTTTCAGGGCAATCCCTGGATCTACGAAGCATGGGCCTGCGTCGAGGTCTCACCCCGTCCCCGTCATGAGGGGGGGCACACACTGCTGAATTTGGCAGGGAGGCCTCGCTGGTCTCCCCCTCCCCCGCGTCACCCAACACCCAGGCAAGTGATGTCCCTCCAAGGACCACAGTACTTGTGCTTGGGGTGCTTATGGCTCGGGCTTCAATCCGGGCCACCAAAGCACCAAGAGAAGTCCCCCATCTGTACAGGGCTGGCAAATCATCGGCCAGCCTCGGGCCCGCACTCTGCAGGGAATCCTCACTAATTCTGGGGAGCAGCAGAGAAAACACTCCGGCTCGTTTAGCAGCCCGGTCTTGATTTCAGGTGCCCTGCACATGTCAAGGAAGGTTGCGCTGCCTGGCCAGGGAGCGGCGGTGTCGTCCTTCACGTGCGCACTGGCTGCCAACAGGGCAAGGGAGCACCCGCTCTCTCCCCTCATGGAGGTCGGGGCTCGAAGGCCACCAGCACTCTGCGCTCGTGGTGGGGGACGGGCCCTCCCTGTGGCACTGGGTGCATGAAGGGCAGCCCCCGCGGCAGGCGGCAACGGGAGACATCTCCTCAGGGCAGCTTCCTCCGAGAAGAGGGACCCCACTGGGTGGGTTCCCGCTGGCCATCAAAGGGTTACCTGGCAGGGAGATGGTGCCACTGAGCAGCATTTTTCCCCCTCTTGCGCCGCATTTTAGGACCCCCCCCCTCAGCTGAGGGGGCGTACTTCAGAGGGCAAGGACCACGCTGGAGAAGTAGAGTACAGAGTGGCCACCACACGCTGGACAATAAACCATACAGTGCTCACCAGGCACTAGTTTAGAGTGCTCTTGAAGGAGTAAGCATCCTCCACATGCTGCACTCTTCTTGTAAAGTAGGGGGGAAGCACTCCATACGCTTTGGCCACAAATGAAGCGCTCAACATACACTGTGGGGTAGGAGGTTCCCAACACACTCTGGTCCTAAAATTAAGGCAGGAACAGGGAGGGACACCCCCAGGCCCTGGAGAACAATTGGGGCGCACTCAGGGGGCAGTAGGCAGGCATGCCACCACACAGTCACTTGGCAGTTTCTTCAGCAACCTAGCAGGTTAGCACAACAAAGCATGTAGTCCCAAAATGGTTGTTCCTCCTGGCAGTACAGCAGTCCTCTGGTGTAGTCTGTGGAGTAAGCAGCGTCTGGTTACAAGTCTATGCAGTGTCTAAAAACATGGGGCCAGAGTCCCTGTACTTATAATCCAAATGTTTTTGTTCTGGAGGTAACTTCAAACAACTTTAGAAGTGCAGAACACCCCCATTCAATCTCCAGCCCTGGCTCCAGACACTTTACAGGGGAGCGGAGACAGCATTGTGAAAGGCAGGCACAGCCCTATACAGGTGCAGGTGACAACTCCTCCCATTACTCTAGCTCAGGAAGACTCATCAGGATATGCGGGGCACACCTCAGCTCCCTCTGTGACTGTCTAGAGTGAATGCACAAAACAGGCCCCAGTCAGTCTAAACCAGAAGTTGATTGGAGTCAGGCTGCAAAGCACAAAGAGTCATAAGCACACAGAAATGGGCACTTCTAAAAGCAGCATTTGTAAAATAGTAATAAAAACCCGCTTTCACCAATAAGCGGTTTTTTCACCACTATTCTAAACATACCAAACATGGCAACGCTACCTCTTTCATATCAGAAATTACCACTGAAACACATATCAGGGAATTCCCAATGCACACCTATGAGAGGACCAGCCTCACAGCAGTGAGAAACCAAATAGGCCGTTTGTCACTACCAGGACATGCCACACAACAAAGGGACATGTCCTACCTTTTTTGTACACAACACCCTGCCCGTAGGGCTACCTAGGGCCAACCTTAGGGGAGACCTATATGTAGTAAAAGGGGAGTTTCCAACTTGGCAAGCACTTTAAAAGCCAAGTCATTGTGGCAGTAAACGGAGCATGCAGGCCCTGCAGAGGCAGGTTTGAAAGGATACTTCTGTAGGTGGTGCAAGCAGCGCTGCAGGCCCACTAGTAGCATTTAATTTACAGGCCCTGAGCATATGGGATACCAATGTACAAGGGGCTTACAGGTAAATTAAATAGGTCATACAGGTGTAGACCAATCTTAACAAGTTTACAGGAGAGAGCACATGCACTTTAGCACCGATCAGCAGTGGTAAAGTGCCCAGAGTCACAAAACCAACAAAAACAGGGCAGAAAGAACACAGGAGAAAGGCAGAAGGTTTGCTTTAGTGTACCAAGTTTGAATACATTTGACTATCCACCTGGAAATTCACTTTTTTGAAATTTGGTTTCTAGTGTGAGGAGGTGAGAAAGCAACGAATAATTGCTTAGTTTAACTAAATCTTTTCGTTCTGTCAACATCATACATTAAAGCTCTTTTAACGTCAAGAGTACGGCAAACTTCTGCAACAGAATCAGGTTGCAGAAAGAAGACAGGTAATTCAATTGATTAATATGGAAAGAAGAAACTACTTTAGGAAGGAACTTGGGGTTTGTTCTGAGCACTATCTTCTCTCAGTGGAGTTGGAAGAATGGCTCTTCTAAAGTTAGTGCCTGGAGCTCACCGACACGTTTGAGTGAACTGATATGTCATTGTTTAGTATTTGTATTTGCGGTACGAGTAGCATTTTCGTGACCACGGCCTTTGCAATTGTTACCTCTATATGAACCCCTGTAGAAGGTTTTAGAGGTGACGGTCCTTGCTTTTTGTAGGAGGACCCTGTGGTGTACGTAGATGAGGATCTGGCACCCTGTTTGACAGTTGGTCGACGAAAGAACCCACAAAATGTGGGAGTTTGAAGAACCCCCATAGATTTTGCTACCTCTATGCCTTTCTTCATCATTTCAACGGCCATGTCTACTTGTGGGCTGAACAGGCATTCCTTGTTAAAGGAAAGGTTCAGTATTGCTTGCTGTAAATCAGGTTTAAAACCTGAGACACGCTGCCAAGCGTGTCTACGAAGGAGAAGGCTGGTATGAATGCCTCTTGCTGCAGTGTCTGCAGAATCTAGCGCACACTTGATGGAGTTATTAGTAAAACTGCTTTGAGCATTGTCAAATATGGAGATCCTCGTTGAGCAGTAGTGAGGGTCTCAAAAGGAAAATGCTACTTACCAGTATGCATCTGTTCTTGGCATGTAGAGCTGTAGAGTTGTATACTTTAGCATAGATCGTCATCTGGTGTTGGGCTCGGATGTTTGCACTTTGTTTTTGTCGAAGAAGTCTTTGTAGTCACGGGATAGGTGACTCCTCCTTATGGTGATAGTGCGCATGGGCATCGACTCCATCTTCAGATTGTTTTTCGCCATAAAGGGTGATGATGGAGTTAGTAAGAGAATAGAAAAGGATGTCCATGTGATGCATCTAAATAAGATAATACTGCAACAGATAAAGGTATCAAGGGAGGTGGGTGGGCCTATACAACTTTACAGCTCTACATGCCAAGAACAGATGCATACTGGTAAGTAGCATTTTCCGTTCGAGGCATACGAGCTGTAGATTGTATACTTTAGCATAGACTATAAAGCAGTTTTCCTCCCTAGCGGTGGCAACCTGTATCCGTTGCAGTAGTTTGAAAAAGTGTTCTTAATACAGCCTGGCCCACAGTAGCTTGTTGCTTTGCTTGCACATCTACACAATAGTGTTTAGTGAAAGTATGTGGTGTAGACCAAGTTGCTGCTTTGCAGATGTCATCTAGGGGAATGTTCCCCAAGAATGCCATAGAAGCCCCTAGTTTGCGTGTGGGATGAGCTTAGGGGGAATAGTTAATGTGGATGCATTTAATAATCCACCTTGCAATTCCTGTTTTTGAAATGGGATTGCCTTTGTGAGGTGGGGAGAAAGCTACAAAAAGTTGTTTTGTTTTTCTAAAACTTTTAGTTCTTTCGATGTAGTAGAGTATCGCTCTCAACATCTAGCGTGTGGAGAGCGCGTTCTGCCACTGAGTCTGGTTGAGGGAAAAATACTGGAAGTTCAACCGACTGATTAAGGTGAAAGGCAGATACCACGTTAGGCAGAAATTTTGATTAGGTCTAAGAACCACTTTACTATGGTGTATTTGTTGAAATGGTTCTTGTATGGTTAATGCCTGGAGTTCACTAACTCTCCTAAGTGATGTGATAGCTACCAGGAAGGCTACTTTCCAAGTAAGGAACTGTAACTCGCATTTGTGCAGAGGTTCAAATGGGGGACCCATGAGTCTGGTGAGGACTATATTGAGATTCCATACAGGAGAAGGTGGAACTCTAGGTGGAATTATTCTTTTAAGTCCTTCCATAAACGCTTTGATAGCGGGTACTCGAAACAACGACAAATGTTGTCTGTTTTGGAGGTAAGCAGCAATTGCAGAAAGATGTAGCCGTATAGATGTATATGCTAGGTTACATTGTTGTAGATGCAAAAGATAACAGATAATATTTTGGATGGAAGCATCTAGCGGATCGATTTTATTTGTACAATAAATGACAAATCGCTCCCACTTTGCTGCATAGCATGCTCTAGTAGTAGGACGTCTAGCCTCTTTAATGATGTTCATGCAGTCTGGCGGGAGATTAAGGTAGCCAAACTCTAGGACTTCAGGAGCCAGATCGCAAGATTGAGTTGATTGGGATCTGGGTGCCTTATGTCTCCATGGTTCTGAGTGAGGAACTTGGGGGAGAGGTGGAGCTTTTGATGAGGCGCTACTGAAAGTTCCAACAGGGTTGTGAACCATGGTTGGCGTGCCCATGTTGGAGCAACTAGGATCATTGTGAGGGAGTGTTGTTTGAGCTTCCAAACCAGTAACGGAATGAGCGGGAGAGGCGGAAAAGCGTTTGCAAATCTGCCATAGCGCATTGCCTTTGGACATTGGGTGTGGATACCTGGAGGCGAAGCTTGGGCATTTTGCGTTTTGGTGTGTGGCGAACAGATCTATGTCTGGATGACCCCACATGTGAAAGAATGGAAAAAACTTGAAGATGAAGTTCCCATTTGTGGATCTGCTGTGTTTGACGACTGAGCAGATCCACGATCTGATTGTGTACTCCTGGTAGATGTTCTGCAAGGAGGTAAATGTTTTGAGGAATGGCCCATCTCCATATGCTTTGCGCTAGTTGTGAAAGCTGAAGAGAGTGTGTCCCCCCCCTGTTTTTGTATGTAATACATTGCTGTCATGTTGTCTGTACGGATCAAGACAGCTTTGCCTACTAGCAAGAGTTTAAAAGACTTTAGTGCTAGAAAGATTGCCAGTAACTCCAGGTGATTTATGTGGAGTCGTTTTTGGTGATGGGTCCATATACCCTGAACGGTTCGGTTTTGGAGATGAGCTCCCCAGCCGGTGAGCGATGCGTCTGTGGTTAGCACCATCTGTGGGACCGGGGCGAGGAACGGCCACCCTTTGGATAGGTTTTGTGTGTTCCATCACTGCAAAGAGCGATGCGTGCGGCTGTCCACCAACACCAGATCTGTTAACTGACCTTGAGCTTGGTTCCACTGATGTGCTAAACATTCTTGTAAGGGACGCATCTGAAGTCTTTCATAAGGAACGATGAGGATGCAAGAGGCCATCATCCCTATTAGCTGCATGAACACTCGAGCTGGAAGGGAGTGTTGAGGTTGAAATCTTGATATGAGAGCTTGCATGCTGGCTATCCTGACTGGATTGGGGTATGCAAGGGCTTTGGAGGCATCTATTGTGGCACCTAGATACTGAAGTAGGTGGGACGGTTGAAGGTGCGACTTGGGTAGGTTTATTGTGAATCCTACGTCGTAGAGCAGCTGGATTGTTTTGTGTGCATTGTGCACACAGTGTGTGTGTGTGACTTGGCTTTTATGAGCCAGACGTCGAGATAAGGAAACACGTGAATGTGTTGTCTCCGCAAATGAGCTGCGACTACCGCCAGACATTTTGTGAAGACTCAGGGTGCTGTATTACTCCGAATGGGAGGACTTTGAATTGATAGTGCTGACCGTCCACTACAAACCGTAGATACTTTCTATGAGCGGGGCGAATGGGAATATGAAAGTAGGCGTCCTTGAGATCTAGAGTGGCAAGGAAATCGCCCTGTTGGAGCAGTGGGAGGACCTGTTGGAGAGTGACTATGTGGAAGTGGTCAGACTGTATGTGGAGATTTAACGGTCGGAGGTCTAGTATTGGCCTGAGAGTACCGTCCTTTGGGATTAGAAAGTAAAGGGAGTAAACCCCTGTTCCTTGATGAGGTAAGGGAACAGGTTCTATTGCGTGTTTTTGTAATAAAGAGAGAACCTCTTGTTTTAACAGTGTCAGATGTTCTGTGGACATTGGACGTTGTTTGGGGGGGGTATGAATGGTGGAGTTGAAATGAGTTCCAGGCAGTAACCATACTGGATAATTTGTCTTACCCACTTGTCTGTGGTGATGGAATTCCAGACAGGTAGGAACTGTGATAGTCTTCCCCCGACTGGAGTGGAATGTTCGGGGGGGGAAGTGGAGGGAATACACTTTTGTAGTAGGAGAGGTGCGGTTGTTATTACCGCGGCCTCTACCTTTGTTGTTGTTCCCTCTAAAACCCCCTCCGAAATATCCTCTGTTAGGGGAGGTTTGAGTAGTGTTTGTGTAGGAGGATGAGGGTTGTCCGTCCCACTAGTTTTAGAGGCGCCCCTATAAAAGGAGCGACGAAAAGAACCTCTAGTGGTTGTTGCCTGTAGGGCTCTCATGGACACAGCAGTTTGAGTAATTTTTCATTTTTTCCAAAGATGTGTCTACAGTGGGTCTAAATACGTTTTCTTGATCAAAGGGTTGATTAAGAATTGTAGACTGCTCGTCCTGTTCAAACCCAGATATGCGTAGCCATGCGTGTCTGCGTAGTAGAACGCTTGTGTTAACCGCACGAGACGCTGTGTCGGCTGCATCAAGAGCACACTTTATAGAAGTGTTTGTAATTAACTTTCCCTCTTGTATGAGGTCGTTAGCCTTAGACTTATACTGATCGGGAAGATGTTGTATGAGCTTTTCAAGCTCATCGTAATGAGCCCTATCATACCTGGCCAGTAAAGCTTGGGTATTGGCAATGCGCCAGTGATTCACTGCTTGTGACGCAATTAGTTTACCAGATGAGTCTAGTAATTTAGACTCCTTATCTGGAGGTGGGGCATCTCCTGATGTTTGGGACTTTGCTCGTTTACGTGCATTTGACACCACCATGGAATCTAGAGGGAGCTGTGCTTTAATATAAGCTGGATCGTTGGGAGCTGGTTTATATTTTTTCTCAATCCTGGGATTGAGAACTCTAGCCCGGACAGGGTCTTTAAAAACGCCAGGTGCATGCTTGATCATACCTTTTAACTTAGGTAGAATGCTTGTTGATTTTTGTGACTGTGTGAAAGTCTCTAATAAAAACTCTTCCTCCATTGGGTCAGAGTGTAATTCTACTCCATGATATTGTGCAGCCCTACTTATGAGCTGTGCAAAACCTATGTTGTCGTCTGGGGGGGATGGCCTAGATGGGTAGGAGTCTGGATCGGGGACATCTGGAGGATTATCATAATCTTCCCAAGGATCAGGTGGTGGGAGAGTAGAGTCATCGTCATTATCCTCCTGTGGGTTTTCATCCCCGCCCCCAAGGTGATCATTATCATCATCTTGTGGTGTAGGTGAATATGGAAGTATTGGAGAGTGTGCTGGAGAAAGTGGTGTAGTAGGAATATTTGTAGGAGAGAAGGGTCTGGCTGGAGAAGTTCCCATGTCTCTTCTTTAAGGGTACCTTAGGTTGCTCTGGGGAGTCCAAAGGTCTCTTTTTAGATGGAGTTGTCTTGATATGACCAGTTTTAGGGTCAATGTGAAGCGTTTTTTGTTTAGGATCGACTGGATCTGGTTGAAATAGGTCTTTTAATCCAGTATCCTTCTTCGGCACCAAGGATTTTGGTTATTTTGGTTTAGACTCCGAAGCTTTAGGAGGGGTCTTGGTGTCCTTATGCGTTCGAGGAGCTGTGGAGTTAGAGGACTTTTTGGTTCCGAAGATTTATGGTCCTTTTTCGGCTCCGAGGATTTATCCTGATGGTGTTTCGGTGCTGAATGTTTGGATTTTGGTACCGGGGATGGTATTTCGGTACCAATGCGTGGCTGGCTCGGTCCAGAGTCGCCTGAAGGCTTGTCTTTGGACTTCGGAGCAGGGCCCGAGGGCGGGGCGTCTGAAGGATTATCACGGTGTCGACCTGAGCCGGAAGGCAAAGGTGTTACCGGAGCCTTATGTTTTTGAGAAGGGGTTGGGGTTTCGATGTAGGTACTCACAATCCGTTGACCTGGAGTAACCGTCTGATCTTCGGTCTCTGAGTCATCGGCCTCGGAGACGCTGATGTCGTCATTCTCCGGTTCTTGTTCCTCGGGAACATCGGGGCCTGCATCGAAGATGTGTCCGGCACCAAGGTAGTGGATCGAGACATTACATGACGTCGAGCCCGGCGATCACGTATGGTTTTCTTCGATCGGAAGGAAGCGCAGGCCGGGCAATCTTTGTCCTCGTGTTCTGGAGAGAGGCAAAGGTTACAGATCACGTGGAGATCAGTGTGTGGGAATTTAGCACCACACAGGGGGCATTTTTTGAATGGAGTTCTTTCCATTAGCTGTAGGGCCTGATGGCGCAGATAGGCCCAACGGCCCGCGTCGACTACCGGAATCGAAGGTGTTGAGGAATTTGTTGGATGCGCGATCGAAAAAAATACCGTCGAGCAGTGAAGGATTGCGCGTCGAAGGGGAATCGAATACGACACCGACCCGGAGCACAGCAGTTTACATCCGAACCCGATGGCGGGAAAAAACAATCTGAAGATGGAGTCGATGCCCATGCGCACTATCACCATAAGGAGGAGTCACCTATCCCGTGACTACAAAGACTTCTTCGACAAAAACAAAGTGCAAACATCGGAGCCCAATACCAGATGGCGATCTATGCTAAAGTATACAATCTACAGCTCATATGCCTCGAACAGAAAGTCATCCTCTATAGGGTCTTTATGTAGGGGCACCCGGTGGTACGCTGAAGCCCTGGCTATTAAATCCTGATAAGCAGAAGCTTCATCTGGAAGGGTCGGGCATGCATGGTAAAGATCTGGATCTGTATCCCCTGGTGCATGTAGATGGAAAGACATTCACCAAGATCTTACTTCAAGAGCTGGAACAATGGACCAAGGAAAAGAGGATAATACAGTCGACCCAGACAGGCATCCATAGTGGATGTGGGACGGAAGATAATCTAATGGCACTAGCTTGCCTATCCAACACGGCCAAGAAAGAAAAATTCCCCACCTCCGTTCGCTGCATTTATTGACTCACCACAGCTTTTGACTGCATGAACAAGGGACAGCTGTGGCATATGCTCCAAAAGCAGGGGGTACCAGCCTCACTACTAAATGCCATTATTAGTCTCTGCTCCGACACATGGGGAAAACGTGAATCTCAAACAATTGGGTAACATCAGACAAAATCCTGACCTCGAGGGGGGGGGGGGGTGAAACAGAAAAGTATCTTGGCCCACTTCTTTTTAGTCTGTCCCTTGCTGACATCAATAATCATCTAGCTGCCATGAGAGCCTTTCCACCAAAATTAGCAGGGGCCAAGATCCAACACCTCCAATATACTGCTGATACCATCAGATTTGATCAAACACAAATAGGCTTACAGCGCTCTTTGAATGCTCTTACTGAGTACTGTGAAATGAATAATAATGAATTCAACAGCAGGAAAAATAAAACCTTAGTGATTCGCAGGAATAACATCAAAAAAGGATCATGGTATCTGGGCACCAAAAAATTAGAGACAATACAAAGACTAAATACTTAGGAATTTACTTTAACGGTCGACGCAGCCATGAAGACCATCTAGCCTCAAGGAAGCAAGTACCTTAGCATTAACTGTCATTTTGCAAATTAATTTGCAAGACTCACGGACTACAAGTAACGGCGTTGTCAAATGATAAACTCCAAACTAATAACTGTAATGTATAGAGCCCTCGTTTGGAAAGATCACTTACAGGACTGGTTAGATCAGGCCCAGAACTGATGTTATTGTGTTGTTTCTCGCTGCCTAACTGTATACAAGCAGCATGTTTGCGTCTTGAATTCAACCTGCCTAAACAGAGCCTAGTCTTAGTCTTAAAATCCCACTATATTGCCTATTGTGCAAAGGCAAGGAGTGCTGACACTGGCATGATGAATTACCCGATCTGGCAGTCAATTTCCAGCAAGGATTTGAAGTGGCACCATTATCTTCTATCAGCAGAAGATGCTTTAGCAGCAGATGAAATCTAGGACAGTAATATACCTCCAAAGATTAGTCCAGAGTTTTATCTAAGCAAGCTAGATTAATTTCTAGATTAATGGCTATTCAAGCCATCTCTGCAATGAAGAGACCAGGAATTCTACTCTCTCAATACGAGTTGGGAATTTGAGTTTCTGGACTTGCCCTAGAAAATGTAAATGAAGCAGAGGTTATTACGCCTAAGATGTGGGGTGATTCCATTGAAAGAATATCGCTTTGTGCAAATCAAGGGTATGACGGAGCGGTCATGTCGACCCTTCGGAGTGCAGGAGTCTCTAAAGCACATAATTTGTACCTGTGCCCCCTTAATGCCACTTACAAGATACTGGCTGCGGCCAGTCTTCCTGCAACTAAACTTGAGAACTTGTAAAGATGCAGTTACAGCCTGTCAGTCTGCGAAATTCCTGAAATTGTCAGCTCGCTATTTGAAATTTATGCAACAGGCAGTTAACCATCTGAATGAAAAATCTCTGTAAGCAGAAGTTCCCAGCTTAAGACTCAAGATGTGTGTGGACTTCAAAAGCACTAAAGAAACGACAAAGAAATTATTAACTTGTTTATGACTGTACACTTTAGGTTAGAATGACTAGTATTTTTTTTTTTTGAAATTAAGTATTTACTGAGTTTGAGGTGCGGCGCTGGACATTTAAGCCATTACCAGCCCCTTCCATCGAACTCTTATGACTTCCGGTTAATGCTTTGAAATAAGGGACAGATCCTCATTATTGAGCCAAGCATATAAGAATACAACTTAGTTCATTAATTTGATGGAACTGTGTATCCTGTTCACGCCTTAGCTAATTTAGAAATACTTGTACCTGAAAACTGACTGTTTTCGGCTGTGCTGATTAAGATAGTGCACTACATCCCATTAGCGGAAATGGGACTTCTTTTATGCTTGGCTCAATAATAAGACCTTTACTGGGTTTATTAATTTGATGAAATGGTGTAACTTGTTCATGCACTTAATCACCTTACAGATACTTGGACCTCGTACCTGAAAATTGACCCCCATGTTATCGGATGTGCCAGTTAAGATAGTGTACTAGATCTTACATGCAGAAATGCGTCACCTTTTTACTATTGTTTATGTTTTTACCACTCCTTTTATCCTTTTTGTAAAGGTTTTAATTAACTTAAACAAATAAAGCTTTATGTATGTATGTATGTTCCATGCACAAACCAGGCAAAAAAGAGCATTTTTTTGGAAAGTTTTGTGAGGATTCGTCAAACAGTGCCAAAGCTATTAGCAAAACAAAAAAAGTTTTTCTTATGAAACGCTGACCTAACTATGGCTACCCAATGGCGAATGCCACTGGGAGAGGATAGATGGATAAATAGACAGATCGATATTATACAAAAGGCTCCATCAGAGATTGAACCACAGTTATTTAATGGGCAACATGCTAGACAACCACACTTTGAATAAATACCCTCCTATAACAATTGGCAATGATCATGAACAAAGATGACAATATTAATGGCTAAAAATGAAAAAAGCACCGCAACTATGAAGTAAACTAAAAATGAGTGAAAACTACCATAGTGTCACATGAGCAATGCAGGCAAATTATTCAAATTGCCCTAAAATAGAGCCCCTCTGGGACACAATTGGAGAAAGTATTCGATAAAAAAAACTTCAGTCAATCACAGACCAGTTACGGTCAACATATTACTCCAGAAAAATAATACCATGTGCACAGGGTTGGCAAGGGCAACAATGGCAGGTTTCAGTAAAAAGGAAGAAATACAATTAGGATTAGTGGTGCACTACAACATATGTAACTAGACAGCATGTAAGGAGCTCATCTACAGCATTCACAGGAGGCAGTCTCCGGTTACTGACACGTAGGTCTCATTCAATGCAGTCCATGAACTCAGAATACTAAACAAGGTCTGACAAATTAAAAATATATTGGATACGCAGCAACACTACACTAAGGCATAGAACATAATGTGTCAAGAGTGATAACCACTGTCCATATGCAAGATTCACACGATTGGGGGTGGTTCCAGGTAAAGACTTAATAGATTAGGCTGAATTAGAGCCTGTGATATATGATGCTCTGTTGTGTATATATTTAAAACCAACAGTCCCCATGTCATTGCTGTACTACGGAATCTATTGGGCACAGTTAACATATAAAGTGGAAAAGAAAAACAAACTATACTATCACTTACCACAACAGAATCATTGTGAGTTAAGTCAACTACGACTGCATCTGATGCGGATTCACATGTAAGATCAACAACTTCTTCATCAGCTTGAATACAATAAAAAAAATTGAGAACAGTAAAAATGTAGCTCAATTATTTGCTCACGGCATTCAGTATTTAACATTATTTGTAGTGTCAGTAAATGCTTGAAGATTCCTTTATTTGCACCATAAAATACCTAGCTTGGATAAAGTATGCTATATTAAATTTTTTATCATATTTACAAAGCTACAACCAATGTCACACAAGTATTACAAACAAATGTAGGTTCCTCTGTGAGCTTTATGCTTTTTGATTCATGCTATTTTAATAAAAAAGTTCTAAAGAGCTACTCAGTCACAGTTCCACTTTGCTTTTTTCCTTTTTCTAGGGAGCACAACACTGATAAGGTAATTTTAAAATACATGTAGCTTGGAGAGAATAAGGAGGAAGAACTGGAAATGCTACAAAACTTACCAAATAGTGCCTGCGGGGCTGCTGATGTACTGGTCAATAATGTAATTGATGCAAGCACTCTCAAATAGTACAATCACTTTATAATAACCCCAAATACAATTATATTTTTGGAAAACTTGGAGGGTTCCATGTGATAATTTTTTTCCCTTGGACATAGTTTGCCAACGTGTGTTTTCCAAAACAATTTTTACAATAACTTCAACCACCAGAACATTTTAGACCTAAAAGGGATATAGAATTTTATGACTAAAAAAAAACTACATTTTCCCAATGTTCTTTTTAATTGGACTATGGGGTTTCATGAATTATATTTTTTAATTATCAATAACCTTTGAAAATATTTTAGGAGATTCTATAAAAATCTGAAGCAATATTTATAATTTAAAAAACGAACAATTTTTTTTAAAACATTAACAAACAGAAAAATTACTGAAATATGTTTAAAACAGGTTGCTTAGAAATGACACAAGCTTGGGTGGAGGGGACTTCATAAATAAGATTAAAGTGGAAAAAAGGTTTAGGATTAGGTTTTCCTCCCCACTCACAAAAAGGTTGTGGCTGTGTTCCTCCGTATGTAAGAAAATCATATTTTTTGTTTTAAAGTCCAGATACAATATAAAAATAAAATTAATGAACTAGATCTTATGGGGAGGTCAAAATGTATGTAAAAAAAATGTTTTGGCCAAAATAAAAATGTATAGAAAAATTGTTGAGTAAATTCTGATTTGGAAACGAAATATTTTCAAAAGAGGTTTTGTGATAATTATTTTACCAGATAGATCCTATCCTAGGCAGAAAACTATGTGATTCCAATGCGCATATTTTTGTAGGTAGGTCTACAAAAAAGCTGTCAAAATCTACATACATGTTAAAAGCGATTGATGAGATCAAAAAACAGCTGTCCTAAACTTAGGTGATGCGCTCAAATTGACAAAGTGCAAATTTAGGCTACAAGAGAAATTGCATTGTCTAAAAATTAGACACAAAAACAGTTGCATCTGACAGCAATTGACCCCTACAGCCAGTGGTTAATTTGTGAAAAATAAGCGCTGGGGCTCTTGTCAAGAGGCAGCTTGCACCAGCCCATTGCTCCTACTAGTGCCGCCTATAACAGAACCATGAATCCCTCGAAGTGGGGAGAGGATGTGGCGTAACAGCCAGAGCTGCTGACTTTAGCGCTGGGGAACCAGGTTCGAGTCTTGGCGTAAGCTCAACATCCTGTTAATCTGGGTAATTCACTTAATCTTCCCGTGCCGAACAAAATGAATGTGTCCTTAACTGGTGCTCATGAAAAGTGCTCCAATACCTTTGGGTCGAGTTTGCGCTATGAGCACCGGTGTTGACGATTAAGTGTCGGTGCCGAGCACCGGATACCACCAGCTCAAATTAAGCAATACCTGCAGCGTGGGCGTCATGCAGAGTTCATTGCCTACATTACCTCTCCAGTGTGGCAGTCGGGGAACGGCAATGCTGGGGCGGGTTTAAAAAGAACCTCCAGGGGGGTGGCCAAGATGGCGGCACGGTAGGATGCGGAACTCCGTCCCTCCGGCTTCGCCGCTGCATAGCTTTGTTTTCGCCCCGTCCCCGGTCCTCAAATAAGCATACGGGGAACGGAATCTGAGCAAGATTACTCCGGTGCTGGTACGGAGGTCGCTGGCGGCTTCCTCAGCGCTTCCTGACCCGGTTCTTGGCCGGACCGGAGCGGGGCTGGAGCGGTGACTGAGGCGGGCGCGGCCATGATTCCTGGCGGACCTGGGTGCTGATCGCAACGGCACCGCACAGACGAGCCCCATAGCCGTGGTCCTGATTGGGGGGCACCTGAGCGGTTAATCCTGGCCCGCGGTTGACGCTTTCCCGGCCCGCCGCGGGGAAGTAGTGGCCGCTCCGCTTGTGGCCTGCAGATCGCCCGCCATTTTGTCTCCTCCCCTGCCCTGGCTGAGACCGCGCTTTTGGTGTCCCTAGGCCTGGGGCCTGCAAGCAACACTCCATGGGGTCACGGAGAGCAATCGGACCCGCGGCCTGTCTTTCCCGGACCTCAACGCCACACGGAGAGCCCCGAGTCAGCCATCTGGGTCACCAGTGAGTGTGGGCCTGCCCGCCTCCAGCGGCCCTGCCCGGGGCAGGGTCCCTCCTCTGCGGCGGCGGCTGCCTGGCTGGCCTGGCCTAGTCTTGGGGTGGGGTCCCAGTTGAACATAGAGGTTCCCGTCGAGCGCCCTTCACTGCTGGCAGAGGGCAAGGACTGGAGACCCACTGTCTTGGTGCATGTTAGAAGTGGACTGATGCTGGCGTTAGGGGCCACGAGACGACAGTGAGACCCTTTGGAGGACCGCGCGCCCCACGATACTCACTAGCCTGCGCTTCCACTGGTCCCCCCACCCGACAGCCAGCTCGAGCGAACCTAGGCCCATTCACATACCAGCCTGCCGTGTGGGCTCCGAGGTCCCCAAGGAGTGGAGGGTCGCCCAGAACGCGCGGAGCCCAGTCGAGGAGAACTCGCAAGCCTTGGCGCACACCTGCTGCGCAACACGAGCACACATCCCCTGGGCACCAACCCCACAGCTTGCGTCCACGGCCCTTGGCCGGCACAGTAGAGCTGTCGACTTCTTCGCCCCGGCAGGGCTATTGGGCTACGTTCCCACAGACCTCCTATAGATACCCCCTCGGGCACACTGCAGCACCATGTCATCGGCCCGAGCGAAGAGGGAGAAGTCCCTCAAAGAATTGCTCCTTAAACAGTCAAGCGGTCCTGATACAGCAAACATGGCGCCCCGGGACCAGCGGAGCCACTGGAAGGGGCAGACGGCCCGGCTACGAAAGCCTTCAAGATGGAGCTGTTTCCCGCCATCAAAGAGGACATCCTAGACCTGAAGGGCCAGCTGTCTGCTGATCTCAAAGATGTCCGGCGGGACATAGTTGAGGTAGGCGAGAGGGTGGCCGTCCTCGAGGAACGCGAACTGAGCCGGGAAGACGACCCTCACCAGCTGCAGCAGGAGGTACTCCGGCTGCGGGACCAAAACCTGGACCTGCAGGCCCACGCCGAGGATCTTGAGAACCGTTCACGGAGGAACATACGCATCCGTGCGGTGCCCTGGCGTGCGGAGGGGGACGACCTCAGATCCTACGTCTTGGCCCTCTTTCGACAAGTGTTGGGGAGGACGGCCCTCGGGATGTGCAGATGGACTGGGTGCATCATGTGGGCCTGCCCAGAGGAGAGAAGGCCCCCCCGTCCGACATCCTCGTCTGCGTACATGACTTCCAGCTCAAGGAGCAAATCCTACCCAAAGCCCGGGTGGCCCAGCCGATTCAGTTTCAAAGTCGCTCGACAGCCCTCTTCCAGGATCTTGCAGCGTCCACGTTAACCAAAAGGCGAGAATTCAAAGTGGTCACTTCCCATCTCCGCGACAACGGAATTCCATATTCATGGGGCCATCCCTTTCGCATCATTTTTAAACATCAAGGGAAATTGCGACAGATTCGCTCGCTTGCCGAGGCTCTCGACCTGCTGGGGCTGGAAAATACTTTGGCTGCAGAGCGGAGGGAAGGCCCTAGAGGCCGGGCCGCACGGAGACTCCCACGATGGCAAACAGTCGGTAACTCGTCAGCCTCTGCGAAACCAGACCCGGAAGTGATGGCTAAGGAACGGGAGGCTGTTCTCTCCTCCCTCTCTCAGCCTCAAGATCGTCCGAGCTCCCCTTGAGCATCTCACACAGTTCCACGGGGATGGGTGTCACTTAGGATTGCCCCTTCTCCCAGATCAGCGGAATGCGCCTTCGCAGCCCTTGGTTTACCAGGTACTCTGCTCTGCGGCTTACCGCCTAAGTCACGACCCCTTGGGGTCCTTCTTTGTTGACGAACTGTCTATTGTTCCTTTTTGGGGTTGAGTTTCTGAGGGACGTCTTATTATTTGTGGTTGTTGTTTCTTCTATGGGTTTCCGTAAAAGGACCTGTGCTTCCATCTCCTTCTCATCGACCCGCACTCGATCCAGCTCAACATTTGCGCTTTTTCTCCTTGTATTCTATGGCTGCGCATCGCACACTGACCCCCACCCGATATGGTTAGGGACTTGAAAATTCTAAGTCTTAATGTCCAGGGCCTGAACCATCCTGCAAAGCGCACTGCTATCCTTTCTTTACTGGAACATTCTGAGGGGGATATCGGTCTGCTCCAGGAGACCCACTTGCTAGCTAAGGACACTACCCGAACACGCACGCGGCGATTCCCTCGTCAATACTGGTCTTCAGGCGCAGCGGAAAAGAACGGGGTGGCCATTCTTCTGGGGGAAAAAATTGAGGGCAAGGTATTGTCCACTTTTTACGAGTCCAAGGACAGGGTCCTAGCACTCCGGACTCAATGGGGATCCACGCTTGTCACTTTGATTAATATTTACGCACCTAATGCACATCAAGAGCCCTTTGTACGCAGGCATGTTGCAGAACGCCTGGCCTCCCCGGACTCTGCTTTGGTGGTGGGTGGGGACCTGAACCTGGTCATGGACAACGATTGTGACCGTTCTGGTCAGCGTTACACACAGGTGGGTGCCCTCTCTTCGGAGGGTAAGCAATGGTTGGCCGATAGCGGCCTTCACAATGTCTGGCGCCTTAAGCATTCGAACACGTGGGATTACACCCATTACTCTGCGGCTCACAAATCCTATGCACGTCTAGATATGTTCCTTGCGTCTAATGCGCTTCTCCCCAGGATTAGTGACGCCTCTAAAGCTACACGCTCCCTCTCTGACCATGCACATATCTCTATTTCCATAAGACCAGAGGGGGTTGGACGCATCCCTGCTAGATGGCGGCTGCGAGTTGGTCTCTTACATTCCCCTAGCACTGTAGAGAGCGTACGTGCCAGGCTATCGGACTACCTTCAACACAATGACACTGGCGAGACTTCTTTAGCTACCGTTTGGGGAAACTCTCAAAGTGGTGATCCGCGGGGAACTTATAGCGATCTCCTCCGCTGATACCAAAAAGCGTAAGGAAGCCCGTCAGAGCCTGGAAAAGAAAGTGGCAGAACTAGAAGCGATACATAAACGCACGGGGGCCCGAGGGTTTGGCGGTCATTGGAAAAGAAGCGGATGCTTCTTAAACTTTTATACCTTGACAGGGCGGAATATGCTTTGCTTCGCCTCCGCCATAAGTTTTATCTGGGTAGCGATAGATGCGGGAGGATGCTGGCACAGAGATTGCGTGCCAAGGCCGTGGCTGGGACCATCCCCTCCCTAAAGCGGTCTACAGGCGAGTAGATTCACTTGGACTCCCAGATCGTGGAGGAGTTTAGACAATTCTACCAATCTATCTACAGCGCGGACGGCCCCCCTAACGCAGGCGCGTATCTGGAGTCTAGCAACTTTACCAGCCTCCCTAAAGCGCAGGCAGAACCCCTGGAAGATCCCATTCGATTAGATGAGGTTATCTCCGCTATCTCTCGGCTGAAGCTCGACAAATCCCCGGGCCCCGATGGCTACCCTGCCCTGTTCTATAAAATATTCTGTCACGAATTGGCTCCTCTCTTAACTCGGCTGTTCAACTCTTTCCTAGACAGTGGGGCGGTTACGGACTCCATGTCCGAGGCTGTGATTTACGTAATCCTCTAGCCTAACAAGGACCCGGGGCTCTGCAGCTCCTACCGCCCGATTTCGCTGCTTAACATCAATGCGAAGCTCTTCACGGGCATACTAGCGTCTGGGCTGAACCCCCTAATGGCGGGCCTAATCGATCTGGATCAGGCGAGGTTCATTCCCACTCGCCAGGGCGGCGACAATACAAAACGCCTTATACACCTCATGGACAGTTATTCCCGGTGGGAGCTGTGCTCTTCTCCGTCGACGCCGAAAAAGCATTCGACAGGGTGTGTTGGAAATATCTATTCGACACACTGCGATGCTTCGGGTTTGGTCCCCGCTTCGTCCAATGGGTGCAGTGTATTTACCATGCCCCCCGGGCGTTTGTTAGAGTCAATGGAATATCCTCGACCCCCTTTGAGATCGCATGGGGTACGAGGCAAGGGTGTCCACTCTCTCCCCTTCTATTCGCCCTCTACATGGAGCCCCTCGCTCAGAAAATTCGTGACCACCCGGACATCCAGGGTCTCCGGTTTGGAGGTGATACCCACAAAATAAGCCTCTATGCGGATGATGTCATCCTTTCCCTCGCGCAACCTCTCACCTCCCTCCCCACGTTGGTCGGAGAACTTGAGTCCTTTGGACGACTCTCCGGCTTTAAGGTCAATCTTGGCAAATACCAGGTGCTCAACTTGTCCTTGCCCCAAACACAGGTGGAGGCCCTCCGGCAGACCCTCCCTCTGCATTGGTCTAGCGACCCCGTGCCCTATTTGGGCATTCTCCTGGCCCCCTCGCTCCCACGCACGTTGGAGCTGAACTACTCGACACTGGTGGACCAGACTCGGAAAGCGCTGGACGGATGGACTAAACTCAATTTGTCTTGGTTCGGGCGCATCGCCGTGGTAAAAATGACGGTCCTGCCGAGGATACTCTACCTGTTCCAGATTTTGCCACTAGTACCTCCACCTAAAGCTATGCGGGCTCTGCAGCTCGCCATGAATAAATTCATCTGGGGCAACAGAAAGGCACGCCTCTCTGTGGCGCAACTGTCGCGCCCCAAAGGCGACGGTGGGGTGAACCTGCCGCTAGTCCACAGATATCTGCAGGCCGCACACCTTCGATATGTACTTTAGTGGAATCGCCCACTCTCTGAGAAGCACTGGACCTTCATGGATCAGGCGTTAGCTGGTGCGAATGTCTGGCGCAAAATCTGGCTCCCTCGCCGATCAAGATCGTGGGGTCTCTACTCCTCCCCAGTCACTGCAGCGACAATGAAGGTGTGGGACGCAGTGGCGCTCTCGAGAGGCCTTACAACCTTTCCCTCCCCGATGACGCCGATGGTCGATAACCCGGATTTCCCTCCTGGATGCAAGTCTGAGGTTGCCCAGCGTTGGAGGGAAGCAGGCTGTAAGCGCTTGGGCCACTTATTCGACCTCAATGGTATCATTCCTTTCGCCCGGGTTCGCCAAGACCTCGACCTTCCCCGAACAGACGAGTTCT